>OY288243.1:24750843-25950843 GCA_958450325.1 Agrostemma githago | reverse complement strand
AATATAAACTCGGGAATATAAACCGTCGAAACGGAAACTCGAATAGAAATAAAATGAGTAAATCGAATGAAACGAAAGTAAGATACATTTTAAGCATAAAAATGACTTTTCGAGGTAAATAGGATTTTACGTGTTCAAACGATTGAAAAATGAATCTGTTTTATAATTATTTAAGAAACACGAGTTAAATCGTAAACAAAATAAAATATTGATAAAATTTAATATATAAAAATCAGGGATGTTACAACCTTCCCCACTTAAAAAAAAGTTTCGTCCCCGAAACTTACAGGAACACGAAAATACAACACAAAACAAAGTTATTTCACTTGAACAAAATGAAAATGCTTAACTCGCATCAAAATATTTATTTAAAAAGGAAATTTTAAAACTTCAAACGAGATATGATATCGGATGCACGAATTTATCTCAAGATTACCTGGGTTAAGCTACCCGAAACTTGAAAACTTTTCAAATTATTAAAAACGCAAGGTAAAGTTATTTGATAAAATAACGATGTTTAAATAACATTTTTAAACGAACGCGAGGGAAAAAGAGTACCCAAAACATTTTCAAAACAACAGTAAAACAATTGGTTTAAGAAATTCGGCAAATCGATTTAAGACAAAACAAAATCAAAATTTGAGAAATCGAACTTAGCGTTGGGAAATCTCGAACCAGTCATTAGATGCTTCCAATAACAGATCCTAAAGTCCACCAACAAAAATAAAATGAAAGCCTGAATTTATGAAATTATTTTCAAAAGTTAAATTTACTCAGACAATCCAATTGTCGTAGAAACACAAGTATTTGTACTTAACGAAAATATTCATAAAACTCTTATCATCCGAAAATTAAAGATTTGAAATAATTTTGAATTAATTTCAAACAGGTTTTTAAGATATTTTAAAAATAACTAAATACAACGTAACCAAAAACGATAAAGAAATTTTTTTAAAGCTTTAAATTGAAACTTAAAAAAAGATCAGTTAGTCTCCTGTGAGACGGTCTCACAATGCGATTATTGTGAGACCTCTCACATAGGAGTATTTTATTATTTTAATAACTTTCTCCAAAAGATAACTCAAAAGTTTAACCTAGTCAATTTTTTTTCAAAACGTGGAGTTTGTTTAAAAATTTAAGGATTAAATCGAAACAAAAATTTTCAAGCTCGATAAAGGGGAGAAGAGATACCAACAGCAGTTGGAGGAGTAGAATTCGAGAGAGGCGGTGGTGAGGACGAAATTGAGAGTCAAACAGAACTCTCAAAGATTATAGAGGAGTTCAAGATTCTTGAGACTTCTAGTACGGCTCCCACAACTCACGGTTCTATTTCCACCAAATAATACTAAGTCCATTAATATCAGAAAGCTGGGTTGTCTTGCACAATCTACAACCTCCAAAATTATCAAATACCACAATTCCCTATATGAAGTCTCACATACTTATTCAATCATTCAATCAACAGGGTAAGAATCCTCAAATGACTCAGAACCAAAACATGCTACCGAAATTCCATAAACCACAACACGATCAAACCAACCAACCAATAATGCTCTAAAATTATTCAAGATTCACCAGATTATACTCGAGGTACACTCCATGGTACTCGAGTAAGGGACACTAAACAAAATCTACCAATTTAACAAAGCTCGGGTACTAAGTCCTCAAAAATGATTATACCAACATGTTTAACATCACCACTTCACAAAACGTATGAAAGTAAGCCAAACCTAGGCACACTCAACCTCAAATGTAATGACAGACACTCACATTTTCAAGCACGTCATCTAAATAAGGTCTCTAAGAAATTCATCAATTCTAATCGCAATGGTGCAACCACAATATGTTTAATCACCCAACGAAGCCACAATCTCGTTGGTGCATAGGTATCTAAAATTCCATTAGGATGATTGGCACTAAAGTATTCCTCAAAATGACACAATAAGTTCAAACTGTGATTCTGCAAGATATTCCTCTTTCTCAAGGTTAACAACAATTCATCCAAGTTTAGATCACTCAACTCCAAAACTCTTAAGTTAAAACCTTCTCAGACTTAATGATCTAATCCATAAGAACCACGGTTAAATCTATGTCAACCAAAATTACTGAAAACCTTAACGAGAACCTGAAATGGTACAACAACACTTAGGTTAACCCCTTTAAACAATTATCTATGATCCCAATCATCCACGACATATCCACTAAGTATTAGGTAGGAAACCCCATGCAATATTACTAGTTACACTTACTTCGGTTCTAAGTTAGTTACTAGGTATCCATCAAAATAAAATATAATTGTACTATCCAAAAGTTTATTCTCTTTAAGTACTTTATATAATCAAGTAAATTATAATCCAAGCTCAAAACTTAAGGTACAATCCTAATTCCATCAATCAATTAATACCATCGAAATTAATCCTCAAAAAGTTCTTACTTGCTTAGAAATAGGGTACAACTTACTACTCTCGAACCACGTAACAAGTGGTTTACTAAACCTCAAACATCTTTAACTATCGCGGGGTTCACTAAGACAGGAGTCTAACCAGAGAATCTCAAGAGGATAGAGGGTAAAATGAGAGAATAAAACAAGGATTCGCCACGAGAATGAAGATGACCATTTATATGAGGAGGATTGGAAGAAGAAAAGAGAAACTGACAGGGAGAGCAGTGACAACCCATGGCCAGCTGGAATAACAACACGTGACAGTGTAGAGCCGAACAACATCACACCGACACAACAACATCTGTAAGGAGAAGAAGAACAAGAGAAGAAGTAAAAGAAGAAGAAGAAGAAATTGGGAGCATAGAACAAGGGTCCTAGACTATTAAGGTCTTAGAACAGAGAAGAGTCTTCGTATCTCCAGAGTTCACAAGGGAACTCGCTGGATCATTTCATCTTCTTGTAGAGAAACGAGCACACTAGCCTTGGGTCGCTCCATCTGAATCCAAACTGAAATGAAGTTGCATCTGGGTAGAGTGAAATCACATCTGGTTCTACTGCACCATCGCGGACTGGAATCTACTCTTGATCATCTGGCCTGTGGCTTGAGCAAACTGAATCCGGGCTGGAAAGTCACCAATGTATCTTCCTTGTAGCGCCAAGTCGTCCACTCGAGTCATCAGGTCTTAGAAGTGCTAAGTAGGTTTTGTCCCGATTTGGAGCAGCATCACGTAAACATCTTGTTCACTCGTGTTCTTCTTGGACATATAAAACAAACATTCAATGCTATTCATTGAGTTACAAGAACATGTAACCTAACAATTAAGTCCTTAATTTGGTTTCTACCCATCACTCACTATTATTCTATTAATATTCAAATCGTTTACGGCTATTTTTCCTAAAATCAGGTGTGAGCGTCGGGAGCAACGATGCTCTGATACCAACTGTAATCCCCTAAAAATTCTAATACAATACAGTGACGGAAACACTGTAGATTTGGGATTAAAACACACTGATGTTCTATATTTTAGAAAAAGAACGGTCAGTCAATAGGCCACTTTTTACAAAAGGGCTAAAAATAACAATTCTCCAAATGGGATTAAGAATCCATAAATAAACATAAATCAAGCGGAGTAGGATCCACGCCACTCGCTAGCTCACATCAAAACCCGGAACAAATAATACCTGCCATGTTATAAACATAACAGCCACAATTCAGTGGGGAGCAACTCAGGCAGTTCTCCCAGCCATATTACATAATATTAAAGCATAATTACTATTATATCAAAATAATTGAAAATGGAAAACATTTAAAATGATACGGTAAAATACTTCTAAATGATTGGCAACCTGCAAATCTATGTCAATCAATAACAATAACGACGTTATGGAAATCAATCAGTGTAACGGAATAGACTTTCACTAGGATCATACTAATCTAGGTTCGAGAATTCACTCAAAACAAATTAGACTTCAGTCTCTAACTAGGCAACTCAACTATAACAGGACTGCGTGCAGCGAGGTCCTGGCTTAAGTAATGTACACCCCTCCTGGACACCAACCGTAATCCAGTTCAACCCGACGGCGACTTACACGATGCGATATCTAAGTTTAAGGTCAAAATATACACACTCCTGAACACAAACCATGCTCAGTTCAATGACCAATGTGTCTCACCATAGACACACCCAGCTTTATAGTTGATGGCGAAACGTATAACCTAGACTGTATTACTCTACCCATACACTTGTCTTTATTCCATAACTCCAAAACAAAATCGTTGTCATAATTCGATGGGATTATCAAAACGTTCTTAAAAAGAAACTTTCTAATTTGGGAAACTTTCTTCAAATATTAACGTTGCAAAATAGGTATTATTATAATTAGAAATCGTTTAACATTTGAATTATATAAAATATTTATATTAGGCCTCGAGACATAAACATTATACTTATTTTATAAATATACATTTAATGATCAAAAGTTAACGAAAGTCAAAATCATAATTATTTCTCAAAAGGTTGAAATATAAGTAATTAAAAG
Organism: Agrostemma githago; assembly: GCA_958450325.1. Classification (NCBI taxonomy): domain Eukaryota; kingdom Viridiplantae; phylum Streptophyta; class Magnoliopsida; order Caryophyllales; family Caryophyllaceae; genus Agrostemma; species Agrostemma githago. Next base: position 25,946,360 of record OY288243.1, on the reverse strand, counting down.
TATTAAATTACAAATTTACAGATTTTCCGGAATAACACTGTCTTACTATAAAATTGGTAATTAAATCATTAAAAATCAAAACAACGTAAGATAAGTGGGATTGAAAACTTTAGAAACTTAGTAACAACTTTTATTTCTGGAGAAAATCCAAATTCCAAATAAAACATGGGTTTTTATTTGTATTTTCACAAACTGACAGAATTCGACACCCGATGGTATCTCATTAATAAAATACGTTTAATAATTTATTTTAAAGCAAAACCAATTGGAAACATTAACCAAACCCTTAAAAGTTTATGTAGGTAAATTATCCAAATTACATTCAAAGTGTATCAAAGGTTTTAAATTAGTTTTACAGCAACTGACAGATTCGCGGACTATTTCGACATCTGTTCGTAAACATTTTATTGTGACCAAAATACTTGGAATTAATTTACGAAATGTTACATACATATAATAGAGTTAAAATAAACAGTATTCCCTTTTCAAACTTTTCGAAAATAAAGTCGTTAAACAGGAGTAATAAATTGTTCAAAAACACTAATCGATTTTGAAACATGCAGTAATTATGTTAAAAATAATAAAAACTTTCACTTTGCTACTTTATATTAAATCACGAAAATTCAGAAATAAAGTCTTATTTGTATGTGTTACTCGGCCTTATAATACTTTTAGAAGATCCGATGTGAAATAAATTGAGAAGATTAAAAGCGATAGAAACACGAAATCGATTTAAGCATATTATCGCAATATAATTAAAACATGCTTATTCGTATAAAAATTCGATTTTAAAACGATACTACAAACAACTACAGCATATATATCATGCAATACCGAGTCATGCCATTATGTGTTACCTTAAGCGAGATCCGGTCAATTATGATAATCATCTTTGTCGGAATTGATATGATAACCTACAAAATAAATTAACATATGGTATTAAACCATATTATAAATTTATAAAAGAGCGAAACGAGACGGAGAATAGGAGTAATTAAATTACCCTCAAGATTGCAATAGGATCGGCAATTAGAAAGTTCAGAATAAATTACTATTGTTGTATGTTCAATTCAATTTTTTTTGTAGAGAAGAGGAGAAGAGGGATACGTACAATGTTATGATAGAATAAGGAAATTGTGTTGGGGGGGTTTAAGAAAAGTTTGGAGAGTCAGTAACTACTTACTCAAACAGTTAGCCAAAAAGAGGGGAAGTGGAGCGAAGATAGGAGAGAATACCGAGTCGGTTTTGACTCTCTCAACTGAACCACCAAAATGTCTCAGTCCGATGAGGGAAACGGTCGGGTCTGCTACAATCTGAGCCTGACTCGCGCTTAAAATCGTAAATGGATCACTTGAAAAAAATTAAAAAATAATAATAATAATTATAATAACTAGACGGAACTCGTATAAGAACAAGTTTACGAGAAAGTAGTATTAAAATCACGTTTCAAAAATAATTATGTACGAAATCGCGTAGAAAAAGATTAAATAGCAATTTCTCGATATTAATAAAAATTCTTGCGAATGAGGTAATTAAAATGGGTTTCGAGTTTAAAATAAGAATTCAAGTTTATATAAAGACAAACTCGGGAATATAAACCGTCGAAACGGAAACTCGAATAGAAATAAAATGAGTAAATCGAATGAAATGAAAGTAAGATACATTTTAAGCATAAAAATGACTTTTCGAGGTAAATGGGATTTTACATGTTCAAACGATTGAAAAATGAATCTGTTTTATAATTATTTAAGAAATACGAGTTAAATCGTAAACAAAATAAAATATTAATAAAATTTAATATATAAAAATCAGGGATGTTACAGTTCCGGTCCTTGACGATAACTCTTTAATATCGTCAACGATTCCTAGATTTTCCATTGTGAAGGGACAAGGCCACCTAGTACTCTGAAAGGTATTTTCAGAGAAGGTTCGAGCTAAAGGGGTAGTAGGACAAGGTAAAAATTTAGGCTTAGAAGACTTAAAAGATGTAGAACATTTAGAAGGTTTAGAAGTCGAAGCCATACCTTACTTTCGAGCGGCTCGCCTTGCTATTGTCTCCATAAAAATATCCTTGCAAGAATAATTCCGAAATTTTTGCTTCACCTTCTTCAAGAACCCTGATGGTAGGGATTTGCCATGGTTCCCCACCAACAAGTAGAGTCCAACTAATCCTAACGGGTAGCTAGGGTAAGTCGGGTCGAGTCCACGGCGACGGTAGAGGGGTCTAGACTATTATCTACTCACAAACAAGGCTAAGCTACCAAAACAACACAAAGAGATGGAGAATTGACAAGGATGAACAAACTAGAATGATGACAAAAGAGTAGAAATGTGACTAACAATGAACTAGGTAAAATATGAACTAAAAAGATGAACTAAACTAAAAACAATCAACTAACTAGATAGATAATAGCTAACAAGATGGAGAAATCAATATGGGAAGGAGTAGGGTGAGGTCGGGTTCATAAGTGTAGTAGGATAGTTGGGAGATTGAGGGTGTAGGTTTCACCTAGTTACTAAGGTCGGTCCGCGCTCTCGCGTCAAAGACAAAGTCCGCACTCTCGTGTCAAAGACTAAACCCGAATACACAAGAATTCAATCACAAATCAACCACACAATGAGAAGAAGAAAACTAGCATGAGAAGGATGGCCAATTCTACTCAAACAAGCAATTCAACAAAAACATAGAGTGCTCAACATGTGACTAGTAACAAAGAATCCACCTTTACCGTCAATCAAGCCCTAATCATCCATAATCCACACTTAATCCCACTACTAACCCCACAAGAGTCTACTCAACCATAATCAAACTAACAATACTATAAACAAGAGAAATCAACACAAACAACCAAACATTCATTATGAACTAACAAGAGCAATGAACAATAATCAAAGATTGAAACTTGAGTAACTAAACAAAGAACAAGAGAAAAGAGAGTAAGAAGATTATACCAACTACAAGAGGATGAAAAGATGAGAACTTGTATTAAAAGAACACCCAAAAATCTCCACCCAATGTTGTCAAAATTGAATGAATTCTTCAAGAGATCCTTAATACAAGATTAACTATCTAGATTAAGCTAGGATTAACAAGGATTTAAGAAAAGATTAATCCAAACTAAGCTAGGGATGAAGAGAGTCTAATTAGGGTTTAGAATAATGTAGAGGAGTCTAAGGTGCTTAAACAATACAAAGGAAGGGTATTTATAAGGGTTCACGAGCGAAGGAATAGAAAAGAAGTGACGCGGGGCTTCAGGTGGCCAATCTCGGGTGAGATGAGATGGTCTCGGGCGAGATGAGATCCATCTCGGTTGATATGAGATGATCTCGGTCGATATCACTGGTCAGTGGCCTGTCTTCGCTTTTACTCTTCATCCCGACCGAGATGGCCCTCATCTCGACCGGGATGGGTCTTGTAGGCCTCAAATATGATCTCAAGGGTCCCTACTTGTTTCTCATGGGCTTCCCATCGATTCTCGATGCTCAGGATCGAGTCTAAGGGGCTCGGAAATGGGCCCCAAGGTCTTGGGATAGATTCTAAGCCACCGAGTGATCGTTGCTTCTCTTTGTTGGCTCCAAATGTGCCGGAAACGACTCGGAATCGTTCCACCTCTCCAAGAATGGTCTTAGGGAACCTAAAATGAACTAGAAGAAGCTCAAGTAGCCAATAAACCCTCCAAAGAGCGATTCCACAAGAGAAACCGGGACCAAACACAACAAATAAGCACTACAAAACACACTTATCAACACCCCCACACTTAACCCTTACTCGCCCTCGAGTAAGCACCTACTAACTAAAAACTAACTGGACTACTAACCGAGCGGGTATTAGCGCACCCTACGCCCTTTCAACTCACGTGAGAGCACTTAGAGGAAAGTGCTCTCCGCAAGGCAAGTGAGGTCTTGCGACAAAACTGTGGATGCAACCGAACACGAAAACACACAACAAACACACAAACAAACAAACAAACACCAAACGGTTGCATCCAAGAAGAAACAAATACCGCTTCCCTCCATAAAGCGGTGAAAGAAACACCAGTTAGGGACTCAAGGCAAGTGACAACGTTCCCAAGCTAGTAATACAAACCGAAATGGACAAAACCCTAATAGTATGACAACAGAGCAATAAAAACGTTGGTAACTTACCTAGGTTCCTCCTAACCTTCTAAGAACGTACCACGGGACGATAGGCGGGATGGAAAAAGGATGAACCACGGAGTTAGTCAACACTGTAGGTAAGTGAAACCCCGCCCCCTTTAGCAATGAGCCAAGAGGGTCGTCCCATGCCCAAAATCGCCCAACTAGTCCAAGTAAAAAGGTGAATAAGGTTGCAAAATGAGGGAAGTCCGACTATTTACCACTATCATCCTTCCTAGGGACTCGGTCCTTTGGTAGGCTCTTCACGGTAATAGCCGGAAAAGGGCTTTTTTTAGGGGTGAGTATTCTTTTTGTGAGGGGATTTTCTTTGGCATCCTTTTCTTTTGCATTTGGATTTTGAGTTGCTATGCCACTTCTTTTTCTTCTTTTGTATTTTGTTTTTCTTTTGTTGTGCCTTTTCTTTTTCTTCTTTCTTTTCTTTCTTTCTTTTTTTTCTTTCTTTTTTTTTTCTTTCTTGGTTTGCCCTTTTGGCCAAATTTTGTCTTGTAAGCATTTCTTCCAACCAAGTAAGGAGTTCAACAATTTTCTCTCATCGAAGTTTAGCTCTTTGATTGCCCATTTGGCTTTGCGTTCTAATTCCACCGGTAAATGACAAGTTTTACCATACACAAGACGATAAGGAGTGGTTCCGATCGGCGCTTTGTAAGCCGTTCTCAATGCCCAAAGGGCGTCATTTAACTTCAATGACCAATCCTTTCGGTGTGTATTCACAACTTTTTCTATAATTCCTTTGATTTGACGGTTGGAGATCTCGGCTTGCCCATTCGATTGAGGGTGGTAGGCTAGGGACATCTTCTGGGTGATACCATATTTCCTAAGAAGATGTTCAAAGGTATCTTTCCTAAAATGAGAGCCTCCATCACTAATTATGGCTCTAGGCATACCGAATCTCGGGAAAATGACATTCTCGAAAAGCTTGATTACAACCTTGGAGTCATTGGTAGGAGAAGCTAAGGCCTCAATCTACTTTGAGACATAATCAACCGCGACTAGGATGTATTTGTTGCCAAAAGAGGATGTGAACGGACCCATGAAATCAATGGCCCAAACATCGAACAATTCGATTTCCAAGATAGGTTGGAGGGGCATCTCATTTATTCTTGTTATGTTGCCACTTTTTTGGCAAGCATTGCATGTGAGAATGAAAGCTCTAATATCCTTGAACATGGAAGGCCACCAAAACCCGCTTTGGAGAACCTTGGCAATTGTCTTTTGGTTGGCCAAGTGTCCACCATAAGGTGTCGAGTAAAGGTGCTTCACTATGTCAAATCCTTCATCGGCCGTCACACATCGTCGATAGATTCCATCCATACAATGGCGAAACAAATAGGGCTCATCCCAATAATATCGTCGGGCTTTATAACGTAGTTTCTTCCTCTCTTGCTTGGAATAATCGTCCGGAATAAAATGAGACACTAAGAAATTGACGATATCGGCGTACCAAGGTGTAATAGTTTCAATGGCCATCAAGGCCTCATCTCTCATTTCTTCATTGATGGGTATACCATCATCTTTATTGCTTTCTTTACTAACCGTTAGTCTACTTAGGTGATCTGCTACCAAGTTCTCCGATCCGGCCTTGTCTTTAATCTCAATGTCAAACTCTTGTAGAAGGAGAACCCACCGAAAGAGTCGGGACTTCGTCTCCTTTTTGGACATAATATATCGAATGGCCGCATGATCGGTATGAATAATGACTTTGGAACCGGTAACATATGTTCGGAATTTTTCCATGGCATAGACAATGGAAAGCATCTCTTTTTCGATCGTGGTGTATCTTGATTGGGCTTCATCTAAGGTCTTGCTCGCATAATATATCCCATGTAGCTTCTTGTCGATTCGTTGACCTAGAACGGCACCAACGGCAAAATCGGAGGCATCGCACATGGTCGCAAATGGAAGATTTCAAACGGGTGCTTTGATAATTGGAGCGATGGTGAGAGCGGTCTTTATCCTACAAAAGGCTTCAAGACACGAGTCATCAAAAACAAAAGGTGCATCTTTCATAAGCAAAGAAGTTAAAGGCTTGACAATCTTAGAAAAGTCTTTAATAAATCATCTATAAAAACCGGCGTGACTTATAAAACTCCTCATCCCTTTGACATTAGTAGGTGGTGGCAAGTTCTCAATCACAGAGACTTTAGCCTTATCAAATTCAACCCCTCTATTAGAAACAATGTGACCTAAGACAACACCTTTCTCAACTATAAAATGACATTTCTCCCAATTTAAAACAAGTCTATGCTCTTCACATCGAGTTAATACTTGATCTAGATTTTCAAGACAAGAATCAAAAGATGCACCATGGACGCTAAAGTCATACATAAAAACTTTCATAGATTTTTCAATAAAATCGGAGAAAATAGCCATCATACGTCTTTGAAACGTTCCCGGCGCATTGCACAATCCAAATGGCATCCTTCGATTGGCATAGGTGTCATATGGACATGTAAAAGTGGTCTTCTCTTGGTCATCGGGGTAAATAGAAATTTGAAGAAATTCCGAATAACCATCGAGGAAACAAAAGTAAGAATGATGCACTAATCGTTCAAGCATTTGATCGATGAAGGGAAGGGGGAAATGGTCTTTAATGGTGGCCGTGATTAATTTTTGAAAATCTATACACATGCGCCAAACGGTAATAGTCCTAGTAGAAAGCAACTCATCCTTTTCTCCTTTCACAACCGTCATTCCTCCTTTTTTCGGCACGACTTGTACGGGGCTAACCCATTTACTTCCGGTTATTGGGTATATAATGTTAGCCTCATACACTTTGAGGACTTCCTTCATGACAACCTCTTTCATAGCGGGGTTCAATCTACGTTGACCCTAAACCGAAGGGCGGTGGTCATCATCAAGGATGATCCTATGCATACAAACATTTGAGCTTATATGCCTTGGAGGTCGGCAATGCTATACCCGATGGCCCTTTTGTGTTTTCTCAAAACAATCAAAAGTTTTTCCAATTGAGGTCCATCAAGTGTGGCATTGACGATAACGGGATAATTTGTTCCTTCAAGAAAAGCATATTTGAGGGAAGAGGGGAGTTGTTTAAGTTCAAGATTAGGAGGAGAAGATACCATACTCTTACCCGCCGGTAGTGGTTCTACCTTTTCTTCATGTAAGCATTCATCTTCAAAAGGTGGGGAATCGAGTGGTTCCTCTTCTTTCTCATCATATATCAATCTATACTCAACCAAACTATCAATAACTTCAATGGAATATGTTTGTTCAATCATTGGTTGGTTAAGAGCTTGAGAAAGGGAAAACTCTACCGAATCGTTCCCTATGTTAAACGACAACTTTCCATTCTTTACATTGACTATAGTACCACCAGTAGCCATGAAAGGTTGACCTAGAATAATAGGGGTAATAGTCTCTTTGGGCATATCCATGACAACAAAGTCGGAGGGGATGAAAAACATACCAACTTGCACGGGTACATCCTTAAGTATCCCGAGTGGGTACTTGACGGACCTATCCGCAAGTTGAATTGACATACTAGTGGGTCTCATCTCCCCCACACTAAGTCTCTTAGCAATTGAATAGGGTATTAAACTAACACTAGCCCCTAGGTCACACAAAGCTTGATTGACAACAACATTTCCAACCCGACAAGGGATGGAAAAGGTACAGGGGTCCTCTAGTTTCTTTGGTATTTGATTAATAAGAATGGCACTACATTATGCCGTAAGAGGGACACATTCTTTATCCTTAATTGTTCTCTTTTTAGTGAAGACTTCTTTCAAAAATTTAGAATAAAGAGGCAGTTGAGAAATTACCTCGGTGAAGGGTAAAGCTACCTCCACTTTCTTCAACATATCCACAAAATGGCTAAATTGGGCATTCTCTTTGTGTGGCTTAGCTCGTTCAAGAAAAGGCAATGGTGGGACAAAAGCGGGAGGCGGTGGAACATTGGATTCTTCTTCTTCTTCTTCTTCTTCGGCTAATCGCTCTGCCTCTTTTCTTTTTTGCTTCTTCCGCTTCCATTTGCTCCTTCTTCTTTCTTTTAAGTTCTCCTTGTTAAATCTCCGCATTTTGTAGAATATCAAACTCCGCTTGTATTCCCCGGTTTCGTTTGGGGGAAGTGGGCGATGTTGCTTGTGGTGCACTTGGTTGATTGACATTGGATGTGGTGCTTTTGGTGTTCAAGTTCAAGTTCTTGTATGGGTCCTCAATTTCTTTGCCACCTCTCAAAATGATGGCATTTGCTTCGTGTGAAGGGTCTCTTGGGTTTTGGGGTTGCCCGGGCAAACCATGGGGTGGATGAATTGGGGCGGCTAAGGCTTTTGTTGCCTCTTGTGATTCCCAAACCTTTAGCCTTGCTTTGGTATCTTGATGCGCACTCCATAATTGCCCAACGACTCTTTCCAAATCACTAATATTATCCCATTCAACTCCTCCTTGACCAAATTGAAAATTGCTTGATTGGCCATAAGATTGAGAGGGTTGATTAAATGGTTGTTGATTGTAACCTTGATTTCCTTGAAAATTGCCTTGGAACCCTTGATTGTATCCATGATTGAAATTGTTACCATGTGGATTTTGGTAATTGTTGTTGTAATTGTTGGGAACATGGAAGTTGCTACCTTGTTGATTGAAGTTGCTCCTTTGGTGAGGAGGCAAATATGGGGGCATGTTTGGAGGACCTTGATTAAAGGGCCTTTGTTGACTTTGATTGAATGGCCTCGGTTGACTCCCTTGGGCACGTGGCATCGGAATTTGAACATTTTGATTTCCATAAGAAAAATTTGGATGAAACCTTGTGCCGGTATTGTAGGTATTGGAAAAGGGATCAAATTGAAGTCTTTGCCCATACACTTTTATAGCTTGAACTTCATTTGGCTCTTCAAAATAAGTTTCTTCATTAGGAATGCAAGAGCTAGAATCATGGCCATAATTGCCACAATGATCACAATGAACTTCCCATGTTATTTGTTTAGGAGGTGATGGTTGCCTTGTTGGAACACTCCCTTGAATTTGGTACATACCTCCAGGAGTAGGCTTAGAACTCATGGCATCCATTCTCTTTGTTAATTCTTCAACTTGTGCTTGAAGTTTCAATTCATTAGAACTCTTAGATGAGTTCACTACAACTTTCTTTCTAGAATTCCTCGATTGACCCAATCACTCCTTGCCATCTTTTCAATAAGATTCTTAGATGCCTCATCGGTAAGAGAAGAGAAGTCTCCTCCGGCGGCCGAATTGAGGTTCTTCTTGGTTCTCGATGAAAGAGTGTTGGAAAACGTTTAGGTTGTTAGCCAATCGGGTATTCCATGGTGAGGGCACTTGTGCAATAAATCTCTAAATCTTTCCCAAGCCTCACTTAGGATTTCAAATTCATCTTGCTTAAAAGTTTGTATCTCCATGTGATATTGGTTAGTCTTTGACGGTGGAAAATATTTCTCCAAGAAGGCATTAGATAATTGAGCCCATGTTGTGAATGTATTAGCGGGATGACCTTGAAGCCATCTACGAGCTCCATCTCTCAAGGTCTTTGGAAATAATAATTGGTGCAATTGGCATGAAGTTAACCCATTGAGACGGGTCCCTACTAATTAATATGCTCTTGGGCATCTTCTTGGAAAAAACCATGAAAAGTATCTTGTTGAACCGATTGTCAAAGAAGCTTTCAATTAATAATTTTTGGGAATCTCTCTGAAATCAACCGGTGAAGGTGTTTCTTCATGTGTAAGTTGGAAATGGGAGGCTAAGGTCGCCATTGGTTGGATTGGTGGTGGTGTTCTTGGTGATGGTGGGGTAGGTGGTGAATTTTGTGAAGTGGATGATGTGGAAGGATTATTTGGGATGAAATTGTTTGATGTAGAAGGTGTAGAGGGTGTATGTGATGTAGGTGGTAGAATGGGATTAAGGTTAGGAGGTGACAATGAAGGATGTGGAATAATAGTGGTTGAGTTATTACCCCGAATACGCAAAGCTCTAAATTTCCTTTCCGACTTCGGATCGAACCACAAGGGCGATGATGTATTCCTGGGCATAAACTCAATTAAACGGTGAGTCTCCTAGCACCTAACGGTACTAGGGAAGAGGGAGAAATAAGCTAAATTAAAGCAAATAACCAAACACAATAACTAAAAACACAACTAATCGCCGCTCCCTGGCAACGACGCCATTTTGACGCGCCCCTATTTAGGCTCGGTCGTTAACGATGGATAGGGGGTCAAACAATATTTATAGACTCGCAAAACACAAAAACTACTAGAGTATTCGTTGTAAGTCGAGGTCGGTCCACAGGGAACGAAACAATATTGAGTTAAGAGCAACGTGTTTGGGAACTAGAGGAGGTGTTAAGGGTCGAGTCTATGCTAGAAATGCGGTAAAAGACGAAAATTAAATGACAAGAGAAATAACAATGGAAATAACTAGATATGATCAAATTAGGAAAAGGTGTTAGGGGGAAGTCGGGATTTGGAAATTGGGGTCTAAGAAAATCGGAATTGGGTTGGTTACAACATTAATAAAGGGAGAATGCCACCTTTTAGTTTCTTCACCCTACCCACCTAAAAACCCGATTTCGCGGCGAAGAAGGGTAAGTCTCAAATTAAGGTAATTTCTACCCCGAGTTTTCCCATATTGATAGAAATGAGTCAAGGTCGATCTAGTTGGCCGCACTAAAACAACATTGACACAACAACCATAAACAAGATAAACCAACAAGCAAGCAACCCCCCAACATCCCTCAATTCAAATAATCCAAGTCCTCATCCCTAAACCCCCCAACAAGAAATCTACTCACTACTCATAATGGAAAACAACAAAACATTAACAAGGGAGAAAATAACTACAACATGCATAATAACTAGATCTAAGGAAAATAATAACAAAACGATAATGGAAATTACGATCTAACAAATTAACCACAAAACTATGAAGGAAGTACAATCTATCAAAATAAACTAGAAAATAATCTAGAGCAACATAAATTAGATCTAAAGAAACTAACAACAAACAATGAATAAAATGCAATCAACACAATAAACATGAAACACTCTAAAACAACATAAATAAAGATGATCAAAACAAAACAATAATGAAAGAACAATAAAATTAACAATATTGAAAGAACAAGATTAAATCTAAACTAGAGATTAGAGAGTGGAAGAGAAAATATACCAACTATGAAGATCAACAATAAATAAGAAGATTGCATAAACAAAGCTGTAGACATCCACATTTGGCTGCCAGGTGTCTATAGCAGTTTCCGACAAACACCTGATATGATCGGACGCAAACATGCTTTAACATACTTGAATATGGGTTCAAAATCGTTATTATTTGGCTTGGGCTTTTTATGGAGTACAAATCTCACAAAACCGACCTCAAATCCAAGCCCAGTGGGTCGTTTCCAATCAAATAAGACTAATTTGGGTCAAAATCGACAACAAGGGCAAAACCGTCTTTTAGCGAGCGGGTCAAACCCCGGTCAAAGGCATTACCGAGACATAAAAATCAGTCACACAAACTTCGGAAGTCTGACTCGAAGTCAAAGACTACACAAAAATCAGCTACAAAGAGGATTAAAGCAATTAAGCAACTTCGTTAGAGATGAAACTTTATCACTAAAGAGGTCCTCCACCCGTCCGGACCCACTCGATCGAGTGGACCAGCCCACTCGGTCGAGTAGACTCATAAAACCCACGGGAACCGGCGTTAGACCGGGCACTCGATCGAGTGACATGAACCACTCGATCGAATGGCTCCTTTCCTATCCAAAACCAGGCTCTTTTTCTATCCAAAATCGGAACCTTTTCCTATCCAAAACCGAGTGTTTCTTTTCATCCAAAACCGGGCTTTTTCTATCCAAAGCCGGATTATTTTCTTATAAATACCTCCACCTCCCTCCACAAAAAATACACAATTAAAATCTTAGAATTTCAGCAATCTTAGGCGTACAATCCCATACAATCCCACACACAACTTTACAACCAGAAAATTCAGCAATCTTAGGCAAACTATACACACATACAACCCCGATCTTTCCTCTAGAAATCCTTTAGGAAACCCGAGAGCAAAACACGTCAAATCCCTTCCCAATTATACACACCATAAGTCTCCTATATACATTTCGACGGTCCCGTGCCTAGGCCACTACTATATAAGTCTGTTTCCGAGATAATTAAGCATGTAGGTTGAGGGTGTTAACTAAAATTCCGATTCTCTTCTTCCTCCCTTCTTCATCTCATTTATTTATTTATTTATTATTTTATTTCGTTATCGATTTTCTTAAACATATTCGATTCTTTTTTTCAAGGTTAAAACGAACCCTTTGATGCCGAATTAATCGTCACACGATCCGAAAGGATCAATCACGACATTATATTGCGGAGGGAATAATTTAGTTCTAGTCAAATTCAAATCGATTTTATAACACTTTTTCTAAAACTCCCGATATCGGCCTCGTAATCATGAAATACATATTACGAGCATCGAAAACCGAGTTGAATACAAGTTATGTCATATTTTTATTTGGCTCGGTTGGCTATCAATTTCAAAATCAATAAAAATCGGATTCATCATCATCCGAGCTCGAGTAATCCCTCGAACAGGGGGCACTCAATCGAGTGCCTAGCCCACTCGGTCGAGTGGCACCCCAAAAATTGGGAAGAAGGTTTTTTTCAAGGACCACTCGATCGAGTCCCTCTATGACTCGATCGAGTGACCTTTGTCACACCAAAATCGTGAGCCTTCAATGTATTTCAAGCCTCATCAAATATTTTTATGACTTCGGTTAACACGTGTCATGTTCATCACGTGTCCTACTCTTTTCAAAATCATGTATCATGTCTTATTATATCATTCTAATCTATTTACAAATCATCACTTTCGTTACTAACTCTATTGTTTCTATTTTTGTGCTTTATTTTCGTTGTGTGTTTTATTGTACTAAAATGAACCTCACATGCTAAAACAACTTGATCTAATTCAAAAATGCATTAAACGACGTAGATCAAACATATCTAACATGTTTAGTCAAAAATGCTGTTTGCATATATTCAACCGTCAAACTAATGCGCGTACACAAAAAGCGAACAATATCTAAGTAGTGGCCGCTAAGTGCGGGCGGGGTTGGGTGTTCTTTGTGAACTTCCCAACACGTACCCTCACCCCTTACTCAGAACCGTGGTTTCTGGATGTCCGAAACCGTTGGCATACGAGAGTCATTCAATACACGATTTTCGATAACGTCGGTATCGGTATCGCAATGCAAAGGGACGAACCCATAAACTCTGAAATCGAAATGGGCCGTACACTGTGCACGGCCCACCAAGATATAGAGTGGGTTCGAATGGGCCTGAACTCCCACAAAGTTCGGTGACGACTCCTAATTAAATTTAAATTTCAATCCGAGATCCATCTCACATGAGATTCATTTGCCGCCCCAAACCCGCGCGTGGCCGCGTCGGGGTGGACCTATGTCATGTCCACAAAAGGATGAATCTTTGATGAAGAGAATAGAGGATTTGTCACTAATGCCATAATAATCTTCACAAATATTCAAATAAAACTTGAAATAATCTTCTACAAACTTGGAATTAAAATTAAATCTAAAGGAAGGAAATTGATGGAAACTATGAAGATCTACTACTAAATTACTATGTAAACTACTAGGATTGTAGAGAATTACTCAATTACTTCTAGAATCATCTACTAAATGAAAGGGTAAGTAGTGAGAGAATGGAACTATTAGGCAACTAACTAGGATATACATATATATAGTAATGCCTTAATGGATCCTTAACCTAAAGCCCAAATCCAACTTTTTTTGCTCCATTAGTGAGACAGTCACCATTTAATCTTCATGAGGTGGAACTTCGCCCCGTCGTACACGGATCAATACCGCCGGGTGAAATTTCACCCGGTGATTTTCTTCCGGTTTTGTAATTTTGGACGCCTTTACCGTCGGGCGAAACTTCATTCGGTGGACAAAGTTTCGCTCGGTCATTATGCCCGGTGGAGGAGCTCTCGAAAAATCTTCAGGGAGGCAAATTTACCTTCGGGCGAAACTTCGCCCGGTGATTTTTCATCGGGTGAAGTTTCACCCGGTCATATTCTGGCCTCTTTTCTTGTCTCATTCTTCGTCGTATGATTGGATGAATTTGAACTTTAAGTTGTGTGCTATGCTTTTCGGAGGACATTTCCCTCTCTTGTGCTCGTGGAAGCTCAATCATGCTTTTGGTGCCAAAACCTATCAAAATTGATAGAAAAACTACCAAAAACACGTAAAACGCACAAGAGGGACGCTAATGCGAGAAATACTCAAAATAGGGCAATAATCGTACTCTAATCTCACAAAACGAGGGAAAAATGGGTGTAAATGGGAGGAAAGATGGTCTAAATTTAGCACACAACAATTCCCCCACACTAAACCGTTGCTCGTCCTCGAGCAAAGACCCAAAAAGAAATTACAACAACTACTACTAGCTAGATTATGCTAAGCCGATACGGGGCAATTAACGTGCCCGCTCCGTCCCTTCAACTCACATCGAAATACCCATGAGGTAGAGTACTCCCATGCAAAACTAGTTGGGGCTTGCTCAAAATGGTGGATGCGACTAAACACACAAAAACACATAGCACGAAAGAATAGACGCATCCAAAGCAAAAATAAAACACCAAATCCCTCATCGAGACGGCGGAGAAGACACCGATTACTAACCTAAAACAATCGTAAACTTCCAAGATAAATCACCCACGTAAACAAGGACCAAACCCTAATACTATGACATTAAAGCAATAAAGATGTTGATAACTTAGCTAGGTCCTCCTAATCTTCTAAAGAGATACTACGGGGCGTAAATTAGAGTGGAATAAGTGAACCATGGATTCGTTCGACACTGTAGGTAGGTGCAGTCCCGCTCTCTTTGGCTATGCCAAGAGGGTCGTTCTAAACTCGAATTTCCTAAATTAGCACAAACAAAAAGGTGGAGTGTTTACAATTTTTTCGGTGGATCGACCAATTACCGCCGTCTTCCTACCTCGGAACTCGGTCCTCTAGTAGGAACTTCACGGCGACGAATCAATCAAGGACTTTTTTTTTGAAGGAGACATTTTTGATGATATGATTTTCATTTGAAACTCCTTTTCTCTCCCTTTTTTTTCATATTTTTGTGCCCTTTTCTCTTGCTTTGGTTTACCCTTTTTTGGTTTTTTGATGTGGTTCGAAACCAAGCTTGGAGGTTATTTTTGTGTAAACTTATTGTGGTGATATATAGGTGTAGGAAAAACAGGAAATCGAGAACATATGCCATTCCCGGATAACCCACAAAAAGGCGAAAAAAATTTGGACTAAAGGTGCAATGGTCATTCGAGCAAGGTCACCTAGAAAACGGGATGCAGGAACCAAGGTCTAACTTCTCCATGGGTGCTCAAGGTGGTCAAATTCAATCCCCGAAGTAAACATCTAGTAGAAAAGGTGGACTCAAGCTAAAGGATCAACAAATTCACTGATTTAGAGTCATTCTACTAGATTAAGGTCCAAAATCTACAATGGGTTATCTACCATGGAATGTAAATTCTCGAAAACGTTTAGTCCTAGACACACTATACAAAGTCAAAATGAACACACGAAAAAGAAAAGGCAAATAAAGGAAAACACAAGTAAAGTCATGTACTCCATACTCCATCGACATTCAAGCGCAAAATCAACAACACCCAAAATGCTCAACTTCGAGAGCCTCCAAATAGCAACGACCTAACTCCTCTACGAAAGTACAGAAGAAATAAGGAAGGAAGTTACCAAGCGGGTGCTTTCATAATCTCTTCAAATCGTGCTCTCTAGGTGGTGGTTTCCTGTAAGAGTAGAGAACAAGACCATATACGGGACACGAAAATATAACGAAACGAGAGAAGAAAATGAAAAAGAAAGGAAAAATATTTTTGGTTTTTGAAAATTTTCAAATTTTTATGGTTTTTGAAAGATTTTTGAGAAAATAAAAGATAGTAGATCCCTCCCCCACACTAAAACTGTGCATTGTCCTCAACGGACAAGTAGGAGAAGATCGAAAAAGATGGAAACAAAAAATAAGAAAATTCTTTTTGGATTTTTATGATTTTTCAAATGTTTTTGGATTTTTCAAAATTTTTGGAAAAAAGAAAGTGAACAAAAAGAAAACGGTAAAAGAGTGGCGGGCCTAGGTGCAATCACATCACCTAGACCCTAGCCAAGTGGCTAAGAGATCGAAAATGAAATAAAAGAAGAGAAATGAAATTAAAAGAACGAAAGGGTGAAAAATTGGGCATAGGTGTAGTCACGTCACCTAGCCCGGATTAAAGAAAAATGAAAAGTAAATTGAAAAGAAAGAAAAGCAAATTGAAAAAAAATGAAGAGAATTTAGATTTTCAAAAGGGTCAATGGCGTAATCACATCGCCTAAAGACCGGGAGCAATACCTAGGCCGCTTCGGCCACAACAATCGGACGGTAGGACAGCTTGCAATTTGGTTAGAGGTAAAAAAAATAACAATGATCATGATAATAATAATGGAACAAGGAACGAAATTAATCCAATGACATGCAATTATAGACGATTAAAGACTCACCGACACAACCCGTACACATATATAACACACATACCCACCACACTACCTACCGACTCCGGGGGATGGTCTAAATTGGGTAATCGTTCGACGCACAAGAAGCCGTCGGAGACTCGGGATATGATTGTATGCCCTCGGAGGATTCTATATCGCAAAGGTTGTAGATCGTACGACCTTCAGGCAAAGTGTAGTGCGCATACTCCCAAACTTCCCTTCCTCCTGACTCAATCTTGGTCACTCGAAATTCGCCGGGTCCCAAAGGTAGGTCCCAATTGTGGTGAATAAAGATAGTGGTACGGTGTGGTTTGGGAACAATTAAAGCTCTTCCATGGCTAATGTGGACGAGGCGTTGATCGGGTACATGAAAGATAAAAGTCGGAAAATAGGCGTCGTCAAGCCAGATGGAATTGTTTAGTGGGGTGAGGTGGTTGGTCGCATAACCCAAGTTGGTCGCAATTATAGTCACAAGACCTCCACAACTCACAAAGGGGTGTTGGGCAAAAATAATACGGTGAAAGTGCAACGCCATGACAAGTGGTAGGTCTAAAGGGTTTACCGAGTAGAGAGTCACAAATTAATTGCAAGACACACACATCAAGATTAATAATATTATCGCGCATATCACGTTGTCAAAGGGGTTACGAGCCGAAGTCATCTTTTACCTCCGAAATCCGTAACCCCGCAATTCGTTACTTCTCCGAGATACTCTCCCACTGCTTGTTACCCTCGACCGACACTACAACAAAAATCCCTTTTCGCAGCGATTATTTCATGTCGATTGAAAAATCGACATATTTAACCCACGATTGCTCATGTAATTGATCCCTTATGCCAACAAATAGAAATCAACGCTAATAAACTTCTAGTAATCGACACTAATACATGATTACAATAAAACACATTTCTTAACTGCTAAACCTAAACATAAAATTCATTCAAAAAAAAACCTAAACATTAAATCTCATAACGCAGATTTCCTCGTTTTCCTTTCATCGAAAAAGCCGCACCTCTTCACCCCCACACCCTATTTCACCACCATACACACCACCACCACCACCACCGTCTTCTACATCACAGCGCTGCTTCTTACCGTTGCTCATCTCCTGTTCAACCGCCTTACCCATTTATTTGTGTATGTTGCTTTTCTCTTTTTTTATTGATTAAGGTTATTCGATTCAGCTTATTTGTTTGCTTGTTTGGGCGAAAACTCCAGGAAAGTTGCCGCTGATTTGAAGGAGATACCCTCTTCAGATGGAGGCTTGATTGTATTAGGAATGTTCGATTTTATTGTTGATTGATAATTTTGCAGGATTTTATAGGGTTTGTGTTAAATGAAAATTTTCAATGGCAGAGAATGTCCTTTCCATTGGTGTTGATGGTCAATTTGATGGAAATTGTATCCAAAGCTACCATGCTACACTCATTTGCTCTAGAATTTTGTGTATTTGCTACTCTATCCGCCATAGTCGTGTGATTGGTTGTGCCATGATGATATCCTTCAGCTTGACGTTGACGGGATTGTACCATGTGATGTGCAGTTTTAGCTGGAGACAGACAAAGTCGCTTATCTACTCCGCCAATATTTCTTCAATAATTTGCATGATCGGATCAGTACAAGGCCTTTCCTTAGCCTCGTGGAGAAGAAATGGAGGTTTTGTTTTCTTCTATGGCGACCCTTATTTTTGTGTATGTCTACTGAAATTATGGGCTGAGTGATCACATTGGAGCTTTATATCTACATTTCAATTGTTATGTGCGGTAAAATAAAGTCATGAACTTGGAATTTGTCATGGTGAGTAGCTCAAATCTCTAATATTGGTTGGTCGTTGGTATCACAAAGTTAGTTGTGTTTTGTGTATAACCTGGATGTTCCGTTTCTCATTATTTAGGTGATACTAAGTGTGATAATGTCCTGGTAACCTAATGGGGGTTTACTTGGCTGATTTTGCGTCCTTTAAACCTACATACATTCCAGACGATGATCCATCAGATTTCTCCTTTTGTCCATGTAATTCTAAACTAACATTCAAATAAACAGGAATTTGATAGATAGGAAATACTCCATGTAGATGAAGCATGATATTTTTTTTGCTTTTACGTTCATGTTATTGAAAATTTTCTTCTGTTTGTGTTATCCGGGAAATTACGCTTTGTTTCTAAAGTATGATTTCTGCAATTGATCGAGGTATCTCACAATTCGGAACTGTTTACTCTTTCTTGCTGAATTTCTACGTATTGATTTTCCACCCTCATTGTTCATAATTGCATTGAATTTTCATAATCAACTGTTTACGTTGTAATTATCCAATAGTTTGTTGTTTATGTGAAGAATTGAATGGTTTAAGTTTTTTTATGAATGAAATGTTGATATGATTATTCGATCAGGATTACAGATCAACAGGTAGAATGGATACGAACGATATGTTGATATTAGGGAGTTTATGGCACTTGATGCACGCCAGCAGTGTTTGCACCGGTTTCTGGTTGCAGCTGTATGAAAATCCTTGAAGGTGATAATTTTGATTTGGAGTGCTTCTAGTCTTTTACTGGTATGATTTGATTATTTTCTTAAATTTTTTTCCATTGTATGTTGTTTGTGTTTTGGCTGTAGATCAGTGTCTCAAGTAATTGAAAGTTGGTATTCTTAGTTGCTATTTGAAGTAAGACGCCTTAATATCGGTGATTTAGCTCACATTGTGCGATCATGGTAAGGATTTCAGATTAAGTATGAGTTGTCGTGCGGATTATGTGGGGATTCGAGAAGGTTGTTTTCTTGCTTCACTGTGACAAAATGTCGTGATTATGTGTTAGGACCATTATATTGATACTTAAATTTGTGTTCCCTTATATTTGTAAAACGATCATCATTAGACCTTTGATATGAAGTAGAAGCTCATTCATAAGCGCTATTCATCAGTCATTGTGCACTAAATTATAGGTTCGTTCATCAATAGGCTCATTCATACACTAATGGGAACACATATTACGATAAGTAGACTCGTTCAATTTGTTTAAATGTCATGGGTTTTCGATGAAAATAAAGTGTCACTACACCTACTAGTCTTTTAATTTGATATATGGTCAATAAGGTGAAAGCAAAGAAACGAATGTCAGTAAAAGTTCAAAACTGAACCATAATTCAAATGCGCCAATTCTGATCTGCCTTCCATCTCGTCATCTCAAGCTGCCTTGGCAGTATGACATCTGTTACAATGTTTGTTCCATTTTCTGGAAAAGTTCTATATTACGGTCATAATTGATAATATTCTATACTAGGAAAATCAAGCATGATTGATTGGATGATCAAATGACTATATCATGAAATCGTTCCTATGGAGAAAGATTATAACTGATAAAGTTGTGATATTGTGGAATGATGAAATCGTAAGTGGAGTAGAAAGGAGGAATAGGACATCATTAGAGATAATAGGGAATTTGGTGACTGTAAGAGGAGGAAGAGGAGGAGGTGACGAAATCACGAAGGTGCATGGGGAAACAGTCCACTGACCATGAGATTTTGTGCTAAATTTCTTGCTAATGCACTAGTCAATGTTGAGAAAAAGAAGGCTCATATTCTTAATTAATTACTACTACTGGTACTACTACTTTTCAATTCATTTGAAAACATGATGTGTATGAGTTTATTGAAGGATTTCTTGGTTCTTGTTGCCTGATTTATAGGGTTTTACTTTACAAATCAGCATTGGTTACTTTCTGCGAAATTTCTATTGCCTGTTTAGGATGCTGAGATTATTATAAAATCCAATTCAACTACATCGAAACCCTATATATGATGTTACGGAGTCTATTTTTGCCTCATATGCTAGATATATCCTTTTAGCCGACCTACATCGAAACACTATATATGAGTTCGTGAATATTAAGTCTTTGTTTTAATTGTTATGCCTATTGATATATTTTAATCTTACTAATTAAACTTGTTCAAACCTAGGAGGGTTTAACTACGGACAAAATTGCGAGGAATCAGCTTGAGAGTTTTTTTCGAGGCGCAACTACTGTAACATAATTCAGAGCTTTGTATTGGTAGCCGAAGACGTAGGATTTTTTTACGTTGTCAAAAGTTTGTTTCCACTTATTTTGTACTTATTTATATTAAATTAATTTAGTCGATAATGTCGGATATATAAAATTTTGGGAATTTATGAGCAATATAAAAGTACATTTTTTAAACTTGTTCTTTCTTTTTATTTTCACACTGCATTTGAGAGATAGATGTGATGATATTTCGTATCGAATGAAATTGGTACTATACTTACTACTTATATGGTTACATTTAATAGTACTTATCGTGTCGAATATAATTGCAACAATTGTCACTAAATGACACTTTGTTGTACTTACCGTGTCAAATATAATCGCTACAATTATTATGACGTAATATCAAATTATATTACCGCATCAATAATAATCGACACAATAATTACCACTAAAGCTTTTCTTCTTTCGCGTTGATTATTACAAACTAACCCAGCGAATTGATTATTCGCTACGAAAGGCTACGGCAACGCCGCCTACCACCTCGAATACACAATCGATGGGGAAACATTTCACGTCGAATAGAATTGCCACGAAATACCAAAATAATCGCCGCGAAAAGGTCATTTTGTTGTAGTGTATATGTGCTTCCAAAGATCTCCTCTAGACACACTAGCTTGTAAATCGCTCTGAGGTTCGCTAAGTCCGGTGCCCGATGAGGGTAAGCCAAAAGCTAAGTCAAACTCGGAAATAGTGAAACAATGGGGTTTACTGAATAGTCTAAATTTAATAGCTCTTGGTGTGGTCGGATTGTCAATGGTAAAAGTTCCTAGGAACTCACAAGTAAGGTCTTTGTATGTAGAAGCCGCGAGGCTAAGGAGTCCGCTAGTTCCTGTAATCCCCTAAAAATTCTAATGCAATACAGTGGCGGAAACACTGTACATTTGGGATTAAAACACACTGATGTTCTATATTTTAGAAAAAGAACGGTCAGTCAATACAAATGCCACTTTTTACAAAAGGGCTAAAAATAACAATTCTCCAAATGGGATTAAGAATACGTAAATAAACATAAATCAAGTGGAGTAGAATCCACGCCACTCGCTAGCTCACACCAAACCCCGGAACAAATAATACTTGCCATGTTATAAACATAACAGCCACAATTCAGTGGGGAGCAACTCAAGCAGTTCTCCCAGCCATATTACATAATATTAAAGCATAATTACTATTATATCAAAATAGTTGAAAATGGAAAACATTTAAAATGATACGGTAAAATAGTTCAAAATGATTGGCAACCTGCAAATCAATGTCAATCAATAACAATAACGGCGTTATGGAAATCAATCAGTGTAACGGAATAGACTTTCACTAGGATCATACTAATCTAGGTTCGAGAATTCAGTCAAAACAAATTAGACTTCAGTCTCTAACTAGGCAACTCAACTATAACAGGACTGCGTGCAGCGAGGTCCTGGCTTAAGTAATGTACACCCCTCCTGGACACCAACCGTAATCCAGTTCAACCCGAATGCGACTTACACGATGCGATATCTAAGTTTATGGTCAAAATATACACACTCCTGAACACAAACCATGCTCAGTTCAACGACCAATGTGTCTCAACATAGACACACCACCTTTATAGTTGATGGCAAAACGTATAACCTAGATTGTATTACTCTACCCGTACACTTGTTCTTATTCCATAACTCCAAAACAAAGTCGTTGTCATAATTCGATAGGATTATCAAAACGTTCTTAAAAAGAAACTTTTTAATTTGGGAAACTTTCTTCAAATATTAACGTTCCAAAATAGGTATTATTATAATTAGAAATCGTTTAACATTTGAATTATATAAAATAGTTATATTAGGCCTCGAGACATAAACATTGTACTTATTTAATAAATATACATTTAATGATCAAAAGTCAAAGAAAGTCAAAATCCTAATTATTTCTCAAAAGGTTGAAATATAAGTAATTAAAAGTATTAAATTACAAATTTACAGATTTTTCGGAATAACACTGTCTTACTATAAAATTCGTAATTGAAGCATTAAAAATCAAAACAACGTTAAGACCAGTGGGGTTGAAAACTTTAGAAACCTAGTTAAAACATTTATTTCTGGAGAAAATCCAAATTCCAAATAAAACATGGGTTTTTATTTGTATTTTCACAAACTGACAGAATTCGACACCCGATGATATCTCATTAATAAAATACGTTTAATAATTTATTTTAAAGCAAAAACAATTGGAATCATTAACCAAACTCTTCAAAGTTTATGTAGGCAAATTATCCAAATCAAATTCAAAGTGTATCAAAGGTTTTAAATTAGTTTTACAACAACTGACAGATTCGCAGACTATTTCGAATTTGTTCGTAAACATTTTATTGCGACCAAACTAATTGGAATTAATTTACAAAAGTTTACAGACATATAATAGAGTTAAAATAAACAGTAGTCTCTTTTCAAACTTTTCGAAAATAAAGTCATTAAACAGGAGTAATAAATCGTTCAAAAACACTAATCGATTCTGAAACATGCAGTAATTATGTTAAAAATAATAAAAACTTTCAGTTTGCTACTTTATATTAAAATCACGAAAATTCAGAAATAAAGTCTTATTTGTATGTTTTAGTCTCGGCCTTATAATACTTTTAGAAGATCTGATGTGAAATAAATTGAGAAGATTAAAAGCGATAGAAACACGAAATCGATTTAAGCATATTATCGCAATATAATTAAAACAAGCTTATTCGTATAAAAATTTGATTTTAAAACGATACAACAAACAACTACAACATATATATCATGCAATACCGAGACATGCCATCATTTGTTACCTTAAGCGAGATCCGGTCAATTATGATAATCGTCTTTGTCGGAATTGATATGATAACCTACAAAATAAATTAACATATGGTATTAAACCATATTATAAATTAATAAAATAGGGAAACGAGACGGAGAATAGGAGTAATTAAATTACCCTCAAGATTGGAATAGGATCGGCAATTAGAGAGTTCAGAATAAATTACTATTGTTGTATGTTCAATTCAATTTTTTTGTAGAGAAGAGGAAAAGAGGGATACGTACAATGTTATGATAAAATAAGGAAATTTTGTTGAGGGGTTTAAGAGAAGTTTGGAGAGTTAGTAACTACTTACTCAATCAGTTAACCAAAAAGAGAGGAAGTGGAGCGAAGCTAGGAGAGAATATCAAGTCGGTTTTGACTTTCTCAACTGAACCACGAAAATGTCTCAGTCCGATGAGGGAAACGGTCGGGTCTGCTACAATCTGAGCCTGACTCGCGTTTAAAATCGTAAATGGATCACTTGAAAAAATAAAATAATAATAATTATTATAATAACTAGACGGAACTCGTATAAGAACGTGTTTACGAGAAAGTAGTATTAAAATAACATTTCAAAAATAATTATGTACAAATCGCGTAGAAAAAGATTAAATAGCAATTTCTCGATATTAATAAAAATTCTTGCGAATGAGGTAATTAAAATGGGTTTCAAGTTTAAAATAAGAATTCAAGTTTATATAAAGATAAACTCGGGAATATAAACCGTCGAAACGGAAACTCGAATAGAAATAAAATGAGTAAATCGAATGAAACGAAAGTAAGATACATTTTAAGCATAAAAATGACTTTTCGAGGTAAATAGGATTTTACGTGTTCAAACGATTGAAAAATGAATCTGTTTTATAATTCTTTAAGAAATACGAGTTAAATCGTAAACAAAATAAAATATTAATAAAATTTAATATATAAAAATCAGGGATGTTACAGTTCCGGTCCTTGACGATAACTCTTTAATATCGTCAACGATTCCTAGATTTTCCATTGTGAAGGGACAAGGCCACCTACACTACTACAAATCCCTATGAATCTCGACGCTTTTTCCTTTGATTTTCGTCGATTTACAGCGTCGGGAATTATATTCTCGACGCTTTAGAAAAGCGTCGGATTTTGGGCCGTCAGGAATTTCTGACGCTTTTAACTGTCACTATTCTCGGCACTTTCTTGTGTCAACAATTCAAGCTGACACTTTATGGCGTCAAGATTTCTGACGCTTTTATGTGTCAAGAACTTAGAGGTTGACACTAATGTGCGTAAAGAAAAAATTGGTGGTAACTAGCCTTGACGCAAAAAAGCGTCAATATTTACTTTAAAGAAAATAGTTCATAATTCTTTTTTATACATATTGACAAAAGGATATTTAATAAACCTTCAACATTTTTACCTTAAATTAAATATAATACGGAATAAATAAAAAACAAAAAGCCATGTTGTGGACATGACATAGGTCCACCCCGACGCGACCACGCGCGGGTTTGGGGAAGCGAATGAATCTCCATATGAGAATGGATCGAATTGAAATTCAAATCGAAGTTGGAGTCGCCACCGAACTTTGTGGGAGTTCGGGCCCGTTCGAACCCACTCTATGTCGTAGTGGGCCGTGTACAAAATACGGCCCATTTCCGATGTCAGAGTTTATTGGGTTCGTCCCTTAGCATTAGATACCGATACCGACTTGATCGGATATCATGTATTGAATGACTCTCGTTGCCAATGGTTTCGGACATCCGGAAACCGGGGTTCTGAGTAAGGGGTGAGGGTACGTGTTGGGAAGTTCACAAAGAACACCCAACCCCGCCCGCACATTAGCGGCCTCTACTAGGATATCGTCTGATGTTTTAATATGCGCGTTAGTTGGATGATGAAATGATATGCAAACATTATTTTCCCTAGACATGCGAGAATTGAATGGGCTGCTAAGTCGATTTAATGCAACTAAAATTTAACGTCGAAGTTGTATTTTAGCATGTGAGGTTCGTTTTAGTATAATAAAACAAAAGATGAAAAAAGATGCTAAGAAGATGAACAAACTTGTTAGTAACGATTGAATAAATCGAACGAAAATATGAATGCGATGAATGATGTAAAAAATATGTCGAGATCTGAAATATCGCTCAAAAGATGCTATTTTGTCCAAAAAACGATGTTCGAAAAAATAATAAAATAAAGAAAAAGGGTCGCGTTCCAGCCTGCCGGGCGACTCGCCCGAGTAGGCGACCCGCCCAGGACGCGCGCGACTTGCGTCCCGGTCTGTTTTCGAAATTGATTTTTTTTTTAAAAAGCGACGATTTCATTAAATCGCGTACAAATATTGCACAATTTGCACCCAATTTAGTATTCTTGACGTTCGTCATATTCGATATTCGATTATGAAATCGATATCGAATATTCGGAAAAGATGAAAAAAAAAGTTTTAAGAAATCGTTTTGTAGAAAAAAACGATGTTTAAGAAAAATTGAGAAAGCGAAGAAAAGAGGGCCGCGGGATCAGGCCTCCGTGCGAGTCGCCTGGGAGTGGCGCGACTCGCATGGATTGCTGTCCCGGTTTGGTTTTTCGAGAAATCGTTAACTTTGCTAGATCTCGTATAAATATGAATTAATTTATACTCGATCTACGCTCTCGATATTCGATTATGAAATCGATATCGAATATTCGGAATGATTTTTTTAGAAAAAGTTTTATAAAGTTGTTTTGAAAAGAATTTGAACGAAAAAAATGTTAGTTCTCTCCACGTTAGAATTGTTGTATTTTGTAAAAAAGTAACGATTTTTAGCATCAACGAGATTAATTTAATTCTTTTAATACGATATTCGATTAGAGAATCGGTATCATATTTTTAAGAATATTCGTTATATGAAAATAATTTTTGTAATAGCGATATTAGAAATAACAAAGATGCGAGGAACGACCCATAATAGAAATCGACCGACGAAAAAAGAAGAAAAAGCGAGGAAAAACGAGGAAGAGAGAAAGAAAAGAGAAATCGGGTTTGATTACACCCTCAACCTACATGCTCTTGTTAACTCGGATCGGGGCTCGTCGAAAAGTGGCTAAGGCACGGGAGCGTCGGGTTAAAGTCGGTAAGTTGGTGGTTGTTCGGTTCGGATGTGAAGGGTGACGGGTATAGGGGGGTCGGTTCCTTCGGTTTTGGAGGTAGAATGTCGGGAATTGTATGTGTCGTTGTATGAAAACGTGTGTGAATAGTGTGTATGAAAATTGTGTAGATGTAGATCTGGTGTCTCTGTGTTCGATGCTAGAGGGTCCTATTTATAGGAGTAGAGGTAGCCTTGCTTATACGACAAGAAATACCAATCGGGATAGAAAATGTAAGAAGTTGTGAGGAACGAGAATTCCGTTACTTGGCAAAGAAAAAAGGGAATCCCGGTTTGGGAAGGGGAGCTCGGCTGAAAACAGGCTACTCGGCCGAGTTCCTAAGCTCGGTCAAATGCTCGATTCGGTTTTCGGATAGAATTCATACTTGAGATCGAATTCTACCTTTAACGAAATTGTTTAATATTGGTGTAGCTGATTTTTTGTGGAGTTTGAGCTCGAGTCGGTCACGTGAGGTGGCACGGTTGACCCGTAGTCTCGGGAAAATATCTTTGACCGGGTTTGACTCGGTCGCTAAAAGACAGTTTTGCCCCTGGTGTCAGTTTCGACCCAAATTAGTCTCATTTGACTCGAAGCGACCTGCTGGGCCTGGTTTAGAGGTTGGTTTTGTGAAATTTGTACTCCTTAAAAAGCCCAAGCTATATATCCATGATTTCGAGCCCATTTCCGAGTACGTTAAAGCATGTTTGCGTCCGATCATCATCGGTTGTTTGTCGGGAACTGCAATAGACACCTAGCAGCCAAATGTGGGTGTATACACATGTATCTAACAGAGTTAATCAAATAAAATATTAAATAACAACCAATATACGTAGTAGTGTACGATTTGTCAATCATGCAAATATAGTATCATGATTGATTCAATAATGTCTCGTACAAAATGGAAGGCTAAAAAAATTACGTGAAAATATCTGCTCTCAAACATAATTGAGTACGTAATAAATTAATAACCCAGTCTAATATCGATCGAAAAGAAAAATATATGTAACGAAGTGTCTCATACGAGTATTAAATAACAAAACTCGCGTGCATGCAACAACCGTCTTAATTAATAGAATAGTCTAAAAGCAAATTCTTGCAATTACTCCGACGAACAATCATATTTTGCAGAACTTGAAACCTACAAAATAATAACCACTTTATATGAGCACAAACGTGATGAAAGGTTAAGATTTAGATGCAAGCTTAGATAAGATTAAGATGAAAGCTTCTAGGTTCACGCACATTTGTCATGTTCGATGACAAAAGTAGTTTACACAAGCGTATACACAACATTACCTTATAGAAGAAAAACAGACACATGAAATACACAACAATTCATCAGATATCTCTCATAACTTCATAGTCTTCCATGAAACCTAAT
The DNA here is from genome assembly GCA_958450325.1 of Agrostemma githago. NCBI lineage: Eukaryota > Viridiplantae > Streptophyta > Magnoliopsida > Caryophyllales > Caryophyllaceae > Agrostemma > Agrostemma githago. Next base: position 25,918,293 of record OY288243.1, on the reverse strand, counting down.
AAATTCATTATAAGGCACAACTGTACAAACCATTCAGCATAAGTTATAAGTCAATATCAATTTGATGAACACAAAACCTAAAAGAAACTTCAAGAATGATGGAACTGATAGCATAACTAGAGTGAACCAGTTTATATCCAACTTCATCCAAAACAAGCACCTTAACTATAGGACGCCTAGATCTAAAACCACTTGAACATCTATAGTCTATACACCTGATTTGAAGAGAAGAGTAAGTTTTGGACAAAGGCAGACACAATTTGTCAATCCAAAAAGGAGAACAATAAAGTACGCAGCAAGATGTCCATAAGAGTAATATGATGATTAGAAAAATGCAAAAGAACAAAAGAAAGCAACATCATCATGTCTGTTTTCTCTACCTCCATTAGAAAATGTTGAAGCCAAATATCATACTAATCAATACCTAAAAGGCATGAAAGGAGAAGCTTAACCAAGAATAGAAGAGACGTTAGAAATGAACAGAACAAAAAATATTACACCCAAGATCAAAGATCCCACATAAGATTTCTTCCCCTGGACTTGTTTCACATTCAACAATTTTGCAATGTAGATCCTGCATAAATTTCAGAGGAAAGTCCATATAGAAGACTTAATCACGTCTACGAAAAGGGCAGAAAAGTCAGATTACGGGAATTCCGTAACGAAGCAATATGATATCATAAATTCATAACCTAGTTAATCCTACAATAAGAACTCCATAACGAAGCAATTCCTAAGTATATGCTTATGATAGTAAGACTTACTACTATTCCATAAGCCATATGTATTACATAGTATATACTATAATATGTATTCCGCATAATCCATATGTCCATATTTGCCGATACGGAGTACAATTTTGCTTCATTCAGGTCAGTACTTTTGTTTTAGAGTTTTTTTGACAATGTAATGCAAGTATACAAAATTATATACAATGTAAGGTGTAAGATTACCTCTTCATTTGTCGTATGTAAGACATTTCTTGCAAGACTTAGATACTCCATTGGTGCCTTTCCAGAATTTACGACATCCAAGATTTGGCTTAACTGTCGAGACATCACCTTCAATAATTGAGCATGGGAATCATTCTTCATTTGTAATTCTTCTTGTTTCTCCACCAATGCCTTGTTTTCCTTAGTCAGATTAATGACAACTTTTTCCATCTTCTGTATGACTAAGGTATTTTTCTCACCACTGTCAAAATTTTCTTTCCTTAACACTCTATGCACTCAAGATATATCACTTTTTTTCACGCCAAATCTGTATCCTAACGGGCGCGATAAATCACTCACACACATCAGCTTATTGAATGCTTCATTCTCAAGTTGAACGCGAGATTTTTTGTTACTTGGATTGCAATCAATTTCATTATGAATATATGCTTTGGCGTCCGCCTGAGTCAAAATAAATTTATCACTACAAAAAGAAAAAAAAAACAATGTAGTTAATATCATAAAAAGAAGCAACAAGTCTAGCTTGATTTAAAATATATTACCCAAACATCTTCGGTATCTGTGCCTTTAACAAATGTACCGTCTTTTTTCCGATGGGTTTGCTCGAAAATTTCGAGATTGCTTGGCTCTCTTTTGTTCTCATCTTCCGGTACAATACAATAAATTAAAATTAGTTATGATAATCTATAATAGCATAATATTACAAATGACAAAATGGTAAAAAAATTTATTACAGGGTTAGCTCGAACATCAGCATAGCTTGTAGACCCTGTCGTATGAACATGATTTTGCGATGCTCGTGCATCTTTCCCACATTCAGCAAATTTCTACATTAAGACATGAGTGCGCGTTTTTACTGTATGTGACATATAATAAATACATTAATATTAGCCTTCTTACAGTAATAAATACATTAATAGATACCTCTCCCTTCTCAGAATACCAATAATCCACCTGTGGACATGACATAGGTCCACCCCGACGCGGCCACGCGCGGGTTTGGGGAGGCGAATGAATCTCCATGAGATGGTCAAATGGAAATTTAAATCGAAGTCGGAGTCGCCACCGAATTTTATGGTTATTCGGAACCGTTCGAGCCCACTCTATGTCGTAGTGGGCCGTGTACAAAATACGGCCCATTTCCGATGTCAGAGTTTATTGGGCTCGTCCCTTTTGCATATCGATATAGATGCCGACTAGAGCGGTTAATCGTATATTATTGAATGACTCTCGTTGCCAATGGTTTCGGACATCCGGAAACCATGGTTCTGAGTAAGGGGTGAGGGTACGTGTTGGGAAGTTCACTAAGAACACCCAACCCCGCCCGCACATTAGCGGCCTCTACTAGGATATCGAATGACGTTTTAATGCGCGCGTTAGTAGAACGATGAATGATTATGCAAACATTGTTTTCTAAGCATGTGAAAGATTGAATGGGTTGCTAAGTGGTTTAATGCATGCAAATTGATTAATGTCAAAGTCAAATTTAACATGTGAGATTTGTTTTAGTATAATAAAACAAATGAAATAAAAAGGATGAATTTGCTACAAAACAAACAAACGAGTTAGTATCGATTTGTAAATAATAATAGCAAAATAAAATATGCGAGATCGAAAAATAAATATTAATCGAAATCTGAAAATATTGTTGAAAAGAACGTTGTTTTGTATAAAAAAACGAAGTTCGAAAAATAATAAAAAAGACGGAAAAGGCCGCGGCATAACAGCCGGCCGTGCGACTCGCCCGGGACGCCGGCGGGTCGCGTGGTGGCCTGTTTCGGGTCCGGTTTTCGAAAAACTCGATGTTCGTATTAAATCGCATATGAATATTGCATGATTCGTACTCGACTTAATATTTTCGATATTCTTTATATTCGAAATCAATATCGAATACCTAGAATAGTTTTGGAAAAGATGTAAATTTTAGAAATTGATCGAAGAATAAATAATAAAAGCGAACGAAAAACGTAGAAACAGTCCGGGTTTCAGGCTCGTGCGTGGCGCGACTCGCGTACGGGTCTGTCCGTTTTTTATTTTTTGTTCGAAAATTGTTATTTTGATGAATCGCGTACAAATTATGAATTAACTTGTAATCGATCCATGTTTTCGGTATTCGTCGTATCCAATATTCGATTATGAAATCGATATTGGATATTTAGAATGAGTTTTGAAAAAGCTTTGTAAAATAAGTCATTTTGGACGAGAAAAGAAAAGAATTTTTGAATGAAAAAGATGTAACGATTTTTGGTATCGTCGAAAATCTTAATATAATTCCTTTCGATATAATATTCGATTATGGAAGAATCGATATCATATCTTTCAGAATATACGTTATGAAAATAGTTTTTCGTTAATAACGATATTAGGAAAACAAAAAAAAACGACTCTAGACCCGTAATAAAACAAAACGGACGAAGAGGAGAAAGGGAGAGAAAGGAAGAAATCGGGTTTTATTGCACCCTCAACCTACATGCTATTGTCGACTCGGATCGGGGCTCGTCGGAATGTGGCTAGGCACGGGAGCGTCGAGTTTTGGTTCGGCTAGAGGCTTGGTTCGGACGGGTGAAGGTTCGGGTATGGGAGCCGGTTTCCTTCGGGTTTGTAACGTAATATCGGTTTCTCGATGCTAAGGATTTAAATGTGTCGGGATGCTAGATAACTATTGCTGAAAAATCGTGTGTGTATGTGTGAAATTGATGATTGATTGCTAATAATAATTCCTGTCTTTTGTGTTGGACGCAAGGGGCTATTTATAGGAAATTCCCGACCTTGGCTTGGGAGAGTTTGACTACCACTTAGGATAGGAAACGAGAGAATTTGAGGGAAATAAGAATTCCGCTTTCTTGTGGAGGAAGAAAGGCAAACCGGTGGATTTTCTCTTGTTTTGTGATGTCTCGGCCGAGTGTTTTACACTCGGTTGGGTACTTGAATCGGTTTTTGAGTAGGATTCCTGTTTGAGCTAGAATTACCGCTTGGGTAAGAAGCTGAGGAGAACGAGAATTCCGTTTTCTTGTGTAGGAAGGAAAGAGGAACAAACCGGCTGGTTTGTGTACTTGGCCGAGTGTTTCAAATCGGTTGAGTGTTTGAGTCGGTTCTCGGATAGGATTCCTACTTGGGATCGAATTCTACCTTAAACGGAATTGTTTATTATTTTTTGTATGGCTGATTTTTGTGGAATTTGAATATGAATCGGACACGTGAGATGTCACGGTCAGTCCGGAAGTCTCGGAAAAATCCTTGACCGGGTTTTGACTCGGTCGCTAAAAGACGGTTTTACCCCTGGTGTCGGATTCGACCCAAATTAGTGTTATTTGACTCGAAACGACCCACTGGGCCTGAATTTGAGGTTGGTTTTGTGAAATTTGTACTCCCTAAAATGCCTAGGCCAAATGTCCATCATTTCGAGCCCATTTCCGAGTACGTTAAAGCACGTTAGCGTCCGATCATCATCGGGTGTTTGTCGGAAACTACTATAGACACCTGGCGGTCAAAATGTGGGTGTCTACAGAGCCCCCACTCTGACTGAGGCTTGGACAGGGCGAAAGTCAGAGTAGCCACCAGGTCAATCAAGGATTAAAACCTGGCAGCTTCCGGTCGGGTCGTTTAAGGTCCATTAGACCTGCGTGGAGGGCCCGCCGGCCATGGACTAGAAATGTACCTGAACTGGTGATAACTCCGTGGGGGAATTCGTCGCATGAGACTTAAAATGGGCCTGTATGTGGGCTCACCTTGTTAAATGCCGCTGGGGAGTTATGCAAATTGCATGGTCCTGCTTGAGTCGTCCTGTACATATTTATGCAAAGCTGCAAAATTTTGCATGTAATATTTGTAGGAAAAATGACTCGTGCTGGGGAATAAAAATATTGAGAAAAGGTTTGAGTTTGCAAAAGTCTTTGAAAAATTAGGGAATTTTTGTTTTGACTTTGAAAAGGAATAGGAATGCTCGGGATGACTTAGCTAAGCCTTAGGACAATGGCTTGTATGCTAATTGCTCTAGGATTGGGAATCCTAAGGTGAGGAGGAGGACTTATTTTTATGCTATAAATACCCCTTCATGCTTCACTAATTTCATAATTCCATAATTCCTCAATTACCTAAAGAAAAGAATAAGCCCTGAAAAATTTATTCCTTCTTTTAGCAAATCAAATATGGGAATCGACCGACTAGTAGGAATGTTGCACGAGTGGTCCAAGTATTTTAGGGATGCCGATAGGGCTATCCTAAATCAGAATGGCGTTACCCAATTGTCCGTGATCCGTCAGATGCAAGTAGACTGCCACTTCTTGGATGCTTGCCTATCCTATTGGGATGACACATATCATGTATTTAGTTTTCCTCGAGGAGAGATTTGCCCTATTCCTGAGGAAATTGCTGCTGCAGGAGGATGGAATCCTATACTCCGCCCTGCTATCCCTTTTTCAGTTTCTGACCCAAGGAGGAAGTTAAGGGAATTTTTAGGGCTTTCCCATATGGAGGTATCCCGTATGCTAGAAGGAGATACCGTTTCTCTGATCGACCTGGCTGAAAAATTCATGAACCAAGATGATGTCCGGGTCAGGCCGGTTCATAGCCGTAGGGCCTTCACTTTCTGCATGCTCCATGTTTATGCCTTTGAAGGGCATATGGACTTGTTATCTTGTATGGGCCATGTCAGACTTTTCACCGTGGCTGACCTGATGGAGACGGAGCACAGCCCGGCTTGGCTGATTACAGGGGAGATTATCCAGGGCTTGGACAATCGTAAGAGGGATCCGTCAGCCAGGTTAACTGGGAGTACCCGGCTCCTACAGGTATGCCGTTTTTTTGAATTTTTTTTTTTTTGGATTTTTGAATTTCCGGCTTCTCCCATTTTTCCGGTTTTGCGCGGTTTTTTTCTCGATTTTCCGGCTCCTGCGGTTTTCTCGGTTTTCATGTCTTTTCACGTTTTTTTTTTTCACGTGATTTTGACGATTTTTGCAATTTTGATTTTTTTTCGGATTTTTCAGCTGTGGCTATTCGAGAGGCTATCGATTTTGGATCCCCCTTAAATGTGAGCCGATATCAACCCAGGCAAGTTATGTCAAGGAGACGAGCTATTGCCTTTTCCTGCTTTAATACCCAAAAATACTGGGATGAGGTGCTATCTTTCCATGGGGGCCTGTTAATCCGTTGGGCCGTGCCATGGTGGCCTATTTACCTTTGGACTGGTCTAGAATCTCGGGATAGAGCTAGATATCAGGTAATCCTATCTTTTAGGCAAACAATTCACCTCTTTCCCGATCGCATAGTTAGGCAATATGGACGGGCGCAAAGAATCCCAGAAATCGAGGCCGTTGTGAGTGAATCTACTCAGCTGACGGATGTGATGTGTGACACCTGGATGCAAAGGTGGTATACACGGGCTACTTGGCCTGTTCTTAAAAATTCTCATTCGATCTGGGTGACCGATTCCTATGTAAGATGGACCCGAGCTGACTCAGCTAAGACTCGGGCTGCCCTGAAAATCGACGAAGCCTATGACCTGTTACGCCGGGAGCATGCTAAGGACAATAGGAGCTTTTTTACTGAGGGAGCTACCTCGACAGGTCAGAAGAGGAAATCTAAGACTAAGACTGAAGGGTCCAGTAATAAGGGTGCACGGGGGAGAGTGAGCCCCCAGACTGACTTAGAAAGGAGACTAGGGCCAAGACTGGCTGCCAAGGACCGACTTGGTCCTCGAGAAAGACTCCCCGAGCCGGTTAGGGCTCGGCTTGAACCGGTGCAAAGGGTGAACCCAAAATCGAAGAAGCGGGTTCGAGCAAAGGAAGTTCCCCTTGTGATTAGGGAACGTTCGCCCCCGCCTCGTCGGCCTCGGGCTCCACGTGACCCGAAAGATAAGGGAAAGGGCAAAATGTACGAGTAGTCTCCTAAATTTATTATTTAAGTATTACTACTATTTTTTTTTTGTGGTGTGATTTTGTTGTTCTTTTTTGTGATGTACTTTTTGAAATAATAAAAAGACATATTAATGAATACCGTTCCCGTCTTTTCGTTATTGCAATGGTTGTACCCTTTTGAGGGGTTGCCTACGTATCCAATATTAATGGAATCAAACCTTCCGTAGTTCAGAAGTATTTTTTGCAATTTTTCGAAATACACCAAGATTATTAATCCAAGATGTGTGACGGTAGGATAAATGATCCTAGCTGATTGACTTGCTTAAAACTTTTGAAAATCCATAAAAAGACATTTTTTTATAAACTTTGCAAATGACGTTGAGATAGGGTTTATGGGTAGTAACGCTTCAGCTGGTCCAAGTTTGTTGGATTGACGAACTCGTTCCCGTCCAAGTCAGTTAGCATTACCGCCCATCCTGAAAGAATCTTCTTCAATAAATATGGCCCAGCCCAATTAGGTTTGAATTTTCCCCTTGGGTCAACTGGTAGTAAAGCTCGAACGGATTTTAGGACTAGATCGCCCTCCTTGATGTTTCTTGGCCTTACCCTTTTATTAAAAGCCCGTTGGATCCTTTTCTGATATATCTGAATATTATTCAGAGCCCGGGATCGCCGTTCGTCTAAGAGGATTAGTGAGTCATATCGGGCTTGGACCCAGTCCGCCTCAGGTACCTGGCTTTCGAGCAGAATCCTGAGTGATGGTACTTCTAATTCGACCGGTTGGACTGCTTCCATTCCGTATGTCAGATAGTATGGAGTTGCTCCAGTTGCAGTTCGAATCGATGTTCGATATCCCCATAAGGCAAAGGGTATCTTGTCGGGCCAATCCCGGTAATTCTCAGCCATCTTTTTAAGAATGGTGACAATTGTTTTATTGGCTGCCTCTACCGCTCCATTTGTTTGAGGACGGTAAGGTGATGATGTATGCCTTTGGATCTTGTACTTTTCCAGTAGAGTGGCAGTTTCAGCTTGGAAATGGGTCCCGTGATCGCTGATGAGCTCGTGTGGAATCCCATATCGACATATAATTTTGTTTTGGATGAACTTAGCCACATGTTTGGCATTCAAGATCCGGTATGACTCGGCTTCGACCCATTTGGTGAAATAGTCGATAGCTACTAGGATGAAGCAGTGACCTCCCGTCCCGGAAGGGTTCACTTTCCCGATTATATCAATTCCCCATGTCGAGAATGGCCATGGTGATGTCATTGTATATAGTAGAGATGAAGGCATATGCTGAACATTAGCGAAAATCTGACAGTTATGACAGTGTTTGACATACATCTGACAGTCAGTTTCCATGCTATTCCAATAGTAACCGAGTCTTGCGATTTTGCGGGCCAACATATGGGCATTCATGTGTGGTCCGTTTTCGCCATCGTGCACCTCGGCCATAACTCTTTCGGCTCGAGTTTTGTCAATGCATAGAAGTAAAGCCCCCTGTGCTGTCTTTTTGTACAGCTGTCCATCGTCTGTGCGGATGAACTGGGTTGCCCATCTTCGTAGAGCCTTCTTGGCCCGGTTTTCAGCTCCCGGAGGATATTCCCCTGACGTCAAGTAGGTTAGAATAGCCTGGTACCAAGGTTCTGAATCAGTTATTTCGATGTCTTGGATAGTGTTGATGTATGCTGGCTCAGACCGCCTTTCGACACAAATAGGCATGCTGGTTAGATGTGCTGGGATATTCAGTAAAGATACTAATTTTGACAGAGCATCTGCAAACTGGTTTTCTTCCCGAGGCAGATAGATGTACTCCACTTTTTGAAATTGTTTTTCGAGAACCCCTACTCGTGCTTGGTAAGCCACGAGATTTGTGTTCCGAGTCTTCCATTTTTGTAGGGTTTGGTTTATGACTAGTGATGAGTCACCATGGACCCGGAGGTTTGTTACTCCTAAATCGGCGGCGGCTTGCAACCCGTGAATGCATGCTTCGTACTCGGCTGCGTTATTAGTCACGTCAAAATCTAGCTTGATGGATAACGGGGTATGTTCACCTTGTGGTGAGATTAGCAAGATCCCGACACCAAATACTCGAAAGTTGGATGCTCCGTCGAAATACAGATCCCATGTGTCGGTGTCAGTATGGAATATGTCTTCATCTGGGAAGGCCCAAGTATCGGTGTGACTTTCCTCGGATACCGGACTATCGGCGAGGAATTCTGCTACTACCCGGCCCTTGATGGCTTTTAAAGGTACGAACTTGAGGTCGAACTCAGCTAGCATTAAAGTCCATCTGGATATACGACCGTTGAGGATGGGCTTTTCGAATAGATACTTGATCGGATCCATTTTGGATAGCACATGTACCTCGTGACTAAGCATGTAGTGTCGGAGTTTTTTAATGGCCCATACTAATGCTAGACACGTCTTTTCGAGCATGGTGTATTTGCATTCATATTCTAAGAACTTCTTACTGATGTAGTAAATGGCTCGTTCTTCAGAATCGACCGTTTGGGCTAGCATAGCGCCCATGGCAGTCTCGGTTGTCGTCAAGTACAGTGACAGAGGTAAACCATGTTGAGGTGGCATTAGCACCGGTGGAGAGGATAGAATTTCCTTGATTTTATCGAAAGCCATTTGACATTTATCGTCCCACAGTGTTCGTTCTCCTATCTTCAGTTTCTTGAAAATGGGTTCACATACCATGGTTAGCTTTGAAATGAATCGGCTTATATATTGGACTTTCCCGAGAAACCCCCTTATCTCTTTTTCAGTTTTAGGTGGTTGCATCTCGGTTATGGCCTTGATTTTTGCTGGGTCAACTTCGATGCCACGTTGGCTAACAATGTGGCCCAGTAGCTTGCCCGATGTTACCCCGAAACTGCATTTTTGAGGGTTTAACCTCATGTTGTACTTGCGTAGTCGGGTGAAGAACTTTCTTAGGGCTGCAATGTGCCCGTTCCGGTCCTTTGACTTGACAATCATATCGTCGACGTAGACCTCTACTTCTTTATGCATCATGTCATGCAATAAGGTAGTAGCGGTCCGTTGATAAGTGGCACCAGTGTTAATAAGCCCAAATGGCATCACGGTATAGCAGTAAGTCCCCCAAGGTGTGATAAAGGTGGTCTTACTCATGTCTTCTTCCGCCATTTTGATCTGATTGTATCCGGCATACCCATCCATGAATGATAGAAGGGCATGGTCGGCCGTGTTATCCACCAGTATGTCGATGTGTGGCAACGGAAAATCGTCTTTTGGGCTGGCCTTATTAAGGTCTCGGAAATCTACACATACTCGGACTTTGCCATCCTTTTTGGGTACTGGTACTATGTTTGCAACCCAGTCTGGATATTCAGACACTTGGATAAAGCCCGCTTTGAATTGTTTATCAACTTCTTCTTTGACTTTGAGAGACCATTCGGGCCTCATTCTTCGGAGTTTCTGTTTTACCGGCTTGTACCCGTCTTTGATGGGTATTCGGTGTTCATCTATTTCCCGGTCTATTCCCGGCATGTCCTTGTGGGACCATGCAAAGACGTCTTTGAATTCTTGGAGGAGATCCGTGAATTGTTGTCTTTCTTCGGGATCTAAGGATAGGCCCAACCTAAGCATCTGAGGCTCTAAAGGGGTTCCTACGTTGATGGAATCGGTTTCTTCGATTACAGGATTTCGGGACTCCCTTTGCTCAAGTTGCTCGTTTAGATGCGGAGGCAATGGTACCTGTTCGTCGGGTTTCTCAATGTCATTGCAAGTAAGATTTTTGAAAACATTTTGAAAATAAGCCAAGTCGTAAGCGGAACGGTTATCGTTATTATTGATAGTAAATTTTGAAAAGAGCTCGAAGAGAGCTGCCATCTGATCGTTGGTCAAAGGCGGGATAGGGAGAGCCCTCGGGACAGACTCCGGGGCTTCCGATGGTGAGGCTAAAGAAGGGAGAGGGATTACAGACTCGATCCTAGTACTGGACCCTCTAGACTTTGACTCAGACTCCGACTCTGACTCTGACTCAGACTCGGACTCAGATTCAGACTCGATAGCATGCATATCTCCTTCACCAGTAGTTAGCTTGTAGACTCGACCCTGACTGTCGGTCCACTTGGTTGTCTTCCTCCAAGCTCTCTTCCCAGTGTCGGCACCCACTTCAGAGATCAGCTTAGTTGGATCGAACCTGCTGCTGCGAAGGATCAGGCTGACTAGCTCCTGCTTAGGGGTCGGGATGACCTTGTCTTCCCCAAAGAGTAGTCCTAGAATGGGCTCAGTGTTGCTTGTGCCCTCCTTTGCGTCGGCCTGGATAAAGGCGAATATGTCATCCGGGATGAAATTGCATTCCCGAGCCAGTTTGGTCCCGGGATATGAGATGGTGGGCCGATAGAGGCCCGTTTGAACAGTTTCGAATACCGGGGTGACGAATGTGACCGTCTTGGTTCGGTTCGTGTAACCGGGTGCCATAGTATAGCCTAGACCAAGGTGAGATTGCCCGTTGTTCAGGGTTTCAATGATCTTTCCAGGTGGAAGGTATGGCCATGATGTGACTCCCGGCAGGCAACCCAGGTTCTGTAGCATTGTATGGATGCTAACGGTGAAGTATAGCTGGAAAAGGTACTCTTCTTCGGTCATTCCCACAAAGTTGAATCCTCGAGGGTCGGCTGAGCCTGCCGTGTTGCAGATGGACACGGTTATGGGAGTAGCTTCGAGGGTGATGATCCCGTCCTGTAGGGGTAGTTTGACCTTTCTATGAAGAGTGGAGGACACAGCTTTGACTGCATGAATCCATGGTCTTCCAAGTAGCAGATTGAAAGATGAAGTAACATCGATCACTTGGAATTCTAACTCCTTCTCGATCGGGCCCGTTATGATGGTTATTTTAACGGCCCCAGCAACTGATTTTGGGCTCCCATCAAAAGCCTGGATAGTCTTTGCAGTCGGAAGGTAGTCAACCTCGGTAATGCCGAGGGCCTTGGCTGTCCTTAAAGGAAGGACGTTAACCGCGGACCCGTCATCAATCAGGGTCATAGGGAGATATTTGTTTCGACAGATCACCGTGATGTACAGGGCCAAGTTATGAGTGGTCCCGAATGGTGGAAGGTCGGATTCAGAGAAGGTGATAAGTGGGCCTTCTCCTTTGGGCTTGTCCTTGAGATATGGCATGATCGTGGCTACCATTTCGGTGGGGGTAACCGATGAATCGACCTTGATTTCATCAAGGGCCTTAGTAAGCGCCGCTCGATGCTCCTGAGAACTAACCAAAAGCTGCCATATGGTAATATCGGTTCGAACCCTCTTCAATTGTCTGACTAGGGCCGTGTCGGCGTTTGGTTCTTCAGGAGTGAGTTCCGTCCTAGAAGGTTCAGTGACAGTTTCCGGGGCGGCCGTGATGGTGTGTGTACCGGCCAGAGCTCTGGCTTTAGCCCTCTGGACTTCCTCGATAGTGACGGGGACAGTCTCCCCTTTAGCTAGATAAACATCATCCTCGTCGTCGTTCCATATCCCGTTGATTTGGGAAATGAAAGGGGAAATGAGATGAGTACAGTCAACCACCTCTCCAGTGAAAATGGCATGAGTAGCGAGAGGATTGTTTTTGTTGCTTGGCTTGTCACTGGGTAGCGGTATTATCCCATTTTCGATCAGATCTTGGATAAGATGCTTCAATTTCCAGCATTTCTCCGTGTCATGCCCATTGCCTTGGTGATAGTGGCAATAGGCCTGTATGTTGTAGCTTTTGGACCGTTTTTCTACGGGAACTTCCGGAGTTGGGCCTATCGGTTGGATTAGGCCTTTCGAAGATAGCCTTTGTAAGGCATTAGCATAAGTTGTCCCAATGTCAGTGAATACCCGATTTGGAGTATTCTTTTTGGTTGAGGTGTCAAGTGAGTTTACCTCGTCGAAAATGCTTCGGGCCGCCGTTGTGGTGACGGGCTTACTGGAGGATGAACTAGCTCCTTGATACCCCTTGGTAGAGGCCTTAGTAAGGCTCTCTTGCCTTAGATCGTCTTCGATTCTGGTACCCATTTCGGTTAATGTGGCGAAATCGGGTATGATGGCGTACCTGAGATGGACTCGGTAAGCAGGGAGGAGGTTTTTGACAAAGGCCTCCACTAGAACTTTTTCGCCGGGCTTGTCAACCAGCTTAACACTTTCAGTCCGCCACCTTTGGAGGTATTTGGTGAAACCCTCCTTCGGTTCTTGGGCCATAACTTCCAGAGTACGCATGGTAGTCTGGATTTCAGCATTATCCGCGTAGTTCCGTGCGAATTCCATGGCAACATCGTCCCAAGTTTTGAATTTCTTAGGGTCAAGCCTGTAGTACCAGGCTTTTGGGTGTTTCTCCAGAGAGGAAGCAAAGAGATGCTTGAACATGGTCGATTTGACCCCCTTGACAGCCATAAAGTCCTTAAAAGCCCGAATATGAAGTACCGGGTCTTCAGTCCCATCGAACATTGGTAAGCCCGTTAAGTTAAGGTTAGCGGGCAGTTCATCAGTTAGGGTCGAATAAGTACGGGCATTTTCCGTGAGAATGGTGTTTCTGGTGGTCGAGTGGACCTGTTCCTGCAGCTTTTGGACTGCGCCGGCCAATGCGGCTAAAGGCCCGTCATCATCGATCGAAGCGTTAGGAGTTCCCTGTTCTACGGCACTAACCCGAGTGACGATAGCGATCTGGTCTTCCCTCATTTGCCTCAATTGGGTTTGGATTTGGGCCAACGTGGTGTTCAACTCATCTATGGCTTTTTGCGTCATGGTTCGAGTGAAGGGTGGCCTGTCTGTAAGAGCACCACGTAATTAGCAACTTAACCCGAATCCTAAGGAAAGTACATCCCGAGCAAAGGGAAAAAAAGGAGAAGACTAAAAAGACGGTAAATGACTCGGAAAAGACACCTAGACGGGTGACTTGTGACTGAGGTGGGCCTTCCTCAGGATCCAACGCTGTGGGTTGGGCCCTGTCCGAAGGAAGGTTCACGTGAGACATTCCCAGACTTTTAGACTCGATTGTGTAAATGGGCCGACCCTTGTAGGAGTATGTCCTACGTAGGTGGGCCCTGCCTTAGTTAGGTAAGGCGGACTAGGATGGGGGGGAAACCCGTGATATAAGATCGACGGAGTTTCGACGCTAGAGACTTCAACGACTTATGACACGACCCGACACTGCTAAATACGGGAAGTCTAAGAAGAGGAAGTTTTGAAATATAGATTTTTGAAAAGCCCGAAATGAATCGGGTGGAGAAATCTGGCCTTTCTTTCGAAAAAAGAAAAAGGAGCGGGCCGGACATCGGGTTTTGAAAGTTTCGAAAATATTTTCGAGTTTTGAATTGGGCATAATACCGGCTAGAAAAAGGCTATTTTGAGTAAAATCATAAGTCCTAAGTTCGGTATATGACCCGGGTTTTGAAATTGGATGGTTTGAAAAAGGATGCAAATTTTTGAAAAGATGATGGTTTTGAAAAAAAAGATGTGGATCAAGTAGCACGTAGTCATGGAAACAGTATAATGACGCCATGTATGCTCTTAATCTAAGTCTCGGTCAGTCTGTAAGGGTCTATACCAGTGTACATAGCCTATCAAAAATCGGGGCGGACTCCCTAACTCGAGTTGAGATTAGGACATGCCGTAAAACCCATATGAATCGGCTAATGGACACCTTTGACATAACCAGTTTGGACTATATCAACGGTATAGTGGGACGTCAGTCGCGAGTACCGGCCCGGGAAAATGGGGTTTATGCATGAACCGTAAAACTAAAACGCGCATTGTACTAGTCAAACGATTTCTATTCGAGTCTCACCCTGAGGACACTGAAAGTTATTAACTCATCAGAAAATCCCCAGCGGAGTCGCCAAATTGTGGACATGACATAGGTCCACCCCGACGCGGCCACGCGCGGGTTTGGGGAGGCGAATGAATCTCCATGAGATGGTCAAATGGAAATTTAAATCGAAGTCGGAGTCGCCACCGAATTTTATGGTTATTCGGAACCGTTCGAGCCCACTCTATGTCGTAGTGGGCCGTGTACAAAATACGGCCCATTTCCGATGTCAAAGTTTATTGGGCTCGTCCCTTTTGCATATCGATATAGATGCCGACTAGAGCGGTTAATCGTATATTGAATGACTCTCGTTGCCAATGGTTTCGGACATCCGGAAACCATGGTTCTGAGTAAGGGGTGAGGGTACGTGTTGGGAAGTTCACTAAGAACACCCAACCCCGCCCGCACATTAGCGGCCTCTACTAGGATATCGAATGACGTTTTAATGCGCGCGTTAGTAGAACGATGAATGATTATGCAAACATTGTTTTCTAAGCATGTGAAAGATTGAATGGGTTGCTAAGTGGTTTAATGCATGCAAATTGATTAATGTCAAAGTCAAATTTAACATGTGAGATTTGTTTTAGTATAATAAAACAAATGAAATAAAAAGGATGAATTTGCTACAAAACAAACAAACGAGTTAGTATCGATTTGTAAATAATAATAGCAAAATAAAATATGCGAGATCGAAAAATAAATATTAATCGAAATCTGAAAATATTGTTGAAAAGAACGTTGTTTTGTATAAAAAAACGAAGTTCGAAAAATAATAAAAAAGACGGAAAAGGCCGCGGCATAACAGCCGGCCGCGCGACTCGCCCGGGACGCCGGCGGGTCGCGTGGTGGCCTGTTTCGGGTCCGGTTTTCGAAAAACTCGATGTTCGTATTAAATCGCATATGAATATTGCATGATTCGTACTCGACTTAATATTTTCGATATTCTTTATATTCGATAGTTGACTACGAAATCAACATCGAATACCTAGAATAGTTTTGGAAAAGATGTAAATTTTAGAAATCGATCGAAGAATAAATAATAAAAGCGAACGAAAAACGTAAAAACAGTCCGGGTTTCAGGCTCGTGCGCGAGTCGCTCGGGCGTGGCGCGACTCGCGTACGGGTCTGTCCGTTTTTTATTTTTTGTTCGAAAATTGTTATTTTGATGAATCGCGTACAAATTATGAATTAACTTGTAATCGATCCATGTTTTCGGTATTCGTCGTATCCAAAATTCGATTATGAAATCGATATTGGATATTTAGAATGAGTTTTGAAAAAGCTTTGTAAAATAAGTCGTTTTGGACGAGAAAAGAAAAGAATTTTTGAATGAAAAAGATGTAACGATTTTTGGTATCGTCGAAAATCTTAATATAATTCCTTTCGATATAATATTCGATTATGGAAGAATCGATATCATATCTTTCAGAATATACGTTATGAAAATAGTTTTTCGTTAATAACGATATTAGGAAAACAAAAAAAACGACTCTAGACCCGTAATAAAACAAAACGGACGAAGAGGAGAAAGGGAGAGAAAGGAAGAAATCGGGTTTTATTGCACCCTCAACCTACATGCTCTTGTCGACTCGGATCGGGGCTCGTCTGAATGTGGCTAGGCACGGGAGCGTCGAGTTTTGGTTCGGCTAGAGGCTTGGTTCGGACGGGTGAAGGTTCGGGTATGGGAGCCGGTTTCCTTCGGGTTTGTAACGTAATATCGGTTTCTCGATGCTAAGGATTTATATGTGTCGGGATGCTAGATAACTATTGCTGAAAAATCGTGTGTGTATGTGTGAAATTGATGATTGATTGCTAATAATAATTCCTGTCTTTTGTGTTGGACGCAAGGGGCTATTTATAGGAAATTCCCGACCTTGGCTTGGGAGAGTTTGACTACCGCTTAGGATAGGAAACGAGAGAATTTGAGGGAAATAAGAATTCCGCTTTCTTGTGGAGGAAGAAAGGCAAACCGGTGGATTTGCTCTTGTTTTGTGATGTCTCGGCCGAGTGTTTTACACTCGGTCGGGTACTTGAATCGGTTTTTGAGTAGGATTCCTGTTTGAGCTAGAATTACCGCTTGGGTAAGAAGCTGAGGAGAACGAGAATTCCGTTTTCTTGTGTAGGAAGGAAAGAGGAACAAACCGGCTGGTTTGTGTACTTGGCCGAGTGTTTCAACTCGGTTGAGTGTTTGAGTCGGTTCTCGGATAGGATTCCTACTTGGGATCGAATTCTACCTTAAACGGAATTGTTTATTATTTTTTGTATGGCTGATTTTTGTGGAATTTGAATATGAATCGGACACGTGAGATGTCACGGTCAGTCCGGAAGTCTCGGAAAAATCCTTGACCGGGTTTTGACTCGGTCGCTAAAAGACGGTTTTACCCCTGGTGTCGGATTCGACCCAAATTAGTGTTATTTGACTCGAAACGACCCACTGGGCCTGAATTTGAGGTTGGTTTTGTGAAATTTGTACTCCCTAAAATGCCTAGGCCAAATGTCCATCATTTCGAGCCCATTTCCGAGTACGTTAAAGCACGTTAGCGTCCGATCATCATCGGGTGTTTGTCGGAAACTACTATAGACACCTGGCGTTCAAAATGTGGGTGTCTACACCACCAAATCTATCCAACTATTGCGAGGATGTCCACTAGACCCATTGTCATAGATTTGTGATTTTGTTTTGGTTTCTGGCTTAAAAATGCATCCTTCAAGTAATACCTGTACTGCCTTGCATTCTTACCAGCTCTCTCGAGTATTCCTTTGTCGTAAGAGTCGCCATCCGGGATAACAAAGTGGGCCTTGTAATAGAATTATTGACGATAAGCAATAGTTACGAAATATTATATTTTCCCGATCAATGAATTAGAATAAAAAAAATAAAAATTTATAATTACATTAACAAAATAATCATTTCAATTGATAATACTTACTCTGATTATCTTGATGATGTCAGCTTTGCGTTGTGCATTAACAGACCGCCAATTGGTTACCCTAATCGAACTAAATTGCCCAGTCTTTGCAATAGTCCCAATAAATGTTATAAGGACAAGTCCCCCTGTTCTCAATGGTTTACAAAACATGTTAAAGGTCACAAAATACTTCTTATCTGTGGAAAGCCAAACATCACGATGTTGAATGGCAGTATGAATCATATGGTACTATCCTTCTGAATCTGTAAAAAAAAAAAACTGATATAAGTACACACTTAGAACACCTGCCTCTCAAATGTATATTTTCCTAGACATAGAAAAGATTATATATCTCTAAAAAAAAATGTGTTCTCCATACTATGCTTTTTGTAAAATAATTTATACTCCTAAATATTCTCCATAGTATGCTTTTTGTAAAATAATTTTTTACTTGGAGTAATTGTCAAAGCTAACTACTAAAAAATGTATTACCATCTTCTGCAAAGTTTGTATGTTGTCCTCATACACATTATCATGGTTTCTGTTAAGAAATATTTCGAGGATAAGTTGACTCGTTAAATATTCTTATAATTAATTCGGCAATTTTTTTTTCCAGTGAATAAGGTAGTAAAACTAAAATTTTAATTGAGCATTACTACATACGGACGAGGTTAACACACGGAAGCACAATAATGAGTGACTTAACTCCATATATACATGTAGTTAACCAAGCATTTAATTTGTCCAGGATTGATTATTAACATTCCAAGTAGTTGATCTAATAATACAGTAAATAACCCGCAAGGGTGGAGCCTGATGGTTAAAACTTGTGGTCATCAGTCCAAGGATCTTGTGGGATCAAAAAAAATATAGTACAATAAATAAGGGTCTACTACGTACATACATATATACTGTTTTAGACTAGGTACGTGCATTGTTGTTGTTTGAGTATAGAATAACAAGGAAGGTTAGTTTTGATGGAATAATTTTGTGGTTGTGATGCAACAGCCTTACATTATATACATGGGGGAGAAGTCACCACAAATCAAACAACTAGCCATGGTTCACCATCATCATCATTTGTTGCTTGTAGACGCCATCAGGGAGTAAATATTTTCCACCCCTTTGCTTACCTTAGCTAGTTAATTAATTGCCACCTAATATTCTTTTTCATACTCGTACTAACTAGTGGACTAACACTTTTGCTTTATTAATTATCAGTGTATTACATGTAGGTTATTTATAAAATTTTATTTTTATTGTTTTTCTTTAGAGGATAAATTAGAAAGTGTTTCTTTTATTATATATCCTCATAGAGAATAGAGGGATTTGCCAAATATCCTAATCATGCAATTTTTGTTTTTAATTATAATGCAGCGTACATATAACAAAGGAAGCTAGGATACATAGCTACGGAAAGAGTTTTAACGAATTTGCTGCAAATTTATTGCCTAGTGAAGCAGTCAGATTATCAGGTCTTACAAAACGTTTTTGGGGGCATATTTTGTCAGTATGTACGTACTCATGATCAGTAGTTAATTAATTATCACATACTCACTCCAATATATTTATCAAGCTTTGTATCCTGATTTTACATTGTAATTAATTATAGAAAGACGGTTCTAATCTGATCAAAACAACTGCAGAGAACAACAATGTTGTATCAGTAATTCGAAGCACTATAAGAAAAGTTGTTCCAACTAGATCTTGGGATTTTATGGGGATGCCTGACGACTTGATTAACTGAAATCCTAAAGTGGAAAGCAACATCATCATAAGACTATTGGATACAGGTAGCTACATTAAATGCATTTACTCTGCTCATAGAGTACTACTACACCGGTTGTGTTTTGTTTTTACTGTGTAGTAATCATTCGATGTGATGTTTCAGTAAACAACATAAGAGTAGCTTGTTTTAAAGCTGTGGGTAGTATGGGCATTCAGAGCACATGACTTGGATCGGAATAAAACAAGTAAATTATATAATAGGATAAGAAAGGGATGAAGAAACTTACCTCTGGCTAGAACTTCTTCTTTCTCATCAAATTTGTCATCATCGGGCCACTCCGGTATCAAACATCGACGCCTAAGTTTAAACGGTGTTGATCCATCTGATTCGTTTTCTTTATTAGCTGACCCGAAGCCTGTATCAGGAGCTCTTAATGGCGATTTTTCAGCATCAGGTGCCACATTTGTATCATCAAGGAAAGCACCAAATTTGACATCATCGGGCCACTCTTATTCATTTCAATTTGTGTATGCTTTTATTCATTTGAATTTGTATGCTGTTATAGTGTTATTACGTTTTAATGTTCGATTGTTCAATCGTTCTACTCTATTGTTCGCAATTAATTAAAATCATCAATTATTCTTTAATCAAACACAGATGAATTATTCAATTTCAAACACGGATTAAAATCATCAATCAAACACGGATGAATTATTAAATTTCAAACACTGATTAAATTCATCAATCAAACACGGATAAATTATTCAATTTCAAACACGGATTAAAATCATCAATTATTCGTCAATTATCAATTAAAACACCGATGAATTACATCAAACAAAATCATCATATTGGTCAACCATCAATTACAGCAAACAAAATCATCAATAACAATAGAAACACGGATGAATTGATGAATCACGATAATAAACTATTATTAAACCTGTTCAGTTGATGAATTGATGATTGACGAATATGATGACTGATTGACCGATCGTAGCGCAGCAGATGAATAATGTGAGAAGATGATCTGAATATAGTCGTGCGGATGATTGAGATGATGATTGAGATGATGAGGACTTGATGAAGATGAGGACTTGACGAAGGGGAGCGGATGAAGATGGAATACAGTACAATTATGTTGATTATATTCTGATGCGCGGCAGTGGTCTGCCGATGAATATTAGCTTGATGCGGCGCGAGAATAATAAGTTTTTAGGAGAAGATCAGTACGTGGAAATGGTTTCCATAATTTATTAAAATTATTAGTAATTATTTTATAGTTCTTGACACATTAAAGAGTCAAGATTGATAATTAGATACAAAATAGGGTCGACCCTTTATAAAAGTGTCAAGCTCAATGTGTCTAGAAAATGGGGTGTTTATAGTAGTGCTAGTACTCTGAAAGGTCTTTTCAGAAAAGGTTCGAGCTAAAGGGGTAGTATGACAAGGTAAAAATTTAGGCTTAGAAGACTTAAAAGATGTAGAACATTTAGAAGGTTTAGAAGTCGAAGTCATACCTTTCTTTCGAGTGGCTCGCCTTGCTCTTGTCTCCATAAAAATATCCTTGCAAGAATAATCCCGAAAACTTTCCTTCACCTTCTTCAAGAACCCAAAAATAATCACCCAAGATAAGATGAAATTATGAATGAAGGTTTAAATGTGGTTGGGGTATGGAAGGTGGTGGTTTGATGATTTTATGAGGGGTAAAAAGGTGGAATGAAGAGTGAGGTAAAATGTGATATAAATAAGGGTAGTTGAGGAGGGAAATAAAAGTTTTAAAGTAGATTGGTAAAAATTTGGTGTAAGTGTTTGGAGGGAAAGTTGTGTGGGGTATTTGTGAAGGAGGGAATTGATAGTTTAGTGAGTAAATAGGATAGGTGATCCGGCCATGTCGTTGGGTGAAGTTTCACCCGGTCAAGTACCATCGGGTGAAATTTCACCCGACAGTTTTTAGTCGTGAAAATCGATTCTGCCGACTTTTTCCACCGGGTGAAATTCTCATTGGGCGAAATTTCGCCCGACGGTATCTTCGTTAATCTTGGCAAATCTGGCATTACTGGGAATTTTTCGTAGGGCGAAGTTTCGCCCGTTCAATAGTCTCACCGGGTGAAGTTTCACCCGGTGGTCTTGTTTGCTTCGTTTTTCCGCCTTGAATTGCCATTCCATGGCTCTTCAATAATCACCTAGAGATTCAAATAACGACACGACTCTCATTACATAATCAATTTTTCCCACAAACATGCTTGTGGTCCTCAAATTACGCTCCATAACTTCTCCAAAAGCTTGATCTTCATCCAAATAAATGCTCCATGGCGAAATCCAAGTTCATCCATTCTTATCAAACTAACAAAACTAACAAACTCAAAGAATATGATACATATATACAAGGTGGTTGTTGAGGATACCACCAAACCTGCTTCAACTCGAGAGGGGTTAAACAACGCTCCCCAATGGGAGCTCACCAAGCTTTACGGTAACAAAGGTCTCACAAACGTGACCAGGATGATAAATCTTCAAACGTTGCCTATTAACCATAAATTTCCGGGTTAGAAATCTCTATTGATCCATATGATTGCACCTTGGTCACTTCGAATGGACCCGACCATTTTGATTTCAACTTACCGGGGAAAAGCTTAAAACGAGAGTTGAAAAGTAATACCATATCACAAATGGAGAAGTCCTTACCAAGTATTCGAGAATCGTGCCATTAGCGTGTTTGCTTCTTGTAAATCTTCAAATTTTTGTAGGCTTCTAGTCTTAATTCTTCCAATTATTGAAGTTGGAGAAGGCGGTTATTTCCAACAACATTCTCGTCAAAGTTTAACTCTTTGATAGCCCATTTAGCTTTGTGTTCTAATTCCACCGGTAAATGACAAGTTTTACCATACACAAGACGATAAGGAGTGGTTCCGATCGGCGCTTTTTAAGCCCTTCTCAATGCCCAAAGGGCGTCCTTTAACTTCAATGACCAATCCTTTCGGTGTGTATTCACAACTTTTTCCATAATTCCTTTGATTTGACGGTTGGAGATCTCGGCTTGCCCATTCGATTGAGGGTGGTAGGCTAGGGACATCTTGTGGGTGATACCATTTTTCCTAAGAAGATGTTCAAAGGTATCTTTCCTAAAATGAGAGCCTCAATCGCTAATTATGGCTCTAGGCATACCGAATCTCGGGAAAATGACATTCTTGAAAAGCTCGATTACAACCTTGGAGTCATTGGTAGCAGAAGCTACGGCCTCGATCCACTTTGAGACATAATCAACCGCGACTCGGATGTATTTGTTGCCAAAAGAGGATATGAACGGATTCATGAAATCAATGCCCCAAACATCGAACAATTCAATTTCCAAGATAGGTTGGAGGGGCATCTCATTTCTTCTTGTTATGTTGCCACTTCTTTGGCAAGCATCGCATGTGAGAATGAAAGCTCTAATATCCTTGAACATGGAAGACCACCAAAACCCGCTTTGGAGAACCTTGGCAATTGTCTTTTGGTTGGCCAAGTGTCCACCATAAGGTGTCGAGTGAAGGTGCTTCACTATGTCAAATCTTTCGTCGGCGGTCACACATCGTCGATAGATTCCATCCATACAATGGCGAAACAAATAGGGCTTATCCCAATAATATCGTCGGACATCATAACGTAGTTTCTTCCTCTCTTGCTTGGAATAATCGTCCGGAATAAAATGAGACACTTAGAAATTGACGATATCGGCGTACCAAGGTGTAATAGTTTCAATGGCCATCAAGGCCTCATCTCTCATTTCTTCATTGATGGGTATACCATCATCTTTATTGCTTTCTTTACTAACTGTTAGTCTACTTAGGTGATCCGCTACCAAGTTCTCCGATCCGGCCTTGTCTTTAATCTCAATGTCAAACTCTTGTAGAAGGATAACCCACCGAAAGAGTCGGGACTTCGTCTCCTTTTTGGATATAATATATCGAATGGCCGCATGATCGGTATGAATAATGACTTTGGAACCGGTAACATATGTTCGGAACTTTTCCATGGCATAGACAATGGAAAGCATCTCTTTTTCGATCGTGGTGTATCTTGATTGGGCTTCATCTAAGGTCTTGCTCGCATAATATATCACATGTAGCTTCTTGTCGATTTGTTGACCTAGAACGACACCAACGGCAAAATCGAAGGCATCGCACATGGTCTCAAATGGAAGATTTCAAACGGGTGCTTTGATAATTGGAGCGGTGGTGAGAGCGGTCTTTATCATACAAAAGGCCTCAAGACACGAGTCATGAAAACCAAAAGGTGCATCTTTCATAAGCAAATAAGTTAAAGGTTTGACAATCTTAGAAAAGTCTTTAATAAATCGTCTATAAAAACCGGCGTGACTTAGAAAACTCCTCATCCCTTTGACATTAGTAGGTGGTGGCAAGTTCTCAATCACGGAGACTTTAGCCTTATCAAATTCAACCCCTCTATTAGAAACAATGTGACCTAAGACAACACCTTGCGCAACCATAAAATGACATTTCTCCCAATTTATAACAAGTCTATGCTCTTCACATCGAGTTAATACTTGATCAAGATTTTCAAGACAAGAATCAAAAGATGTACCATGGACGATAAAGTCATCCATAAAAACTTTCACAGATTTTTCAATAAAATCGGAGAAAATAGCCATCATACATCTTTGAAACGTTCCCAGCGCATTACACAATCCAAATGGCATCCTTCGATAGGCATAGGTGTCATATGGACATGTAAAAGTGGTCTTCTCTTGGTCATCGGGGTGAATAGAAATTTGAAGAAATCCCGAATGACCATCGAGGAAAAAAAAGTAAGAATGATGCGCTAATCGTTCAAGCATTTGATCGATGAAGGGAAGGGGGAAATGGTCTTTAATGGTGGCCGTGTTTAATTTATGAAAATCTATACACATGCGCCAACCGGTAATAGTCCTAGTAGAAATCAAATCACCCTTTTCTTCTTTCACAACCGTCATTCCTCCTTTTTTCGGCACGACTTGTACGGGCTAACCCATTTACTTCCGGTTATTGGGTATATAATGTTAGCCTCATACCTACGTTGACCCTAAACCGAAGGGCGGTGGTCATCATCAAGGATGATCCTATGCATACAAACATTTGGGCTTATATGCCTTGGAGGTCGGCAATGCTATACCCGATGGCCCTTTTGTGTTTTCTCAAAACAATCAAAAGTTTTTCCAATTGAGGTCCATCAAGTGTGGTATTGACGATAACGGGACAATTAGTTACTTCAAGAAAAGCATATTTGAGGGAAGAGGGGAGTTGTTTAAGTTCAAGATTAGGAGGAGAAGATACCATACTATTACCCACCGGTAGTGGTTCTACCTTTTCTTCATGTAAGCATTCATCTTCAAAATGTGGGGAATCGAGTGGTTCCTCTTCTTTCTCATCATCTATCAAACTATACTCAACCAAACTATCAATAACTTCAATGGAATATGTTTGTTCAATCATTGGTTCCTTAAGTGCTTGAGAAAGGGAAAACTCTACCGACTCGTTCCCTATGTTAAACGACAACTTTCCATTCTTTACATTGACTATAGTACCACCGGTAGCCATGAAAGGTCGACCTAGAATAATAGGGGTAATAGTCTCTTCGGGCATATCCATGACAACAAAGTCGGAGGGGATGAAAAACTTACCAACTTGCATGGGTACATCCTTAAGTATCCCGAGTGGGTACTTGACGGACCTATCTGCAAGTTGAATTGACATACTAGTGGGTCTCATCTCCCCACACTAAGTCTCTTAGCAATTGAATAGGGTATTAAACTAACACTAGCCCCTAGGTCACACAAATCTTGATTGACAACAACATTTCCAACACGACAAGGGATGGAAATGTAATCCCCTAGAAAATCTAACGCGATACAGTGGCGGAAACACTGTAGAGTTGGGATTAAAACACACTGTAACTATGTCTTAGTATAATTAAAATGGTAAAGTCAAACATTAGGTCTTAACTAAAATGGTCAAAATTTAAAACAATCCACAAAAGGAGGTTTGAACAGTCCATAAGACATAATTATTAAAATAAATAAGCAGGATCCATAACTGCTCGCTAGCCCACCCGAAGAGAAACACACCTGCCCAGTTAAAAACATAACAGCCACAATCAGTGGGGAGCAACGCCAACGTTCTCCCAGCCGTAAAACATGATTTTAAAACTGTAATTACTATTATATGAAAATAGTAAAAAAAAAACGGAAAACAGTAAAACATTATTCATAAAAATAAGCTTTCAGCGCAAAACCAAAATATTAAAATGGGTTTCCGAAGAAACATAAAATATTTGCTAACCTGCAACCAATTTATATCGATAATAAATAAAATAATCAATGTGGCGTTATGGATAGGGTTAATGTAGAATCTAGACTTTCACCAGGACAATACTAGAAACTAGCTTCGAGAACTGTAGACTTAACTCATAACAGAATCCAGTCTCTAACTAGGCAACTCAACTATAATAGGACTGCGTGCAGCGAGGTCCTGGTTTAAGTAGTATACACCCCTCCTGGATACAAACCATATCCAGTTCAACCTGACGCGACTTACACGATGCGATATCTAAGTTTAAGGTAAATATACACTCTCCTGAACACAAACCATGCTCAGTTCAACAACCAATGTGCCCCATAAAGACACACGAGCCTTACAGTTGATGGCAAAACGTACATCCCAGACTATATTACTCTAAACCCACACTTGTCCTTATTCCATAACTCCAAAACAGGGTCATTATCGATACTTAAAAGATATAATCATTGTAAACAATAAGAGAACAAAAGGGAAAACAGATCGCCTTCCAAAAGAGGAAACTTTCTATTTTAGGAAACTTCTATATTTAGAAACTTTAAAAAGATAGCATCATATCAAAATAGAGAAAATATTAGTTCATACTAATAAAACATTTTTAGTAAAAGATATCAATTTATAAAACTAATACTTTCGGCCTTAACAATATTAATTTACAAAATAAGGATAAATGGGTTTATGAAATTATTGAAATATCATACAAGTGTTTATAAAATGATTAAAAAAAGTCTTAAACACTTTAGTACTACTAATTAGGGTGTTTCCAAAATTTATAAAACTAAAATTCCCTAATTATTAATAGTTTCGACAAAACAAGCGTAAATAAGATTTTTCGGCAAATGTCAAATTAAATCTTTTAACGTCTTTTCTTTAATTTAAATCATTAAACAAATTTAGAATATGATAAGGGGTGATTTAAATCTCAAAGTTTCAGATTTAAATATTTTCAAAATTGCTGGAAAAATAATTCTTTTAGGTAAGAAGAAGCATTTTAACGATAAATCGTAATTTTGTCCAAAAATCATTACTATTAATTAAAGACTTTAATAAATAGTAAAAAAATACGTAAAATAGCTAAAATATATTTTTGGACATTCTGTCCAGAAAAGAGAATTTTCCAGAATCATTAAACTCGGTTTTTAAAGGGTTTTCTCGTTAATCGTCTAATCTCGACAATAACGATTAATAAAAATAGTAATTTCAAAACGATTTAACTATTAATATCCAAAAACTATTATTAAACTTCAAAAATAATGATTTTCCAGAAAATACTATTTTTTTCAGATCCCAAAATTCCAGATTTATTTAAAAGGCCAAAAATTGAGAATTTAAACGACAAACACGGTTTTAACGATAAACGATGATTTAAAGTGATTAATTAATTCACCCACTTAACAATTCCGAAAAAATTATGAAAAAATTTCAGAAAATTCTTTTTCAACAGAAACATCATCCACGAAATATTTCAGATTAAAATAAAATGTTTAAGTGCTATAAATAAAAATCGGTTTTTAATCGTTTTTGTTCATAAACGGTAAATATTCAATAATCGATATAAAAAATATCAGAAAAATACCAATTATGAAAAATCATTAAAAACTTCAGTTTTAAAGAATATAATCATATATTACAAGTTTAGGCCGAATATTATGATTTTACAAATTAATATAACAATTTAATCATTGATCTCGTAAAAGCGATAAAAATATCGAAACATGAAAATTTTTAACTTTTAAATTTTTTACAGATTATATGACATACATATATTTTCAAAAATGAAATATAAAAGTTATACATGCAATTACACAATTAAAAACACGAAATACCGAGTAACATCGACGTTACCTCCAGTCCAAATCGGAATCAATAATATACTTGTCGACATCGGGATCGTCCACGAAACCTACCATACACGAAATTCATGGTAGAAAAATACCATGAGAAAAACTAAGAAAATCACGGTGAATAACGATAAAAAACAACATCGATTATTACCTTAACAAAATGATCGGAAAGAGGATTAATTCGACGCTAAAAAAATGAGACGATTAGGACTCGAATTAAGCAAGAATCAGCCAAGGAGAGGAGGATGAATGTATTTGGCCAAGGGAAAGGAAAGATGATGTTGTAACAAATTTTTTTTAATGCACAAATGAATGTAAGGGAGAGAGGAATGGTTTTATGTATAAATGTAATTAAAATGAATGAAGAATTCAATGTGGAATCCAATGAGGAATCCAATGAGGTTAAGAGGGAGTGTGAAGAGTTTGAGCAAAAATGCAACAATTAAATGAGAGGGGAAATAATCATATATTTTCGGTTTTACGTAATAAAATGAATCGTATTAATAAAACGTAGTAAAATTGTGACAAGGAGCTTTGTCGGTCAAAAATATGGGGAAAAGGTCTCAAATGATTTAAAAGCTGATAAAATGAAGAATCTTAAAATAGTTAGAGGCATTTCAAAGCAATTCGAGTAAACCTCGCGTAAGAAAATAATTATTAGCGAAGCTTCGTAATAAAATCATTAATGGCTTAATTTTTGTAAATAAAACTATTTCTTTGTTGAAATTATTATACAAATGTATTTAAACATTTTTAGGAAAAGGAATAACTTAAATCCAAGCTTAAAAACGTCAATTTGTAGAGAAATAAAATTCCTTGCGGAAAAATAAATAATTTACGAAGAAAATCAAATAAATAGATTTAAAAGAATTAAAATCTTTTAAAATAAAAATAAATATCTTTAAACTCAAAAATTAAAATAAAGCTTGTAAAAAGAGGAAACGCAAGACCGAAATGTGAAAGAGTCATAACGGAAAGGATAAAAATGTTAGGAAAAATAACGGGTGTTATAGGAAAAGCTACAGGGGTCCTCTAGTTTCTTTGTCATCTGATTCATAAGAATGGCACTACATTGTGCCGTAAGAGGGACGCATTCTTTATCCTCAATTGTTCTGTGGACATGACATAGGTCCACCCCGACGCGGCCACGCGCGGGTTTGGGTAGGCGAATGAATCTCCGTATGAAAACGGATCGAATTGAAATTTTGGTCGAAGTGGAGTCGCCACCGAATTTTGTGGTTATTCGGAACCATTCGAGCCCACTCTATGTCGTAGTTTATTGGGCTCGTCCCTTTGCATTAGATACCAATACCGACATTATCAGATATTGTGTATTGAATGACTCTCGTGCGCCAACGGTTTCGGGCATCCGGAAACCGAGGTTCTAAGTAAGGGGTGAGGGTACGTGTTGGGAAGCCCACAAAGGACACCCAACCCCGCCCGCACATTAGCGGCCTCTACTAAGAATTCGAATGACTTTCCAATACGCGCGTTAGTTAAACGGGAAAATGATATGCAAAGATTATTTTCCCTAAACATGTGAATGGAATTGAAAAGGGTTTCTAAGTCAATTTAATGCAATTAATTCTAAGGTCGAAGTTGAATTTTAGCATGTGAGTTCACTTTAGTACAATAAAATAAACAAAAATAAATTGACAAGAAAATAACAAACTTGTTAGTAACGGTATAACGATAATAAAAGTTTGCGAATAATGTAGTATGATGCATGGTTTTGAAAAGAATAGTAGGTCACGTGATGGATTAACATGTGTTGACCGAGGTCAAGGAAAAAAAATATATCGAGATCTAAAAAAAAAATGTTTTGTCTAAAAAAATGATGTTCCAAGAATAATAATAAAAAAGAGCGAAATTGTTTTCTTCGAAAAACTGATGATTTTATTAAATCGAGTACAAATATTGCGTAATTTGCACTCGACTTAATATTTTCGATATTCGTCGTATTCAATATTCGATTATGAAATCGATATTAAATACTTGGAATAATTTATACTCGATTTTAATTGTGATGCTCGTCATATCCCATATTCGATTATGGAATCGATATGGAATACTAGAGTGAAAAAAGTAAAGAATATTGATTTGAATCGTTTAAAATAACCAAGACGATATAGATATTCCTCCGCGTTTGTAGTGTCATGATTCAAACGAATTAAATAACATCTACGTTAGCATCAACGAAAAATTGAATTGGCTAAATTGTTTGATTAGATTATTAGACTCGACATCCAATTATGGAATTGGCATCGGATCTAACGTATCGACACTTTTCTTGAATGAAAATTTGATTCCCTCGGCTTTTCCGACATCGAAATAAATCCCTAAGGATTAGGATGTCAGATCCGCGTCAACGGGTCTCGACCCTTATTAAAAATACGTGCCTTGAAAAAGGTTTTAAACTTGATGAATGCAAGATTAATGATGATGCCGACAAAAATAATAAAGAATTATTGTTTAAGTTAACTTATCTCAATAATCAAATAATCGGGGTACCGGAATAAGCGACCGTCAACGCTGTGTGCAGTACACTTGTATATTCGTGTTTTCTTATTCCGATATCCTTCTTATTCGACACAAATTGATAAGTATTTTAATGCTTTGATATTAATAGTATTATCGATATTATGATTCAATGAATAAAATAAAAAAAATGAAGAAAAGATGCGAGAGGAAGATGAAGACGACGTGAGGAAGAGAAGGAGAGAAGAAAGGGTTTTGACACCTTCAACCTACATGTTCTTGTCTCAGAAGGGACTCGTAACCGTGGCTTTAACACAAGAGTCTTCGAGGTGAATGAAGG
Organism: Agrostemma githago; assembly: GCA_958450325.1. NCBI lineage: Eukaryota > Viridiplantae > Streptophyta > Magnoliopsida > Caryophyllales > Caryophyllaceae > Agrostemma > Agrostemma githago. Next base: position 25,888,049 of record OY288243.1, on the reverse strand, counting down.
TTAAGTTATGGTGGCTCGGGATTGATTCCTAAAACTAGGTTTAGGGTTTGCTAGTGTAGAATTGCTTAGGGTTTGAGTCTTGATGTGTTGAGAGTTTGATATTGATTAGGGTTTGATTTGATATTGATTAGGATTGTGTAGAGGTGTGTATTAGGGTTCTTGAGGTTGTGAAAAAGTTTTGTCATGGGGTGTTGCACGGGGTGTATATATAGGCATTGCCCATGTATTTGGATGTTTAGAGTTTTGTGCCCTGATGGACTTGACCTGATGGCCCGTCTGAAGGTGGACTGTTGGTTTTGCTTCTTGAGTTGGACTTTTTGTATTTGAGTGGCTGCTTTGATGTGTCTCTGAAACGACTTTGACCAGGGTTGACCCAATCGCTAAAAGTCGGTTTTATTTCCGGTGTCGGTTTCGGTCCATATTAGTCTTGTTTGACTCGGAATGATCCGCTGGGCCTGGATTCGAGGTTGATTTTGTGAGATTTGTACTCCGCAAGTGCGTTAGCCAGCAACTAATGGATTTGAGCCCGTATCCGAGCGCGTAGAAGCACATTAGCGTCCGATCATCATCGAGTTTTCTTTGGAAACTGCCATAGACACCTGGCAGTCAAAATGCGGGTGTCTACAGAGCCCCCACTCTGACTGAGGCTTGGATAAGACGAAAGTCAGAGTAGCTACCAAGTCAATTAAGACCTGGTAGACTTCCGATCGGGTCGTTTATAGTCCATTAGACTTGCGTAAAGGGCTCGCCAACCACAAGACAGAAATCATACCTGCGCTTGATGATAGTACCTCCGTGGGGAATTTGGATTTGTCGCGTAAGTCCTGGGTGCGCCTGTGTGTAGGCCCATCCCGTTCTATTCCGGGAAAATGTTGATGGGGAGATTCAATGGCTTGCATGTCCTTGCTTGAATCGTACCTGTATGAGTTACATAAAATGCACGCAACACGTAGGTACTAAAATGACTCGTGCTGGGGAAAATGAATTTTGAATTTTTTGAAATTTTTGAAATTGAAATCCTGAAAGCACTCACGGGCTAGGTTTTCAAAATGGAAAAGGGGTAGTAAAGAAATTTGCAGTTTAAATAGACCGAAATCTGACCTTGTCAAAAAGGATTTTTTTTAAATGGCTAAATTTTGCAAATTTCAAAGTGGAATTTGAAGAGAGAGGCCTACCGACAGACTCGACTCTGGACGTGACCGGACGAGTTGACAGACACGACTGGACTCTCGAGGGGTTGGACCGTGACTTGGTAGGGGTGTGGGCTGCCTAACAAGACTCTTAAGTTGCGCTATCTCGTAGCCTAGGCGAGTGGCAACACGGTCGTACATCGAAATGGGATAGATATGCTATAGGGGACTGGCAGTAGTCTGTAATGAGACTGTTTTAGTCTGGTGCCCCTCTGGATTTCTGATTTTTGGGTACATTTCCAAAGTGGGTATTGCCTCGAGTCCTGACAGATTCTTGTCTTCGACTGAGCCGAGTACTAGGACACACTACAGAAAGGAGGCTAGATTTTTTGTTGGATTTGTCTGGATTTTGTGAGTGGATGGGGAACTTCTGCCTAGGAGAAGCCCCCAAGACAACAAAGCTAGCTGTTGAGAACATGACGGTGTCGTGACCGGAATGTGTGTCAATGTGAGTGGTTGTGCCTCTGTTGAAAGGCTGCCTATGTAATCCCCTAGAAAATCTAACGCAATACAGTGGCGGAAACACTGTAGAGTTGGGATTAAAACACACTGACAAACTATATCTTATTAAAAGAAATGGTAAGTCAATACAAAGGCCACTTTTTACAAAAGGGCTAAATAGAAAATTCTCCAAATGGGTTATACAAATCCGTAAATTTCATGAATAGAGAAAGAGTAGGATCCACGCTACTCGCTAGCTCACACCCAAAACCCAGCAGCAAATACCTGTCATGTTATAAACATAACAGCCACGTCAGTGGGGAGTAACTCGGACGTTCTCCCAGCCATATTATATCATATGGAAAAATAATAGTATTACTATATCAAAATAATTAAAATGAGAAAACATTAAAAAGATATAATAAAAATAAGTTTTTAGAGAAACTTAAAGCATTTGCAAACCTGCAAGTCAATATCAATCGATAATAATAATATTCAAAAATGGCATTATGGAAATTCGTTCAGTGTGCACAAGGCTAGACTTTCACTAGGATAATACTGGAAACTAGCTTCGAGAACTGTAGACTTAACTCATAACAGAATCCAGTCTCTAACTAGGCAACTCAACTATAACAGGACTGCGTGCAGCGAGGTCCTGGCTTAAGTAATGTACACCCCTCCTGGACACCAACCGTAATCCAGTTCAACCCGACGGCGACTTACACGATGCGATATCTAAGTTTAAGGTCAAAATATACACACTCCTGAGCACAAACCATGCTCAGTTCAACGACCAATGTGTCTCAACATAGACACACCAGCTTTATAGTTGATGGCAAAAATGTACATCCCAGACTATATTACTCTAACCCCACACTTCTCTTTATTCCATAACTCCAAAACAGCCATTATCGATATTCAAAAGATATAATCAATATAAATGATATGGATAAAAGAAATAACCATTTTATATTAAAAGGGAAACTTTCTATAAATAGAAACTTACTAATTTTAGAAACTTACTAAAAATAGTCTTATAGAAAATACGTAAGATATTAAAATTAGTGAAATGTATAGAATAGCATTTCCAACGAAATTAATATTTTATTATTATCGTCGTTATCGTAACTTTAATATATTTCTAAATTCGTTACTCAAAATATAAATATAATAAGTCAATATAGTATTTAATAAATAATTAAGAAATCGAGTTAAAACTATAAATTTTAGAAAAGAGATGTTTTAAGAAAAACGATCTCAAAATTAATTGAGTCAACAAGTTTTATAAATGAAATAAATTTTAGAAAGATTTCAACTTATTTTTAGCAAACAGCCTTTATTAATGAATAATACGAATTTTAATAAAAATAGTCAATTGTAAACAAATAAGAAATTATTAGTGAAAATGGTCTCCACTAAAAATATATTTAAAACGAAATCGCCTATTTCCTCATTTATTAGTATAAATCGTAAAACGGAAATTAATTTATTAAACAAGTATACAAATCTCGATTATAATATAAAAATATGATTTTTAGTTAAAATTATAAATAGACGAAATATGACAAAAATATGAAATCGATATTATTTAGTTACTAGTGTCACGATAACCAACAAAATATTATAACGATCATAATTTATAAAATTATTAACGATTTATAAAACTATATCGAAAGTTATAAAAATATAGAAAGGCATACGATTTAAAATAAATATAATTAGCAATAAAATATAGCTAAAATTAGAAAAACCGAAGTTAAAATATTTACTACATACCACTACTCAAACATACGATATAAAATCGAGTAACGTCCTAAAGTTACCTTGAGTCGATAGTGAAAATGAACACATACTCGTCCTTGATCAGTCCAAGCCACAAATCGATAGTGATGTCTTTAAGCTCCAAGTGCTAAAATCATTAGTCTTCTAAACATGGTCCACCACGACAATCGAGAAGACAAAACAATGGAATGAGACAAGGGTATTTGACACAAGACGGAAAGGGGAAAGGATGTGTCAAATAGAAACCCAAAGGCTGAACTTAATAGAGTTGAATACGACAAAGTAAAGGTGTGAATCGTCATGAAAGTGATGCACAAAGAGGAAATGGGTAACAACATCAAATACACAACGAACCAAAAAAGAACGAAGGGACGAGATGAAGCAAGAAGAACTCGAAATCAATAATATCGGACACGACAAAACAGTTGCATCAATCATCAGCAGTGACAGGAGTTCGTCGAAAGGAAATCGGAGAAGATAACAAGTGTGGGATAAAACAAAAGAGTGGACCGAGAAGATAACCGACCCTGATCAAAACCGGACAGATAAACAACGACAACACCAGGTGCATACGCAAGCAGAGCAAGGGACGAACACCATCGTGCACGACAGGAATTAGAGCACTAGCAGTACAGTGATGACATACATACAAAAACAGCAATAGACGGATACAATAGAAGAAATTACAATGTGCATCAGTTTTACGCAATACCCGAACAAAGAAGAGAAGAGGAAGAAAACAGCAGCAGAAGAAGCACAACGGCAGTAGCAGCAGAAGTATTAGCAAACGCAGAAGAAGAATTAAGAAAAGAAGAAGAAGAAAAAGAGAGGATGAAACACGCAGCAGCATCACAAAACGCACCAGCAGGAATTAACGCAGCGAAGAAGAAATAAGAACAAGAACGAAATTGAGCAACAACAAACAGCAGTGATACGAACAATCGCATCAGCAGTAACGACAAGACAGAAGAAGAAGAAGAGGAGGAAACGAGACACATTGCAGCAGCAAATCAAGGATGAAAAGAAGAAGAAAAAGAACGATCACTCACTGAGTTCCGACAACGAAGGGAGCAGCAGCGCAGCAGGAGAAGAAGACGGAAATGGAGAGGAACAAGATGCAACAGCAGCGGCAAAGGACATAGCAGCAGCAGGAAGCCACAGCAGCAGCAGCAGGAAGCAACAGCAGCAACAACAACGTAAGCAGCAGCAGCGTTTAGCAGCAGCAGTAACGTAACACCAGCAGCAGCGGAACGACGACAGCAGAGTCAGGACAAAGGAGAAGAAAAAGAAGGAGAAGTGGCAGCAGTAAGAGGAGAAAAAATGAAGAAGAAGAGGAGACGGATGAGATTGATGACGAACTGATCAAAGTTTAAAAAGAAGGAGAGAAGGCAGATCAAGGAGGTGAATGAATATGGGACCGAAATAAGGAAAGCGGTGGAGGATGAATAGAGACGGGATATAAGACACAAGGAGGTGAAGGGGGACACGTGAATGTGGGGAAAACCAAAAAAATGAAATGAATTAAGTGGGGTAAGTGGAGTGAATTCAACTCACCCAAAAATTGTACGGATTCCGAGACGAAATGTATACATTGTATACGGACAATTAAATGAATCGGGTAGGAGACGAATTCCGTAACGAAAAGTTGACCGACCCTTGAATCGAATTAAAATGAGTTAATAAAATTAAATAAATAATCGGGCCGTCAAATAAAATGAGTAAATAAAGTACTCGAGATGAGGACGAAGTTGATAGAAATAAAAGTTTAGACGACGAAATAGTATTTCCAAATAAATAATAAATCTTCGATAAAGTGAATTAAATTGATTTCTCGAGGAAAGAAAATAAATATTTTGACGAAACTTAAAATAAATGAGTTTCGAGCTAAATAAAAGAATTTTAGGAGTTTGAAAATAAATATAGAAAATCGAGCTTAAAAATAAAAGAATTTAGAATTTAAATCGTCGAAATAGATTTTCGATAAGAATTAAATTAAATGTGTAAAATAAATCGAAAAAGAATTAAAATATGTTTCCGAGATAAATAGAATTTTAGGAGTTTGAAACGATTGAACGATAAACGCGTTTTATAATAATTTTAAGAATTACGAGTTAAATCGCAAAAAATAAAAATACGAACAAAATTTTAATTTAATTTATAAAAATCAGGGGTGTTACAATCTTCCCCACTAAAAAGAAGTTTCGTCCTCGAAACTAACAAAAACATAATAATAGAGTGGAAAACAACGTATATCACTTAAACAGAATGAAAACGCTTAACTCGCATCACAATCTCGATTTTTAAAATTTTACACCGCAAACGTTATATGAAATCTAAATCGAAGACAAGATTTATATCAAGAAGAGTTGGGCTCAATTCCCAATGTTTGAAATCATTTAAATTAATAAAATCGTAAGTTAAAATTAGTTGATAAAATAATGACGATAAATAATATTTGTAAACGAACTCGAGGGAAAGGGTACCCAAGTATTTTCAAAGCAACAATACAACGTTTTGATTGAGAAATTCGACAATATTACGCTTTTAAGACCAAACAAAAATTTGAGAAATCCAGTTTTGTAGTTAGTAAATAATAATCGAACCAGTCGACAAACATTTTCAATAACGGATTTAAAGTCTAATGAAAATAAAACAAAAGTTTAGACATACGAAGTTTTTCGGGAATTTTTAAGTCATTTTACCTAATAATCTCATAGAAATCAAAATATTTGCAATTAAGAAAGCTTTTATAAAATCTCGATCACTTGAAAATCAAAATTAAAATTTTAAACAATTTCGAAATACTTTAAAATAAATTATTTAGGCCCTTTGAACGGGACCAAAAATAAAACAAAAACGAAATACAAGTTGTGAAATTTATAACTCAAAATGTTAAAATCTCAAGAAAATCAAAATTTTTAAATTAGTCAAACTTCTCATAACATAAGTTCGGAGAAAAGATAAACGGATAAATAGAGTCGAAGTCAATGACAATTCGAAACATAAGCTTTCAGACCCAATAAAGAATTTAAAGGATTGGCTGAAAAAGGAAGGAGCTTGATTAAAGAGGAGGTAAGGGGAGGACGGAATTGAGAGTCAAACGAAGCTCTCAAGGAATTACAGAAGAAGTTAACCATCTCGAGATTCCCGGTACAACTCCCACACACGGGTTCCTAATTTCCATCAAATACGTTAAGTCCAATATTAGGCGCTAGGTGGTACTACTCAGTCACAATCTCCAAAAATGTCTTACACGATTATCCAACCATTCAAACGACACGTTACCAATCCACAATTGCTTAGAATCAAATCCATAATTAAGATTCCAACGGTTAATAAATCATACCCAAACTTGCCCTCGACAAGGTTCCTAAATCTAAAGCTCTTAAAGTTCGAACTCGAGGTTTATTCCAAATTCTCGAGTAAGGAACACTAAACACGGTTCACCAATTTAACAATGCTCGGGCACGAAATCCTCAAAATAATCACCAACATAATCCTAACACCATAAACAGATAGGGATTAAGAAGCACACCAACCTAAGGTACACTCAACCTCAATATATAATAACAGATACTCACATCCTCAAAACACGTTGTTCAACTAAGGTTCCTAGGTTCCTGAGAAGCCCATCAAATGCTTGATTACAATAAGGCAACCACAAAATATTTAACAACTCAAGGAAACCACAATATCGTTGGTCTAAGGTTCTGAACTATAAATCCATTAAGATGATTGACATTAAGTATTCCACAAAACAACGTGATAAATCCAAATTGTGATTGTGCATGATAGTTCTCTTCTTCAAGGACAATAATGATCTTTCCAAGTTAGATCACTCAACTCCAAAGTTCATAGGTTACAACCTTAAACAACGATCAACGATCTAACCCTTAATACACACGGGTAATCTATGTCAACCAAAATTTCAAACGACATTAATGAAAACCTTCAATGGTACCACAACACTCAGGCTAACACTTTGACCAATACTCTATGATCCCAAATATTCGCGATGCATCCATCCAATAAGCATTAGATAAGAATCTCCAAAGTAATATTATCAGTTGTATTTAGTTCAGTTCTAGGTTAGGTACTAGGTATCCATCAAATATGATGTACTCTTACTACTTCAAAGTATATTCAACTCTAAGTACTCCAAAATAATCAAAGTAACCTATAACCCAAGGTTCAGGGTCTAAAGTATCATCCTAATTCCATTAATCGACACTTTATCATTCAAATCGATCCTCAAAAGCTTACTAAGGCAGATAACAGGGTATAACTCACAATCCTCAAACCATGTACAAGGTTTTACTAAGCCTCAAACATCTATGACTTTTCACGGGGTTCACTGAGACGGAATTCGGTCAAACCAAGAATCTCAAGAGGAGGGTGGTAAAATAGAAGAATAAATCAAAGATTGATCACAAGAATGAAGACGCGGATATGTAAGAGAAGAATTATAAGAAGCAGAAGCATGAAGAAAAGAATCAATGATTCTAGAAGATAAAGACCTAAACCGAGAAGGGAAAGTATGGACCTCTAAGGTTCACGAGGAAAGTAAATAGATTACTTCATCTTCTTGCAGAGGCACGAGAATGAAAGTCCTGGGTCACTCGATCTGGATCTACTGCGACATCACGGAACACGAATCTACTCTTGATCATCTAACCCGTAGCTTGAGCAAACTAAACCAGAGCTGAAAAGTCACTATCGGCATCTTTCTTGGAGCACCAAGTTGTCCACTCGAGTCAGCAGGCGTTGAGAGTTTTGAGCAGGTCTTGTCCCGATCTGGGGCAGCGTCCTATCATCATCTTCTACATTCATCTTCTTCTCGATAAAAGAAACAAATATTCAATGCTAGTCATTGAGTTACAAGAACAAATAATCCTAACAGTTAAGTCCTTATTTTTGGTTTCTACCCATCTCTCACTAATATTTTTATTTACTGTTTAAATAATTTACTGGTATTTTTCCTAGAATCAGGTGTAAGCGTCGGGAGCAACAATGCTCTGATACCAACTGTAATCCCCTAGAAAATCTAACGCAATACAGTGGCGGAAACACTGTAGAGTTGGGATTAAAACACACTGACAAACTATATCTTATTAAAAGAAATGGTAAGTCAATACAAAGGCCACTTTTTACAAAAGGGCTAAATAGAAAATTCTCCAAATGGGTTATACAAATCCGTAAAATGGGTTTCCGAGTCCTCATAATTGATTTGGTGGCGACTCCACAAAATGGCAACAAATTCGGTTCACTAAAAAGGTCGCCTTACCAAACATATCGACCATTAAACATTTACAACCACGACTCGATCGATTCCAACGGAAACACGGGTGCCCGCATCCGTCTAGTACAAGTCTGAATCGTCATCCGAATCGAGGTCCGACACATTGACCCGAACGCGAGATCGGACCGACCCCCAACCGGAAGGGGGCCACGTGGGTGACCGCCGCGATGAAACCGGGTAGGTCCCACGCGGGAGCGCGCGGGGCGCCGAGCAGTGCGGACGGATGTCCACAGTTTGGCGACTACGCTTGGGATTTGGAAATAAGTTTCCAGCGATGGTGTAACGTGAACGAGGTCGGTGAAGCTCATTTCCTAGTTTCCTGTTGTGGTTACTACAGGTTTTGGCCCAAAAAAGCCCACCCTAACCAATATTAGGACCAATCGACCTCTTCGCGGTAAGATCCTTATGGACACGCAGAGAGATCCTCGGTTGACGCTCCGGGTTCCTAACGCGCATCCCGCGAATATACTAAGCGAATGGTCTAAGCAGGCGGTACGACACTCACCTCCCCGGCTGACCTGTCGTCACCTAAGCAAGGGCTATTCGTGGGCGGTAGCCTACCCTAAGCTACCCGTGTCTGCATCCTGCACGAGTGTACGCATTCGTAGTTATGTGTAGCGTGTTTGAACAACCCAAATAAGACACAAAAATATGGATTCGACCACGACAACATACTCAACCACACCCAACTCCGTTTTCAAAAAGAATCATCTCATTTTCCAAACTGCCTTTTCAGCGCAGATGCTCCGGCCAAATTAAAATAATTTTTGAAAGCCTTTTAAACACTATCATCATAACGGATCTTTCAAAAGATCCTTTTTAAGCGCCATCACCTTGGCCAAAGTAAAACTTGTCAACAACGAATATCGTTAATACCACCAAAACTCCCAATTAATGGGATCGAGGTACCTTAAACGGTTACATCTTATTTTCAAAAAAAAAGTGTTTTCTTGCACATATCGTTAGCACGACCGAAACTTCAATTAATGAAGTCAAGGAACCCAAAACGGTTACACCCTCAAAACACTTTTCACAATACTTCACCTCTCCCCCACTGTCAAATGCTAGTTAATGCAACCGACGAGCGTGGGTCACTCGTTTTAAAAGTTTTTTCTAAAAACACTATTCACTACCTAATTTCTTAATAAGGATTTAGTCACACCTTCCAAAGCACCGTTACGGATGTCACGTTCTGTCACAAACACCACCTACACCATGAATATCGGGCTTGCTAATTAATAGTAGTTTTGATAAAAGCACAACGTCATCATTTTCAAAACCGGTCCCCTTGAGAATCGTGCTTCTTTTGAAAAACCATCCTTTGCACTTTCGCTATCGTCGAATTTTCGACACACACGTATCAACACATTTTCACGTCAAACCAATTTTACAAACCCTCCCTTTCGATAGAAAAGGTTTTCTTTTCAAAGGCCCAATCGTTTTCAAAAAACATCAAAACTCCTTGATCCTGGCCGGGATCGCGATCAATTTATTACGTCGTACAACCATGTGATTAATTGTCTGTGTTAGCTACTAGGCTCACCTCTATTCAACGTCTTATATTTTGAGTCGTCTCATCTCGAGAAGTCCTCTCTAAATCTCACCTCCAAGATTTGTGTCAAATCATCTCGTTTTGGAGACATAAATTCGTTAGGCGTTCCGCCGAATACACTGAGAGTCTAAAGCACCAGAGTCCTTAAACTGATGACCGCAAACACGCGCGAATTGAGAGTCTCATCTCCATGTCGCTCAGTTACGGGCATCCCTCGAGTCTCTAAGTCGTCCGACAAATCCGTCCTGACCTCTGACCTTATCTTGCAGAGATCGTTTCCCCAACATGTCCTCAGATCCGGGAGTAATCGAAAACCTCTGCATTGATGTCAATACCCTAACTAAAGTGGTTCATGATGTACGCACCTCAATAGACCGTCTGACTAGCTTCATGCGTCACATTTATAGCCGCCTCAATTTCCTCAAAAGCGGGGGCACAGAAAGCGAACCAAATGCCAATTCGATCAATTACCATACCCACACGCCGAGCGGATCACCCAGGTACTCTGTACGGGCAAGATCCCCCGAGGCCGATAAAGAAATAACCTCGGCGCCTCACAAAATTCTACCCAGCAAAGCCATAGTACCACGAAAGGAATTAACCAAGATCAACTCATCGTACACTGAAACTCTCAAACACCTAGTGGATCAAGGATTGCTCACCCCCCTAGGTCCCACTCCGGACCCACCGGTTGTTAAACAAAGAAAAACTTGGAGTCCTAATGCCTACTGCCTATTCCATTAAGGAAAATGGGCATGACACCGAGGCATCTTCACATTGAAGCATGTCATCGAAGAACTGACTGAGGCAGGGACATTCTCCCCTGCGAAATGGCAAAAGGCAGATTTCTCCTTCTAGATGGCTGAGGGGGAAATAATAACGTCGGTAGTTGTCGCAAGCCACTTTAAAACCCTCAACGAGCCGCCCCTAAGAACCACCTCCAAACGCCGCTCAAAAGGAACGTCCTCGGAAGGTTATGACAGACGCTGAGATTCGGAGAGCATGTGGGGACAGTGTTGCGATGTGACTGGGTCATAGTAGTCGTCTCCTAAGGACAACAAGTCGATCATAGTCAGAGTCTAGTTCATCTTAGGGCCTAGACTGAATAATAATTGTTCCGGTACGGAAACGGGTCCCTGACCTTGAGCTTCGCGGTTCTCCTCGGCTCCGGATGCGTGCCGACGGTGATCCTGCAAGGTGAACTCCGGGCCCGGGGGAACCCCCGGGGCGGAGCCTCTGACGCCCAAGTCAGTAAGAATGTATGACTGAATATAAATATTTAGGGAGATAAGAGAGGTAGAGAGAGAATAGGGAGGAATATGTGAATGAATTAATTGTCCCCCTTTCCCCTCACCCTAAGTGGGGTATTTATAGGGGAAAGGGTGTAGTAGGGTGATGTCACCCATGACATCAGCATAGTGATCAGTAGATAGGTCTTTTTGGGTCAGTTGATAGCTACCCGTAAAGGAGATGGGGCCTATGCGTCAGGGGGTTTTATCCCCCATCAATTTGCCCTCACAGGAGTCGGATACTGAGTATGCGGGTCCGGTGCCAAGCATGATTGGACCGACAAACTAAATGACGGACTTTGTTTTTCATACAAAGCCAAGCATTCACTAGGCCTTGTGGGTGCGTCTGCCCTAGCATCGTCTGGATTCTGTCTAGGCGTCAGACATCGTGCCTTTTGTGTACTCGGAGGTGTACATGGGGTTTTATTATTCTATACATGACCAGGTAATCACTAAGCCCTGTGGTCAACGCTTTTGCCCTGGTACAACTCATACGGATGTGTCAGGGTGCCAGAGGCCTGCCAGGGTAGTTTATGGGCCTTGTCTAGGTCTTGGGAGCCGTGCCCCCTGCCTGCCCAGAGGTAGGCAGAGGGACTTATCGTTTGGCGCATGGGGTCGGGCCTGACCCTGGCTTCTGGTTGAAGTCCAAGGGGCCTGCCCCCTGCCTGCCCAGAGGTAAACAGAGGGACTTATCGTTTGGCGCATGGGGCCGGGCCTGACCCTGGCTTCTGGTCGAAGTCCAGGGGGCCTGCCCCCCGCCTGCCCAGAGGTAGGCAGAGGGATTTATCGTTCGGCGCATGGGGCCGGGCCTGACCCTGGCTTCTGTTCGAAGTCCAGGGGGCCTGCCCCCTGCCTGCCCAGAGGTAGGCAGAGGGACTTTATCGTTCGGCGCATGGGGCCGGGCCTGACCCTGGCTTCTGGTCGAAGTCCAGGGGGCCTGCCTAGAGGTAGGCAGAGGGATTTATCGTTCAGCGCATGGGGCCGGGCCTGACCCTGGCTTCTGTTCGAAGTCCAAGGGGCCCGCCCCCTGCCTGCCCAGAGGTAGGCAGAGGGACTTTATCGTTCGGCGCATGGGGTCGGGCCTGACAATGGCTTCTGGTCGAAGTCCAGGGGGCCTGCCTCCTGCCTGCCCATAGGTAGGCAGAAGGACTTATCGTTTGGCGCATGGGGCCGGGCCTGACCCTGGCTTCTGGTCGAAGTCCAGGGGGCCTGCCCCCTGCCTGCCCAGAGGTAGGCAGAGGGACTTTATCGTTCGGCGCATGGGGCCGGGCCTGACCCTGGCTTCTGGTCGAAGTCCAGGGGGCCTGCCCCCTGCCTGCCCAGAGGTAGGCAGAGGGACTTATCGTTTGGCGCATGGGGCCGGGCCTGACCCTGGCTTCTGGTCGAAGTCCAGGGGGCCTGCCCCCTGCCTGCCCAGAGGTAGGCAGAGGGACTTTATCGTTCGGCACATGGGGCCGGGCCTGATCCTGGCTTCTGGTCGAAGTCCAGGAGGCCTACCCCCTACCTGCCCAGAGGTAGGCAGAGGGACTTATCGTTTGGCGCATGGGGCCGGGCCTGACCCTGGCTTCTGTTCGAAGTCCATGGGGCCTGCCCCCTGTCTGCCCATTGGTAGGCAGAGGGACTTTATCGTTCGGCGCATGGGGCCGGGCCTGACCCTGGCTTCTGGTCGAAGTCCAGGGGGCCTGCCCCCTGCCTGCCCAGAGGTAGGCAGAGGGACTTTCTCGTTCGGCGCATGGGGCCGGGCCTGACCCTGGCTTCTGGTCGAAGTCCAGAGGGCCTGCCCCCTGCCTGCCCAGAGGTAGGCAGAGGGACTTTATCGTTCGGCGCATGGGGCCGGGCCTGACCCTGGCTTCTGGTCGAAGTCCAGGGGGCCTGCCCCCTGCCTGCCCAGAGGTAGGCAGAGGGACTTATCGTTTGGCGCATGGGGCCGGGCCTGACCCTGGCTTTTGGTCGAAGTCCACGGGGCCTGCCCCCTGCCTGCCCAGAGGTAGGCAGAGGGACTTTATCGTTCGGCACATGGGGCCGGGCCTGACCCTGGCTTCTGGTCGAAGTCCAGGGGGCCTGCCCCCTGCCTGCCCAGAGGTAGGCAGAGGGACTTATCGTTCGGCGCATGGGGCCGGGCCTGACCCTGGCTTCTGTTCGAAGTCCAGGGGGCCTGCCCCCTGCCTGCCCAGAGGTAGGCAGAGGGACTTTATCGTTCGGCGCATGGGGCCGGGCCTGACCCTGGCTTCTGGTCGAAGTCCAGGGGGCCTGCCCCCTGCCTGCCCAGAGGTAGGCAGAGGGACTTATCGTTTGGCGCATGGGGCCGGGCCTGACCCTGGCTTCTGGTCTAAGTCCAGGGGGCCTGCCCCCTGCCTGCCTAGAGGTAGGCAGAAGGACTTATCGTTTGGCGCATGGGGCCGGGCCTGACCCTGGCTTCTGGTCGAAGTCCAGGGGGCCTGCCCCCTGCCTGCCCAGAGGTAGGCAGAGGGACTTATCGTTTGGCGCATGGGGCCTGGCCTGACCCTGGCTTCTGGTCGAAGTCCAGGGGGCCTGCCCCCTGCCTGCCCAGAGGTAGGCAGAGGGACTTATCGTTTGGCGCATGGGGCCGGGCCTTACCCTGGCTTCTGTTCGAAGTCCAGGGGGCCTGCCCCCTGCCTGCCCAGAGGTAGGCAGAGGGACTTATCGTTTGGCGCATGGGGCCGGGCCTGACCCTGGCTTTTGGTCGAAGTCCACGGGGCCTGCCCCCTGCCTGCCCAGAGGTAGGCAGAGGGACTTTATCGTTCGGCGCATGGGGCCGGGCCTGACCCTGGCTTCTGTTTGAAGTCCAGGGGGCCTGCCCCCTGCCTGCCCAGAGGTAGGCAGAGGGACTTTATCGTTCGGCGCATGGGGCCGGGCCTGACCCTGGCTTCTGGTCGAAGTCCAGGGGGCCCGCCCCCTGCCTGCCCAGAGGTAGGCAGAAGGGACTTATCGTTCGGCGCATGGGGCCGGGCCTGACCCTGGCTTCTGTTCGAAGTCCAGGGGGCCTGCCCCCTGCCTGCCCAGAGGTAGGCAGAGGGACTTATCGTTTGGCGCATGGGGCCGGGCCTAACCCTGGCTTCTGGTCGAAGTCCAGGGGGCCTGCCCCCTGCCTGCCCAGAGGTAGGCATAGGGAGTTTATCGTTCGGCACATGGGGCCGGGCCTGATCCTGGCTTCTGGTCGAAGTCCAGGAGGCCTACCCCCTACCTGCCAAGAGGTAGGCAGAGGGACTTATCGTTTGGCGCATGGGGCCGGGCCTGACCCTGGCTTTTGGTCGAAGTCCATGGGGCCTGCCCCCTGCCTGCCCAGAGGTAGGTAGAGGGACTTTATCGTTCGGCACATGGGGCCGGGCCTGACCCTGGCTTCTGGTCGAAGTCCAGGGGGCCTGCCCCCTGCCTGCCCAGAGGTAGGCAGAGGGACTTTCTCGTTCGGCGCATGGGGCCGGGCCTGATCCTGGCTTCTGGTCGAAGTCCAGAGGGCCTGCCCCCTGCTTGCCCAGAGTTAGGCAGAGGGACTTTATCGTTCGGCGCATGGGGCCGGGCCTGACCCTGGCTTCTGGTCGAAGTCCAGGGGGCCTGCCCCCTGCCTGCCCAGAGGTAGGCAGAGGGACTTATCGTTTGGCGCATGGGGCCGGGCCTGACCCTGGCTTTTGGTCGAAGTCCACGGGGCCTGCCCCCTGCCTGCCCAGAGGTAGGTAGAGGGACTTTATCGTTCGGCACATGGGGCCGGGCCTGACCCTGGCTTCTGGTCGAAGTCCAGGGGCCTGCCCCCTGCCTGCCCAGAGGTAGGCAGAGGGACTTATCGTTCGGCGCATGGGGCCGGGCCTGACCCTGGCTTCTGTTCGAAGTCCAGGGGGCCTGCCCCCTGCCTGCCCAGAGGTAGGCAGAGGGACTTTATCGTTCGGCGCATGGGGCCGGGCCTGACCCTGGCTTCTGTTCGAAGTCCAGGGGGCCTGCCCCCTGCCTGCCCAGAGGTAGGCAGAGGGACTTATCGTTTGGCGCATGGGGCCGGGCCTGACCCTGGCTTCTGGTCTAAGTCCAGGGGGCCTGCCCCTTGCCTGCCTAGAGGTAGGCAGAAGGACTTATCGTTTGGCGCATGGGGCCGGGCCTGACCCTGGCTTCTGGTCGAAGTCCAGGGGGCCTGCCCCCTGCCTGCCCAGAGGTAGGCAGAGGGACTTATCGTTTGGCGCATGGGGCCTGGCCTGACCCTGGCTTCTGGTCGAAGTCCAGGGGGCCTGCCCCCTGCCTGCCCAGAGGTAGGTAGAGGGACTTTATCGTTCGGCACATGGGGCCGGGCCTGACCCTGGCTTCTGGTCGAAGTCCAGGGGCCTGCCCCCTGCCTGCCCAGAGGTAGGCAGAGGGACTTATCGTTCGGCGCATGGGGCCGGGCCTGACCCTGGCTTCTGGTCGAAGTCCAGAGGGCCTGCCCCCTGCTTGCCCAGAGGTAGGCAGAGGGACTTTATCGTTCGGCGCATGGGGCCGGGCCTGACCCTGGCTTCTGGTCGAAGTCCAGGGGGCCTGCCCCTGCCTGCCCAGAGGTAGGCAGAGGGACTTATCGTTTGGCGCATGGGGCCGGGCCTGACCCTGGCTTTTGGTCGAAGTCCATGGGGCCTGCCCCCTGCCTGCCCAGAGGTAGGTAGAGGGACTTTATCGTTCGGCACATGGGGCCGGGCCTGACCCTGGCTTCTGGTCGAAGTCCAGGGGGCCTGCCCCCTGCCTGCCCAGAGGTAGGCAGAGGGACTTTCTCGTTCGGCGCATGGGGCCGGGCCTGATCCTGGCTTCTGGTCGAAGTCCAGAGGGCCTGCCCCCTGCTTGCCCAGAGTTAGGCAGAGGGACTTTATCGTTCGGCGCATGGGGCCGGGCCTGACCCTGGCTTCTGGTCGAAGTCCAGGGGGCCTGCCCCCTGCCTGCCCAGAGGTAGGCAGAGGGACTTATCGTTTGGCGCATGGGGCCGGGCCTGACCCTGGCTTTTGGTCGAAGTCCACGGGGCCTGCCCCCTGCCTGCCCAGAGGTAGGTAGAGGGACTTTATCGTTCGGCACATGGGGCCGGGCCTGACCCTGGCTTCTGGTCGAAGTCCAGGGGCCTGCCCCCTGCCTGCCCAGAGGTAGGCAGAGGGACTTATCGTTCGGCGCATGGGGCCGGGCCTGACCCTGGCTTCTGTTCGAAGTCCAGGGGGCCTGCCCCCTGCCTGCCCAGAGGTAGGCAGAGGGACTTTATCGTTCGGCGCATGGGGCCGGGCCTGACCCTGGCTTCTGTTCGAAGTCCAGGGGGCCTGCCCCCTGCCTGCCCAGAGGTAGGCAGAGGGACTTATCGTTTGGCGCATGGGGCCGGGCCTGACCCTGGCTTCTGGTCTAAGTCCAGGGGGCCTGCCCCTTGCCTGCCTAGAGGTAGGCAGAAGGACTTATCGTTTGGCGCATGGGGCCGGGCCTGACCCTGGCTTCTGGTCGAAGTCCAGGGGGCCTGCCCCCCGCCTGCCCAGAGGTAGGCAGAGGGACTTATCGTTTGGCGCATGGGGCCTGGCCTGACCCTGGCTTCTGGTCGAAGTCCAGGGGGCCTGCCCCCTGCCTGCCCAGAGGTAGGTAGAGGGACTTTATCGTTCGGCACATGGGGCCGGGCCTGACCCTGGCTTCTGGTCGAAGTCCAGGGGCCTGCCCCCTGCCTGCCCAGAGGTAGGCAGAGGGACTTATCGTTCGGCGCATGGGGCCGGGCCTGACCCTGGCTTCTGTTCGAAGTCCAGGGGGCCTGCCCCCTGCCTGCCCAGAGGTAGGCAGAGGGACTTTATCGTTCGGCGCATGGGGCCGGGCCTGACCCTGGCTTCTGTTCGAAGTCCAGGGGGCCTGCCCCCTGCCTGCCCAGAGGTAGGCAGAGGGACTTATCGTTTGGCGCATGGGGCCGGGCCTAACCCTGGCTTCTGGTCGAAGTCCAGGGGGCCTGCCCCCTGCCTGCCCAGAGGTAGGCAGAGGGAGTTTATCGTTCGGCACATGGGGCCGGGCCTGATCCTGGCTTCTGGTCGAAGTCCAGGAGGCCTACCCCCTACCTGCCAAGAGGTAGGCAGAGGGACTTTCTCGTTCGGCGCATGGGGCCGGGCCTGATCCTGGCTTCTGGTCGAAGTCCAGAGGGCCTGCCCCCTGCTTGCCCAGAGGTAGGCAGAGGGACTTTATCGTTCGGCGCATGGGGCCGGGCCTGACCCTGGCTTCTGGTCGAAGTCCAGGGGGCCTGCCCCCTGCCTGCCCAGAGGTAGGCAGAGGGACTTATCGTTTGGCGCATGGGGCCGGGCCTGACCCTGGCTTTTGGTCGAAGTCCACGGGGCCTGCCCCCTGCCTGCCCAGAGGTAGGTAGAGGGACTTTATCGTTCGGCACATGGGGCCGGGCCTGACCCTGGCTTCTGGTCGAAGTCCAGGGGGCCTGCCCCCTGCCTGCCCAGAGGTAGGCAGAGGGACTTTCTCGTTCGGCGCATGGGGCCGGGCCTGATCCTGGCTTCTGGTCGAAGTCCAGAGGGCCTGCCCCCTGCTTGCCCAGAGTTAGGCAGAGGGACTTTATCGTTCGGCGCATGGGGCCGGGCCTGACCCTGGCTTCTGGTCGAAGTCCAGGGGGCCTGCCCCCTGCCTGCCCAGAGGTAGGCAGAGGGACTTATCGTTTGGCGCATGGGGCCTGGCCTGACCCTGGCTTCTGGTCGAAGTCCAGGGGGCCTGCCCCCTGCCTGCCCAGAGGTAGGTAGAGGGACTTTATCGTTCGGCACATGGGGCCGGGCCTGACCCTGGCTTCTGGTCGAAGTCCAGGGGCCTGCCCCCTGCCTGCCCAGAGGTAGGCAGAGGGACTTATCGTTCGGCGCATGGGGCCGGGCCTGACCCTGGCTTCTGTTCGAAGTCCAGGGGGCCTGCCCCCTGCCTGCCCAGAGGTAGGCAGAGGGACTTTATCGTTCGGCGCATGGGGCCGGGCCTGACCCTGGCTTCTGTTCGAAGTCCAGGGGGCCTGCCCCCTGCCTGCCCAGAGGTAGGCAGAGGGACTTATCGTTTGGCGCATGGGGCCGGGCCTAACCCTGGCTTCTGGTCGAAGTCCAGGGGGCCTGCCCCCTGCCTGCCCAGAGGTAGGCAGAGGGAGTTTATCGTTCGGCACATGGGGCCGGGCCTGATCCTGGCTTCTGGTCGAAGTCCAGGAGGCCTACCCCCTACCTGCCAAGAGGTAGGCAGAGGGACTTTCTCGTTCGGCGCATGGGGCCGGGCCTGATCCTGGCTTCTGGTCGAAGTCCAGAGGGCCTGCCCCCTGCTTGCCCAGAGGTAGGCAGAGGGACTTTATCGTTCGGCGCATGGGGCCGGGCCTGACCCTGGCTTCTGGTCGAAGTCCAGGGGGCCTGCCCCCTGCCTGCCCAGAGGTAGGCAGAGGGACTTATCGTTTGGCGCATGGGGCCGGGCCTGGCCCTGGCTTTTGGTCGAAGTCCACGGGGCCTGCCCCCTGCCTGCCCAGAGGTAGGTAGAGGGACTTTATCGTTCGGCACATGGGGCCGGGCCTGACCCTGGCTTCTGGTCGAAGTCCAGGGGGCCTGCCCCCTGCCTGCCCAGAGGTAGGCAGAGGGACTTTCTCGTTCGGCGCATGGGGCCGGGCCTGATCCTGGCTTCTGGTCGAAGTCCAGAGGGCCTGCCCCCTGCTTGCCCAGAGTTAGGCAGAGGGACTTTATCGTTCGGCGCATGGGGCCGGGCCTGACCCTGGCTTCTGGTCGAAGTCCAGGGGGCCTGCCCCCTGCCTGCCCAGAGGTAGGCAGAGGGACTTATCGTTTGGCGCATGGGGCCGGGCCTGACCCTGGCTTTTGGTCGAAGTCCACGGGGCCTGCCCCCTGCCTGCCCAGAGGTAGGTAGAGGGACTTTATCGTTCGGCACATGGGGCCGGGCCTGACCCTGGCTTCTGGTCGAAGTCTAGGGGCCTGCCCCCTGCCTGCCCAGAGGTAGGCAGAGGGACTTATCGTTCGACGCATGGGGCCGGGCCTGACCCTGGCTTCTGTTCGAAGTCCAGGGGGCCTGCCCCCTGCCTGCCCAGAGGTAGGCAGAGGGACTTTATCGTTCGGCGCATGGGGCCGGGCCTGACCCTGGCTTCTGGTCGAAGTCCAGGAGGCCTGCCCCCTGCCTGCCCAGAGGTAGGCAGAGGGACTTATCGTTTGGCGCATGGGGCCGGGCCTGACCCTGGCTTCTGGTCTAAGTCCAGGGGGCCTGCCCCTTGCCTGCCTAGAGGTAGGCAGAAGGACTTATCGTTTGGCGCATGGGGCCGGGCCTGACCCTGGCTTCTGGTCGAAGTCCAGGGGGCCTGCCCCCTGCCTGCCCAGAGGTAGGCAGAGGGACTTATCGTTTGGCGCATGGGGCCTGGCCTGACCCTGGCTTCTGGTCGAAGTCCAGGGGGCCTGCCCCCTGCCTGCCCAGAGGTAGGCAGAGGGACTTATCGTTTGGCGCATGGGGTCGGGCCTTACCCTGGCTTCTGTTTGAAGTCCAGGGGGCCTGCCCCTTGCCTGCCCAGAGGTAGGCAGAGGGACTTTATCGTTCGGTGCATGGGGCTGGGCCTGACCCTGGCTTCTGGTCAAAGTCCAGGGGGCCTGCCCCCTGCCTGCCCAGAGGTAGGCAGAGGGACTTTATCGTTCGGCGCATGGGGCCGGGCCTGACCCTGGCTTCTGTTCGAAGTCCAGGGGGCCTGCCCCCTGCCTGCCCAGAGGTAGGCAGAGGGACTTTATCGTTCGGCGCATGGGGCCGGGCCTGACCCTGGCTTCTGGTCGAAGTCCAGGGGGCCTGCCCCCTGCCTGCCCAGAGGTAGGCAGAGGGACTTATCGTTTGGCGCATGGGGCCGGGCCTGACCCTGGCTTCTGTTTGAAGTCCAGGGGGCCTGCCCCCTGCCTGCTCAGAGGTAGGTAGAGGGACTTTATCGTTCGGCGCATGGGGCCGGGCCTGACCCTGGCTTCTGGTCGAAGTCCAGGGGCCTGCCCCCTGCCTGCCCAGAGGTAGGCAGAGGGACTTATCGTTTGGCGCATGGGGCCGGGCCTGACCTTGGCTTCTGTTCGAATTCCAGGGGGCCTGCCCCCTGCCTGCCCATAGGTAGGCAGAGGGACTTGTGCTCTGTGGAAGGCTGGATGTGTATCATGCCTTGTTTTTTGTTGGGGGGTCTATTTTCTCAGGGTTTTGCAAAAGGGGGCCCTTCCCCTACTGCCCCCTGCCCATTAGCTATGAGAGTAATGAACATGTGATGGGTAAATATTAATCTTGTCTTCGTAGAATTCCACATGGTGGTTGTCGGACCTAGGTGGTCTCTGCAGGCGTCGAGGTTGAGCCGTACGTTGACTGGGCAGCTTCTTGGCCGGGCCGTAAGTCGGTAGGGCCGAGCCGTAAGTTGACAGGGCGAACCGTAAATCGGCAGGGCAACATCTTTGCTGAGCCGTATGTCGGTAGGGCCGAGCTGTAAGTCGGCAGGGCGAGCTGTAAATCGGCAGGGCAACATCATGGCCGAGCCGTAAGTCGGCAGGGCCGAACCGTAAATCGGCAGGGCAACATCTTGGCCGAGCCGTAAGTCGGTAGGGCCGAACCGTAACTCGGCAGGGCGACATCTTGGCCGAGCCGTAAGTCGGTAGGGCCGAGCCGTAAATCGGCAGGGCCGAACCGTAAATCGGCAGGGCAGCATCTTGACCGAGCCGTAAGTCGATAGGGCCGAGCCGTAAGTCGGCAGGGCCGAACCGTAAATCGGCAGGGCAAAATCTTGGCCGAGCCGTAGGTCGGCTGGGCCATGTCTCTGTCAAGCTACAAACATTGAGCTTATTTGATACCCATTTTTGTGACTTATCTTCACCATTTTTTGGGTAAATTTCTTGAGGAGTTTTTTGGAATTTTTTTTGTGACGGGCAAAAAGTTAAGCCATTTTTGTTTGGTATTTTTTTGTCTCACAACTTCGACAATTTTTGGCTAATTTTTGTGAAGTATTTGTGATTTTTTATGGTGGGATGGAAAAATCGGATAGTTTTTGTGGCCTATTTTTTATTGTGACTAATTTTTCTTGTGTAGAGTATATTCGACTCTAGCTAAATTCCGTTAACTATCGCTTAATGGAGAAAGGTATGACCCCATAACCAACATAAAACCGGGTTATGTGACCCGAATCAACACGCACAACAGCAAACCCACAATCAAATAGTGGAATAAGGTGAAATCCTTAAGTCCACCCACCAAATTAAAACAATGATTAACACACTTCAAAACAGGCGCAAAGAGGCGTGTGTATGAAAAGTAGAAGTGGCTAATTACCACTTGGAATTTCCAGGATTGCAAGACCGAACTCACCACTGCTCCGTTGAACCGTACCGTGATTCTCGTCGGTTAGTCAGGATCAAGGACGCAGTCAGCCATAGGTGGTCCGAAGTCGTGGTGACGTTTAGCTTCAATACGAGTGCCGGGGTCGACTGCAGACATGGCGGATAGATGGCTCGGTCGGAGACTGTCTCGGTCTCGATCGGGAAGATCGGAGATGGCCGAGAGTTTCTCAGAAAATTTTGTTGACATTATGTCAAATTCTATCGGTACAATCCTGCCGACCCAACATTTTGTATTCCCACAAAATTTGTTGAAAAACAAATCAGCATGAAATACTTCTTGTAATAAAATATAGTAGATTTATGGTTCTTTGGAACCCATTTCGTAGGAATTCTCAAGTGACCCACAAGGATCAGGATCCTTAAGAATATCTTTGAGTTCATATGATGGGAGACAATGAGAAAATCGATAAAAGCAACTCAAAGGTATTTCAAAACTTTCTTCACCGTCTTCAAGGTCCATCGTGCAGATGCTTTGCAGTCCATCGGATTTTACAGGTTTCACAACAAGCACACACTCCTCTTCCTTAAGGTAATGGATTTGTGTCATTTGAAAGCTGCATCCTTTTCTAGATTTAGGATAATCACACCATTCAAAAGGTTTCCAATCCTCATAAATTGCCCAAATCTCGTCTTCTTGTGGTTTTTTTTTGGCTCAAAATAATTGCTTTTTAAGTTCTATTCGTTCACAGCGATGAACAACACTATGAACACCCTTATTTTCTTATTTTTTTGTGCCATTGATTTCTGTAGATCAATCTCCAAGATGCGAGAACAGATCTGGAAAAAATTGTATTTGGGAGTGGTTGATTTTTGTGGGTAATTCGTGAGCACAACCGTTCTCCCCACAGACGGCGCCAAATTGTTCCGGTACGGAAACGGGTCCCTGACCTTGAGCTTCGCGGTTCTCCTCGGCTCCGGATGCGTGCCGACGGTGATCCTGCAAGGTGAACTCCGGGTCCGGGGGAACCCCCGGGACGGAGCCTCCGACGCCCAAGTCAGTAAGAATGTATGACTGAATATAAATATTTAGGGAGATAAGAGAGGTAGAGAGAGAATAGGGAGGAATATGTGAATGAATTAATTGTCCCCCTTTACCCTCACCCTAAGTGGGGTATTTATAGGGGAAAGGGTGTAGTAGGGTGATGTCACCCATGACATCAGCATAGTGATCAGTAGATAGGTCTTTTTGGGTCAGTTGATGGCTACCCGTAAAGGAGGTCGGGCCTATGCGTCAGGGGGTTTTATCCCCCATCAATAATAATAATAAATGTCTTTTTATCGAGTCCGGGGAGTGTGAAGGGACCTGTCGTCTTCCTCCCCACCAAACAAACCACGGGCATCTAGCCCGTTTACTACTTTATAAATAAAGCAACTCTTTTCTTTTTTTACAAACATACCTCGACAATCGCTTGATTTTCTTTTAATAACTTACTCTCTCGCTTAAAACTTGATACTATGCCATTTGTCGATAGCAATTAACTAAAGCGTAAGGGCTACAACGAACGACCCACTATAACTTCACCCTAAAAACAGATCAGGAACAATTTCCTTAGGTTCAACCGGCCACTGACCCCCTAGCCAAAAAACAACACCCGGATAACCAATAGGTGACCACATACCCATATTAGTCAAACTAGACTTCCCAGTTGCCAACAACGCTGCTGAATACGAAGCCTGCCTAATAGGGCTAAAAGTCGCCGTAACTCTAGGAGTCAAAAACCTGAGAGTACACGGAGATTCATCCCTAGTGGTCAACCAAGCCACATGCACCTAGAAAGTCTACAGAGAAAGCCTATCCTCGTACCAAACCGTAATAGAAACTATATCTTGAGAATTCACCGAAATCAACTTCATACACATACCTCGCGAAGAAAACCAATTCGCCGATGCCATATCCAAGCTAGCCTCACTATTAAACATTCCCAACAACTTCTTCTCTATGCCTTTTTGCGTAGAAAGGAGCGAGCAACCCGCCTACATTCAGAACCTCGAAACCGACGACACCCCTGAAGAACCATGGTATAAAGCAATCCTAGACATCAAAACCAACGGATCATACCCACCCAACACAAACACCAAAAAACAAAAGAGCCCTACGAATACAAGCCGCCCATTCCTAAACCAAGGACTACTGTACAAACAAACTCCATAAGGAATACTCCTTAGATGCATAAACAAAACCCAATCCGATAGTCATGGAACAGGTACATGACGGGGAATGCGGACCCCACATGAGTGCGCACCTATTCGCCCGAAATATAATGAGACTAGGCTATTACTGGATCACCTTTGAAGCAGACTGTCGACGTCGTGTCCGCCGCTGCCATAACCGCCAAATATTCGCCAACATCCGACACCTACCTGTGGACATGACATAGGTCCACCCCGACGCGGCCACGCGTGGGTTTGAGGAGGCGAATGAATCTCATGTGAGATGGATCTCGAGTTGAAATTTAAATCGAAGTAGGAGTCGCCACCGAACTTTGTGGGAGTTTGGGCCTGTTCGAACCCACTCTATATCTTAGTGGGCCATGCCCAAATTATTATGGCCCATTCGGATGTCAGAGTTTATTGGGTTCGTCCCTTAGCATTTGATACCGATACCGACATTATCGGATACCGTGTATTGAATGACTCTCGTGTGCCAATGGATTCGGACATCCGGAAACCATGGTTCTGAGAAAGGGGTGAGGGTACGTGTTGGGAAGTTCACAAAGAACACCCAACCCCGCCCGCACTTAGCGGCCTTTACTAAGATATCGTTCGTTTTTGGTGTACGCGCGTTAGTTCGACGGTTAAATGATATGCAAACAGCGTTTTGACTAAACATGTGAATTATGTTTTGACTACGTCGTTTAATGCATCTAAACTAACGTCAAAGTTATTTTAGCATGTGATGTCCATTTTAGTACAATAAAACAAACAACGAAGAAAAAAAACGATAACATATTACAATATACGAGTGACATACCACCCGGGAATACAATGCGACAAACGATACAATAATTGCGATAATAGCGAAAAGAACGAGTTAGAAGATGATGAATGGTTTTGAAAACGGTTAGATTCATGTGATAGACTTGACGTGGGTTGACCGTAGTTGTTTGAAAAAGATTTATCGAGGTTCGAGATATGCTAAAAACTCACGGTTTTGACTTATTAAGGGCCACTCGATCGAGTCATTGAGGGACTCGATCGAGTGGTCTTCATGAAAAGGTTTCTCCCTCGATTTTGGGGTGTCACTCGACCGAGTGGCTATGGCACTCGATCGAATGCCCCCTGTTCGAGTGGTGACTCGATTTGCAAGTTTCGAAATTGCTTTTAATATTTGAAAACCGATAATTTTGCTAAGTCGTGTAGAAATATGGCACAATTTATACTCGACTTAAAGTTTTCAAAACTCGTAAATATTTGATATTCGACTACGAAATCGAGATCCAATACTTAGAGCGATTGTTAGAAAAAGAGTTTTTAAAAATTGTTGAAAATAAATCCCTCCGCGTTGTAATGTCGTATTAGTCTTTTTAGGATTATGTGACGATTATTTCGGCATCAACGAGATTGTACTTAAAAAATAGTTTGTTGATTGATTCCTTTTAGATCAGATATTCGACTATAGAGTCGATATCGAATCCTTAGGGACGACTCTTTATTGAAAATAGTACGATAATATCGATATTAGTAACGAAAAAAATAAAATAAAAAAGACGCGACGATGACCCGTATAAAAAGACGGACGAGAGAAAGAGAAGAAAAGGGAGAAGTCGGGATTTTGTAATACCCTCAACCGACATGCTTAATTATCTTGAAAACGAACTCGTAGTAGCGGCCTAGGCGCGGGAGCGTTAAGATGTATATAAGTGAGTTATGGTGTGTATGGTTAGGGATGAGATTTTGCGAGTTTTGCTCTCGGGTTTGTATACGGTTTGCCTAAAATTGCCTAGAATCTCGGGTTGTGAATGGTCAGGAATCCTATAGGATTTCTAGAGGAAAAATTGGAATATAATATGCCTATTATTGCTGGAATTCCGGGTTGTAATTTGTGTCGGGATTGGAATTATTGTGTTGATGTTGTAATTGATGTCGGGACTTGTGTGTATAATTGATGATGATATTGTGTTGCGGGGGTGGGGTATTTATAGGATGAAATACCCGGCTTGGGATAGGAGCTAGATTTCTTGCAAAGGAAGAAAACAACCGGTTGGGGTGAAGTAGGATTCCGTTTTTGGATAGGAAAAGGTTACTTGTAGGGGAAGAAACACCGGTTGGGGTGAAGTAGGCTTCCGTTTTTTTGTGAAGTATTTGACTTCAAATCGAATATCCGAAAGCTGCGTGGCAGATTTTTCTGCCTCGGAAATGCCTTTGACCGGGGTTTGACCCGGTCGCTAAAAGACGGTTTTACCCTTGGTGTCGGTTTTGACCCATTAGTTTCATTTGAATGAAAACGACCCACTAAACCTGAATTTGAGGTCAGTTTTGTGAGATTTTTAATCCGCTAAAAGCTCGTGCCAACTACTATTGATTCCGAGTCCGAAAATCGAGTGTATTAAGTCATGTTTACGTCCGATCATCATCGGGTGTTCTTTGGAAACTGCTATAGACACCTGGCGGTCAAATGTGGGTCTCTACAGAGCCCCCACTCTGACTGAGGCTTGGACAAGGCGAAAGTCTGAGTAGCTACCAGGCCAATCAAAGATTAAGACCTGGCAGTCTTCCGATCGGGACGTTTATTGTCCATTAGACTCGCGTAAAGGGGCTCGCCAGCCATAAGACAGAAATCATACCTGAGTTGATGCTAATAGCTCTGTGGGGACTTGCCTAAGAAGCCTTGAGTGTGCCCGTTTGCAGACACATCCCATCTTGGAGCTGCGCGGGAGCTTGCATAAGAGGCTAAGGGTATGTCCGTTTGCAGACACATCTCGATTCAGAATTACGCGGGAGCTTGCATAGGAAGCTATGGGTGTGTCCGTTCGCAGACACATCTCAATTCAGAATTACGCGGGAGCTTGCATAGAAAGCTATGGGTGTGTCCGTTCGCAGACACATCCCGATTCTTTAGTAGAAATGTTGCCTGGGGGATTCTTACGAGGAGACTTCCTTCTCGAGTTTGGGTGTACCTGTATGATGCCGACACATAGCAATTCGTATGTAACATTTAGGCGAAACACCGACTCACGCTGGGGAAGTAAAAGCTTGATGTTCCTTTGGGAAGCACAAGCTGGTACCTGAAACATTAGATATATAGGCAGAAATAGCAAATATAGCAAATAGCAAGATAGCATACAGGAAATGCACTTAGAATCTATAAACTGACTTGCGCTGAGGAAAATGATTTTTGCTTTATTTTGAAATAGAAGTCCTGAAAGCAACTCACGTGCTAGAAGACAGGTTTTCAAAATTGAAAGGGGTAGAAAAGAAGATTGTAGTTTAAATAGACTAAAATTTGACCTTGTCCAAAAGGATTTTCTCAAATGGCTAAGTTTTGCGAATCTTAAAATGAGAATTTGAAGAGAGAGGCCTACCGGCAGACTCGACTCTGGACGCAACAGAACGAGTTAACAGACACGACTTGGACTCTCTAAGGGTTGGACCGTGACTCGATAAGGGGTGGGCCACCTAAGACGACAAGACTCTTAAGTTGCGCTATTCTGTAGCCTAGGCGAGTGGCAACACGGTCGAACATCGGAATGGGAAAGATATGTTCTGAGTCTGTTTCCGTACGACAGGGCTTTGTAGTAGCAATATCGTAGACTGGTGTTCTTTTGAATTTTTTTTGGTTTCGGGGTATATTCCCAAAGTAGGTGTTGTTTCAAGTCTCTAACAGATTCTTGTCTTCGACTGGGCCGAGTACTAGGACACGCTATAGAAAGGAGGCTAGTGTTTGAAAGTATTTGGATTATGTGAGTGGATGGAGAACTTCTGCCTAGGAGAATCCCCTAGGACGACAAAGCTAGCTGTTGAGAACATGACGGTGTCGTGATAGGAATGACGGTGCTTTTGAATTTGTGTCAATGTGGATGGTTGTGCCTCTGTTGAAAGGCTGCCTACGTATTCACGTGTAGTGAAATCAAACCAACCCGTAGTTCAGTGACTAAAAAAAATATTATGGTGCCTAATTTATTAGGGCTTTGTGTGTACTAGCCATAGCAATGGTGTAGGCTAGGTGCATTCCCAATGATGTCTTGATCAAAGGGTTAGAACAGTTCAGATGTTGATTCTGTGACTGTGAGCATTCTCCGGGGTAGCCCTCGGAGGTGGTGTGAACTATTTGGGCATGTTCTATGCCGACCGCAGGTTGAGTTCCCGTGTTTGGGGCTGGTAACTGGTTTGGATGTTTTTGGAAATGTGGAGCTAGGAAGTAAGTGGCTTTGATGTTTTGACATCTATAGCTCGATTTTGTGGAGCTAAGGCTTCGAGGGTAAGGTATTGTAATGTGGGAGGAAAGGGGGAAGTCGAGTAGAAATGACCCGGACTTCGATTGTGCAGGTTTGATAATGCGGGATCTGATTTCCATGTCTGACCCTAATGGTTAGGGGTATCCTATGGAGCTTGAATCCTCAAAATTCCGGACTGTCTCTTAGCCTAGATCTCGAGAAGGTCTTGAGGGTTGTAATGTGGGAAGGCTAGATGTGGTGTTATCTGACCAACTTGATTGTTTCTCCCCTATTGGATGGTATGAGTATTGATAATTTTGAATTGACCGTTTTCACTACAGTCATAGGTTTTTGAATATTTTTTTTGGTTGACCTCTTAGCCTCGGTCATGAGTTTTGACCGTATCTGTTCGGGGGATGCTGAGAATTCTTTTTGATCATGGCCAGCTTCTTTATTTTGGCCTTTTGCTTTTTTCCCTGAACTTTTAATTTTTTTTGTCCAGTTTTTTTTTTGTTGATCATGACCAACTCTTTTTGTTTTGGCCTTTTGCTTTTTCTTGGACTTTTGCTTTTTGTCCAGGTTTTTCTCTTTTTTTCTGTTGGTCGGACTAAACCTAAGGTAGGGATCGGTCAGTCTTATTGGAGGGGTGTTTATTGTTGGAAATGTGCTTGCCTCCCTTCTTGAACCCAAACTAGGAGACTACCTAGATTTGTCATAGGATTCGATACCGCTCCTGCTAAGAGTAGTTATGTGGCTTGCTATATCAGACATGGAACAGGTAAAGGATAAACACGGATCTCGATTTCCTGCAGTCATTATAGATGTGCCTATAGTCACGTGCATGTGCTCACAGTGTATGATGGTGTTCATCATGTTCTCGGAAACACATAAGGAAAGTATATATGAGAAATAGAAAAGCTGATTTTATTGAATTTTGAAAAAAAGACAAAATACAATTGATTCTGACTCTTATATGGAAATGAGGATGTAGGGTATCCTAGACTCGGACACAAACTTAGACACGAATCAAATCCGGACTTACGGACGCTCGGTTGGTTGTTTATTTTTTGATAAGGTCTCTGATTGGAGAAAACAACTGGTGCTGTAACACCCGCTATTTTTCTAGCATTTTTATCATTTCCGTTTTGACTTCGTCATAACTCTGTCACATTTCGGCCTTATGTTTCATCATTATTCCAAGCACTATTTTCATTTTTGAGTCTAATGGTATTTATTTTTATATTGAAAGATTTTAATTCTTTTAAATCTATTTATTTGATTTTCTTCGTAAACTAATTATTTTTCTGCGAGGAATTCTACTTCTCTACGAATTAAAGTTTTTAAACTCTGATTTAAGCAATTTCTTTTCCTACAAATGTCTAGATATATTTATATAATATTTTCAACTAAGAAATATTTTATTTACGAAAATTTAGCCTTTAATGATTTTATTACGAAGTTTCGTAAATAATTATTTTCGAACGCGCGGTTTACTCGAATTGCTTTGAAATGCTTTTAATAATTTTATGATCTTTATTTTTATCAACCTACAACTAAAAAGAGACCTTTTTGGACCGTGACACCATGTAGTAAAACATTTGATTACAACTTTTATTTACATAACACTTTATGTTTAAACTTTAAGTAAAAAGATATTTTTCTCTTTAATTGATTTACATGCTTAAATTACAAACTTTTCATGCTACCATCACATTCATTTTGGCTGAAATTTTAAGACTACATTCACATTGTTTTTATCAATTTTAATGCTTCATTCATCCACCATCCTTTCATATTTTTCTTATTCATTTTTACCTCAATTTTATTTTAACAAAAACCTCTTCTTTCTCCCTCTTTTTGGCTGGTGTTCCTGCCCATTTTCAGCAGTCATTTTCATCCATAATCAAACTTTGATCGTCGTATTTTCATCTTCTAAATTATTGATTTTCTTTTCCCTTCGTTAAGGTAATAATCGATGTTATTTCCGATCGTTATTTACCTTGATTCTTTTAGTTTTCTCATGGTATTTTTGTACCATGTATGTCATGTGAATTAGGATTCTTGGTTGATCCCGAAGCCGATGAATTTATAATCAACTCGGATTTGGGTTTGAGGTAACGTCGATGTTACTCGGTATTGCATGATTTTATTTGTGTAATTGGATGTATATTTTTATATTTTTGTTTTTGATGATATATATATGTCATATAATCTAGAAAATTTTTAAAAGTTGAAAATTTGTATGTTTCGGTATTTTTATTGCTTTTACGAGATTAACGATTAAATCGTCATATTAATTTGTAAAATCGTAATATTCGGCCTAAACATGTAATATATGTTTATATTCTTGAAAAATGTTGTTTTTGATGATTTTTAATAATTTAGTATTTTTCTGATATTTTTGATATCGATTATTGAATTATTACCGTTATCGGACAAAATTGATTAAAAGCCGATTTTTAGTTCTAGTACTTAAACATTTTATTTTAATCTGATTTTTTACCTGCTGAAACTTTATGATGAGATAGAATTTTATGAATTTTTTCATAATTTTTCGGAATTGTTAAGTGGATGAATTAATTAATCACTTTAAATCATCGTTTATCGTTAAAACCGTGTTTGTCGTTTAAATTCTCGATTTCTGGTCTTTGGTTTAAATCTGAAAAAAAGATATGATTCTGATAATTTCATAATAAAATGTAATTTTATGATTTTTAGTGTTTTAATAAAATGTTAGGAACGATAAGTTTTATTAATGGAATCGCTAATTGTGAAAACGGGTTTTAAAGACGGTTTTGACGGGATTTATTAAATCTGGAATTTTTGGAAATCTGGAAAAATGGTAGATTCTGGAAAATCATGATTTTTAATTTTAATAATAATTTTTGGATATTAATAATTTAATCGTTTTGTAAATACTATTTTTGTTAATCGTTATTGTCGAGATTAGACGATTAATGAGAAAACCCTTTAAAAATCGAGTTTTAGGATTCTGGAAAATTTTCTTTTCTGGACAGAATGTCCATAAATATATTTTAACAATTTTACGTAATTTTTGTACTATTTATTAAACTCTTTAATTAATAAGTATTGATTTTTGGAAAATTTGAGATTTATCGTTAAAATGCTTCGTTTTACCTAAAAGAATTATTTTTCCAGCAATTTTGAAAGTATTTAAATCTGAAACTTTAAGAGTTAAATCATCCCTTAACATATTCTAAATATATCCAATAGTTTAATTAAATAAAAGACGTTAAAAGATTTAATTTGACATTTGCCGTAAAATCCTATTTATAATCGTATTGTCGAAACTAATAATAATTAGGGAATTTTAGCTTTGTAAATTTTGGAAACACCCTAATTAGTAGTATTTAAAATGTTTAAAACATTTCTAAATAATTTTATAAACACTTGTATGATGTTTCAATAATTTCATTAACTCAAATGTTCTCGTTTTAAGAATTAATATCGTAAAGGCCGAAAGTACTAGTTTTATAAATCTATATCGTTTACTAAAAATCTGTTATTAGTATGAACTAATATTTTTGCTATTTTGATATGTTGATATTTTGGGTAAAGTTTCTAAAAATAGAAGTTTCCTAAAATAGAAATGTTTCCTCTTTTGGAAAGCGATCCTTTTCTTTTTCTTCTTTTACTATTTATAATGATTATTTTTTTTAATATCGATAATGGCTTTATTTTGGAGTTATGGAATAAGAACAAGTGTGAGGTTGGAGTAATATATTCTGGGGTTTGCGTTTTTGCCATCAACTATAAGGCTGGTGTGTCTTTATGGGGCACACCGGTTGTTGAACCGAGCATATATGGTGTTCGGGAGTGTGTGAACATTTTGACCTTAAACTCGTGCCTCGCAGTGTAAGACGCCGTCGGGTTGAACTGAATATTTATGATGCTCGGGAGGGGTGTATATATCATCTTAAACTAGGGCCACGCATTTATAAGTCGATGTCCTATTATGGTTGAGTAGCCTAGTTAGAGATCGAGGTTTGATTTGTTTGAACTAAGTTCTCGAAGCTAGTTTTAGTATTCTCCTAGTGAAAGTCTAGCCGTCTACACTAATCCTATCCATAACACCATTTTGAATATTTTATTATTATCGGTATAATTTGGTTCGCAGGTTGGCAAATGTTTTCTGTTTTCTCCGGAAAACTCATTTTTTATTATTTTGTTTCGATACGTGAAATTCTTCACTGAAAGCTTATTTTTATTATACTTTTTACTATTTTCCGTTTTTACTATATTTCTATAATAGTATTTATAGTTTTAAAATCCTGTTATACGACTGGGAGAACATTGACTTTGCTCCCCACTGATAGTGGCTGTTATGTTTTTCTTAACATGGCAGGTATATGTGTTTCCCTTCAGGTGGGCTAGCGAGCAGTTGTGGATCTTGCTTGTTTTAATATGATCAATGTATTATGGATTGTTAAAACCCATTTTATGGATTTTATTATATTTTTATTTTGTAGCCATTTTTTATTTTATGGCTTATGTATTGACTGACCGTTTTTATTTAATCAAGACATAGTTACAGTGTGTTATAATCCCACTTCTACAGTGTTTCCGCCACTGTATTGCGTTAGAATTTCTAGGGGATTACAGTTGGTATCAGAGCATCACTGCTCCCAACGCTTACACCTGAAATTAAGGAAAATACCAGTAAATTATTTAAATAGTAAATAAAAATATTATTAGAGATGGGTAGAAACAAGTAAGTACTTATTTGATTAGTCTTCCTGTTTCTGAAACTCAATGATTAGCATTGAATATTTGTTTTATATGTCAAAGAAGATGATGAGTGGACAAGATGTTGACGTGATGCTGCTCCAAATTGGGACAAGACCTACCTAACACTCTCAACGCCTGCTGACTCGAGTGGACAACTTGGTGCTTTAAGAAAAATACAAATGGTGACATTCCAGCCCCAATTCAGTTTTCTCAAGCTACAGGCCAGATGGTCAAGAGTAGATCCCAGTTCCATCATGGTGCAGTAGACTCAGATGTGAAATCACTTTGGATCCAGATGGAGCGACTCAATACTAGTGTGCTTGTTCCTCTACTCGAAATTGAAGAAATCCAGCGAGTTCTCCAATGAACTCTGCAGGCCCGAAGATTCTTCTCTGGTTCGTGATCTGAAGTATCTAGGATCATTTGATTCTTTTCTTTCATCTTCCACCCTCTGATTCTTACAATTCTTCTCTTATATTCTCATCTTCATTCTTATGGTGAGTCCTTCTTCTATTATTCTACTTTACCATCTTTCTCTTGAGATTCTTTGCTTAGACCGTATTCTGTTTTAGTGAACCCTTTTTAGAAGTTAAATATTTTGGAGGTTTAGTTAACTCCTTATTACCAACGGTTTGAGGATTGAGAGTTGTGCTCTGTTATCTAATCTAGTGAGCTTTTGAGGAATTGATTTGAATGGTATTAGTTGATTAACAGAATTAGGATTGTACCATAGAGATTGATCAAGCATGGGTTATGAATTACTGATCCTATAGAGGACTTAGAGTTGAGTAAATTTATGGATAGTGAGAATTATATCATATTTTGATGGATACCTAATACCCAACATAGAACCTAGTCAAGTGTAAATAATAATATTACTTGGGATTCCTACCTAGTGTTGACTTAATGGACTAATTGTGGAATTTTGGGATCATAAATCAATGTTTAAGATGTTAGCCTGAGTGTTGTGGTACCATTTTAGGTCCTCATTAATGCTTAGTAAATTTTGGTTGACATAGATTACCTGTATTTCTTAAGGATTAGATCGTTGATCGTTGTTTAAGGTTGTAACCTATGAACTTTGGAGTTGAGTGATCTAACTTGAATAAATTGTTGTTGTCCCAGGAGAAGAGAACTATCTTGCACAATCACAGTTTGGTTTTATTGTGCTGTTTTTTGAGGAATACTATTATACGGATCATCTTATTGCGACTGTTATAACCCTAGACCAACGAAATTGTGGCTTCGTTGAGTTAATAAATATTTTGGTGGTTTCACAGATACAATGTGAATTTGGTGGAATTTTTAGAAACCTTAGCCCAATGACGTGTTTGAAGATGTGAGTGTTTGCGCCATTACCAATAGGTTTGAGCGTGTTTGAGGACTTGTTATACTTTCCCCAACTTCTTTACTTGTGGCATTATAACATGTTGGTAATCTGAGGATTCTGTGCCCGAACATTGTTAATATATATGTGGATTTTATTTAGTGTTCCTTACTCGAGAAATTTGAAGTATACCTCGAGTTCAGACCTTGTGAGCTTTGAATTACGAGCCTTAGTGATTACAAGTTTGGGTATGTTTTGATGACTGTTGGAATCTTAATTAATGGATTAGTGTAAATCATTTGTGGATTCTTACCATACTAATTGAAAAATTATATAAGTATGTAAGACTTAATTTTGGAGGCTATGACAGTTGATAATTTTGGAGGTTGTAGATTGAGTAGGACCACCCTGTACCGATATTGGACTTAGCGTAGTTGATGGGCCAATTGGGAACCGTGTTTGTGAGAATCGTGCTAGGAATCTGGAGATGGTTAATTTCTTCTATAATCCTTGAGAGTTCTTTTTTACTCTAAACTCCGCCTTCTATTCTGCTTTTCTTGAATTCTGTTACCAAATCTGCTGCTAATCCCTTCGACCTCTATCGATTTTGTAAGCTCTTATTTTTAATTTATTTATCCTTGTTCTTTTTATCCGTTGACCACTTTTTTTCGAACTTTCTATTTTTATAAAAAGTTTGACTTGTTTAAAAAAATGGATTATCGTAAAATTTTAACTTTTTGAGTTATAATTTCTAATTGTGATTTTGCCCGTTTTGTAAAAAGTTTGACTAACTTAAACTTTTCGGATATCGTTAAATTTAACATTTTTGAATTATAGTTTCAGAACTTTATACTTCACTTTTATTTTATCTTTGGTTGATATTCATTTTTAGATATGTTTAATAATGCCCTAATAATTTATTTTAAATTATTTCGAAATTAATTCAATTTTTGATTTTTAAGCAATCGAAATTTTATGAAGACTTTCATATTTCCAAATATTTCAATTTCTATAGGATTATTATGTAAAACATTTTAACATTGTCGAAATTATTTTGTATGTTCTAGTTTGATAATATTTTTGAAAACTTTAATAATTACTTTGATAACATTATCGAAATTTTGACGTGTTGAAATTATTTTTTTTCGTTTTTTTTTGTCGGTGGACTTTTGAATCTGTTATTGAAAATGTTTGACAACTGGTTCGATTTTTACTAACTACAAAATTTGATTTCTCCGAACTAAATTTTATTTCTTCATAAAAAAATAAAATAAACATTTTCGAATTTCTTAATCAAATTGTTTTACTTTTGTTTTGAAAATGTTTTGGTTACCCTATTTTCTTCAAGCTCGTTACAAATGCTATTTAGCGTTGTTATTTTATCAAATAACTTTACTTTACGATTTCACTAATTTAGAAGATTTTAAACTCCGAGTAGCTTAGCCCAGTTCCTCTTGGAATAGATATTTGCGTTCGATTTCGTATCACTTTGAAAGTTATTAAATTTTCTTTTAAAGCAAGTTCTTATACAAATTTGTATCCTCATCTTTTCGAGGGGGGCTAATCTTGATTCCCTTCTGCTTATTCTTAGTTTCGAGGACGAAACTTTCTTTTAGTGGGGAGAATTGTAACACCCGCTATTTTTCTAGCATTTTTATCATTTCCGTTATGACTTCGTCATAACTCTGTCACATTTCGGCCTTATGTTTCATCATTATTCCAAGCTCTATTTTCATTTTTGAGTCTAATGGTATTTATTTTTATATTGAAAGATTTTAATTCTTTTAAATCTATTTATTTGATTTTCTTCTTAAACTGATTATTTTTCTGCGAGAATTCTACTTCTCTACGAATTAAAGTTTTTAAACTCTGATTTAAGCTATTCCTTTTCCTAAAAATGTCTAGATATATTTATATAATATTTTCAACTAAGAAATATTTTATTTACGAAAATTTAGCCTTTAATGATTTTATTACGAAGTTTCGTAAATAATTATTTTCGAACGCGCAGTTTACTCGAATTGCTTTGAAATGCTTTTAATAATTTTATGATCCTTATTTTTATCAACCTACAACTAAAAAGAGACCTTTTTGGACCGTGACACCATGTAGTAAAACATTTGATTACAACTTTTATTTACATAACACTTTATGTTTAAACTTTAAGTAAAAAGATATTTTTCTCTTTAATTGATTTACATGCTTAAATTACAAACTTTTCATGCTACCATCACATTCATTTTGGCTGAAATTTTAAGACTACATTCACATTGTTTTTATCAATTTTAATGCTTCATTCATCCACCATCCTTTCATATTTTTCTTATTCATTTTTACATCAATTTTATTTTAACAAAAACCTCTTCTTTCTCCCTCTTTTTGGCTGGTGTTCCTGCCCATTTTCAGCAGCCATTTTCATCCATAATCAAGCTTTGATCGTCGTATTTTCATCTTCTAAATTATTGATTTTCTTTTCCCTTCGTTAAGGTAATAATCGATGTTATTTCTGATCGTTATTTACCTTGATTCTTTTAGTTTTCTCATGGTATTTTTGTACCATGTACGTCATGTGAATTAGGATTCTTGGTTGATCCCGAAGCCGACAAATTTATAATCAACTCGGATTTGGGTTAGAAGTAACGTCGATGTTACTCGGTATTGCATGATTTTATTTGTGTAATTGGATGTATATTTTTATATTTTTGTTTTTGATGATATATATATATATATGTCATATAATCTGGAAAATTTTTAAAAGTTGAAAATTTGTATGTTTCGGTATTTTTATTGCTTTTACGAGATTAACGATTAAATTGTCATATTAATTTGTAAAATCGTAATATTCGGCCTAAACATGTAATATATGTTTATATTCTGGAAAAATGTTGGTTTTAATGATGTTCCGGTTATCGGAATCAATTAACCCGACGTAGAATTCGGGTTTGAATTGTTCTGTGTTGTTCTGAGCGTTTCATCGATTAATCTTGACACTCTCCTTCTTCCTACTCCTTCAGTCGGACCTTCCCGGCGGATCAGGCAGGCTCCCTGCACAGAGAACGCACAGGGCCTCGGAGGTTGTCCGAGAAAACTCTCTCCGATGCCTAAGTCAGTCCCTGAATGCCTTAAGAAAACCCAGCTCGTGAGGATCTGGGTGGCAATTTTAGAGTAAGAGTTCTAGAGAGAGAAAATCCAACCCTCTTCTTGTGGGAAATGGAAGAGTATTTATACCTTCCCACAAGAAAGAGAGGTAGGAGGATAATGGGTGGATAAGGAGATGACAAGTGGCGTCCTCTCATCCACCCATTCCCAATTACCTTAGGCGAAATGACGAGAGGGCCCCTGGGGATCTCGGCTTTGTCAGCGGGGATCCCCCCAGGGTAGGCGGATTTTGAGCTGTGGGAGCCAGGCTCTAGCAAGCCGCGTTGCCCTGCTGGCCCGGCGGTCGGCTGTTTTCCTTAGCCTTTCTTGCTTTTATGTTCTTTTACTTTGACTGCTTGCTGAGTCGGTCTTTGGGCTTTATGGGCGATCCTCTGGGGACCTGCCTTAGTAGGCTGTTAGTGTCAGGCTGCCGACCCCAATCAATTGGCCCTCGCCAGCTGGGAGGAAAGCAAGGCTTTCCTTCTGCTGGCGACTCTTGCTTGGAGGGAGGCTGACTTATTTTCATTTTCGCTACCGCACTTAATGCTTTGTACCTTCCCAAGGAATGAAGCACAGCTTGTGTCAGGTATACAAAGAGTTGAGAGTTTCTTTGTAATGATTACACTTCTCTGCTTGATGGATTTTTGGGAACCGTGAAGAGTCCGTGATTGGTGGTTTTCCCTTCCAGGGTGGTTGGGATGTTATTAATGCTGCTCCTTCACTTGTTTAAATCCCAGTTTTCTTCGTCATTTTGCTTGACCCATCCTCAATCCCTCCACTTTCTTTGTTTAATCTTGGTTTGGATCAAAAAATTCGTGACTCGTCGTGGAGTTCGCACTGTCACTTTTCTTTTCAAAGGATTTTGGAGACTCTGGTACGCTCGAGCTGCTCACCGAGCCATTCGTCGCAGCCGTCGTTCACGGCCTTATTCTCGCCGGAGTGGTAGGAAAGCTTCCATCAGGTCGAGAAAGCGTCCTAAGAGATCTTCGCCCCCTGCTGTCCCTAGATTTAGGCGATGTCCTCAGGGAGAGGGTTGCTTTGATCGGGGATGCCACGAATGCTTTCCGTGGTTGCACCCTGAACAATTTAACCCTGACTTTTCTGACGCAGATTCCTCCCTAGGGTCAGGCCCCTCCTCTCCTGTCAGGAGAACAGGTTGTCGTACCTGTGACGAGTCCCAGGCTGTTCCCTTTGGCAGGGATTGGGATGACAGTAGCCGAGACTCCGATGACGGTGAGGGTCTTGGTTGCTTGAGCGACAAGGATGGGAATGGACTCCCTGATGATCCTTTCAAGGACTCCCCAAACTGGGATTGGGGATCGGATTTTGGGAGCCAAGGTAGCCCTGGAGACCACTCTCCAGATTTAGATGACGATTAGGCCTGCTTAGCAGGGTGCGGGTGCGTCGGGCCGGAATTTTAGGCCTTGTGTATTTTCTTTTTCTTGCTCGGCACGATATGTAATTTGTCCTTTTTTTCCTTTTAAGGTTAATGAACAAGAATCTAAGCAACTTTGGCTATATATATATATTTTTTTTTGAATGTGGGGATGACGTCGTCAGTCGATTTTCCCTCTGACATTTTAGTTTTTCGAGGCCCTTCTTGGGAAGGAGTGAACAGCTTGTGTTCAGTGTGCGACACGTGGGAGGTTGTTGGGGGCGTCTTGTCAGAGAGGTCGCCTCTTGGGCTTCTTGGGCTTTATATAAGCCCTTCTCCTCCTCCATTCTCTCTTTTTACCTTTTCTGAGATTCTTAACTCCTCTCACACTCCCAAATTGCCTTTGCCTTTGTTGCTGAAAATTCCGCGAGGAACAAGAAGTTCCCTCTGTCACTTTTTCCGGCGACTATCGGCGTTCTAGGTTGGAAGCTCTTCTTTAAACCTTTCCCCCTCTTTTCCCTTTCATAGGTATTTCCCTTCATAGCCAGTATGTCGCGAATTCGCCCCCTTTCTTTTAATTCTTTGCTTGGGGGAACTGGGGATGGCGACGGTGGTAGGCGTGACCTAGCCTCTTCCTCCGGGGTCGGCCCCCGGGGAGAGGATGATCATTCCAGGGAAGAGGGTGCTGAATCACCCGAACCTGCTCCCTTCGATGTAGTCGATTCTGATGACGAGGCCCTGGAGGTGGACCCTTCCAGGGTTGCCGGCCCCCTCATCCGTAGGGAGAGGGGGAGGACTTATTACTTGGATAAGAAGAAGTATTTGATCCCCTTAAAGACTTACCTTGAGGCCAAGAACAGGGACTTGATTCTGGAAAGCAACGCTGCTAGGGCAATCGAACAGCTCTATAACTTTGGGGAAGGGTACACAGTCGTAGTTCCGGGGGAAAAAGACACAGTGTGCTGTCCCCCGGAGGGTTGCGTGGCCGTCTACCACAAGGCCTTAGAATCTGGCCTACGATTCTCTCTTCATCCTTTCCTGGAGGAAACCTTCATGAGGATGATTGTCGCCATTGCTCAGCTGACAGCTACAGCCATTAGGTCTTTGGTAGCTTACAGTTGGACCTGCCTTTTTCACGGCGAGGGGCCTTACATTGACGCCCTTCGCTTCATGGTCGGTCTTCAAATGGTGTCCTCGTCAGGGGGGGACGGCTCCCCTGGCTATTGGTCTTTGCAGAGACAAAAGAAATACGCCCTGGTCTGGCCGGCTTTGAGCAGCCTGAAGGACTGGAAAATTAATTTTTTGTACGTCCATAGCGCGTCAGGGTGGAAGATTCCTAGGCATTTTAGGAACCACGTACACACCCGTATGGAAACACGCGAGGAGTACCACCCAGGTGTCGGGGGGAAGGCCCTGGAGGTTAAGTTGAGTCCGAAGGAGGAGATTTTGATTAAAAAGTTTGAAATCGTCGCGGACAAACATGGCGTCTTTGGCCCTGCTTTCTGGCTCCCTCACGCGGAGCTTATAGCGACAGACGAGTACTTGCTCCCCTTGGGCCTGATTTCTGGCCTTGAAGGTAGTTCTAAGGGGTTTTTACTGTCACGGTTTTTCAGAGATTTTATTTCTCTTTGCTTTTTAGCTGACTGCCTTTCCCTTTCTGCAGACTCCATCTCTTGGCGCTGGACAAAGAAGCAGGTTAGGAGATTAGGCTGGAGCGAGGAACTTGTCGTTCTTTCGAAGCGTCCTTCCCTCCCCGCGAATTTCAGGAAAGGGAGCAAAGGCCTAATGAAACTTGTAAAGGACTTTGCTGCTGGCCGAAGACTGCCTCTCCCTCCCCGGCTGCCGTCGACCCCTACTCCCAGCGTCCATGAGGGGGAGGCTGAGGTTACTTTAGGGGCCACCCCCTCCCCTGGTCAGAAGCAGGATGCTTCTCCAGCTGGGCCCCGAACTTCTCTGGGAGCGCACCCTGTGAACTCTGAGGGGACCGGGGAGAGTGTTCCTTTGGAGCTGAGGAGAAAGAGGGATAGGGAACCTTCTGGAGCTGATGTGGTGGATTTGGATGCGGATGTTACCACCCCTGAAGCGAAGCGTCCTGCTCGCGAGCTTCCGAGTACTCCCTTTCCGGAGGAAAATGCGGAGTTCCACTACACTGCTGGTGATAGTGTGTACGTATCAGGTCTGCTTTCCGATTCTGGTGCCGTCTTGGCTGACCGCCTCACAAAGTCTGTGACCTCGACCTCTCACCAGGTGCTTCAGTATATCCAGCGTACCTCTAAGGTTTTGCTGGCGTCCGCCGAGCTGGTGGCCCTCAGCCGCCTGAGTGACGAAGAATTGACGGTCACACTAGGGGCTCCTCTTCCTGACCGCCTGGCTATGGTGGAGAGGGATATTACCTTGATAAACAATTTGAAGGATAATCTGGCAAGGCAGGAGGGTGAGCTAGAGGAGGCAAAGAACCAGGCTGGTCAGTGGAGACTTCAGGGGGAGAGGGCTGTGAAGGAAATAGCCAAGCTGGAGGCTGATCTGAAGGAGAGCCGTTTGTCAATGGAGCGGGCTACTCTCTCTCTGGCTGAGATGGGGCATTTGAAGGGGAGAGTAGCTGACTTGGAAGAGCAATTGTCCAGAGCTGACTCGACCTTTGAACAGGCCAAGGGAGAGTGGAAGAAGGAGAAGGAGACCCTTGTGGAGGAGACCGAGGCTGCGGTGGATGCCAGCTTCGCGAGTGGTGCCAACTCTTCCCTGGAGTTGGTGATGGAGGAGATTGGGGAAATGTTCCGTAGTTTTGATGAAGAAACCTTCCGGAGTCTCTATTCTGCTAAGAATGAGGCTCGAGCGGCCAGACCACCTGAGGCAGATGCCGGCCCTTGCCAGGACGCTCCATGATGCTCTTTCTTGTAATAGTCTTACTTCCTGCGCTGAGCCTTTGTCATGGTCAGCTGTCTGTAATATTTGCTCTTTTGGATTCTCGCCTTAGCTTATTTTGTAAAGACTTTCTACCCTTCATGGGTTTTGTTATGGAATACTTTTTCTCGTTTTACTTTTCTTTTAAGGTATGCTTGATCTAGGACTCGGGGGGTCTTTCCCTAATTTTCGTTAGTTGTGGGTTTCTTGGCCTGCTGTTGGCCTCTGCTCGTAGTCCAGGGGGCTTGCCCCCTGCCTGCCCAGGGGTAGGCAGGGAGGGCTCTCCGCGTTTTATACAAGGTTGGGGGAATTGCCCCTAGTCCTTGTCGGTCGTGCGTAGCCTAGCTTGTCCCTGGTTTCTGTTTGGAATCCAGGGGGCTTGTCCCCTGCCTGCCCAGAGGTAGGTAGGGAGGGCTTTTTGTGTTTTTTATACAAGGTTGGGGGAGTTGCCCCCAGTCCTTGTTAGTTTGTGCGTAGCCCAGCCTGTCCCTGGTTTCTGCTTGGAATCCAGGGGGCTTGTCCCCTGCCTGCCCAGAGGTAGGTAGGGAGGGCTTTCTGCGTTTTTTATACAAGGTTGGGGGAGTTGCCCCCAGTCCTTGTTAGTTTGTGCGTAGCCCAGCCTGTCCCTGGTTTCTGCTTGTAATCCAGGGGGCTTGCCCCCTGCCTGCCCAGAGGTAGGCAGGGAGGGCTTTCTGCGTTTTTTATACAAGGTTGGGGGAATTGCCCCCAGTCCTTGGTGGTTGTGCGTAGCCTAGCCTGTCCCTGGTTTCTGTTTGGAATCCAGGGGACTTGCCCCCTGCCTGCCCAGAGGTAGGCAGGGAGGGCTTTCTGCGTTTTTTATACAAGGTTGGGGGAATTGCCCCCAGTCCTTGTTAGTTTTGCGTTTTTTGTTGGGGGGTCCATTTTTCTTGGTTCTGGCAACAGGAGGGCCTCCCCCTATTGCCCCCTGCTCGTTTGTGTGTGTGAGCGCAAGCTTGTACAGACAACGAGTATAAATCCTTGAGTGTTGTAGAAAAATATAAGATTGGTCGGAGCCGTCGACATTTTTTTTTTGATCGTTCTCCGCCAGTACCTTTTCCTACAGATGCGATTTTTAAGGCTTAGTTACACATAGTACTTTTTTAGGGTGTCGACATTCCAGTGTGCGTTCAGCTCTTGTCCAGTCAGGTTGGCGATTTTGTACGTTCCAGTTCCCAAACTCTGGGTGACTTGATATGGGCCTTCCCAGTTGGCGCTTAGCTTGCCATGCTCCTTAGATTTTCCCACAGCCTGTGTTTTCCTTAAAACCAGGTCGCCTACCTGGAATCTTCTTTCATGCACCCTCTTGTTGTATGCCTTCCTCATCCTTTGCTGGTAGGCTTCTATGTTGATGCCGGCTTCTTCTCTGATTTCTTGGACCAGATCAAGAGCTTCGGCCATTGCTTCGTGATTGTCAGGCTTGTTGTATTGCTGAGATCGCAGGGTAGGAATTCACACTTCGATGGGTAGCAAAGCCTCAGCTCCATATACCAAACCAAATGGTGTCTGGCCTGTTGACTCTTTTCGGGTGGTCCTTATTGACCAGAGGATACTTGGCAGCTCATCTGCCCATCTTCCTTTGAGGTCATCTACCATTTTTCTGAGTCCATTCAAGATCTGTTTGTTTGCGGCCTCAGCCTGCCCGTTGCTCTGGGGGTGACAGACGGCAGAATAAGCGACGGCTATCCCATGCCCCTCCAGCCAGGCTCTTAGGGGGTCATTATCAAATTGCCTCCCATGATCAAATACTAATTGATTGGGGGTGGGCCGCCTGACAATCAACCGCCTGCTATGCAGGCTCCGGGGCAATTCCTGTCGGAGAGCCGAAAGACCAGCCCCCGGCAAGAACCGAGAACAAAGCGTGAAAACGTTAAGTTGGCCGTCAGCCGCCAAGAGCGCCAGCCAATGCAGCCTGCCAAGGCTTGGCAGCCCCCCACTTGGAGACTGTCTGCCCTGGGGAAATCCCTGGCCGACGGGGCCATGAACCCCAGGGGCCCTCCTGTCATTTTGCCTAAGGTAATTGGGAATGGATGGATGGGAAGCCGCCACTTGTCACTCTCCCATCCAACCATTCCTCTTTCTCTTCTCTCTCTTGTGGGAAGGTATAAATACCTCCCTATTTCCCACATGAGGGGGGTTGGATTTTCTCTCTCTAGACTCTTACTCTTAAAACGCCGCGTAGTTCCTCACGAGCTAGGTTCGTAAAGGCATTCCACGGACTGACTTAGGCATCGGAGAGGGTTCCCTCGGACGACCTCCGAGGCCCTGTGCGTTCATTGTGCAGGGAGCAGACCGTTTCCGCCGGGAAGGTCCGATTTCAGGAGTGAGAGGAAAGGGAGATCAAGAGAATCAAGCAACTAATTGTCCGTAATCAATCCAATTGTACCATCCGGATTCTGAGCCGGGTGAATTGTTTCCGTAACCGGAACACTAATGTTTTTGGGATGCCAAATCTTGTTATAATGTTCCTCCAGATGACTTTTCTGACCGCCGGCTCGGTGATGTTTGGGACTGCTTCAGCCTCAACCCATTTTGTGAAGTAGTCTATCCCTACGATCAGAAATTTTCGCCCTCCTGTAGCTGTGGTAAAAGGACCCAGTATGTCCATCCCCCACTGGGCGAAAGGAATGGGAGATAGAATCGGTTTGAGCTCTTGGGCCGGGACATGGATTGATGGAGCGAAGAGTTGGCATTTTCTGCACCTCTGGGTTAGGCTTCTGGCATCTGCTAGCATGGTAGGCCAATAGTAGCCTGCCCTCAGGGCCTTGTGGGCCAACGATCTTCCCCCGACGTGATGTCCACAGATTCCTGAGTGGATGTCC
The DNA here is from genome assembly GCA_958450325.1 of Agrostemma githago. Classification (NCBI taxonomy): domain Eukaryota; kingdom Viridiplantae; phylum Streptophyta; class Magnoliopsida; order Caryophyllales; family Caryophyllaceae; genus Agrostemma; species Agrostemma githago. The sequence goes on along the minus strand of OY288243.1, from coordinate 25,843,458 downwards.
TCTAGGACTTCGGCAGCCTGTCCTGCCTCTAGGCATCTGAGCAGGGGGTAAGTGAAAGATTTCTTATAGAGTTCCCCGTTAATGATTATGAACCAGGCTGCTTTGGCCTGTATTCTCCTTTTTTGTACCGAATCTGGTGGCAGGATGCCATGCTTTTTGAACTGGATGAGGGGGGTCATCCAACTTTCTGGTCCTTCCTCGATGGTGCTAATTGCCTGATAGGCGCTGGTGGACTTTTCATGTATAACATCAACCCACACCGACCTCCTTATGTCTTGTAGGCTGGAGCTGGCTAGTTTTGACAGAGCGTCGGCTCGATTATTCTGTGATCGAGGTATTTGCTGGATTTCGTAGGACTTCAGGCTTGACAACTCTTGCTTCACTTTTTCAAGGTATGTGGCCATGGTCTGATCTCTGGCCTCATATTCTCCGTTAATTTGATTAGCAATGAGCTGAGAGTCAGTTGCTAGTATAACTCGCTCTCCCCTGCGGCTTTAGCCAGTTTTATCCCTGTGAGTACAGCCTCGTATTCCGCCTCGTTGTTTGATGCGGGGAAGGTGAATCTGAGCGCATGCTCAAAATCCACTCCCTCTAGGCTGGTTAGTACGACGCCTTCAGTGTGTACGATCCACTCTTCGGCGGGGGGCTCCTTTTCCCCTGAATGGGAGCATTCGGCCAGGAAATTAGCCAAGGCTTGGGCCTTGATGGCTGTCGTTGGCTGGTATGATATCCCCAGCCCACTTAACTCGATCGCCCATTTCAGCAGTCTTCCTGACTTCTCAAACTTTTCCAGCACTTTTCCAGTGGTTGGTCAGTGAGGACCACAACGGGATGTGCGTCAAAGTAGGGTCTGAGTTTTCTGGCTGCGATGATGACTGCATAGGCGGCCTTTTCTATCAAAGAGTAATTTCTTTCAGTTGTTCCCAGGGCGTGACTCACAAAGTAGATGGGTTGCTGTGAGTTTGCTTCCTCCCTTAGGATGACGGCACTTACCGTCGTGTTGGTGACAGCAATGTATAGGTACAGTTTTTCTCCGGCTACTTGTCTTGCCAGGGTAGGGAGTTTCTTCAGGTGTTCCTTCAATTGTTCGAAGGCTTTCTTTTGTTCGTCTTCCCATTTGAATTGCTTATTACCCTTCAATACTTTGAAGAATGGGGTGGATTTGTCTGCCGACCTGGCGATAAATCGGGCCAGGGCGGCCATCCTGCCTGTAAGCCGCTGAATGTCCCTGATGGTTTTAGGCTCCGGGAGGTCTAGGACCGCCTGAAATTTTTCGGGGTTGGCGTCTATCCCCCTGGAGCTGACTAAGAAACCCAGGAATTTTTCGGATCGGACCCCGAACGTGCATTTTTTCGGATTCAGCTTCATCTTGTATGACCGCAGGGAGGAGAATGTCTCCTGAAGGTCTGTTAGATGCTCTTTGTCCCCTTTACTCTTGACGATCGCATCATCGACATAGGCTTCCAAATTTCTCCCTTTTTGATTTTCAAAGACTTTGTCCACCAACCGCTGGTAGGTGGCGCCTGCATTTTTCAGTCCGAATGGCATCATCTTATACATGTAAGTGCCGTGGCTGGTTATGAAGGCGCACCTTACCCTGTCTGGCTGCCAGAGGTACACTTGATGGTACCCTGAGAATGCATCCAGAAAGCTTAGTGTGGTGTATCCACTAGTGGCGTCCACCAATTGATCTATCCTGGGCAAAGGGTAGCAGTCCTTCGGGCAGGCTTTGTTGAGATTTGTAAAGTCTACGCACATTCTCCATGCGCCTGACGACTTTTTCACCATTTCAACGTTTGCCAACCATTCAGGGTAGTCACAGACCTCGATGAAATCTGCGTTCAGGAGTTTGTCTATTTCTTCCTTTATCGCCGCGTCTTTTTCTACAGACATGTTTCTCTTCTTATGCTTCACAGGGCGAGCCTCCGGATTAATGTTCAGCTTGTGAACAATAAAAGCCGGGTCGACCCCTGGCATCTCATCTGCAGAGTAAGCAAATACGTCCCTATTTTCTCTCAGGACTGCAATTAACTCCCTTTGGTAGGACTCCTCCAAGTCGGCCCCTATGAGGACCTGCCTTCCTGGTTCTAAGTCCACTAGCATGCTCTCCCCCTCAGGCTCTAGGTGGAGTGATTCTTGCTGAGCAGTCGGGATTTCACCTTCCCTGCTGGGAGAGCTTTCGGCTTTCCGCTTTCCTTTTCTTTCTGTCTCATGGGCTTGCAGGGCCACGGAGTAACAGTGTCTGGCCGACTCCTGATCCCCGTGGACCTTCCCCTCCATGCCAAAGTCTGTCACATAGGCTATGGTGAGGGCCCTGATTGGCACTGCAGCTTCTATTTCATCTAGGGTGGCTCGACCTATCAGGGCGTTGTACGCAGACTTGGCATCCACCACAACAAATGACGCCCTGACATTTCTGGCCGAGGCCCCCTCCCCAAACGTTACCGGCAGGTCGATAACTCCCATGGGTAGCATGCCTGCCCCATTGAACCCATACAAAGATCCAGAGGCCGGCTTCAGATGTCTTTTTTCTAGATTCATTTTCTCAAAAGCGTCTTTGTATAAGAGGTTTGTGTAGGCGCCAGTGTCCACCATACATCTCTTGACAATGTGATTGCTAATTTCAAGGGTTAAGACCAGAGGGTCACTATGCGGGCACACGACTCTCCCTGCATCCTCAGGGGTGATGCTTAGGGTAGTGCCTCTTGGACTTCCTGCCCTCTCGGCGTAGCAAATTTTGTTCCGTAATTCGCGGATCTGTCTTTTCCGGCTACGTCTGCTGGTCCGCCCTTCTGCATCTCCTGATACTACATGGATGACCATGCGATTTTGGGTTGAGCCTTCAGGCTTGTCCGCCGCCTCTTTTTGGGGTTTGTTCCTTGCTGCATAGTTACTCAGCTAGCCGTTTCTTATAAGTTTCTCTATTTCGTCTTTTAAGTGTCGGCATTCCTCCGTGGTATGGCCTATGCAATTGTGAAACGTACAGAATTTTTTGGGATCTCCCTTTGGGCTGCGTGGCTTATTTGGACAAGTCCATTTTGCTGTTTCCTTCTCTAACTGGAAGAATTCTGCTCTTGGCCTATTGAGGGCCGTGTAGCTGTCAAATCTTGGCTGGTATGCTGTGCGTTCTTTCTTGGGGGTGTCTCCCTCTTCCCTCTGTTTGCCTAGCTCGTTTCTGCTACGTCCACCCTGCGGTCCCCCTTGCGGCTTTGTTTGGCCTGCAGGGGTGTCCGGCAGGTTGTGAAACTCTTCCTGCAGAATAAACCCTTCAGCGATTTTCCTGGCCTTGGCCAAGGTTTCTGGCTGGGCCCTGATCATCTAATTCTTCATTTCCCCTGGGAGCAGGGAGATTGTCAGGGCGTAGGCAGCGGTGGAATCATCGATCTCCCTGACTTGCTGATAGGATAAGTCAAACCTCTTTAGGTACTCCCTTACACTTTCACCCTTTTTCTGCTTTAGGGTCATAAGATCGAAGCGAGTGAGACGTCTCCTTTTGTTCCCTGCATATTGTTCGAGGAAAGCCTCGGCCAACTCTATGAAGAAGCTGATCGATCCCTGGTGAAGGTCCCTGAACCACCCTTGTGCAAGCCCTACCAGGGTGGTTGGGAAGATTTTGCACTAGATTGCGTCATCCACGTCGTACATGCCCATGTGACTCTCGAATGCCGCCAGATGGTCCTCTGGATCTGTTGTCCCGTCAAACTTAACGGTGGGCATTTTAATTTTCGGGATGGGGGATTCTAGTACATCAGGATGAAGAGGGGTTTTTGTGGGCCTGCCCACCATTCGTGACCTGCTTTCCCCAGGCTAGTTACCGTGGATATCCCATTGTCTATGGATCGGTTTCCTCGTACTGGGGGAGCGGTGCCTCGGTGGCGGCCTGCTTGCTGCTTCGTCCTCTTTCTCAGAGGAGATTTGTCTGGGTCTCTTTCTCTGAGAGTGGCAGAGGTTGTCGTCTTGGTGGTATCTGGATTCAAGCGGTTGCCCCCGGTTAAGCCTAGACTGCAGGCTTTGGGACAAACCTGGGGCTGGCTGTCCCTTGGCCGCCGGTGTTAACCTGGAGAAGACCCCGCCCTGCTTTTCTCCCAGGCGCTTAGATACGGGTTCCTTGTGCCTCATCCGCTCCTGCAATCCCTGGGATAAACCTCTCTGCTCTCCAGACGCGGATTCTGTTGTGTGAATGGAGAACGCCTGCTGTTGGGCAGGTCGCTCTTGGCTGCCTGTTGTGATACGCCTCTGCACCTGCGCGTATACTTGAGCCGTCCTTCTTGCTTTCCTCTGAGCGTTTCTGGCGGCGGTTCGCTTCGTGCCCCCAGCTCCATCCCTGCTCATTGAGGGTGGCTGCCTGGGGGTCGTTGAGATCCTGCCTACCAGGTCCTCAGGAGTGAACTCTTGGTTTAGCATTGCAGAGAAGAAGGCAGCTGTCTGTACCATCTGAGCTGGGGTCAGGTTTAGAGTGTGCCCCGGGTGTGCCCCCAACTCTGGCGCTACAGCAGTGTTTGGCATGCCTAGGAGACTGGTTCCTCCCACCCCCAGGATCGTGGCGGGAGGAGCCCTCTCTGGCTGTGGCATGCCGTACAGAGGGGTCACCGGTGGGACCGTCGGACCCGCCCCTACACTAGCGTCAACGATTTCCAGCATGATTACTTTGATTGGTTTAGTTTTTGTAATTGGGAATGGTTGATTTTTTGTGAGTAATTCGTGGATACAACCAGATCTTCCCCACAGACGGCGCCAAATTGTTCCGGTTATCAGAATCAATTAACCCGACGTTGAATTCGGGTTTGAATTGTTCTGTGTTGTTCTGAACGTTTCACCGATTAATCTTGACACTCTCCTTCTTCCTACTCCTTCAGTCGGACCTTCCCGGCGGATCAGGCAGGCTCCCTGCACAGAGAACGAACAGGGCCTCGGAGGTTGTCCGAGGAAACCCTCTCCGATGCCTAAGTCAGTCCGTGAATGCCTTAAGAAAACTCAGCTCGTGAGGATCTGGGTGGCAATTTTAGAGTAAGAGTTCTAGAGAGAGAAAATCCAACCCTCTTCTTGTGGGAAATGGAAGAGTATTTATACCTTCCCACAAGAAAGAGAGGTAGGAGGAGAATGGGTGGATAAGGAGATGACAAGTGGCGTCCTCTCATCCACCCATTCCCAATTACCTTAGGCGAAATGACGAGAGGGCCCCTGGGGATCCCGGCTTTGTCAGCGGGGATCCCCCCAGGGTAGGCGGATTTTGAGCTGTGGGAGCCAGGCTCTAGCAGGCCGCGTTGCCCTGCTGGCCCGGCGGTCGGCTGTTTTCCTTAGCCTTTCTTGCTTTTATGTTCTTTTACTTTGACTGCTTGCTGAGTCGGTCTTTGGGGTTTATGGGCGATCCTCTGGGGGCCTGCCTTAGCAGGCTGTTAGTGTCAGGCTGCCGACCCCAATCAGATGATTTTTAATAATTTAGTATTTTTCTGATATTTTTGATATCGATTATTGAATTATTACCGTTATCGGACAAAAACGATTAAAAGTCGATTTTTAGTTCTAGTACTTAAACATTTTATTTTAATCTGATTTTTGACGTGGTGAAAATTTATGATGAGATAGAATTTTCTGAATTTGTTCAAAAATTTTCGTAATTGTTAAGTGGATGAATTAATTAATCACTTTAAATCATCGTTTATCGTTAAAACCGTGTTTGTCGTTTAAATTCTCGATTTCTGGTCTTTGGTTTAAATCTGAAAAAAAGATATGATTCTGATAATTTTATAATAAAAAGTAATTTTATGATTTTTAGTGTTTTAATAAAATGTTAGGAACGATAAGTTTTATTAATGGAATCGTTAATTGTGAAAACGGGTTTTAAAGACGGTTTTGACGGGATTTATTAAATCTGAAATTTTTGGAAATCTGGAAAAATGGTAGATTCTGGAAAATCATGATTTTTAATTTTAATAATAATTTTTGGATATTAATAATTTAATCGTTTTGTAAATACTATTTTTGTTAATCGTTATTGTCGAGATTAGACGATTAATGAGAAAACCCTTTAAAAATCGAGTTTTAGGATTCTGGAAAATTTTCTTTTCTGGACAGAATGTCCATAAATATATTTTAACTATTTTACATAATTTTTGTACTATTTATTAAACTCTTTAATTAATAAGTATTGATTTTTGGAAAATTTGAGATTTATCGTTAAAATGCTTCGTCTTACCTAAAAGAATTATTTTTCCAGCAATTTTGAAAGTATTTAAATCTGAAACTTTACGAGTTAAATCATCCCTTAACATATTCTAAATATATCCAATAGTTTAATTAAATAAAAGACGTTAAAAGATTTAATTTGACATTTGCCGTAAAATCCTATTTATAATCGTATTGTCGAAACTAATAATAATTAGGGAATTTTAGCTTTGTAAATTTTGGAAACACCCTAATTAGTAGTATTTAAAATGTTTAAAACATTTCTAAATAATTTTATAAACACTTGTATGATGTTTCAATAATTTCATTAACTCAAATGTTCTCGTTTTAAGAATTAATATCGTAAAGGCCGAAAGTACTAGTTTTATAAATCTATATCGTTTACTAAAAATCTGTTATTAGTATGAACTAATATTTTTGCTATTTTGATATGATGATATTTTGGGTAAAGTTTCTAAAAATAGAAGTTTCCTTAAATAGAAAAGTTTCCTCTTTTGGAAAGCGATCCTTTTCTTTTTCTTCTTTTACTATTATAATGATTATTTTTTTAATATCGATAATGGCTTTGTTTTGGAGTTATGGAATAAGGACAAGTGTGAGACTAGAGTAATATATTCTGTGGTTTGCATTTTTGCCATCAACTATAAGGCTGGTGTGTCTTTATGGGGCACACCAGTTGTTGAACCGAGCATATATGGTGTTCGGGAGTGTGTGAACATTTTGACCTTAAACTCGTGCCTCGCAGTGTAAGACGTCGTCGGGTTAAACTGAGTATTTATGGTGCTCGGGAGGGGCGTACATATCATCTTAAACTAGGGCCACGCATTTATAAGTAGCCGTCCTATTATTGTTGAGTAGCCTAGTTAGAGATCGAGGTTTGATTTGTTTGAACTAAGTTCTCGAAGCTAGTTTTAGTATTCTCCTAGTGAAAGTCTAGCCGTCAACACTAATCCTATCCATAACACCATTTTGAATATTTTATTATTATCGGTATAATTTGGTTCGCAGGTTGACAAATGTTTTCTGTTTTCTCCGGAAAACTCATTTTTTATTATTTTGTTTCGATACGTGAAATTCTTCACTGAAAGCTTATTTTTATTATACTTTTTACTATTTTCCGTTTTTACTATATTTCTATAATAGCAATTATAGTTTTAAAATCCTGTTATACGACTGGGAGAACGTTGACGTTGCTCCCCACTGATTGTGGCTGTTATGTTTTTTTTAACATGGCAGGTATATGTGTTTCCCTTCAGGTGGGCTAGCGAGCAGTTGTGGATCTTGCTTGTTTTAATAAGATCAATGTATTATGGATTGTTAAAACCCATTTTATGGATTTTATTATATTTTTATTTTGTAGCCATTTTTTATTTTATGGCTTATGTATTGACTTACCGTTTTTATTTAATCAAGACATAGTTACAGAGTGTTATAATCCCACTTCTACAGTGTTTTCGCCACTGTATTGCGTTAGAATTTCTAGGGGATTACAGGTGCCACGACTCACCTAAACTCGACTTTGCGCAAATGCAAGAGAGGGAGTCAAACTAGACACGGCCCGGGGTGACGGGATGACAAAGATTCTTGGATCGGGATACCCGAACGTTGACCTAGACAAAGTGACAACCGCGAATTAGACTCGAGCTGCAGAAGGGTGAGTCCGAAAATGGGGCGACCGTGTTTGACCGCGTCGCGTGTTCGGACCAACCGTGGTGACATAACCCTAGGTGACTTGAATATTCGTAGCATAGGTACGACTCGAAAAAGGCATCGTAGGGTACTCTCTAGGGTAACCGTGGTTGACTGCTCGGGTGGAGGACAGCCCCCGAGTGAGACTAAAGACTCTGATAGGACTCAGATGGTGTGACCTCTAAGTGACTCAAAAGTGGGGTACGTGAGACAACATGTGCAAGACATGACCCTTAGTGCAACCGTGATTGATGACTCTGCTGAAGGGTAGCACCCGAGTGACGAAAATCCTGAAAAGGAAATGACTCGGAAATGACACCTAGACGGGTGACTTGTGAAAGGTGGACCTCCTTTAGAATCCAGCTATGTGGGCCGGGTCCCGTTTGAAGGGAGGTTCACGTGAGACCTTCCCCAGACTTTGGACTCAATTGTGTAAACGGGTCATCCTTTGTAGGAGTATGTCCTACGTTGGTGGGCCTTGCCTTAGTTAAATAAGGCGGACTGGGATAGGAAGGAAACCTGTGATATAAGATCGACGGAGTTTCGACGCTAAAGACCTCGATGACTTATGACACGACCCGACACTGCGAAATACGGGAAGTCCTAAGAAGAGAGAGATTTTGAAATAGATTTTTTTGAAAGCCCGAAAAAATCGGGGGGGTTTGTTTTTTTAGAAAGATCCGAGAAAGTCGGATGGATGGCCCGATTGTTTTTTGAAAATCGAAAAAAAATGTTAACGGGCCGAGATTTTTGAAGCCTGAAAATGTTCGGGCAGCATACCGGCTAAAAATAGGCTATTTTGAGTAAAATCGTAAGTCCTAAATTCGGTAGCGTCCCGGATTTTTTGAAAAGTTGAATATTTGGAATTTTGAATATTGAAAATAAATTTCCGAAAACTTGAAAATCGAAAATAAGATCCCAAAAAATTGAAAATCGAAAACGGCATCTCGGAGATTTTAAAATCGAGAATGGCATCTAGGAGATTTGAAAATTGAAATAGAATTTTGAAAATTTGAAAATTGAATGAGGAACGGAATTTGAATATTGAAATGGATAGCATGCCGGCTAGAAAATTGGCTTGATTTGAGTCAAATCTTAAGTCTAAATTTTTGCAGCTTTCCGAGAGTTTTTATAAAAAATGGATAATTTTGAAAAGATGCAAGTTTTTGAAATAACGGTTTTTGAAAAAGATGACATGTAAACCAAGTAGCATGTAGTCATGGAAACAGTACAATGACACCATGTATGCTCCTAGTCTAAGTCTCGGTCGGTCGAAATAGGGTCTATACCAACAACGATGGCTTTCTCGCAAATCAGGACGGACTTCCTAAGCCGAATTGGACTTAGAACATGCCGTAAGACCCATGCGAGTTCCGCCACCGAAGTCTTTAGTGCACCCATTTAGGAATGCACCGTGGTATAGTGGGACATCGGTCACAAGTAACCGGCCCGGGAAAGATTTGGGTTATGCATGAACCATTGAACTAAAACGCGTACATTATTAATCGAACGATTTCTTTTCGAGTCTCACCCTAGGAACCCCGATGAAAAGTGGTACATCAGGTATCCCCAGCGGAGTCGCCAAATTGTGGACATGACATAGGTCCACCCCGACGCGGCCACGCACGGGTTTGGGGAGGCGAATGAATCTCATGTGAGATGGATCTCGAGTTGAAATTTAAATCGAAGTAGGAGTCGCCACCGAACTTTGTGGGAGTTTGGGCCTGTTCGAACCCATTCTATATCTTAGTGGGCCATGCACAAAGTATTATGGCCCATTCGGATGTCAGAGTTTATTGGGTTCGTCCCTTAGCATTTGATACCGATACCGACATTATCGGATACCGTGTATTGAATGACTCTCGTGTGCCAATGGATTCGGACATCCGGAAACCATGGTTCTGAGAAAGGGGTGAGGGTACGTGTTGGGAAGTTCACAAAGAACACCCAACCCCGCCCGTACTTAGCGGCCTTTACTAAGATATCGTTCGTTTTTGGTGTACGTGCGTTAGTTCGACGGTTAAATGATATGCAAACAGCGTTTTGACTAAACATGTGAATTATATTTTGACTACGTCGTTTAATGCATCTAAACTAACGTCAAAGTTATTTTAGCATGTGATGTTCATTTTAGTACAATAAAACAAACAACGAAGAAAAAAAAACGATAACATATTACAATATACGAGTGACATACCACCCGGGAATACAATGCGACAAACGATACAATAATTGCGATAATAGCGAAAAGAACGAGTTAGAAGATGATGAATGGTTTTGAAAACGGTTAGATTCATGTGATAGACTTGACGTGGGTTGACCATAGTTGTTTGAAAAAGATTTATCGAGGTTCGAGATATGCTAAAAACTCACGGTTTTGACTTATTAAGGGCCACTCGATCGAGTCATTGAGGGACTCGATCGAGTGGTCTTCATGAAAAGGTTTCTGCCTCGATTTTGGGGTGTCACTCGACCGAGTTGCTATGGCACTCGATCGAATGCCCCCTGTTCGAGTGGTGACTCGATTTGCAAGTTTCGAAATTGCTTTTAATATTTGAAAACCGATAATTTCGCTAAGTCGTATAGAAATATGGCACAATTTATACCCGACTTAAAGTTTACAAAACTCGTAAATATTTGATATTCGACTACGAAATCGAGATCCAATACTTAGAGCGATTGTTAGAAAAAGAGTTTATAGAAATTGTTGAAAATAAATCCCTCCGCGTTGCAATGTCGTATTAGTCTTTTTAGGACTATGTGACGATTATTTCGGCATCAACGAGATTGTACTTAAAAAATAGTTTGTTGATTGATTTCTTTTAGATCCGATATTCGACTATAGAGTGGATATCGAATCCTTAGGGACGAATCTTTATTGAAAATAGTACGATAATATCGATATTAGTAACGAAAAAATAAAATAAAAAAGACGTGACGATGACCCGTATAAAAAGACGGACGAGAGAAAGAGAAGAAAAGGGAGAAGTCGGAATTTTGTAACACCCTCAACCTACATGCTTAATTATCTTGAAAACGGACTCGTAGTAGCGGCCTAGGCGCGGGAGCGTTAAGATGTATATAAGTGAGTTATGGTGTGTATGGTTAGGAATGGGATTTGGCGAGTTTTGCTCTCGGGTTTGTATACGGTTTGCCTAAAATTGCCTAGAATCTCGGGTTGTGAATGGTCGGGAATCCTATCGGATTTCTAGAGGAAAGATTGGAATATAATATGCCTAGTATTGCTGGAATTTCGGGTTGTAATTTGTGTGTCGGGATTGGAATTGTTGTGTTGATGTCGGGAATTGTGTGTATAATTGATGATGAAATTGTGTTGCGGGGGTGGGGTGTTTATAGGATGAAATACCCGACTTGGGATAGGAGATAGATGTCTTGCAAAGGAAGAAAACAACCGGTTGGGGTGAAGTAGGATTCCGTCTTTGGATAGGAAAAGGTTACTTGTAGGGGAAGATACACCGGTTGAGGTGAAGTATGCTTCCGGTTTTTTGTGAAGTATTTGACTTCAAATCGAATTTTCGAAAGCTGCGTGGCAGATTTTTCAGCCTCGGAAATGCCTTTGACCGGAGTTTGACCCGGTCGCTATAAGACGGTTTTACCCTTGGTGTCGGTTTTGACCCAAATTAGTTTCATTTGACTGGAAACGACCCACTGAGCCTGAATTTGAGGTCGGTTTTGTGACATTTTTACTCCGCTAAAAGCTCGTGCCAACTACTATTGATTCCGAGTCCGAAAATCGAGTGTATTAAGTCATGTTTACGTCCGATCATCATCGGGTGTTCTTTGGAAACTGCTATAGACACCTGGCGGTCAAATGTGGGTGTCTACACTACCGCCATACCCACTCCACATCATAACAACCCCATGGCCCTTCTCCACCTAGGGAATTGACATCATAGGAAAGGTACACCCATCCGGAACCGGCGGACACTGTTTTATATTGGTGGGCGTCGATTACTTTACCAATTGGTTAGAAGCCGCCTCTTACACCGTACTAACATCCAAACAAGTAGTCAAATTCCTACAAAATAACATCATTTGCCGATACGACATACCTCACGAAATCATCAGTGATCAGGGGGCACATTTCGGGGCCGACACCCAAAAATTTCTCGACAAATACAAAATCCAAAGATACAAATCCTTACCCTATAGATCTCAGATAAACGGGGCCGTAGAGGCGGCAAACAAAACCATTACCACAATCCTTAAGAAAATGATAGACAACTACCGGGATTGGCCAAACGAAATACCCTACACATTATGGGGGTACCGAACATCCACCGGAGCAATGCCTTACTACCTAACCTACTGTTCCAAAGCCGTGCAACCCATAGAATTAGAGATACCCTCACTATGGATAATACTAGCCGAAAGCAGCATCCCCGAAGAAGAGAGGAACCAAAAACGTTACGATGAGCTAGTACTCCTATATGAGCATAGAATACATGCACTATCCAACGTGCAAGCCTACCAACGGCGTATACAGCGAACCTTTAACAAACGAGTCAAATCCCGAAACATACATGAGGGAGACTTAGTAATCAAATCCATTAGAGCACCCCTTGCCGTCGACCCCAGAGGGAAGTTCAAACCGAACTGGGCAGGGCCCTACCTCGTCAAGAAAATACTCACGGGGGGCGCCGAAATTGTTACCGATCTAGGCGACCAAGAGTTCTCAACCCCAATCAACATGGACCAACTCAAGCGATACTACCCCTAAACATCCCAACAACCCCATCCTGATCTCCGACTTAGAATGAAAACCCTGCAAAGCAAAAAAAAGACAGAAATTTGCATCGATAATTGGCATAGAGAGTCTAAAGCAAAATCACTCACATCTAAAAGAACTACGAACATGGTTTGATTCCGTCTAAACACGGATACGTAGGCAACCCTTCTTAGGGTACAACCAAGAAAATGATAAGATCGATTACTCGATTCGCGTACAAACTGGAACCTTTTTTTTTCTGAGTGTTCCGATTAATGAGTGATTCTAATGACGAAGCACAAACGACGAGCCGAAGGCGGGGTGAAAACCCGAAAGGGCGCCCCGGGCAAAATGAGGAAATGAGTTGCGAGCTGTCGTCAAAAAAAAATGACGAGCCGAGGACGGAGTGAAAACCCGAAAGGGCGCTCCGGGCAAAATGAAGAAACGAGTTGCGAGCCGTCAAAAAAAAACAAAATAGAGAACAAAAGGTGAGCCGACAACGGAGTGAAAAACCGAAAGGGCGCTCCGGGTAAAATGAAGAATCGAGTTGCGAGCCACTACACAAAAATGATTATAAAAAGAACGTGCCTATCATTAACAACAACAAAAAATCAGTTAAATCAAGCCTTTGTCGAGGCCCTCTACATCGAGCATCCAAAACCCGGATGCCCCGGAAAATGACGTGTCAAACAAAACCCTACAAAAACTAGTACTAATACGCCACATAATATCAATTAATAGAACATAGTACAAAACTGCTGGGCTCTACCAATCCAACTTTCCTCTTTTCTTGCCCTTCGGGTGTGCTTATTCGGGTCTTTCACCATCAACCCCTCCTAACGCAAGCTTCCACCGCCCTAACCAAAAGCGAGCCCATCCAATCCCACTTCCCCTCCTCACTCACATTTTCAATATGGGTCTTGTCGGTCTTGGCCCGTTTAGATGAACTGACGAATACTAGGATCGGTTAAGTCGTCTTCGGTCGGGCACTTAGCGACATTAGCCCACATAACTTCTTTATTCTGTAGTACAGTCTTCTCCAAAATTCTTAACCTTTCTCTCACATCCGACAACCCCGGACGTCAAGAACGACCTCTTGAAGTCTCTAAACCCCTTTCCAATAGCCGAATTTCTAGCGCAAGAGTGTCAAGTCCACACGGACGGTACGTTTCGTCCATCGGATCCACCAGACTTTGACGTTTTATTATTTTATTTTTAGGGGGATAAAACACCCCACCTAGGCGTGTTGTAGCCCCGAATGACATCGCCAATTCGCGTCTGTGGCCCAGCACGACATTGTCACTAAGAAATAAAAAGTGGTCTAACTTTTTTTCAAAAGTCGTCTAAATTTTTCTTTACCTCATTTTAAACATGAATGTCGAGACAATCACACTTGTCTCCCAATACCAAACACGCACTCGGTCGATACAGTTTAGCTACAAAGCATTTCTTACATCTCTACACGTCTCAAGTCAAACATTTTAATCGACGTAGTACTCGATTCAAATCCCGACTCAAACAAACGCATTTTAAGAATCCCGAAAAAGCATTTTCGTACTCTCATGCAATCTCAACGCATTCTAAAACGTCCTAAAGTACGATGAAATCGCAAACAAACCAAACTTGAAGTGATTACTTGTCATCTAAGTCAACATTTCAAACGCAAAACACAACGCAAGGCTAAAAATCAATCAAAACACTAAAAGACTAAAATATACAAACTGTACAAATCCTGCAAATACACCTATGCTTTAGGGAAAAAGCACGATCAGCCTAGAAAACGAACCCTAGAAAACATACTTACCGATCGAGGTGCCGAAGTAGCACGGGAAGAGGCAGCAGCCGCCCTTGTCGCATAGGCCCGGAAGCAGTTGGCAGCTTGCCACAACCGCAGATGGGAAACCGACGAAACCTGAAAAACAAAACCAAACAAATTTGTCACACAAAACCTAACCCTCAAGAGCCGAGCTCAAAGCAAACCTCGAAACTTACCCGGTACACCCGGTCACGTCGCTTCATCTCCTCAGCGAAACACGGAGGAAAAGGCTCTATAAAGGCCACCCCAGCCGCATTGACTCTAAGCAGCGTCAAGGGGAAGTCTGGGGGCCGAACAGCATCAGCCAAATCGGCCAGCTGAAAGAAAAGCCAACCATTCAAAATGAAAGCAAACACTAAACCATAGGACAAAAAAATGATAAAACCAAAATTGACATTTCAACAAGCCTAATCTTGGGGGCTACTAAGTAAAAACAAATCGTAAGAAGGAAACTTACATCATCGATGCGCAGTTGGTTCACCAACACAACCTCCACTCAATCCCCGCTGGAAACCGTCCCAGGTGCCAATCGAGGAAAATAGGAATAAATCCAAGCCAGCAAAAAACCAAAAACATCATTAGCAAAACAAAACCAAACTAGGTGAAACCTCAAAACCAAATATGGGGGCAATAACTAACCTCTAGCAAATGACCTGGACCCACGATGGGTAAAGCCGAGCCTGGGCCCACCTTCAGTGGCCTCACCATGACTTGTAAGCAACAGGTCATCTCCTCAAAAGCCATGGTCACCCAATCAAAATTACCCAGCTGATCTAAATTAGCTAGAAAAGGCAAAATCCTAGTACTAAACCTCTCTCCCTTATCCGAGAAGTGGGTCGATCCTAGGAAGTATCACAACCACAAACTGGCATCCTGCACCAGCGTGTTAAGTACTCGACCCTCTAATACCGTCACCCTCTCGAAGTGGTCGGTAATGTACGAGCTCACTAGAGCATGGGGCACACTATAAGCCTCACGCTCTAAACTGCCCCCGATCCAGCCCTTAACCTCGTCACTATTTAACCTAGGTCCCTCGAGAGCCTACCTAATCATCTCAGGACCCGCTCCTGACTATTCAGCCCAAAGAAAAGACGAAAACAACTTGGACATGATACCCAATAGCCGTAAGACGCACCCTCCTATACTAAACAATATAAGAAGGAATGGGACAATTTAGTGCCCCTAACCGATAAAGCATACCTCAAAACCTCCCTTA
This sequence comes from Agrostemma githago, assembly GCA_958450325.1. Classification (NCBI taxonomy): domain Eukaryota; kingdom Viridiplantae; phylum Streptophyta; class Magnoliopsida; order Caryophyllales; family Caryophyllaceae; genus Agrostemma; species Agrostemma githago. The sequence continues at coordinate 25,827,822 of OY288243.1, read as the reverse complement.
ATCAAAGTCAACCCCCCATCGGAAAAAACATTAAAACCCCTAGCTAATAAGACCACTCATGCCGAAACGCATGACAGTCCAAGCATAGTATCTGAACAAAACAAACTCAATTGAATCCCGAAGCATTAAAAAAAGATTGGATTCGAAACTCGCGAGCCTAACGAATCCTTAAGCATTCTAAAGGTAATTCAAGTCAATTCAATTCAATTTAAATGAGCACCTAGTAGTGCTCAATTCAGTTCAATTTTAAACGAGTCCCTGGTAGCACTCAGAATCAATTCAATTTTAAACGAGCCCCTTGTAGCGCTCAAAACCAATTTTAAACGAGTTCCTAGTAGCACTCCTTAATTCAATGAGCCCCTAGTAGCGCTCGATTTAAATTAACTCAATTTTGAACGGGTCCCTGATAGCACTCAATTTAATTCAAAATCATAAATGAGTCCCTAGTAGCACTCAGTTTAATTCAACGAGTCCCTGGTAGCACTCGATTCAATTCAATTTTAAATGAGTCCCTGGTAGCACTCGATTCAATTCAATTTTAAATGAGTCCCTGGTAGCACTCAATTTAATTTAATTCAATAAGCCCCTAGTAGCGCTCAAAATCCGATTTTTGGATGAGTCCCTGGTGGCACTCAATCCAATTCAAGTCAAGTCAAGTCAATTCAATGAGCCCCTGGTAGCGCTTAAAATTCCGATTTTGGATAAGTCCCTGGTAGCACTCAATCCAATTTCAAATCAATCAATTTTATTCAATTTAATGAGTCCCTAGTAGCACTCAATTCAATCCAATTTTAAATGAGTCCTTGGTAGCACTCAGAACAATCAAATCAACCTGAAACAAGTCCCTAAGCATTCAATTCACACCCCCAAGGAATACCTAAAGCAAAATCAAAATCAATACAACCATCCGCCAAGGATATCAAACCAGAACTGAGACACCAATAGAGAATTAAGCAAAAGGCCCGTGTCAAAAAACCGAAACTACCAAAACAAAAGGCTCGTGTCAAAAAACCAAAACTACCAAAGCAACAAACCCAAGACAAGCTAGCAAACCCAGACCCGAGCTCTAATAAGCAACCGCAGGCGAGGATGTCAGGTATGATTTCTAAGCCTTGGCTGACGAGACTCAAATACGTAGTCCAATGGACTTAAAACGACCCGACCGGACAGCCACCAGGTCGTAATCCTTGATTGATCTGGGCGGCTATACTTTAACTTTCGCCTTGTCCAAGCCTCAGTCAAAGTGGGGGCTTCTGTAGACACCCAGATTTGGACCTGGTGGCTGCAAGAGTGCCCGACAAACACTCGATGACGATCAGACTACAACGCGACGCGAGCTTGCGATGTTTTAGATAGTTTTTCTATAGAACGGATCAAATAATTACTCAGAAATATTAAATTAACTCAAGGTACCCTTAGTCGTGTCATTACGGTCGCATAGACACTAACTAGAGTCAATTACGACACCGGGACTCCGAATCGGTCCCAAAATACGGACCTAGCCAGCACCACGCCAAGCGAACTCTAGTATGCACACCCGAGGCCCACTCGGCGCAACGGCGCACTAGGTCAAGGAGGGGAAGCTTAACCTCCAAGGTATAAATGATACGCACACTCTCGGTTTTGGAAAGTATCAAAATCATATCTTCAAAACTCCAAGCGTCTCATGTGACGCCCCCGAGAACTCACACGCAAGGTCCCAGGCGCCTGAATTCTGGTGCGCCTGGGTTCAGGCATCCATCCAGTCGACGTGAGCCAAAAACGACTATAAATACCCCCCTCCACCACCCTCATTTGGCACACATCATCTTTCCTTCTCTCATTTGCTCGTTAAGAGTTTCTCGCTTAGGCTCGCACTTCAACACCCAAAGCAAACGATTCACTCGATCGTAGTCCCGATAAACGAAATCGACGCTACTCCTCAGCTTCGAGCACCCCACTCGATCCCGAAGTGCCTGTGTTCGACTAGCTACTCCGAGTCTAGTAATGGAGTTCTGTCGGATTAGCCGCAGAACCAGCAAATAGTAACAGAGTTCTGCCGGATTAGCCGCAGGAAAAGGCAACGGTAATTGAATTCTGCCGAAATAACCAGGCAAACTTGGAGGATCCGCCTTTCGAAGCCGAACCGTCACTAGGTTGTCGTATAAACAAAACCTTACATTCTTGTAAATTTATTATGCACTACGATAATGTCAAATGTGGACACTAGGTCCACAACACGTACTAAAATACGTACTAAAATACGTAACGTCCCAACTTCAACCGTAAACACTAAAATACCCTAAATAGACCCGAGTAGTTCCGAGATCAGTTCTCAACTATCTATGCATCGCGTCCCGTTTAGAGTATACTATGAGGGTTGTGGACGTCCGTCCGCCCCGCGCGCGCCCGCGCTGGACCGACCCGGTTTTTCAACGTGTGGCGGCGACCACTCACGCAGCCCCTTCCCGGTCGGGCGCCAGTCCGATCTCGCGTACGGGGCGATGTTTCAGACTTTGATTCGGATGACGATCCGGACTTGTACTAGATGGGTGCGGGCACACGTGTTTCCGTTTGGAATCGATCGAGTCGTGGTTGTAAATGTTTAAAGGCCGATTCATTTGGTAAGGCGACCTTTTAGTGAACTGACTTCGCTGCCGATTTGTGGAGTCGCCACCGAGTTAAGTATGGGGAATCGGAAACCGTTCAAGTCAACTTTGATCCCTAGCTAGCTCAAAGTTGAGAGGCACGAGACCTAAAGATAAAGACTTGTACCCTTAAGCACTCCATGCCTGGAATGACTCTCATTCCCAATGATTTCGGACATCCGGAAACCGTCGATTCTGAGTAAGGGGTGAGGGTAAGTATTGGGAAGCCAACATCCGATAGATTGCAACACCCAATCCCACCCGCACTATAGCGGCCTCTACTAATCAATCGGTGGGCTGATAACCTAGTTCTTTTGTTGTGGCGGAAGTACAGTAACATCCATTGTTTTCACTCTATATCTTTGGCTATGCGGTTGTTTAGAGACAAATAAGTTTTGTCGTCAATGTAGTTCTGTTTACATTCTTTGCATGCGATTTCACGTGAAGAGCAGGCCATGAAAAGATGCACGTAGGAGAGTAGAGAGTACTAGTATTATACGTATTAGCAAGTGAGTTTTAACGCGATAATACGGATATTAGTCGTTCTCGTGATATACCTTACATGGTATTCTGCTTAAGATGTGTCGGTTTGGTATTAATAAAGATGCCTCGAACCTAGTAAGGCGAGCATCTTGACTAATACAGAACACGACCATCACTTTGTTCAATTTTAGTTGTTTTACATTTTGAATTCCGTGTTAGGTGATTTAGCATGCGATTATAAGGTCATAAAAGCAATAAATCATACGAAAGCTGTAAATGCGAATATAAGTAAATCACATTGTGAGGAGTTGCACCCTCGGAGTATACACTAAACGGGACACGATGCATAGATAGTTGAGAACGGATCTTGGAATCCTCGGGTCTATTTAGTGTATTTTAGTACTTGTGGTTGAAGTTGGGACGTTACGTGTTTTAGTAAGTGTTGTGGACCTAGGGTACTACAACAAAATAACCTTTTCACGACGATTATTCTGTGATGATTGGAAAATCGACACAACAAACCCACAATTACTCACATAATAAACCACTTATCCTACCAAATAAAAATTAACACTAATTATCCCCTTAATCGATGGCTTAGGCTACCACTAATTATTCCATAAGCCCATAATTCTTCCTTAAACCTATCTACACTTATAATCTTCGATAGATTTATATACATGAAACCCTAGAACAAATCCCCAATTAATCTAGGTCTTCTCCCCGAATTTGGCTCAAATCGTTGCTAATCAAATCCCCAAAAACGATTGTTGCTGCGCTGGTAAAATACAGGAATTAACTCCTCGTCAATTTTCTGTTTTTTTATATAACACGTTGATTATATATTCCCTGATTAAGGTACATTTTATTTTGTTAATCTCTTATAATTTGATTGTATCATTATGAAATTTTGATTAATTGCATAGTTTACAGATTTACTTTGTTTGTTCATATTTCTTTTTGGATTTACGAGTATTTCTCAAAAAAACACATTGAATTAGAAGTTATTGCATAATGACTATCATTTATTCAATTTCCTTTGATTCTAATGTCAATTTATTAGTTTACTCTGTTCTCTGACTTTGTTATGTCGTTGTCGTGACTCTCATACAGCTAGTTTATGTTTACCTTCTATCGTAAAATTGAGTTCTTAGTTGCTGTAATGTCTGATGTTGTCTCATGTTGTAAAGTTTGCAAACCAGCACAACATTAGAAATTTAGAATGTGTTGAAGTCTGTAAAGTCTGATGTTGTGTACTCTAAGGCTGAATATACCTGCTCTTACTCCGCTTTAGAGAGTACTCAAAGTAGCCTTTGAGGCACTCATGTAATGTTGTTGATGTTGTGTGTATATATGAATAACGACTCGTGTCTTTGGCTGCAGTGCTGCAGATTGGAAGTTTGGTGCAGAACAGTTCGTTAAAATGCCCCCAGATAAAGTGTCTGTTCACTGTAAGGATACTTCTTTTTGTTCATTGGGCTTGAAATGGCTTCAAGCTTTAATGGTATGTTGGAAAAATTTATGTATCCCAAAATATTTTACCCTACACTTACGTGTTACTCCATATTGTTGTTTTATCAAGTTGTCAATTTCCACTCATGGCAGTATCAGCCAAAAAAAATCGTCTTGCATGTGACTTAAGCACAGTAAGAGTTGAATTTTATGGATGCATGGCATATTGGCATATTGGCAATCTGGCATATAATTATGTTGTTCGGGGAAGTTCTCTTTTGGATGCAAGACATATGGTGACTAAGTTGTCTATGTCTGATTGTCCATAAAACATACTCTTAACAGCATTCATGTATAGAAAATCGGCTGTGGTGGATCTCTCCGTGTAAAGTAATTTTGATTAATATACTATATACACACACGTTGCAAGCAGTGAACGAAATGGGTCAAAGTTGACGTTAGATGGTGTTGATGTCATGGCTCAGACATTGGCAGCTGAGGTTGGTTAACTTTGAATTCTATTCAAGAAAGTACCATCTAAATTAGCGACTGCCTTGCTTTCTATTGTTTTACTTTGCCAATTTGTGAGAGAAACATTGGTTTCATTAAGCTAAGTGAGCTCATCAATTTCAAGTTCGGGAAATTATTGAACGCAAGCCATAACTTTGTAAAATTTCTTTTGTTGCACATTCAGTTGGTGGTTTAGTTGCAAGATATGCAATTGGTATTCTGTATCAACCTCCTAGTGGTGATCATGAGAACTCAAGAGGGACTATCGCGGGTCTTCAAGCAATGAATTTTGTCACTATAGCTACTCCCCATCTTGGTTCACATGGTAGCAAACAGGTAATTATTCCTAGTATCTGTTTTGTGTGAGTGCTCTAATGTTATTTTGAATAATATTTCAGTGGTTGAATCTGATCTCAACTCTTTATTTTGCTCATGTGGTGTTAATGATGGTTTATTGCTAGAATTGAAGGGTTTTATATTTATAATGGCTTATTGTAATCACATTTGCTCGATGCTGAATATCTTGGTAATTGGGTATTAAAAAATATGATGGGAGGCACTTACCCTTGCTTTGGGTTAAACATGTGCGATAACACAACAACTACAATTCTTGGGATCCGAAGCATTAAATGACTATACGATTAAGTTGAGCTCTACTTTAGGTCTGTGGGAAATTTTATGATCGGTGGGTGTAGATTTGTAAACTCACAGTTACTGTGATTATAAATTTTCCTTCTTAGCCCAGCCATGAATCATGATCTCTTTGCTTTATCATAGCTAGGGTGTATGGATACAAATTAGGTGGAGAAAGAAGGAGAGGGTGCTTGAGGTTGATTTTTTTTCCAGTGTTATTTGGCGGGAATCAGATTTACCTGGTAGTATTGGTTCTTGTTAGGTGTGTTGAATTGATCACTTCACCTTAGCGCTGGTTCAGTATGGAGGGGATAGTTATCTAAGCAGAAGTGAGTGGAGTTAGACCCATTCTAGAAAGTTTGTGATGAAGTTTTCGTGAGAAAAAAATGGTTGATGAGATTTTGCACCTTCTTGGAGATTTATTGCAATTAAGACTACCATATAAATTCTGAGCAATATTCCCCTCGTTAGTAGATGTAGGTGAGTTGAAGACGAATAATATATTTGATGATCCTTTTCTTTATCTGTCGATGTACATGACTAGATTTCTATTATTAAAGAATCATGGACTAGTTATAGGTTTAGATGTAATTTGTAAGTGATATCTCGAAGAAATAAATAGAAGTTATTGTTTTGGTATGTTTATGCATTTAATTGGGTTTTCCAAGCAATACATATTTGAGTATGAAGAGTCCCTTCTTTGAGAGGTGCTGACGTGTAGGGTTCAGGGTTGTTTGTAATTGGAATAAGTTCTTACGGATCTTTCCGTAAATTTATAGCTGCTGCTGGCACCACAGGTTTTCACTTGTATCTTGAATTTTTTTTGTCTTCGTGTGCTAAATGGCTAATTATTTTTTGTTTTAGGTGCCATTCCTGTTCGGTTTCACTGTAGTTGAAAATGTTTCAAGTCTTGTGATTCATTTGATATTTAGAAGAAAAGGCAGACATCTTTTCTTGACTGATATTGATAAAGGGAAGCCTCCATTGCTAAAAAGGATGGTGGACGACAGTAGTGAATATTGCTTCTTGTATGCTAAAAACCTCAAATTTTTATTGTCTAATTTGCACTAATAGACTAGCTTGAAATGAGTTGGTACTCTGTTCTTTTGATGCAAGTAAGCTCTACGGGTATTTAAGCGCTGAGTAGCATATTCAAATGTTGGATATGACCATATCTTTTTTGTATTTCTATTCTCCACCCCCCCCCCCCGACACACACACACACTCTGATATTAAATCTAATTGACTACCATGTTTACTAATGATTTTTTGAAGTATGTTTCTGTTTTCTTTTACTAAATATTCTTAAGATATTGTTGGGTGGAGGACGTCCTGCATCAGACGTATGAGTGAATTGTCCAAACTATTCCCGAGATATTAGGATTTATTGGGTGCATGTGGACTCAAATTGAATTCTAAGCCGTTTATGAGTATTATTTTGTTGGTTTATTCAGCCACTTTCAAAGAAAGGCGTTGGTGAGGGGGAGGTGGAGAAAGCAGTGAATGTGGTTTTTGAGGATATATCAGAATCAGAAAGCGAGAGTGAGGGAAGGTCAAGGTCAAGGTCAAGGGTGAGACTGTCTAGTGATTCGCTGGAGAAACTGTATGTGCATGCCTTGAAGCAAGGCGAGTTGTTGCATTTGAGATCAAATTTGGGCTGCAATATAACTGAATATCAAGGCCGGTACATTCTGAATAATGCAACGGGAATGCAGGCCTTCCTTATTATGTTGCTGGTTGGCCGCCTTTTGATTCAACACGTGATGCACTTTAGGCGCAGAATCAGTCGGAGGTTTTTTTAGGCACGATTACTTTACAATATAATACCGAATACATGGGTAGAATGAAGCTTTTCTTTGGTGGCCGAAGACGTAGTAATTTTTTATAGGTTGTCAAATATTGTTTGCAGTTTTGCACTTATTTATATTTATTTAATTTTAGTTGATGTTGGATACATATAATTTTTGGAATTTATGAGTAATATAAAAGTTACATGTTTTTTCACTTGTTTTTTCTTTTTATTTTCGCACCACATTTAAGAGATAAATGTGATTATTTTTTGGTGAAAGATAAATATGATATTTCATATCGAATGAAATCGATACCAAATTTAGTATATGGTTTCATTTAATAGTACTTATTGTGTCAAATGCAATTCCAACAAATGTCACCAAATGACATTTTATTGTACTTATCGCGTGGAATACAATCGCTACGATTCTCATTAGTGGGAAAATCAAATTATTTACCGCATCAATAATAATCGACACTAAAATCAACACTAAACCTCCTCTTCTTTCGTGCCGATTATAAGGAGCTAACCTAGCGAATAGATTATTCGCTAAGAAAGGCTACGGCAACGCTGCCTACCTCAACGAATACACTATCGATGGGAAAACCTTTCGCGTCGAATAGAATCGCCACGAAATACAAAAATAATCGCCGCGAAAAGGCTTTTTTGTTGTAGTTCCATGCCTAGTATTGTCGTAGTGCGTAATAAAAGAAAGTGCGAAAATGTAAAGTTTTGTTTAGATGACAACCTAGTGACGACTCGGCTTCCAAGGCGGATCCTCTTAGCTTGCCTAGTGATTTCGGCAGAGTTCCGTTACCGCTGACCCTCCTGTGGCTACTTCGGCAGAGCTCCGTTACTATGGACAGATTCTGCGGCTAATCCGGCAGAACTTCGTTACTAGACTATAGCTAGTCGAACATAGGCACCTCGGTATCGAGTGCGGTGCTCGAAGGTGAGGAGTAGCATTGATGTCGCTTTTTCGGAACTACGATCGAGTGGATCGTTTGCCTCGGGTGTCGGAGTGGCAGCCTTTAGCGAGAAGTTAGAGGGAGATGAGAAGTTGAGAATTGTCGAATGAATGAGGTGAAGGGGGGTTTTTATAGGAGTTTTCGGCTATATGGACGCCTGAGTTGAGGCGCACCAAGACTCAGGCGCCTGGGCTTAGGCGCGGGGAGACTAAGACGCGTGAGGTGGGGCGGTTGGAATTTTGAAGATACGATTTTGATACTTTCCAAAACCGAGAGGGAAAGTATAATACATATCTTAAGGCTTAAGGCTTAAGATGCGTCGGTTCAGTATTAATAGGGATGCGTCGAACCTAATAAGATGAGCACCCGGACTAGTACGGAACCCGGCCATCGCTTTGTTCAGTTTTAGTTGTTTTATGTTTTGAATTCCGTGTTAGGTGATTTAGCATGCGATTATAAGGTCATAAAAGCAATAAATCATACGAAAAACTGTAAATGCGAATGTAAGTAAATCACATTTTGAGGAGTTGCACCCTCGAACTGTACACTAAACGGGACTCGATGCATAGATAGTTTGAGAACGGATCTCGGTATTACTCGGGTCTATTTAGTGTGTCTTAGTATTGAAGTTGGGACGTTATGTGTTTTAGTAGATACTTGTGGACCTAATGTCCACATCTAATGTTATTGTAGTGCATAATAAAAGAAAGTGCAAATATGGAAAGTTTTGTTTAGATGACGACCTAGTGACGACTCGGTTTCAACAGAAGGATCCTCCTAGCTTTAGCAGTGACTCTGGCAGAGCTCTATTACCGTTTACCCCTCCTGCGGCTACTCCGGCAGAGCTTCGTTACTATGGACTAGTTCTGCGGCTAATCCATCAGAGCTTCGCTACTAGACTTGAACTAGTCGATCACAGGCACCTCGGAATCGAGTGGGGTGCTCGAAGGTGAGGAGCAGCGTCGATGTCGCTTTTATTGGAACTACGATCGAGTGGATCGTTTGCCTCGGGTGTCGGAGTGCGAGCCCTTAGCGAGAGAGTTAGAGGGGGAAGAGAAGATGAGAAATTGTGTGTAGAATGAATGAGGCGGAGGTGGGTATTTATAGGGGTTTTCGACCCTCGTCGCCCGTATGGACGCCTGAGCTGGGGCGCACCAGGACTCAGGCACATGGGCTAAGGCCCGGGGATGCAAAGGCGTGTGAGATCGGGCGGTCGAGATTTTGAAGATACGATTTTGATACTTTCCAAAACCGAGAGGGAGGAGGATAATCTGATTCTTCGCCGTTAAGGCTTCCGCGGCTTGACCTAGCGCCGTGATCATTAGTGGGCCTCAGGTGTGCATCCCGAGGTTCGCTTGGCGCAGTGCTGACCCGGTTTGAGTTTCGGGACCGACTCGGGGTCCCGGTGTCAGAATTGACTCTAATTAGTGTCTATACGACCGTAACGACATGACTAAGGCTGCCATCATGTTAATTTTAATTTTTCCGAGTAATTATTTGATCCGTTCTATAGAAAACTACCTAAAACATCGCGAACCCGCGTCGCGTTGCAGTCCTATTGTCATTGGGTGTTTGTCGGGCACCTCTGCAGCCACCAGGTCCAAATCTGGGTGTCTACAATCTCCAAGCACGTCGTAAAGCCCGAAAAGGTCCTCCTCGAACCTTGGGGCATCAAATCATGATGATACAAGTATAAACAAACCTTACAAGTATAAATCAATAGCAAAATAATTAAAGGTACTCACGTTGTCGTTAATGGTACGACTAGACACATGCAAATCCGAACGGAGCAACAATTGTCGTCCATCCTAGCCCCTAGCCCCGACGCGATCTACGTAAACGACCTCCTCGGCTTCGTTAGCAGGCCTAGGTACCTACCTTCTCCTTTGGATCATCACAGGCAGGGCACGCCTCTTAACTTGGTCAAAATCAGCTTCATTTACCGCCCCGGGCTCCAGTCGAAGCGAAGGGGCACACTGACGTCTCTTGCACGCCATCCGGGGAGTCAGTGAACTCGAACCGGAAGCCTCGCCGGTCGTGCCAACTCTAGGGACCTCATTAGGACATCCCGTGTCATCTCCAGCTGTATAGCAAAGCAAAATAAACACTCTGGGTCAGGTCAAGATAGCCCAAACCGGTTAAAATAAGTACAAAAATTTTAAGCAAGATATCAAACTTTCGAATAGCCCATTAGCATCTATTTTTAACCCCAGTCACAATAAAAGTGGTTTCGGGAAAATCCGGCATCGTTACGGTCTCATTCGGTCTGTCATAAGCCTCCCAATCTTACACAAAGTGACCTGGAGTGCATTTTGGGTCACGAAAATCGACATACAAGCTACCCACAACGTCGTAAGCAAGAAACTAGCAACTTTACAAGAGTCAAGTACGAGGACAATGGGGAAATTGGTCCCTGAACCCTAATTTTTGAAATATGGTGGTGGGAAGCCATTAAAGGACCTTCAAGATTCAATTTTAAGCAAACAACTACACCTACAAGTTCAATACCACCCTAATTCGAAAAGGGAACAAAGAATGAGCATCGAAACATAATGAGGACAAAACACCCAAATCGATTTCTACGGTTTAAGCAAATTCAATTCAATGTATCCGTTCGGTTTTTTGGAATGGAGGAACTTTCGCCCCTCAAATCGCGCTTTTTTTCTGGGTCGGTAAAACAAAACATTGACCGCCTCCTCGATGGCGCCCATTCGAAGCAACGTTGGAACCCCGACGCCTTAGTATTGGGTCGCCTGGTGACACGCGCCTAACCCTTCAGCTTAAGATAAAGCTGGGTTAATCCAGACAAATTTCTCAGCACCCGAAAGACGTACACTCATCAATTAGCAAAGAGACAATAAGCAAACCACATTATCATACCCATCAAAGCCACACGAATTATACTACCCTCCCCAGCGGAGAACCCCGTAAGCCGGCACAGCTTGTTATGCAGGCCAACATAAATCCCCAGCGGTACCAATCAAATCAAGCCACTCTCGCAATACCAAGTGCAAGTAACAAACCCTTCAACAAAATTACAAATATGAATCAACTACCTCAACAATTCCTCCATCCGAGGCAATCAACTTACATACCCAACAGGAAACCACGAACCCACGAGGCAAGTGTAATCCCCTAGAAATTCTAACACAATACAGTGGCGGAAACACTGTAGAAGTGGGATTATAACACACTGTAACTATGTCTTGATTAAATAAAAATGGTAAGTCAATACATAAGCCATAAAATAAAAAATGGCTACAAAATAAAAATATAATAAAATCCATAAAATGGGTTTTAACAATCCATAATACAGTGATCTTATTAAAACAAGCTGGATCCACAACTGCTCGCTAGCCCACCTGAAGGGAAACACATATACCAGCCATGTTAAAAAAAAACATAACAGCCACAATCAGTGGGGAGCAACGTCAACGTTCTCCCAGCCGTATAACAGGATTTTAAAACTATAATTGCTATTGTAGAAATATAGTAAAAAAAGTATAATAAAAATAAGCTTTCAGTGAAGAATTTCACGTATCGAAACAATATAATAAAAAATGAGTTTTCCGGAGAAAACAGAAAACATTTGCCAACCTGCGAACCAAATTATACCGATAATAATAAAATATTCAAAATGGTGTTATGGATAGGATTAGTGTAGACGGCTAGAATTTCACTAGGAGAATACTAAAACTAGCTTCGAGAACTTAGTTCAAACAAATCAAACCTCGATCTCTAATTAGGCTACTCAACCATAATAGGACGGCGACTTATAAATGTGTGGCCCTAGTTTAAGATGATATGTACACCCCTCCCGAGCACCATAAATACTTAGTTCAACCCGACGACGTCTTACAGTGCGAGGCACGAGGTTAAGAAAATATACACACACTCCCGAACACCATATATGCTCGGTTCAACAACCAGTGTGCCCCATAAAGACACATCAGCCTTATAGTTGATGGCAAAAACGTAAACCCCAGAATATATTACTCTAACCTCACGCTTGTCCTTATTCTATAACTCCAAAACAAAGACATTATCGATATTCAAAAGATATAATCATTAAAATAATAAGAGAACAAAAGGAGTAACCATTATATTCTAAAAGAGGAAACTTCTATTTTTAGAAACTTTACTAAAAATAGCATCATATCAAAATATCGAAATTATTAGTTTATACTAATTCAACATTTTTAGTAAACAATATAGATTTATAAAACTAATACTTTCGGCCTTAACGATATTAATTATCAAAGTGAGAGCATTTAGGTTTATGAAATTATTAAAATATCTTCCAAGTGTTTATAAAATGAATAAAAATGTCTTAAACATTTTAATACTACTAATCAGGGTGTTTTCAAAGTTTATAAAATTAAAATTCCCTAATTATTAATAGGTTCGACAAAACGAACATAAATAGGATTTTACGGCGAATGCCAAATTAAATACTTGAACGTCTTTTATTTAATTAAACCAATGAACATATTTAGAGTATGTTAAGGGATGATTTAATTCTTAAAGTTTCAGATTTAAATATTTTCAAAATTGTTGGAAAAATAATTCTTTTAGGTAAGACGAAGCATTTTAACGACAAATCGTAATTTTGTCCAAAAACCATTACTGTTAATTAAAGACTTTAATAAATAGTAAAAAAATTACGTAAAATAGCAAAAATATATTTTTGGACATTCTGTCCAGAAAATAAAATTTTCCAGAATTCTTAAACTCCGTTTTTAAAGGGGTTTTCTCGTTAATCGTCTAATCCCGACAATAACGATTAATAAAAATAGTAATTACAAAACGATTTAAGTATTAATATCCAAAAATTATTATTAAACTTAAAAATCATAATTTTACAGAATCTACCATTTTTTCCATATTTCCAAAAACTCTAGATTTAATAAATCCCGTTAAAACCGTCTTTAAAACCCGTTTTCACAATTAACGATTTCATTAATAAAACTTATCAATCCTAACATTTTATTAAAGACTAAATATCATAAAATTACATTTTATTATGAAATCATCAGAATCACATTTTTTTTTCCAGATTTAAACAACAGACCAGAAATCGAGAATTTGAACGACAAACACGGTTTTAACGATAAACGATGATTTAAAGTGATTAATTAATTAATCAACTTAACAATTCCGAAATATTATGAAAAAATTCAGAAAATTCTATTTCATCAGAAAGTTTCACCATGTCAAAAATTAAAATAAAATAAAATGTTTAAGTGCTAGAACTAAAAATCGGCTTTTAATCGTTTTTGTCCGTAAACGGTAATAATTCAATAATCGATAACTAAAATATCAGAAAAATACTAAATTATTAAAAATCATCAAAAATATCATTTTTACAGAATATAAACATATACTACATGTTTAGGCCGAATATTACGATTTTACAAATTAATATGACGATTTAATCGTTAATCTCGTAAAAGCGATAAAAATACCGAAACATATAAATTTTCAACTTTTAAAAATTTTCCAGGTTATATGACATATATATATATATATATATCATCAAAAACAAAAATTTAAAAATATACATCCAATTACACAAATAAAATCATGCAATACCGAGTAACATCGACGTTACCTCTAGCCCAAATCCGAGTTGATTATAAATTCGTCGGCTTCGGGATCAACCAAGAATCCTAATTCACATGACATACATGGTACAAAAATACCATGAGAAAACTAAAAGAATCAAGGTAAATAACGATCGGAAATAACATCGATTATTACCTTAACGAAGGGAAAAGAAAATCGATAACATAGAAGATGAAAATACGACGATCAAAGCTTGATTACGGATGAAAATGGCTGCTGAAAATGGGCAGGAACACCAGCCAAAAAGAGGGAGAAAGAAGAGGTTTTTTTAAAAATAAAATTGATGTAATAATGAATAAGAAAAATATGAAAGGATGGTGGATGAATGAAGCATTAAAATTGATAAAAACAATGTGAATGTAGTCTTAAAATTTCAGCCAAAATGAATGTGATGGTAGCATGAAAAGTTTGTAATTTAAGCATGTAAATCAATTAAAGAGAAAAATATCTTTTTACTTAAAGTTTAAACATAAAGTGTTACGTAAATAAAAGTTGTAATCAAATGTTTTACTACATGGTGTCACGGTGAAAAAAGGTCTCTTTTTAGTTGTAGGTTGATAAAAATAAGGATCATAAAATTATTAAAAGCATTTCAAAGCAATTCGAGTAAACAGCGCGTTCGAAAATAATTATTTACGAAACTTCGTAATAAAATCATTAAAGGCTAAATTTTCGTAAATAAAATATTTTTTAGTTGAAAATATTATATAAATATATCTAGACATTTGTAGGAACAGGAATAGCTTAAATCAGAGTTTAAAAATGTTAATTCGTAGAGAAGTAGAATTCCTCGCAGAAAAATAATTAGTTTACGAAGAAATCAAATAAATAGATTTAAAATAATTAAAATCTTTCAAAATAAAAATAAATACCATTAGACTCAAAAATGAAAATAGAGCTTTGAATAATGATGAAACATAAGGCCGAAATGTGACAGAGTTATGACGAAGTCATAACGGAAATGATAAAAATGCTAGAAAAATAGCGGGTGTTATAAACCTCCCCACTAAAAGAAAGTTTCGTCCTCGAAACTAAGAATAAGCAGAAGGGAATCAAGCCCACTCAAAAAGATGAGGATACAAATTTGTATAAGAACTTGCTTTAAAAGAAAATTTAATAACTTTCAAAGTGATACGAAATCGAACGCAAATATCTATTCCAAGAGAAACTTGGCTAAGCTACTCGGAGTTTAAAATCTTCTAAATTAGTGAAGTCGTAAAGTAAAGTTATTTACTAAAATAACGACGCTAAATAGCATTTGTAACGAGCTTGATGAAAATAGGGTAACCAAAACATTTTCAAAACAAAAGTAAAACAATTTGATTAAGAAATTCCAAAATGTTTATTTTATTTATTTATGAAGAAACAAAATTTATTTCGGAGAAATCAAATTTTGTAGTTAGTAAAAAATCGAACCAGTCGTCAAATATTTTCAATAACAGATTCAAATGTCCACCAACAATAAAACGAAAACTAATTTCAAAATGTTAAAATTTCGAAAATGTTATCAAAGTAATTATGAAAGTTTTCAAAAATATTATCAAACTTGAATATACAAAATAATTTCGACAACGTTTTAAATAATCCTATAGAAATCGAAGTATTTGGAAATATGAAAGTCTTCATAAATTTCCGATCCCTTGAAAATCAAAAATTGAAATAATTTAAGATGAATTATTAATGCATTTTGAAGCTGATCTAAATATAAATATCAACCAATGATAAAACAAAAGTGAAGTATAAAGTTCTTAAATTATAATTCAAAAATTATTAAATTTCACGACATCCGAAAAGTTTAAGTTAGAACTTTTTACTAAACGGGCAAAATCACAATTAGAAATTATAACTCAAAATGTTAAAATTTTACGATAATCCATTTTTTTTAAACAAGTCAAACTTTTTATAAAAATAGAAAGTTCGAAAAAAATGGTCAACGGATAAAAAGAACAAGGATAAATAAATTAAAAATAAGAGCTTTCAAAATCGATAGAGGTCGAAGGGATTAGCAGCAGATGCGGTAACAGAATTCAAGAGAAGTAGAATAGAAGGCGGAGTTTAGAGTCAAAAAGAACTCTCAAGGATTATAGAAGAAATTAACCATCTCCAGATTCCTAGCACGATTCTCAGAAACACGGTTCCCAATTGGCCCATCAATTACGCTAAGTCCAATATCGGTACAGGGTGGTCCTACTCAATCTACAACCTCCAAAATTACCAACTGCCATAGCCTCCAAAATTAAGTCTTACATACTTATATAATTTTTCAATTAGTATGGTAAGAATTCGCAAATGATTTAGACTAATCCATTAATTAAGATTTCAACGGTCATCAAAACATACCCAAACTGGTAATCACTAAGGCTCATAAATTCAAAGCTCAATGTCCGAACTCGAGGTATACCTCAAATTTCTCGAGTAAGGAACACTAAATAAAATCAACCAATTAACAAGGTTCGGACACGAAAGCTTCATAAATGATCATCAACATATTCTTCACATCATCAATAGACAGAGGTTAGGAAAGTACGCCAAACCTTAAACACGCTCAGCCTGACATGTAACGACAGATACTCACATTTCCAAACACGTCATTCGGCTAAGGTTTCTGAGAATTCCATCAAATTTCAGATCGTAACAGGGAAACCACTAAAATATTTATTAAATCAACGAAGCCACAATCTCGTTGGTCTAAGGGTACTGAACTGTAAATCCATTAAGATGATAGGCATTAAGTATTCCTTAAATCAACGCGATAAATCTAACCTTTAATTGTGCAATATGTTTCTCTCCTTCAAGGTTAACAATGATCTATCCAAAATTTAGGTCATTCAACATCAAAGTTTGAAGGTTACAACATTACATCAACAATCCACGAAATAATCCTTAAGAAACACGGGAAATCTATGTCCACCAAAATTTCTAACGACATTAATGAAACCTTTAATGGTACCACAACACTCAAGCTAACATTTTAAACGATACTCTAAGATCCCAAATATTCATGATGCATCCACCAAATAAGCATTAGGTAAGAATCCCAAAGGGATATTATTATTTAAACTTGATTATGTTCTATGTTGGGAATTAGGTATCCATCAAAATATGATATAATTCTCACTATCCAATAATTTACTCAACTCTTAGTCCTCTCTACGATCAAGTAATTCTTGACCCAAGTTTGAGCAATCTCTATGGTATAATCCTAATTCCATTAATCAACTAACTAGTATAGACCCCGTGCAATGCACGGTATTTTTATTATATATATCTTATAGAATATTTCATTTAAGATTTAAAATAAAAAATTTATTATTTTATTTTTACTATTTATCGACTGTATAATTTAGAAATAGAAAAATATTTTTTAAATTGCAAAACTAATCAGAATATTTGAGTAATGTCTTGAAATTCACGGAGTATTAAATAACGTGTAATTAATGAAAATATTGTTTATACTCTCTTCGTTTCATTGAAAGCTTTCACTTTTCTTTTTTCGTAAATTTCTTCACTTTCTTTTTTGGTATAACTCTTTACTCTTACCTAGGTGACCCACCTACTCTACACCCTCTCTACTTTTAAATATTTTATTATTATTATTATTCTTAAAAAATGTGCCTTTTTTTAGGTGGAAGCTTTCATTGAAACAGAGGGAGTATTTTTTATATACTCGGTTTATATCATCTCAAATCTCAAGATACCCACTTCTCTCTTTAACATACCATAAAATACATTAATATTTATCAAAAATTGTATAATAATGTACTTTTTTTAATGGTTAGCACGCCGTGATACGTTCTCTTTGTGTAAAAAACTATTCAGTTTTTCACTAGAAAATTAAAAAATAAATAAAAAATGGACCGTCTCAGGTGTAAGACTTATATTATGTTATTTGTGAAACTTTTTTTTATATGGATTTTAATAGTATATTCCGTATTTTGTAGTCTCCCCTACCAAAATAATCATTCTATATGATAATTATAATCCTCACATTTGAATAAATGAGAAGATCTTAGTGGTATCAAGTGAGTATATACTCCTTCCGTCCCGATGAATTGTTTGTCTTTGCTTTTGGCACAAAGAGGAAAAGGTCCAATGATGAAGTGGCATGTGAGGCCAAATTCATGAGGAGGTCAAATTACACACACACACACACACACATATATATATATATATATATATATATATATATATATATATATATATATATATATATATATATATATATATATATATATATATATATATACTCCCTCCGTTCCAATGAATTGTTTGCCTTTGGTTTTGGCACCAAGGGAAAGAGATCCAATTAGGATGTGACATGTGGAGCCACGGATCAAATTACATGTAAAAACATTCCTAAAATAGAAAGGTAAACAATTCATTGGGACGGAGGGAGTATATATAAACATTCCTAAAATAGAAAGACAAAGAATTCATTGAGACGCCCCAATATGGAATAGACAAAGAATTCATTGGGACGGGGAGAGTATATCTTTGTAAAAGTTAAAATAAATAGCTCATTTCAAAAATAAATGTTTTAGATAATTGATTTTTTTGTCAAGGTTAATGACATCATATCTTAAAATTTATCTAATTATTTTCATAAAAAGAAGTTTTTTTGTCAATTTCTTTAACGTTAATGAAAATGAATAGTTTGCGAATTTATTAGTGAAATGTTCTTTTACTTTTCAATTTAAATTAGTGTATTTTTGTGGAAAATGTTAGTAACTGTTATTGTCTTAGAGTAGTATATACAGAATTTTCAGTGAGTTTTTACTATGTATCAGGATTTGTAAGAGCAATCGGAATATATATATATATATATATATATATATATATTCCATTTTTATATAGTTACTAAATTTTATATCGATGTTAAGAATATGATTTTCGAATATGATCAGAAAGATATACAATAATAATCATAACTATTTTATATTCTATGTAAAATATTGTATGGGATAGTGCAATCTCCTATTAACAAAAATAATGCAACTATTTGGTTAAAACGAAATACAATATGTTTATACTTTTTTTAAAAATTTGATCGTACATTCCATATTAAATATTGTATGTAATATCTTCCATTTAAAACATGTAATTTTCATAATCAATGTAATCAATCAAATTTCCTTAATTACATATTTTCGGTGGTGTATAGTTTTATGTGTAATGTAGTGATATTTAAATTAGTAAGATGTTAGAGTGTAGTTGGAGAGGGGAAGGGTGACACACATGAGGTTAAGGGTTCGATTCGCACCTAGCTCGTTTGGTCCTTTTTTTTTTTTTTGTTGTGGATAGCTTTAGGCGGGAAAATATATGAGTTGAGTTATTTGGTTAGTGGAAAGGGGGTAACCATTCAAATCAATTCCTCAAAAGCTCACTAGATTAGATAACAGGGCACAACTCACAATACTCAAACCATTAGTTAGTAATAAAAAGATAACTAAACCTCTAACATATTACTTCTAAAAAGGTTCACTAAGACAGAATTTGATCTAACCAAAGAATCTCAAAAGGGAAGATGGTAAAGTAGAAGAATAGAACAAGGACTTACCAAAAAAAATGAAGATGAGAATATAAGAGAAGAATTGGGAAAAGCAGAGGGTGGAAGATGAAAGAAAAGAATCAATGATCCTAGATACTTCTTCAGATCACGAACCAGAGAAGAATCTTCGGGCCTGCAGAGTTCATTGGGGAACTCGTTGGATTTCTTCAATTTCGAGTAGAGGAACAAGCACACTAGTATTGAGTCGCTCCATCTGGATCCAAAGTGATTTCACATCTGAGTCTACTGCACCATGATAGAACTGGGATCTACTCTTGACCATCTGGCCTGTAGCTTGAGAAAACTGAATTGGGGCTGGAAAGTCACCATTTGCATCTTTCTTAGAGCAGCAAGTTGTCCACTCGAGTCAGCAAGCGTTGAGAGTGTTAGGTAGGTCTTGTCCCAATTTGGAGCAGCATCACGTCAACATCTTGTCCACTCATCATCTTCTTTGACATATAAAACAAATATTTAATGCTAACCATTGAGTTTCAGAAATAGGAAGACTAATCAATTAAGTCCTTACTTGTTTCTACCCATCTCTAATAATATTTTTATTTACTGTTTAAATAATTTACTGGTATTTTCCTTAATTTCTGGTGTATGCGTTAGGAGCAGTGATGCTCTGATACCAACTGTAATCCCCTAGAAATTCTAACGCAATACAGTGGCGGAAACACTGTAGAAGTTGGATTATAACACACTGTAACTATGTCTTGATTAAATAAAAACGGTAAGTCAATACATAAGCCATAAAATAAAAAATGGCTACAAAATAAAAATATAATAAAATCCATAAAATGGGTTTTAACAATCCGTAATACAGTGATCTTATTAAAACAAGCAGGATCCACTACTGCTTGCTAGCCACCTGAAGAGAAACACATATACCTGCCATGTTAAAAAAAACATAACAGCCACAATCAGTGGGGAGCAACGTCAACGTTCTCCCAGCCGTATAACCTGATTTTAAAACTATAATTGCTATTATAGAAATATAGTAAAAACGGAAAATAGTAAAAAAGTATAATAAACATAAGCTTTCAGTGAAGAATTTTACGTATCGAAACAATATAATAAAAAATGAGTTTTTCGGAGAAAACAGAAAACATTTGCCAACCTGCGAACCAAATTATACCGATAATAATAAAATATTCAAAATGGTGTTATGGATAGGATTAGTGTAGACGGCTAGAATTTCACTAGGAGAATACTAAAACTAGCTTCGAGAACTTAGTTCAAACAAATCAAACCTCGATCTCTAACTAGGCTACTCAACCATAATAGGACGGCGACTTATAAATGCGTGGCCCTAGTTTAAGATGATATGTACACCCCTCCCGAGCACCATAAATACTTAGTTCAACCCGACGGCGTCTAACAGTGCGAGGCACGAGGTTAAGAAAATATACACACACTCCCGAACACCATATATGCTCGGTTCAACAACTAGTGTGCCCCATAAAGACACATCAGCCTTATAGTTGATGGCAAAAATGTAAACCCCAGAATATATTACTCTAACCTCACGCTTGTCCTTATTCTATAACTCCAAAACAAAGACATTATCGATATTCAAAAGATATAATCATTAAAATAATAAGAGAACAAAAGGAGTAACCATTATATTCTAAAAGAGGAAACTTCTATTTTTAGAAACTTTACTAAAAATAGCATCATATCAAAATATCGAAATTATTAGTTTATACTAATTCAACATTTTTAGTAAACAATATAGATTTATAAAACTAATACTTTCGGCCTTAACGATATTAAATATCAAAGTGAGAGCATTTAGGTTTATCAAATTATTAAAATATCTTCCAAGTGTTTATAAAATGAATAAAAATGTCTTAAACATTTTAATACTACTAATCAGGGTGTTTTCAAAGTTTATAAAATTAAAATTCCCTAAATATTAATAGTTTCGACAAAACGAACATAAATAGGATTTTACGGCGAATGTCAAATTAAATACTTTAACGTCTTTTATTAAATTAAACCTGTAATAACCCAGTTTTAGTTGCATTGAGTAAGGGTCACATTTGAATTGCAAGGTTTGTCATTTGGTAGTTCCTTGTCGCGGTGTGTCGTGGAGCGAACTTCGGGGACGAAGTTCATTTTAAGGATGGTAGATTGTAATACCCGTAATTTGTATAGAAGTCAAACCCAATCAAGTTGAGTCAAACCTGCGTCAAGGCAAGTAATACGAGTGTCTCGTTCTATGTAATTCTCATACTAAAACAGAGACCAACTATTATAACCCTCATAAAAAATATAATAATAGTATTAATAATAATCATGGAAGGTGGAGTACGTATAAGTTATAATTCCTCACCCCCTTAGTTTATTTTATTGAATTTAGGTTAAACCTAAGTAACTCCTTCCGCCTCCCGTCATTATTCCGATTTCTACCTCGCACTCCATCCCCTTTCTCGTTTTCATCCATCATTCATCCATACGTGTATACCACGACCTTAATCAATCTATACCCCACCATCACCATCAATAACACCACCATAAAACAACACCGCCAAAGTCGTTAAGGCCGTTGAGTATCGTTGTCGCTGGTAGCTTGGGTCTCGCACACGGACCCTTTGTCTTTGCCCCTGTTTTCTTGCCGTGACGACAAACCTAGCACAACTAGTTTCGTCGTCTCTGTTTTTTATCACGCAGCCATAGCCCATAGGTATATTCGGTTATATTTTCTATTTTAGCGTCATTACGTTAGTAGTATTTCGATGTCGTAAGTCGTGTTGTTGTTGTTCGTGGTTGGCCGCCATGGTTGTAGCCAGTTGAAGTTTACTTTATGATGGTGTCGGGGTTATGTTTAGATGGGAGCTCATATCGTTGTAATGTTCGAGAATATGTAGTTGTAAATAATTGATGGTGTATCATGTTATTCATGTAGGTAGTTGTAAGTTGCTGGTACTATTTTAGTATCTAATAATAATAATAATAATAATAATAATAATAATAATAATAATAATAATATAATAATAATAATAATAATAATAATAATAGTTGCTCTACTGTAAGTTAGTTAGAGCATGGTGTCGGTTAATGTCGTTAGGTGGTCTAATTTAATTAGGGCCAGTATCGGTTATACAATAATAAGTTATGACTAAGTCGGTGTCGGGTTTCATTTCATAATTTAATTACGTTAATTAGAATCATTATTAATTTAAGTATATAATATTTTACTAGGATCAGACTTCGTAGAGTATCCGTGGTGATTTGTACTACCGACCCGTGGTGAACTACTAACTAGGTAAAGTTTTCCTTACTTAGAATACGTTAATATTATTATGCATGTATGAGTTACGAGCTCAATGTGATATTGTGACAATGAGAATTATGTTGAATAATGATGGTGGAATGATTGATGAATATTGATATATTGGAGTTGGTGAGGCTAGCTTGAGACCTAGCCGGGGCCCTTGATCACGGTCCCCTCCCTGATTTCTCCTCGTGGGTTGTTGAACCTGCGGGGGGTGTGCACACTCGGAATGAAAGGGCCTGCCAGAAGAGTTGAGATGAGATTATTGATATGGTACCGTGATGGTACTGGAGGTGGGATGAGATCATTGATTGGTACCGTGATGGTGCCGAGAATGTGGAGATGATATTATTGATTGGTACCCATAATGGTACTGAGACGGTTGAGACTGGATGTTTTATATCATGTATCTATGTTATAATGTTAGCATGTTCTAACCGTTTTCTCTATCTATATTGTCACTCTATTTTATTGGGGGGCTGTGACGATCCAATTGATATTTCCGATCAATTGGGGAGCAGTTTATAATACAGGTTATGTATATTGTGATGTGCTTGGATGCGGGGATGCTTGTACGGGATTGGGGTGAACGCGATAATGATCCTGGTCGTAGCACGGGTTAGTGCGTAGGCATTCCTGTTTATATAGATTGTATAGCTTCCGCTGTGTAACCAGAGTTGTAGTAGTTAATGAGTTGTAAGGTTTAAATCAAATCGTCGGTTTGGCATTCCATGTTGTATTGTAATGTGCTACTACCTTGGGAAACCGAGATGGTAACAACTTTATTTATTCAGGAATGTCTTGATAAGGCTCTTGGGTAAATGGGGGTGTTACAAAGTGGGATCAGAGCGATCGATCTTGGAGCCTGAATAAAGGAACTTAGGAAAATAAAATGAACCCAGGTGATGGACCGTCAGGAGCCCCTCTAAAACTCGGTTGAGGAGACGTCCTTATACCAACCCTGGCCCTCCTGGTCTTGACCCGTTAACCGCGTGTGAGAAATGAGATGGGGTATATATTAGGAAGGGATACGTTGTGATGCAATGAATGTTTTGTGATGACTGCCTGTGATAACTGGTTGCGTTGTTTGACGTATGTGATGTAGTGATCGAACTGTATAAGCTGAGATGTGACTAGTACGTACTTACGG
Source organism: Agrostemma githago (assembly GCA_958450325.1). Classification (NCBI taxonomy): domain Eukaryota; kingdom Viridiplantae; phylum Streptophyta; class Magnoliopsida; order Caryophyllales; family Caryophyllaceae; genus Agrostemma; species Agrostemma githago. Next base: position 25,803,754 of record OY288243.1, on the reverse strand, counting down.
TATTACCATGTTATAGTCATTAGTACGAGGCTATATGAGGAATATGTTACAGCATGTAAGGTTGAGGTAAGAGTCAATCACCCTGGGTAAGAGTAAGTTCATAGTCAGAGTTGGTAGTAACATTAGATACAACGTCGAGGTGTCTGTACGTAGTAGTGTCGTAAGCAATAAACAAGTTTTAATTAGTGGATTTGGTGGTAATCTGTGTCTATCTTATTAAAGTAATATAATGGAGTCGTTCACGTTACTGGAAAGGGATTGTTCTCTAGTAATGGTACATGTATCGCAATATGTTTAGAGGGTCGATAAGTTATGTGGTTTAAGTGTGTCGTAATAGGAATGTTATTCAAAAGTACTTGAATACTTGTGTTTCGTTTGTAGTGTTATGTGCTTCCTTGTCAATATAATTTATTAGCTGCCTTCGCATTACTTAATGATGATGTATAGTTAGAAGTATAATGGTTTGTAATGTGTCCATGAAGGGTGTCATATTGCGAATAAAATACGAGTTAATGAGCCTAATAGTCGAACAATGTAAGAATACTTGAGACCCGTTTCGAGTTAATGTGATTTACTTGCTTTATATCGATCCGAGTGGTGTCTTTATTGGTCCTCATCCTTCTCTCGTAATGGCGTAAATGAACTTGTCTATTAATCGGTTCTTAAAAGCATATGTGGTACCTGGAATTATGTCGAGCTGTTTGTATTATAGGGAGCAACAATGTATATATGAATGCGTCGTTTCTATTTCGATCACCTTGATTAATACATTGACAAGATAAAGTGCGAAATCAAAATATTTTTATTACTTGAGTTTGAGTAATGATTTATCTGTGGTGTCATCGTCGTATTCATTAATGTGCATTTTTGTCAAAGTCACTTGGATATTCGTATTTCGTTCCGATTTTATATTCCTATTCGCCAATGTGATAGATTCCGTGTCGTACGTTGTTGATTTATTTTCTTGTTGGTTTAAATGAGTATTTATAAAAACATGTGTTGAGTTAATGACACACACATTTACAGGCTTACAACACTTCATCTAACCTGAATAGTGTGTTTACTGAGTTCTGTTTCGATGGCCTAAACAAACATGCTTGCTAACAGTGTCGAGATAATGTTATAATAGCTTAAAACACCTTTGTTAACAGGAATATTGTGTTACTGAATTGTTTCACCTGTTTACAATGTTCCTTTCACAAAAGTTTGAAAAGAGACTCACATTTATTTTAAGTCTAGTTCTTCACTGCAAAATTTTGGTATTTAAACCCAGTACTTCAACCTATTTGATAGTGGTCACGTTTCAATTACACACCTTACTTCGAGATTAAATTATCATTGGAAAATTTACCGAGATCATTTTGAAGAGTTTGGGTAATGTTGGAACTTGGTTTGCTCGAAAATATGATTGAAATAACTCATTTTATCAATCGAACCTTTTTCAAAGTAAAATTTTGTCAGTTCAGGAAAATGATTATGCAAATCACTTTATGTTTGGAATTTGAAAATAATTTTAACTAGAAACTTGTACAGGACTGTCTTGAGAGTCTAAGACCATTAGTTTCACATTGTTTTGAGTTATGGTGATTTAATTACGATTTTTTTTATATCATGATGGCAGTGTACCGAAAATGTGTCTATGTCTATTGAAAGGAGGTCATTGTTTCGTCTTGTTCAAGTGAATGCACTAATTTGAAAATGTCTGCCTTATCGTATGATGCAATTGAGTTAGACTTATATGTTAATGATGAATTCAGAGTAAATTCGGGTTGTGAGAGGTCATACTTGTTCCTGTTGCATAATTGCATGCCTTGACATGAATCTTATGGATCAAATATGTTGTAGTTTGATAAATCTGTCATGGTCCTGAGTCGCTTATGTGATAAAGAACATCGACGCACGTATCCAATACATGTAGTAATTTCCATGAGAAGTCGGGAAAGGTCGAGTCGTTAAACTACAAACCGAGTACGTTAGTTGCCTCTAAGTAATAAACAAAACGTTATCTTTCATATTTGGTCGTAATAGACTTAAATTAGACATGTTTTGTAAACCAGTCAAATGTTTTTCTTAATTGCTCATGTATATCTGTGATGAGTTTTGTCTTAATTATCAGTCAATGAGTAACATATGCGAGATGAATGATGTCTACGGGATGGGTGTTAATCCTAAGTCATATGCTAGTGTCTAAATATACAACTTATGTGAACCTAAGACATAATGAATTACTTGATTAATTATTGCCGTCTGGATAAGCATATGTCACCTGTCATTTTTCTCAAGTTTTGAAATTATTCAAGTGGTCATGTAAAACTGTTCAGTTGTCTTACTACTGCTTGCCTAAATGATTCCTCTCAAGTATGTATACATGTGAGTCTGAACCCGTTAAAGATTCAACCGTGTCAACGCATTATCATCATATGTAGATTGGAAGTACATGTTCCAATGATCGAAACGAGTGGTGCGACATAGTAAAGAGGCGTCATGAGTATATGGTGTCATTTAAGTTACTTTTAAGAAAGCCGTAATAATGGCTGGTAGTTAACGAATCTAATTGTATAAATAAGCGTAAGGGAATGATAGCAGATATGGTGATGGTACAACAATCTAGATTAATGAACAGTGAAGGGTCAAAGAAATACATGATGAAGCATTAGTAACAAAACTGAAAGGAGACATACATGCTTTCATCTCTGAATACTCCGAACTACAAAATCTAGACAGACTAACTATATTATGTGAATTGAACTATATATGTGTCACCAAGTTTGAAGGCCGAGGATGACATCATTTGAAATAATTAGGGGTCCATGGTTTATCTGTTAATGCGTTGTGTCATCACTTATGTTTCGAGGTCAACAAGTCGGGTTATAATACAAGGTACTAACATCACGATCACGAGTCCATGCAAGTAAAGTGACATGTCACTAGGTGCCAGGTCAAGTGTTAATCAAACCGTCTTTGTATGGAATAATCGTTTTTACTTAAGTGACAGTAATGGTGTCCATGCATGTAAGTATGTCTTGGGAGGAGGGTTCCCGCAAGTTTGTAAGTTACAAGTGCATTAGTTGTTGTCTGCCAGCATGTGAAATGAGTCGTGACAAGTATAATAAGTAAAAGCGTAATAATATTAATAAGCGATCTGTTTTTCTGAAATTATGTGAAGTATGATATATGAGTATGAGTATACAAGTTATCTGTTCGTATTTATGTCGAATCATGAGAACAGTCTAACAGAGAATTTATGTTGTAAAATGTGGATACATATGAGAATGTGAAGTAGAACCCATCGGGACTAGCTGGTGGGGGAGTAAGTTAGGGCATTTGGATAAAATCCGAACTATTATGTTAGGCATGAAGCCAAAAGAAATGGAGGTAGAGAAAAGACCAAGCGATGTTATGCATATGAGAAATGTATTGAGAATCGTTGTGATGAAAACATGAGTTGATTATGCATATTGCCGACTTACTCACCCTTGGTTAGTGCCTACAAATACTTTTCGTTTATAAGATTACAGTGACGTCCTAGGATAATTAAACAACGTGTTATATGATAAGATCGACAACTTAATTCGTTGGTATCAAGATAATGTCGTAATATACTAGATGTGTTGGGTCGAGTGCGATTGAGTTCAGTGAACTTCGGGACAAAGTTCCTCATAAGGAGGGTAGAAAAATATCATTTACCCTTGAACGATTGTCGAACATTGTTGTTGTTGATGTTGTGGTCGTTGTGGCCTTGTGGGCGTCGCCGTCGTTGATGTTGCTGCGTTGTCGTTAGATATTATTATTACGGTGGTCGTTGTGTCCAGAGAAACAGTTCTCTGAATCACGTGATTTCGTTAATGATCTCGTTAGTAATATGGTAGTAGAAGGGGTTAATAAGTCGTGTTAATTCGGTTACGGGGACGTAACCTTTGTTTTAAGGAGGGAAGGATGTAATAACCCAGTTTTAGTTGCATTGAGTAAGGGTCACATTTGAATTGCAACGTTTGTCATTTGGTAGTTCCTTGTCGCGGTGTGTCGTGGAGCGAACTTCGGGGACGAAGTTCATTTTAAGGAGGGTAGATTGTAATACCCGTAATTTGTATAGAAGTCAAACCCAATCAAGTTGAGTCAAACCCGAGTCAAGGCAAGTAATACGAGTGTCCCGTTCTATGTAATTCTCATACTAAACAGAGACCAACTATTATAACCCTCATAAACAATATAATAATAGTATTAATAATAATCATGGAAGGTGGAGTACGTATAAGTTATAATTCCTCACCCCCTTAGTTTATTTTATTGAATTTAGGTTAAACCTAAGTAACTCCTTCCGCCTCCCGTCATTATTCCGATTTCTACCTCGCACTCCATCCCCTTTCTCGTTTTCATCCATCATTCATCCATACGTGTATACCACGACCTTAATCAATCTATACCCCACCATCACCATCAATAACACCACCATAAAACAACACCGTCAAAGTCGTTAAGGCCGCTGAGTATCGTTGTCGCTGGTAGCTTGGATCTCGCACACACACCCTCTATCTTTGCCCCTGTTTTCTTGCCGTGACGACACACCTAGCACAACTAGTTTCGTCGTCTCTGTTTTTTATCACGCAGCCATAGACCATAGGTATATTCGGTTATATTTTCTATTTTAGCGTCATTACGTTAGTAGTATTTCCATGTCGTAAGTCGTGTTGTTGTTGTCCGTGGTTGGCCGCCATGGTTGTAGCCACTCGAAGTTTACTTTATGATGGTGTCGGGGTTACGTTTAGATGGGAGCCCATATTGTTGTAATGTTCGAGAATATGTAGTCGTAAGTAATTGATGGTGTATCATGTTATTCATGTAGGTAGTTGTAAGTTGCTGGTACTATTTTAGTATCTAATAATAATAATAATAATAATAATAATAATAATAATAATAATAGTTGCTCTACTGTAAGTTAGTTAGAGCATGGTGTCGGTTAATGTCGTTAGGTGGTCTAATTTAATTAGGGCCAGTATCGGTTATACATTAATAAGTTATGACTAAGTCGGTGTCGGGTTTCATTTCATAATTTAATTACGTTAATTAGAATCATTATTAATTTAAGTATATAATATTTTACTAGGATCAGACTTCGTAGAGTATCCGTGGTGATCTGTACTACCGACCCGTGGTGAACTGCTAACTATGTAAGGTTTTCTTTACTTAGAATACGTTAATATTATTATGCATGTATGAGTTACGAGCTCAATGTGATATTGTGGCAATGAGAATTATGTTGAATAATGATGGTGGAATGATTGATGAATATTGATATATTGGAGTTGGTGAGGCTAGCTTTAGACCTAGCCGGGGCCCTTGATCACGGTCCCCTCCCTGATTTCTCCTCGCGGGTTGTTGAACCTGCGGGGGGTGTGCACACTCGGAATGAAAGGGCCTGCCAGAAGAGTTGAGATGAGATTATTGATATGGTACAGTGATGGTACTAAAGGTGGGATGAGATTATTGATTGGTACCGTGATGGTGCCGAGAATGTGGAGATGATATTATTGATTGGTACCCATAATGGTACTGAGACAGTTTAGACTGGATGTTTTATATTATGTATCTATGTTATAATGTTAGCATGTTCTAACCGTTTTCTCTATCTATATTGTCACCCTATTTTATTGGGGGGCTGTGACGATCCAATTGATATTTCCGATCAATTGGGGAGCAGTTTATAATACAGGTTATGTATATTGTGATGTGCTTGGATGCGGTGATGCTTGTACGGGATTGGGGTGAACGCGATAATGATCCTGGTCGTAGCACGGGTTAATGCGTAGGCATTCCTGTTTATATAGATTGTATAGCTTCCGCTGTGTAATCAGGGTTGTAGTAGTTAATGAGTTCTAAGGTTTAAATCAAATGGTCGGTTTGGCATTCCATGTTGTATTGTAATGTGCTACTACCTTGGGAAACGGAGATGATAACACCTTTATTTATTCAGGAATGTCTTGATAAGGCTCTTTGGTAAATGGGGGTGTTACAAAACCAATGAACATATTTAGAGTATGTTAAGGGATGATTTAATTCTTAAAGTTTCAGATTTAAATATTTTCAAAATTGCTGGAAAAATAATTCTTTTAGGTAAGACGAAGCATTTTAACGACAAATCATAATTTTGTCCAAAAACCATTACTGTTAATTAAAGACTTTAATAAATAGTACAAAAATTATGTAAAATAGCAAAAATATAGTTTTGTACATTCTGTCCAGAAAAGAAATTTTCCAGAATTCTTAAACTCGGTTTTTAAAGGGGTTTTCTCGTTAATCGTCAAAACTCGACAATAACGATTAATAAAAATAGTAATTACAAAACGATTTAAGTGTTAATATCCAAAAATTATTATTAAACTTAAAAATCATGATTTTACAGAATCTACCATTTTTTCCATATTTCCAAAAACTCCAGATTTAATAAATCCTGTTAAAACCGTCTTTAAAACCCGTTTTCACAATTAACGATTTCATTAATAAAACTTATTGTTCCTAATATTTTATTAAAGCACTAAAAATCATAAAATTACATTTTATTATGAAATCATCAGAATCAATTTTTTTTCCAGATTTAAACAACAGACCAGAAATCGAGAATTTAAACGACAAACACGGTTTTAACGATAAACGATGATTTAAAGTGATTAATTAATTAATCAACTTAACAATTCCGAAATATTATGAAAAAATTCAGAAAATTCTATTTCATCAGAAAGTTTCACCATGTCAAAAATTAAAATAAAATAAAATATTTAAGTGCTAGAACTAAAAATCGGCTTTTAATCATTTTTGTCCGTAAACGGTAATAATTCAATAATCGATAACTAAAATATCAGAAAAATACTAAATTATTAAAAATCATCAAAAACATCATTTTTACAGAATATAAACATATATTACATGTTTAGGCCGAATATTACGATTTTACAAATTAATATGACGATTTAATCGTTAATCTCGTAAAAGCGATAAAAATACCGAAACATACAAATTTTCAACTTTTAAAAATTTTCCAGATTATATGACTTATATATATATATCATCAAAAATAAAAATATAAAAATATACATCCAATTACAGAAATAAAATCATGCAATACCGAGTAACATCGACGTTACCTCTAATCCAAATCCGAGTTGATTATAAATTTGTCGGCTTCGGGATCAACCAAGAATCCAAATTCACATGACATACACGGTACATAAATACCAAGAGAAAACTAAAAGAATCAAGGTAAATAACGATCGGAAATAACATCGATGATTACCTTAACTAAGGGAAAAGAAAATCGATAATTTTGAAGATGAAAATACGATGATCAAAGCTTGATTATGGATCAAAATGGCTGCTGAAAATGGGCAGGAACACCAGCCAAAAAGAGGGAGAAAGAAGAGGTTTTTGTTAAAATAAAATTGATGTAAAAATGAATAAGAAAAATATGAAAGGATGGTGGATGAATGAAACATTAAAATTGATAAAAACAATGTGAATGTAGTCTTAAAATTTCAGCCAAAATGAATGTGATGGTAGCATGAAAAGTTTGTAATTTAAGCATGTAAATCAATTAAAGAGAAAAATACCTTTTTACTTAAAGTTTAAACATAAAGTGTTATGTAAATAAAAGTTGTAATCAAATGTTTTACTACATGGTGTCACGGTCCAAAAAGGTCTCTTTTTAGTTGTAGGTTGACAAAAATAAGGATCATAAAATTATCAAAAGCATTTCAAAGCAATTTGAGTAAACCGCGCGTTCGAAAATAATTATTTACGAAACTTCGTAATAAAATCATTAAAGGCTAAATTTTCGTAAATAAAATATTTTTTAGTTGAAAATATTATATAAATATATCTAGACATTTGTAGGAAAAGAAATAGCTTAAATCATAGTTTAAAATCGTTAATTCGTAGAGAAGTAGAATTCATCGCAGAAAAATAATAAGTTTACGAAGAAAATCAAATAAATAGATTTAAAAGAATTAAAATCTTTCAAAATAAAAATAAATACCATTAGACTCAGAAATGAAAATAGAGCTTGGAATAATGATGAAACATAAGGCCGAAATGTGACAGAATTATGACGAAGTCATAACGGAAATGATAAAAATGCTAGAAAAATAGCGGGTGTTACAGCAAGAATCAATGCAAATACAATTATGCACTTGCTAAGAGTTTATGCAACGATCCCAGGAAAAATCAAAATGCAAATACAACAACAACAAAAATCTACACAGCCACGCGTCGATATGCAAAAGTCCAGGAATAGACAGGATACGTTCGAAAAAAATACAATATGCAAAGACCAGGAATAGAGAGGGATGTGTTCCAAAGAATACAATATGCAGAGTCCAGGAACAGACAGGAATCTATTTCAAAGAATACAATATGCAAAAGTTTAGGAACAGACATGAATTTGTTCTGAAGAATACAATATGCAAAGACCAGGAACAGAAAGGGATCTGTTCCAAAGAATACAAAACGGAAAGTCCAAGAACAGGAATCTGTTCCAAAAGAATACAATATGCAAAATCCAGGAATATGCAGGAATCTGTTCCAAAGAATACAATATGCAAAGTCAAGTAATAGACAGGAATCTGTTCCAAAGAATACAATGTGCAAAGTCCAGGAACAGGAAGGGATTTGTTCTAAAAGAATACAATATCCAAAAGAATACAATATGCAACGTCCTGGAACATACAGGAATCTGTTCCAAAGAATACAATATGCAAAGTCAAGGAATGGACAGAAATCTGTTCCAAAGAATACAATGTGCAAAGTCCAGATACAGACACGAATCTTTTCCAAAGAATATAATATGCAAAGACCGGGAACAAAAAGGACATGTTCGAAAGAATACAATAAGCAAAAGTCATGGATCAGACAGGAATATATTCCAAAGAATATAATACGCAAAAGCCCAGGAACAAATAGGAATCTGTTCCAAAGAATACAATACGCAAAGGTCCAGGAACAAGCTGGAATCTGTTCCAAAGAAAAAAATAAGTAAAGTCCAGGAACAGGAAGGGATTTGTTCTAAAAGAATACAATATTCAAAGTTAAGGAATAGACAGGATTCTGTTCCAAAGAATACAATATGGAAAGTCCAAGAACAGACAAGAATCTGTTCCAAAGAATACAATATACAAAGTCCAAGAACAGACATGAATCTGTTCCAAAGAATACAATATGCAAAGTCAAGGAACAGACAGGAATCTGTTCCATAGAATACAATATGCAAAGTCAAGGAACAGACAGGAATCTGTTCCAAAGAATACAATATGCAAAGTCAAGGAACAGACAAGAATCTGTTCCAAAGAATACAATATGCAAAAGTTCGGGAGTAGATGGAACCTATTCCAAAGAATACAAAAAGTAAAACTAAGAACAGACTCAAGCATGAGGGCAATTTCGAAGATCAAAATACTAATCAACTACAAAAACCCTTCAAACCCAAATCACAGTAAGCAAATCCAGATCAAAATTTTAATAAGCAATCGCAGGCGAGGAGGTCAGGTATGTTTTCTGAACCTTGGCTGACGAGCCTTAGTACGTAGTCCAACGGACTTAAAATGATCCGAGCGGACAGCCACCAGGTCGTAATCCTCGATTGACCTGGGCGGCTATACTTTGACTTTCGCCTTATCCAAGCCTCACTCAAAGTTAGGGCTTCTTTAGACACTCAGATTTGGACCCGGTGGCTGCAGGAGTGCCCGATAAACACTCGATGATGATAGGACTGCAACACGACACGATTTTACGATGTTTTAGACAATTTTTATATAGAACTGATTAAATAATTACTCGGAGAAATTAATTCAACATTAAGACGGTCTTAGTCGTGTCATTACGGTCACGTCGACACTAATTAGAGTCAATTCTGGCTACGGGGCTCCGAATCGGTCCTGAAATACGCAAAGTCAAACCCGAGTCAACGCGTCAGACCAAGTCGAGCCTCGGAACGCGCGCCCAAGGCCCAACGGCGCACGCGCTAGGGCAAGAGGCGAATTCTTAATGTTCAAGAAATGCAAAGATCACGTATAATCTCCGCATTGGAAACTTTTCAGATCGGATCTTCAAAATTGCAACCGCCTCACTGCTGGCGCCTGAGTTTTCCATCGCCTGAAGCCAATCGTCCCAATTCTATGTCGCACGACTTGCGGTGCCTGAAATCTAGGATTGAACTATGAGAAAAAACTATAAGTACCCTCCTTCTCCAATCATAATCGACACAATGAAATCATTTTTCCTCTCTACAAGCTCCACACAACTTGCAGCTCTTCTCTAGCGTCGCAATCCACGACATTAGCCACGATTCATTCAATTATTATCTCCTTGATTCACATTTCACGAATCAACACTACTCTTCGTAGTTCCTCGAGTTCCTGACTAGACATGAACAAAAAGGGCACCAGTGCTGGCTCCTCGACTTGCCTCACCGTAGCGAAGCTTTGCCAGAATCGTCGCAGGATGCTAGGAGAATCATCCCGTCGAAGTTGATATCGTTACTAGGTTGTATACTAAACCAAACTTTCCATATCTCACTTTAATTATGCATTTCGATAACGTCGAGTCCGACCTATGAGGATACTAATTCCACGACGCGTCCATCACTTGCACTCCAACTGGTGTACAGGACTTACTCCTGTTCGGCCCAGTCAAGACCAACTCGTATAACATACATATGTAGACACCCAGATTTTGACCTGGTGGCTGCAGGAGTGCCCAACAAACACCCGATGACGATCGGACTGCAACGCGACGCGAGCTTGCGATGTTTTAGATAGTTTTTCTATAGAACGGATCAAATAATTACTGGGAAATAATAAATTAACATGAAGGCAGCCTTAGTCGTGTCATTACAGTCGCATAGACACTAACTAGAGTCAATTACGACACCGGGATTCCGAATTGGTCCCGAAATACAAACCAAGCCAGCACTGCGCCAAGAGAACTCCGGTATGCACACCCGAGGCCCACTCGGTGCAAGGGCCCGTTAGGTCAAGGGAGGGAAGCTTAACTTCCAAGGTATGAATGATACGCACACTCTCGGTTTTGGAAAGTATCAAAATTATATCTTCAAAACTCCAAGCGCCTCACGTGATGCGCCCTAGAACTCACATGCAAGGTCCCAGGTGCCTGAGTTCTGGTGCGCCTGGGTTCAGGCGTCCATCCAGTCGAAGTGAGCCGAAACGACTATAAATACCTCCCTGCACCACCCTCATTCGACACACATCATTTTCCCTTCTCTCTTTGCTCGTTAAGAGTTTGTCACTTGGGCTCGCACACCGACACCCAAAGCAAACGATACACTCGATCGTAGTCCCAATAAGCGAAATCGACGCTACTCCTCACCTTCGAGTACCCCACTCGATCCCGAGGTGCCTATGTTCGACTAGCTACTCCGAGTCTAGTAACGGAGTTCAGCCGGATTAGGCGCAGAACCAGCAAATAGTAACGGAGTTTTGCCGGATTAGCCGCAGGATGAGCCAACGACAACGGAACTCTGCCGAAATCACCAGGCAAACTAGGAGGATCCACCTTTCGAAGCCGAACCGTCACTAGGTTGTCATCTAAACAAAACTTTACATTCTTGTACTTTTATTATTCACTACGATAATGTCAAATGTGGACACTAGGTCCACGACACGTACTTAAATATGTAACGTCCCAACTTCAACCATAAACGCTGAAATGCCCTAAATAGACCCGAGTAGTTTCGAGATCCGTTCTCAAACATCTATGCATCGCGTCCCGTTTAGCGTATACTCGGAGGGTACAACTCCTCACTATGTGATTTACTTACATTTCGCATTTACCGTTTTCGTATGATTTATTGCTTTTATGACCTTATAATGGCATGCTAAATCACCTAACACGAAATTCAAGACATAAACAAGCTAAAACAGAACAAAGTGATGGTCGGGTTCCGTATTAATCCCGGTGCTCGCCTTACACGGTTCGATGCATCCCTGTTAATACCGAGCCGACGCATCTTAAGCAGAATACGAGATAAGGTATACCACGAGAACAACTAATATCCGTATTATCACGTTAAAAATGACTTGCTAATACGTATAATATTTAGTACTCTCTACTCTCCTATGTGTATCTTTTCGTGGCCTACTTGTCACTGAAATCGTATGCAAAGAATGTAAACACACCAATTCGACGACAAAGCTTACTTGTCATTAAACAACCGACATAGCAAAGATATAGGGTTAAAATAATGGATGTTACAGTACTTCCGCCACAACAAATGAACGAAGTTATCAGCCCACCGATTGATTAGTAGGGGCTGCTACGTTCGGGCGGGATTGGGTGTCGATGCCTAGCGGGCGTTGGCCTCCCAACACGTAATCTAACCCCTTACTCAGAATCGACGGTTTTCGGATGTCAGAAACCATTTGCAATGAGAGTCATTCCAGGCATGGAGTGCTTAAGGGTACAAGTCTTTATCTTTAGGTCGCGTGCTACTCAACTTTGAGCCAGCTAAGGATCAAAGTTGACTTGAACGGTTTCCGAGTCCTCATAATTGATTTGGTAGCGACTCCACAAATTGGCAACAAATTCGGTTCACTAAAAAGGTCCCCTTACCAAACATATTGGCCTTTAAACATTTATAACCACGACTCGATCGATTCCAACGGAAACACGGGTGCCCGCATCCGTCTAGTACAAGTCTGAATCGTCATCCGAATCGAGGTCTGACACATTGACCCGAACGCGAGATCGGACCGGCCCCCGACCGGGAGGTGGCCGCGTTGGTGGCCGCCGCGATGAAACCAGGTCGGTCCCGCGCGGGGCGCCGAGCGGTGCGGACGGACGTCCACAGTTTGGCGACTCCGCTTGGGATTTGGAAACAAGTTTCCAGCGATGGTGTGACGTGAACGTGGTTGGTGAAGCTCATTTCCTAGTTTCATGTTGTGGTCACTATAGGTTTTGGCCCTAAAAAGCCCACCCTAACCAATATTAGGACCAATCGACCTCTTCGCGGTAAGATCCTTTTGGACACGCAGAGTGATCCTCGGTTGACGCTCCGGGTGCGTAACGCGCATCCCGCGAATATACTAAGCGAATGGTCTAAGCAGGCGGTACGACACTCCCCTCCCCGGGTGACCTGTCGTTACCTAAGCAAGGGCTATTCGTGAGCGGTAGCCTACCCTAAACTACCCGTGTCTGCATCCTGCACGAGTGTACGCATTCGTAGTTATGTGTAGCGTGTTTGAACAACCCAAATAAGACACTAAAATATGGATTCGAACACGACATCATACTCAACCACACCCAACTCCGTTTTCAAAAAGAATCATCTCATTTTCCAAACTGCCTTTTCAGCGCCGATGCTCCGGCCAAATTAAAATAATTTTTGAAAGCCTTTTAAACACTATCATCATAACGGATCTTTCAAAAGATCCTTTTTAAGCACCATCACCTTGGCCAAAGAAAAACCTGTCAACAGCGAATACCGTTAATACCACCAAAACTCCCAACTAATGGGATCGAGGTACCTTAAACGGTTACATCTTATTTTAAAAAAAAAAGCGTTTTCTTGCACATACCGTTAACACGATCGAAACTTCAATCAATGAAGTCAAGGAACCCAAAACGGTTACACCCTCAAAACACTTTTCACAATCCATCACCCCCCCCCCCCCCACCGTCAAATGCTAGTTAATGCAACCGACGAGCGTGGGTCACTCGTTTTAAAAGTTATTTTTTCTAAAAACACTATTCACTACCTAAATTTCTTAATAAGGATTTAGTCACACCTTCCAAAGCACCGTTACGGACGTCACGTTCTGTCACAAACACCACCTACACCATGAATATCGGGCTGACTAATTAATAGCAGTTTCGATAAAAGCACAACGTCATCATTTTCAAAACCGGTCCCCTTGAGAACCGTGCTTCTTTTGAAAAACCATCCTTTGCACGTTCGCTATCGTCGAATTTTTGACACACACGTATCAACACATTTTCACGTCAAACCAATTTTACAAACCCTCCCTTTCGATAGAAAAGGTTTTCTTTCAAAGGCCCGATCGTTTTCAAAAAACATTAAAACTCCTTGATCCCGAGGCGGGATCGCGATCAATTTATTACGTCGTACAACCATGTGATTAATTGTCTGTGTTAGCTACTAGGCTCACCTCTATTCAAGGTCTTACATTTTGGGTCGTCTCATCCCGAGAAGTCCTCTCTAAATCTCACCTCCGAGATTTGTGTCAAATCGTCTCGTTTTGGAGACATAAATTCGTTAGGCATTCCGCCGAATACACGGAGAGTCTAAAGCACCTGAGTCCTTAAACTGATGATCGCAAACACGCGCGAATTGAGAGTCTCATCTCCGTATCGCTCAGTTACAGGTATCCCTCGAGTCTCTAAGTCCTCCGACAAATCCGTCTTCACCTCTGACCTTATCTTGCAGAGATCATTTCCGCAACATGTCCTCAGATCCGGGAGTAATCGAAAGCCTCTGCATTGATGTCAATACCCTAACTAAAGTGGTTCATGATGTACGCACCTCAATAGACCGCTTGACTAGCTTCGTGCATCACATTTATAGCCGCCTCAATTTCCTCGAAAGCGGGGGCACAGAAAGCGAACCAAATGCCAGTTCAATCAATTACCATACCCACACGCCGAGCGGATCACCCAGGTACTCTGTACGGGCAAGATCCCCCGAGGCCGACAAAGAAATAACCTCGACGCCTCACAAAATTCTACCCAGCAAAGCCAGAGTACCACGAAAGGAATTAACAAAGATGAACTCATCGTACATTGAAACTCTCAAATACCTAGTGGATCAAGGATTGCTCACCCCCCTAGGTCCCACTCCGGACCCACCGGTTGGTAAACGAAGCAAAACTTGGAGTCCTAATGCCTACTGCCTATTCCATCAAGGAAAGTGGGCATGACACCGAGGCATGTTCACATTGAAGCATGTCATCGAAGAACTGACTGAGGCAGGGACATTCTCCCCTGCGAAGCGGCAAAAGGTAGATTTCACCTTCTCGATGGCTGAGGGGGAAATAATAACTTCGGTAGTTGTTGCAAGCCACTTTAAACCCCTCAACGAGCCGCCCCTAAGAACCACCTCCAAACGCCGCTCAAGAAGAACGTCCTCGGAAGGTTATGACAGACGCTGAGACCCGGAGAGCATGTGGGGACAGTGTTGCGATGTGACTGGGTCATAGTAGTTGTCTCCTAAGGATAGCAAGTCGATCTTAGTCAGAGTCTAGTTCATCTTAGGGCCTAGACTGAATAATAATAATAAATGTCTTTTTATCGAGTCCGGGGAGTGTGAAGGGATCTGTCCTCCTCCTCCCCACCAAACAAACAACGGGCATCTAGCCCGTTTACTACTTTATAAATAAAACAACTCTTTTCTTTTTTTACAAACATACCTCGACAATCGCTTGATTTTCTTTTAATAACTTACTCTCTCGCTTAAAACTTGATACTATGCCTTTTGTCGATTGCAATTAACTAAAGCGTAAGGGCTACAACGAATGACCCACTATAACTTCACCCTAAAAAGAGATCAGGAACAATTTCCTTAGGTTCAACCCACCACTGACCCCCTAGCCAAAAAACAACACCCCGATAACCAATAGGTGACCACATACCCATATCAGTCAAACTAGACTTCCCAGTTGCCAACAACGCAGCTGAATTCGAAGCCTGCCTAATAGGGCAAAAAGCCGCCGTAACTCTAGGAGTCAAAAACGTGAGAGTACATGGAGATTCATCCCTAGTAGTCAACCAAGCCATATGCACCTGGAAAGTCTACAGAGAAAGCCTATCCTCGTACCAAACCGAAATAGAAACAATATCTTGAGTATTCACCGAAATCAACTTCATACACATACCTCGCGAAGAAAACCAATTCGCCGATGCCATATCCAAGCTAGCCTCACTAATAAACATGCCCAACAACTTCTTCTCTATGCCTATGTGCGTACAAAGGAGCGAGCAACCCGCCTACATCCAGAACCTCGAAACCGAAGAACCCTGGTACAAAGCAATCCTAGACATCAAAACCAACGGATCATACCCACCCAACACAAACACCAAAAAACAAAAGAACCCTACGAATACAAGCCGCCCATTACGTCCTAAACCAAGGACTACTGTACAAACGAACTCCACAGGGAATACTCCTTAGATGAATAAACAAAACCCAATTCGATAGTCATGGAACAGGTACAAGACAGGGAATTCGGACCCCACTTCAGTGAGCACCTATTAGCCCGAAATATAATGAGACTAGGCTATTACTGGGTCACCTTAGAAGCAGACTGTCGGCGTTATGTCCGCCACTGCCACAACCGCCAAATATTCGCCAACATCCGACACCTACCGCCATACCCACTCCACATCATAACAACCCCATGGCCCTTCTCCACTTAGGGAATTGACATCATAGGAAAGGTACACCCATCCGGAACCGGCGGACACTATTTTATATTGGTGGGCATCGATTACTTTACCAAATGGGTAAAAGCCGCCTCTTACACCGTACTAACCTCCAAACAAGTAGTCAAATTCCTACAAATAACATCATTTGCCGATACGGCATACCTCAAGAAATCATCAGTGATCAGGGGGCTCATTTCGGGGCCGACACCCAAAAACTCCTCGACAAATACAAAATCCAAAGACACAAATCCTTACCCTATTGACCTCAGACAAACGGGGCCGTAGAGGCGGCAAACAAAACCATTACCACAATCCTTTAGAAAATGATAGACAACTACCGGGATTGGCCAAACAAAATACCCTAAACATTATGGGGGTACCGAACATCCTACCGAACACCCACCGGAGCAACGCCTTACTACCTAACCTACGGTTCCAAAGTCGTGCAACCCATAGAATTAGAGATATCCTCACTATGGATACTAGCCGAAAGCAGCATCCCCGAAGAAGAGTGGAACCAAAAACGTTACGATGAGCTAGTACTCCTATATGAACGTAGAATACATGCACTATCCAACATGCAAGCCTACCAACGGCGTATACAGCGAGCCTTTAACAAACGAGTCAAATCCCGAAACATACATGAGGGAGACTTAGTAATCAAATCCATTAAAGCACCCCTTGCCGTCGACCCCAGAGGGAAGTTCAAACCGAACTGGGCAGGCCCCTACCTCGTCAAGAAAATACTCACGGGGGGCGCCGAAATTGTTACCGATCTAGGCGACCAAGAGTTCTCAACCCTAATCAACATGGACCAACTCAAGCGATACTACCCCTAAACATCCCATCAACCCCATCCTGATCTCCGACTTAGAACGAAAACCCGCGCAAAGCAAAAAAAAGACAGAAATTTGCATCGATAATTGGCATAGCGAGTCTAAACCAAAATCACTCATATCTAAAAGAACTACGAGCATGGTTTGATTCCGTCTAAGCACGAATACGTAGGCAACCCTTCTTCGGGTACAACCAACAAAATGACAAGATCGATTACTCGATTCGCGTACAAACTGGAACCTTTTTTTTCTGAGTGTTCCGATTAATGAGTGATTCTAATGACGAAGCACAAACGACGAGCCGAGGGCGGGGTAAAAACCCGAAAGGGCGTCCCGAGCAAAATGAGGAAATGAGTTGCGAGCCGTCGTAAAAAAAAATTAAAAAAAATGACGAGCCGAGGATGGAGTGAAAACCCGTAAGGGCGCTCCGGGCAAAATGGAGAAACGAGTTGCGAGCCGTAAAAAAAACAAAAAGAGAACAAAAGGTGAGCCGAGAACGGAGTGAAAACCCGAAAGGGCGCTCCGGGTAAAATGAAGAATCGAGTTGCGAGCCACCAATAAAAAATAATTATAAAAAGAACGTGCTTATCATTAACAACAACAAAAAAATCAGTTAAATCAAGCCTTTGTCGAGGCCCTCTACATCCAACAGCCAAAACCCGGATACCCCGGAAAATGACGTCAAACAAAACCCTACAAAAACTAGTACTAATACGCCACATAATATCAATTAATATAACGTAGTACAAAACTGTTGGTCTCTACCAAGCCAACTTTCCCCTTTTCTTGCTCTTCAGGTGTGCTTATTCGGGTCTTTCACCATCAACCCCTCCTAACGCAAGCTTCCACCGCCCTAACCAAAAGCGAGCCCAGCCAATCCCACTTCCCTTCCTCACTCACATTTTCAATATGGGTCTTGTCGGTCTCGGTCCGTTTAGATGAACTGACGAATACTAGGATCGGTAAAGTCGTCTTCGGTCGGGCACTTAGCGACATTAGCCCACATAGCTTCCTTATTCTGTAGTACACTCTTCTCCACAATTCTTAACCTTTCTCTCACATCCAACAACCCCGGACGTCAAGAACGACCTTCTGAAGTCTCTAAACCCCTTTCCAACAGCCGAAATTCTCGCGCAAGAGTGTCAGGTCCACACGGACGGTACATTTCATCCATTGGATCCACAAGACTTAGACATTTTTTTATTTTATTTTTAGGAGGATAAACCACCCCACCTAGGCGTGTTGTAGCTCCGAATGACATCGTCAATTCGCGTCTGTGGCCCAGCACGACATTGTCAGTAAGAAATAAAAAGTGGTCTAACTTTTTTTCAAAAAGTGGTCAAAATTTTTCTTTACCTCATTTTAAACATGAATGTCGAGACAGTCACACTTGTCTCCCAACACCGAACACGCACTCGGTCGATACACTTTAGCTACATAGCATTTCTTACATCTATACACGTCTCAAGTCAAACATTTTAATCGACGTACTACTCGATCCAAATCCCGACTCAACAAACGCATTTTAAGAATCCCAAAAAAGCATTTTCGTACTCTCATGCAATCTCAACGCATTCTAAAACGTCCTAAACTACGATGAAATCGCAAACAAACCAAACTTGAAGTGATTACTTGTCATCTAAGTCAACATTTCAAACGCAAAACACAACGCAAGGCTAAAAAATCAATCAAAACACTAAAAGTCTAAAATATACAAACTATACAAATCCTGCAAATACACCTATGCTTTAGGGAAAAAGCATGATCAGCCTAGAAAACCAACCCTAGAAAACATACTTACCGATCGAGGTCCCGAAGTAGCACGGGAAGAGGCAGCAGCCGCCCTTGTCGCATAGGCCCGGAAGCAGTTGGCAGCCTGCCACAACCGGTGATGGGAAACCGACGAAACCTGAAAAACAAAAACAAACAAATTAGTCACACAAAACCTAACCCTCAAGAGCCGAGCTCAAGGCAAACCTCGAAACTTACCCGGTACACCCGGTCACGTCGCTTCATCTCCTTAGCGAAACACGGAGGAAAAGGCTCTATAAAGGCTACCCCAGCCGCATCGACTCTAAGCAGCGTCAAGGGGAAGTCTGGGGGCCGAACAGCATCAGCCGAATCGGCCAGCTGAAAGAAAAGCAAACCATTCAAAATGAAAGCAAACACTAAATCATAGGACAGAAAAAACGAAAAAACCAAAATCGACATTCAACAAACCTAATCTTGGGGACTACTAAGTAAAAACAAATCGTAAGAAGGAAACTTACATCCTCGACGCGCAGCTGGTTCACCAGCACAACCTCCACTCAATCCCCGTTGGAAACCTTACCGGACGAGCACGCACCGTCCCAGGTGCCAATCGAGGAAAATAGGAATAAATTCAAGCCAGCAAAAAACCAAAAACATCATTAGCAAAACCAAACCGAACTAGGTGAAACCTCAAAACCAAATACGGGGGCAATAACTAACCTCCAGCACATGACCTGGACCCACGATGGGTAAAGCCGAGCCTGAGTCCACCTTCACTGGCCTCACCACGACTTGTAAGCAACAAGTCATCTCCGCGAAAGCCATGGTCACCCAATCAAAATGACCCAGCTGATCTAAATTAGCTAGGAAAGGCAAAATCCTAGTACTAAACCACTCGCCCTTATCCGAGAAGTGGGTCGATCCTAGGAAGTATCACAACCACAAACTGGCATCCTGGACCAGCGTGTTAAAGTACTCGACCCTCTAATACTGTCACCCTCTCGAAGTGGTCGGTAATGTACGAGCTCACTAGAGCATGGGGCACACTATAAGCCTCACGCTCTAAACAGCCCCCGATCCAGCCCTTAACCTCGTCACTATCTAATCTAGGTCCCTCGAGAGCCCACCTAATCATCTCAGGACCCGCGCCTGACTATCCAGCCCAAGGCAAAGACAAAAACAACTTGGACATGATACCCAATAGCCGTAAGACGCACCCTCCTATACTAAACAAAATAAGAAGGAATGGGACAGTTTAGTGCCCCTAACCGATAAAGCATACCTCAAAACCTCCCTTAATCAAAGTCAACCCCCCAGCGGAAAAAACATTAAAACCCTTAGCAAATAAGACCACTCATGTCGAAACGCATGACAGTCCAAGCATAGTATCTGAACAAAACAAACTCAATTGAATCCCGAAGCATTAAAAAAAAATTGAATTTGAAACTCGCGAGCCTAACGAATATTTAAGCATTCTAAAGGTAATTCAAGTCAATTCAATTCAATTTAAATGAGCCCCTAGTTGTGCTCAATTCAGTTCAATTTTAAACGAGTCCCTGGTAGCACTCAGAATCAATTCAATTTTAAACGAGCCCCTTGTAGCGCTCAAAACTAATTTTAAACGAGTTCTTAGTAGCACTCCTTAATTCAATGACCCCCTGGTAGCGCTCGATTTAAATTAAATCATTTTTGAACGGGTCTCTAATAGCACTCAATTTAATTCAAAGTCATAAATGAGTCCCTAGTAGCACTCAGTTTAATTCAACGAGTCCTTGGTAGCACTCGATTCAATTCAATTTTAAATGAGTCCCTGGTAGAACTCAATTTAATTCAATTCAATAAGCCCCTAGTAGTGCTCAAAATCCGATTTTTGGATGAGTCCCTGGTGGCACTCAATCCAATTCAAGTCAAGTCAAGTCAATTCAATGAGCCCCTAGTAGCGCTTAAAATTCCAATTTTGGATGAGTCCCTGGTAGCACTCAGTCCAATTTCTTCAATTCAATCAATTTAATTCAATTCAATGAGTCCCTAGTAGCACTCAATTCAATCCAATTTTAAATGAGTCCTTGGTAGCACTCAGAACAATCAAATCGACCTGAAGCAAGTCCCTAAGCATTCAATTCACGGCCCCCAAGGTATACCTAAAGCAAAATCAAAATCAATACAACCATCCGCCAAGGATATCAAACCAGAACTGAGACACCAATAAAGAATTAAGCAAAAGGCCCATGTCAAAAAAACCGAAACTACAAAAGCAAAAGGCCCGTGTCAAAAAACCGAAACTACCAAAGCAACAAACCCAAGACAAGCAGCAAACCCAGACCCAAGCTCTAATAAGCAACCGCAGGCGAGGATTTCAGGTATGATTTCTAAGCCTTGGCTGACGAGACTCAAATACGTAGTCCAACGGACTTAAAACGACTCGACCGGACAGCCACCAGGTCGTAATCCTTGATTGATCTGGGCGGCTATACTTTAACTTTCTCCTTGTCCAAGCCTCAGTCAAAGTGGGGGCTTCTGTAGACACCCAGATTTGGACTTGGTGACTGCAGGAGTGCCCGACAAACACCCGATGACGATCGGACTACAACACGACGCGAGCTTGCGATGTTTTAGATAGTTTTTCTATAGAACGGATCAAATAATTACTCGGAAATATTAAATTAACTCAAGGTAGCCTTAGTCGTGTCATTACGGTCGCATAGACACTAACTAGAGTCAATTATGACACCGGGACTCCGAATCGGTCCCAAAATACGAACCAAGCCAGCACCGTGCCAAGCGAACTCCAGTACGCACACCTGAGGCTCCCTCGGCGCAATGGCGCGTTATGTCAAGGGGGGGAAGCTTAACCTCCAAGGTATAAATGATACGCACACTCTCGGTTTTGGAAAGTATCAAAATCATATCTTCAAAACTCTAATCGTCTCACGTGACGCCCCCTAGAACTCACACGCAAGGTCCCAGGCGCCTGAGTTCTGGTGCGCCAAGGTTCAGGCGTCCATCCAATCGACGTGAGCCGAAAACGACTGTAAATACCCCCCTCCACCACCCTCATTTGACACAAATCATCTTCCCTTCTCTCATTTGCTCGTTAAGAGTTTCTTGCTTAGGCTCGCACTTCGACCCCCAAAGCAAACGATCCACTCGATCGTAGTCCCGATAAGCGAAATCGACGTTAATCCTCAGCTTCGAGCACCCCACTCGATCCCGAAGTGCCTGTGTTCGACTAGCTACTCCGAGTCTAGTAATGGAGTTCTGTCGGATTAGCCCAGAACCAGCAAATAATAACGGAGTTCTGCCGGATTAGCCGTAGGAAGAGGTACTTGTAATGGAATTCTGCCGAAATCACAAGGCAAACTTGGAGGATTCTCCTTTCGAAGCCGAACTGTCACTAGGTTGTCGTATAAACAAAACCTTACATTCTTGTAATTTTATTACGCACTACGATAATGTCAAATGTGGACACTAGGTCCACAACACATACTAAAATATGTAACGTCCCAACTTCAACCTTAAACACTAAAATACCCTAAATAGACCCGAGTTGTTCCAAGATCCGCTCTCAATTATCTATGCATCGCGTCCCGTTTAGAGTATACTCTGAGGGTTGTGGACGTCCGTCCGCACCGCCCAGCGCCCCGCGTGCGCCCGCGTGGGACCGAACCGGTTTTTCAACGTGTGGAGGCGGCCGCCCATGCGGCCCCTTCCCGGTCGGGGGCCAATCCGATCTCGCGTACGGGGCGATGTTTCGGACTTCGATTCGGATGACGATCTGGACTTGTACTAGATGGGTGCGGGCACCCGTGTTTCCGTTTGGAATCGATCGAGTCGTGGTTGTATATGTTTAAAGGCCGATTCATTTGGTAAGGCGACCTTTTAGTGAACTGAATTCGTTGCCGATTAGTGGAGTCGCCACCGAGTCAAGTATGGGGACTCGGAAACCGTTCAAGTCAACTTTGATACCTAGCCATCTCAAAGTTGACGGGCACGGGACATAAAGATAATGACTTGTACCCTTAAGCACTCCATGCCTGGAATGACTCTCATAGCCAATGATTTCAAACATCCGGAAACCGTCGATTCTGAGTGAGGGGTGAGGGTACGTATTGGGAAGCCAACATCCGATAGATGTCAACACCCAATCCCGCCCGCACTATAGCGGCCTCTACTAAACAATCGGTGGGTTGATAACCTGGTTCTTTTGTTGTGGCGGAAGTACTATAACATCCATTGTTTTCACTCTATACCTTTGGCTACGTCGGTTGTTTAGAGACAAATAAGTTTTTCGTCAAAGTAGTTGTGTTTACATTCTTTGCATGCGATTTCACGTGAAGAGCAGACCATGAAAAGATGCACGTAGGAGAGTAGAGAGTACTCGTATTATACGTATTAGCAAGTCAGTTTTAACGTGATAATACGGATATTAGTCGTTCTCGTGATATTCCTTACATGGTATTCTGCTTAAGATGTGTCGGTTCGGTATTAATAAAGATGCGTTGAACCTAGTAAGGCGAGCATCTTGACTAATACAGAACCCAACCATCACTTTGTTCAATTTTAGTTGTTTTACATTTTGAATTCCGTGTTAGGTGATTCAGCATGGGATTATAAGGTCATAAAAGCAATAAATCATACGAAAGCTGTAAATGCGAATATAAGTAAATCACATTGTGAGGAGTTGCACCCTCGGAGTATACACTAAACGGGACACGATGCATAGATAGTTGAGAACGGATCTCGGAATTACTCGGGTCTATTTAGTGTATTTTAGTGTTTGCGGTTGAAGTTGGGACGTTACGTGTTTTAGTAAGTGTTGTGGACCTAGGGTCCATGCCTAGTATTGTCGTAGTGCATAATAAAAGAAAGTGGGAAAATGTAAAGTTTTGTTTAGATGACAACCTAGTGACGACTCGGCTTCCAAGGCGGATCCTATTAGCTTGCCTTGTGATTTCGGCAGAGTTCCGTTACCGCTGACCCTCCTGTGGCTACTCCGCCAGAGCTCCGTTACTATGGACTGATTCTGCGGCTAATCCGGCAGAACTTCGCTACTAGACTATAGCTAGTCGAACATAGGCACCTTGGTATCGAGTGCGGTGCTCGATGGTGAGGAGTAGCGTTGATGTCGCTTTTTTGGAACTACGATCGAGTGGATCGTTTGCCTCGGGTGTCGAAGTGGGAGCCCTTAGCGAGAAGTTAGAGGGAGAAGAGAAGTTGAGAATTGTCGAATGAATGAGGCGAAGGGGGGTATTTATAGAAGTTTTCGGCCCTCGTCGCCCATATGGACACCTGAGTTGAGCCGCACCAAGACTCAGGCACCTGGGTTTATGCGCGGGGAGACTAAGACGCGTGAGATGGGGCGGTTAGAATTTTGAAGATACGATTTTGATTCTTTCCAAAACCGAAAGAGAGAGTATAATACATATCTTAAGGCTTAAGGCATCCGGTGTTTACCCTAGCGCCGTGAACTTGGTGGGCCTCGGGTGTGCATCCCGAGGTTCGCTTGGCGCGGTACTGACTCGGTTTGAGTTTCGGGACCGACTCGGGGTCTCGGTATCAGAATTGACTCTAATTAGTGTCTATGCGATCGTAACGACACGACTAAGGCTGCCATCATGTTAGTTATAATTTTTCTGAGTAATTATTTGATCCGTTCTATAGAAAAACCACCTAAAACGCCGCGAACCCGCATTGCTTTGCAGTCCTATCGTCATCGGGTGTTTGTGAGGCACCTCTGTAGCCACCAGGTCCAAATCTAGGTGTCTACAGAAGCTCCCACTTTGACTGAGGCTTGGACAAGGCGAAAGTCAAAGTATAGCCGCCCAGGTCAATCAAAGATTATGACCTGGTGGCTGTCCGGCCGGGTCGTTTTGAGTCCATTGGACTGCTTGTTAAGGCTCGCCAACCATAGCTTAGAAACCATATCTGACGTCATTGCTTGCGGTTGCTTTCTTGGGCCCGGGCCGTTGCTTGTCATCTTGTTCTTCAGTTCTTCATGCTTTGAGCGCTTTGCCTTTTTAAGTTCTTTTAATTTTTAAATGTTTTCGTGTTATGGGTGGCGCGTTAAGCGTAAGTGCAAGGAATGTTCATATGTGTTGGCTTCCATTTGAACAAATGTTTTTGGGATGCTTGTGAACCCTAAAATATAACGTTCGAGGGCGTTAGTCTCCACTCGAGCGGTCGTCTTCGGGATGCTTGTGACCCCATGGGCGAAATAAAGCGAAACAAAAATGTTCGAGGGCGTCAGTCTCCACTCGAACACCTGTCTTTGGGATGCCTTTGACCCTTAAGACAGAACAAAACAAGATAAAACTATTCGAGGGCGTCAGTCTCCACTCGAATAGCTGTCTTTCAGGATGCCTCTAACCCCTAGGACAAAACAAAATGATATAAACTACTCGAGTAGCTGTCTTTCGGGATGCCTCTGACCCCTAGGACAAAACAAAATGAGATAAACTACTCGAGGGCGTCAGTCTCTACTCGAGTAGCTGTCTTTCGGGATGCCTCTGACCCTTAAGACAAAATAATATGAGATAAACTACTCGAAGGCGTCAGT
Organism: Agrostemma githago; assembly: GCA_958450325.1. Lineage (NCBI taxonomy): Eukaryota > Viridiplantae > Streptophyta > Magnoliopsida > Caryophyllales > Caryophyllaceae > Agrostemma > Agrostemma githago. The sequence continues at coordinate 25,778,170 of OY288243.1, read as the reverse complement.
CTCCACTCGAGTAGTTGTCTTTCGGGATGCCTCTGACCCCTAGGACAAGATAAACCATTCGAGGGCGTCGGTCTCCTCTCGAATGAAAAATGCTGTGGAGGTATCAGACTCCTTCGAGAGCGTTGGTATCTACTCTAAAAATTGTTGTCGAGGGCGTTGGTATACACTCGAAAAATTGCAATCGAGGGCGTTGGTATCCACTCGAAAAATTGTTGTCGAGAGCGTTGGTATCCACTCGAAAAATTGCATTAGAAGGCGTTGGTATCAACTCGAAAAATTGCTGTGGATGTTTCAGACTCCTTCGAGGGCGTTGGTATCCACTCGAAAAATTGCTGTGGAGGTTTCAGACTCCTTCGAGGGCGTTCGTATCCACTCAAAAAATTGTTGTGGAGGTTTCAGACTTCTTCGCTTCTCGGATAACTAAGACCCGTTAAGCGGACAAAATTGTTGTTTGTTTATTTGTTTTAGTTAAGTGTTTTTTGTTTTGTGAGTTTGTCTTATTTTGTTCGGGTTTATTCTTGTTTTTTTTAGTTTGTTATGCATTTGAGATTTGTTTAGAGTTTGTTCAGATTAGTTTGGTTCAGACTGTTTTGTTACGCGTTCGGGTGCAGCGTCCGTGTTAACTGCAGTTCTTATGCTTGTCTTATTATCGAGCGTGTTTTGTCGATGTCGATTAGTAGTTGTTCCACTGTTGTTGTTTTGTCTGTCTTAAAAGGTGCGTGTTTTATGTGTATCAAACTTTGAGTCTCGTTTGTTTCTGTTTTAGTTTGTACTGGGCCGCTCAGACGCGCACCCATCATCGCCCTAACACTAAGGCGCCTAGCCCCCAGCGCATTAGGATTCGGGCGCGTCACTTGGGGCGGTCGGATTTCTGCGGATCGGGTCTGGTTAAGTTGGCGAAGGTTGGGGCGATTTGTTCATTCGTCTCACAAACCAAACGCGTCACCCCCTTCGCCCTAAATCGATTTCTCGACTCTTCTAGCCAAATTCCGTCTCGATTTTCGTTGTACGTGACAATGTCGACTCCGGATAAGTGTTCTTTACTTGTTTATTGTCGGTTTTGTTTGATTTGATTGATTATGAACTTGTTTTGTTGAAAACCTTAGAAAATCGATTTGGGTGTTTTTGATTTACTAAGTTTCGATGCTTGTGCTTAATCCCATTTTTAAATTAGGGTCCATTAGAGCTTGTTAGGGTAGTTTTAAGTTCGATAGGGGTTTTCGAAGTATGGCAATGGCTCCCTTTGGAAATGTGTTTGGAATGCTAGGGTTAAGGACCGTTTTCCCGATTATTTTCGTATTTGTTTTACGTAATCTCGCTCAAATAGTGTTTGTGAGGATGTGGGTAGCTCTCTTGTCGATTCTTATGGGCTAGGATGGCTTTTAGGACTCTCCGTGAGGTTTTGTGTGTCTTAAGACGGACCAAAAGATGTCGTAATAATGTCGGATTTTCCCGAAACCACTTCCATTGTGACCGGGATCGAAAATGGGTGCTAGCGGCCATTTCGGAATTTTGATATCCTTATCCGTAATTTTGACCCTATTTGACCTGTTTAAGCTGCTTTAGCCTGACCTAAGACACGAATTTTTGTTTTTTTTTATTTTGTAGTTAGAGGTAACACCGAGCGTCCAAAGGGAGCTCATAGTGGTGAGACTACTGGGACGAGTTCACAGACTCCCCGAGGGATTCGCAGGAGACGACGGAGTATCTCGTCTCAGCGTCGCGACCCCGAGGCCAATAATGAGGCCGATTTTGATAGAGTGAGGAAGCGTAGGCTTCCAGAGACGGTTGCTAGGAGGGCTCACGTTCCGGTTCCTGTACAGGAGAATAAGGAGATTGGTTATGAGGATCCCGAGTGGGCTCGGGACTGGGATGGTCATCAGCTGCTATTTCACCTTGACCTTCACATTTTGCACCGCATCGTGCGGGGTCTGGTGAGTGTCCTATTTGTGCTTATTAGTTATGTCTTAGATTTTTGGCTCTGGCTAGGTTAGGTTGGTTTCGTTTATACTTGTATTGTTTCGGTTTGCAGCCCCTAGGTCCGATGAGGACTTTCTCGGGCTTTACTACGTGTCTTGAGATTTATTTTCAGAAGCTGACCCCCGCGGTAAAGGGGATTATCGCGAGGACCGCTCTAGGTCCCGTGGTTTAGTGGTGGGCTCGGCTGGTGGGTTGCAAGACTAAGTGCAACCTTATGGTGATTAGAGCGATGATAGATCGCTTCCAAGATACTACCTCGACCTTCCACATGGCTTTTGGGGAGGTCGGGATGACCCTAGAGGATTTTGGGATGATTACCGGTTTGCCCTGGTGGTCAGATAGGATTAGGTGGGCCGCCGAAGGCCCTAGGCTAGATGGTAATGAGGTGCGGGGCCTCATCGTGGATTGTTTGGAGCGTGAGGCGTTTAGTGCGCCTCAAGCTCTGGTGAGCTCGTACATCACCGATCACTTCGAGCGGATGAGGTGTTAGAGGGTCGAGAACCCAACACGCCGGAGCTGGATGCTCGCTTGTGGTTGTGGTACTTCCTAGGGTCGACCCACTTCTCGGATAAAGGCGAGAGGGCTAGCACTAGGATTTTGCCCCTACTAGCTGACCTGGCTCAGCTGGGTCGTTAATATTGGCTAACCGCGGCTTTCCCGGAGATGACTCACTGGCTGCAAGTCATGGTGAGGCCGTTGGCGATAGAGTCGGCCTCAGCTGTGCCCATCGTGGGTCCGGGCCTTATACTGGAGGTTAGTTATTATTCTCATTCTTGTATCTCAAGTTCTACTTAGTTTTTGGTTTAGTGTTGCTAAAGGTATTTGGGATGTTGCAGGCTTGGAAGTATTCCAATTTTCCCGGCCTTGCACCCAAGACGGTGCGAGTTCACCCGAAGAGATTCCTAGCAGGGATCGAGTGGAGGCTGGCTTAGCCTAAGAGTACAAACAGCCATTACCTGTCGGAGAATGCGCTGGTCAACCAGCTAAGCCTCAGGGATGTAAGTTTTCTTTTTATGTCCTACTTAGCTTTGTAGCCCCCAAGGTTTTGGATTCACTGAGGCATTGGTTTTATTTGTCTAGTTTGTGGCCCGCCCTTGGGCTGATTATGAGGGCGTGCCGGAGTATGTGGCCACAGAGCTGAGGCCTCGGAGTTATAGGAGGATGCTCCTTCCTGCGTTGTTTCGCCCAGTTTGGTATTTGGGCGAGCGGTTGGTGCGTCAGTTCCCCTATGACGATTTCAGGGTGCCGGTTGATCCTCTCCGGACCATGTTCAGACCACGGACCACCTCGGAGGTCCTCGAGGATAGGAAGGCAAAAAAAGGCGACGCGCTCTTGGCGCCTGGTGCCTCCTACCTATCTCACGTCACCCGACGACTAGCTTTGTAATCCCCTAGAAAATTTAACGCGATACAGTGGCGGAAACACTGTAGAGTCGGGATTAAAGCACACTGTAACTATGTCTTATAAAAATTAAAACTGTCAAGTCAAACAATAGGCCTAAAATAAAATGGCCAAAATTTAAACAATCCACAAAAGGGGTTTGAACATTCCACAAGACATAATAATTAAAAGAAAATGAGCAGGATCCACAATGCTCGCTAGCCCACACCCGGAAACAAGTATACCTGCCATGTTAAAACATAACAGCCACAATCAGTGGGGAGCAACGCCAATGTTCTCCCAGCCATATGACAGAATTTTAAAATTGTAATTACTACTATAGAAAAATAGTAAAAATGGAAATCAGTAAAAATAACATATTAAAAATAAGCTTTCAGCGTAAAACCAACATAGTAAAATGGGTTTCCGAAGAAACGTAAAAATATTTGCCAACCTGCAATCAATTTATATCGATAATAAATAAAATAATCAAAATGACGTTATGAATAGGGTTAGTGTAGAATCTAGACTTTCACTAGGAGAATACTAAAATTTAGCTTCGAGAACTTAGTTCAAACAAATCAAACTTCGGTCTCTAACTAGGCTACTCAACCATAATAGGACGGCGACTTATAAATGCGTGGCCCTAGTTTAAGATGATATGTACACCCCTCTTGAGCACCATAAATACTCAGTTCAACCCGACGGTGTCTTACACTGCGAGGCACAAGCTTATGAAAATATACACACACTCCCGAACACCATATATGCTCGGTTTAACAACCAGTGTGCCCCATAAAAACACACCAGCCTTATAGTTGATGGCAAAAATGTAAACCCCAGAATATATTACTCTAAACCCACACTTGTCCTTATTCCATAACTCCAAAACCAAGTCATTATTGATATTTAAAAGGTATAATCATTGTAAACAATTTGGAGATAAAAGAAGTAATCATAATATTCTAAAAGAGGAAACTTTCTATTTTAGGAAACTTTCTATTTTTAGAAACTTCACTACAAATAGCATCATATTAAAATAGCAAAAATATTAGTTTATACTAATTCAACATTTTTAGTAAACGATATAGATTTAACGATATTAATTTCTAAAACAAGAACAATTGGGTTTATGACAATATTAAAATATTGTACAAGTGTTATGAAATGATTAAATATGTCTTAAGCATTTTAATACTACTAATCAAGGTTTTTTCAAAAGTTACAAAGCTAAAATTCCCTAATTATTATTAGTTTTGACAATACGATTATAAATAGGATTTTACGACAAATATTTAATATTTTAACATCTTTTATTTAGCTAAACCAATGAATACATTTGGTGTATGTTAAGGAATGATTTTAATCTTAAAGTTTCAGATTTAAAACTTTTCAAAACTGCTGGAAAAATATTTCTTTTAGGTAAGACGAAACATTTTAACGATAAATCATAATTTGTCCAAAAATTGCTACTATTAGTTAATGACTTAAAGAAATAGTACAAAAATGACGTAAAATAACTAAAATATATTTATGGACATTTTGTCGAGAAAAGAAAATTTTCCAGAATACTTAGACTCGGTTTTTAAAAGGTTTTCTCGTTAATCGTCTAATCTCGACAATAACGATTAATAAAAATAGTAATTACAAAACGATTTAGGTACTAATATCCAAAAATTATTGCTAAACTTAAAAATTATTATTTTCCCAAAATTACTATTTTTCCAGATTTCCAAAATTTTCAGATTTAATAAATCTCGTTAAAACCGTATTTAAAACCCGTTTTCACAATTAACGATTCCATTAATAAAACTTATCGTTCCTAACATTTTATTAAAGCACTAAAGATCATGAAATTAAATTTTATTATGAAATCATCAGTATCATATTTTTTCCAGATTTAATCATAGGACCAGAAATCGAGAATTTAAACGACAAACGCGGTTTTATCGATAAACGATGATTTAAAGTGATTAATGGTTTTCCTAAGACATGTGAGGAAAACTAAAATGGGTTGCTACGTCGTTTAATGCATGTTAAACAAATAACGTCGAAGTTATTTTAGCATGTGGGTTTGTTTTAGTCTAATAAAATGATAAAAAGAAAATATGAGAATAATTTGCTACAAACACGAGAAAACGGGTTAGTAACGATTGAAATAATAATATAGGAAATTGAAATCGAGAAAATAAAAATCAATCGAAAACTGAAAAATATAGCTTAAAACGTTGTTTTGTATCAAAAACGAAGTTCGAAGAAAAAAAAAAACAAAAAAAGGTGTGTCTCGGTCGAGAGCCGCGCGACTCGCCCGAGACCAATGCGGGTCGCGTGGCGGCCTGATTCCGACAACGGTTTTCGGAAAATTTTTGATTAAATCGCGTACGAATATCGCATAACTCGTACTCGACTTAATATTCTCGATATTCGTTATATTCGATAGTTGATTATCAAATATTTAGAATAGTTTTGGAAAAGATGTAAATTTAGAAATCGTCTCGTAAAATAATAAAAATAAACGAACGAAAAACCTAAAAGAGTAGAACCGGATCAGACTCGTGCGCGAGTCGCCTGGACCGGGCGCGACTCGCGTGCGGGTCTGATTTTTATTATTTATTTTTTGTTCGAAAATCGTTAATTGCGTACAAACATGGATTAATTTGTACTCGGTTTATATTTTCGATATTCGTCGCATTCGATATTCGATTATGAAATCGATATCGAATATTCGGAATGAATTTAGAAAAAGTTTTGAAAAAAGTTTGTTTTTGAACGAAAAATAAGAAAAAGGAATTTTGAACGAAAAGTTGTAAAAAATGGTTTTGAATAAAAAAATGTAACGATTTCGTCGAAAAACTTAATATATTTCTTTTTGATACGATATTCGATTATATAGAATCGATATCATATTTTAAGAATATTCGATATATGAAAATAGTTTTTAATAATATCGATATTAGAAAAGAAAATAAAAAAGACCGACGAAAAGACCCATAAAAAAAACGAGAAGAAGAGAAGAGAAGAAGGAGAGACGGGTTTGATTTACACCCTCAACCTACATGCTTTGTTTTCTCGGGATAAGGCTCGTCGGGAAGTGGCTTAGACTTGGGAGCGTCGAGATGATGAGGATGAGTTAAGGTGTATCGGTTTGGGTGATTTGGGACGTCGGGTTTGGCAGGCTTCGTCGGTATTTCGAGACTTCGGAAAGGTGTCGGGATTTTCTAACTATCGGGTTGTATGTAAACCGGGTGATGAGTGTGTAAGAACCGTGTATATTGGCTGGAAAATCGTTGTAATTGATATATAATTGTGTTGGACGGGAGGTCCTATTTATAGGGAATTTCCGAAGAGAGTTTGAATACCGCTTAGGATAGGAAACACAGAAGTTTGAGGGAAATAAGAATTCCGCTTTCTTGGCCAAGAAGAAAGGGAAACACGGCTGTTTTGTACTGTTTTGGCCGAGTGTTTTGCACTCGGTCAAGTGTTCGAATCGGTTTTTGAATAGGATTCCTGTTCGAGCTAGAATTACCGCTTGAGTAAGAAGCTGAGGAGAACGAGGATTCCGTTTTCTCGTGAGGGAAGAAAAGAGAGGAAAACCGGCTGGGTAGGGTGTATTGGCCGAGTATTTGGTACTCGGTCAATGTCTGAATCGGTTTCCGGATAGAATTCCTACTCGAGATCGAATTCTACCTTAAACGGAATTGTTTATTATTTTCGTATGGCTGATTTTTGTGGAATTATGGTCCGAGCTGGACACGTGAATTATCACGGTTGGTCCGCAAGTCTCGGGGAATAATTTAGACCGGGTTTTGACTCGGTTGTAAAAAGACGGTTTTACCCCTGGTGACGGTTTCGACCCAAATTAGTGTTATTTGACTCGAAACGACCCACTGGGCCTGGATTTGAGGTTGGTTTTATGAAATTTGTACTCCCTAAAAAGTCTAAACCAAATGTCCATGATTACAAGCCCATATCCGAGTTTATCAAAGCACGTTTACGTCCTATCATCATCGGGTGTTTGGCGGGAACTACTATAGACACCTGGCGGTCAAAATGTGGGTGTCTACAGAGCCCCCACTCTGACTGAGGCTTGGACAAGGCAAAAGTCAGAGTAGCCACCAGGTCAATCAAGGATTAAAACCTGGCAGACTTCCGATCGGGTCGTTTAGGGTCCATTAGACCTGCGTGAAGGGCTCGCCAGCCATAGAATAGAAATCATACCTGAGTTGATGTTGATAGTGTCGCGGGAGCTTGCCTAGGAAGCTGTGGGTATACCTGTTTGCAGATATATCCTGTCTTAGAATTGCGCAGGAGCTTTCCCACTCGGGGAGTCTTGAGTGTACCTGTATGCTGACATAATTTGTATGTAACATTTAGGCGAAACACTGACTCGTGCTGGGGAAAAAGATGATTTTTTTCGAAAATTTTGAAAAGGAGAATGCTGAAATTTTTTGGAAGTTTGAAAATAAGAGTGGCTGGGATGACTCTGATTCATAATTGGATTCTGACACGGATTCCTAAATTTTCTGGTTAGGCCTATATGCCTAGATGAAACAGGGGAAGTGGTAAAATCCTACTCCTGTGATGACTAGGAAGAGGGATATCTTTTATTATAAATAGAGGGCTTTGGCTCCTTTATTTTTCATATTCCCACCCAAATCCCTTCTTTTATCTCAAAATCCCTTAGACTTTTTAGCATAAAATAAAAGAAACTATTCTTGCGATGGGTATTGACCATTTGACCGCGATGCTTTATGCGTGGGCCCAGGATTTTCGAGATGAAGACAGAGTCCGGTTAACTCAAATGGGAATTGTGGCTTTATTCCCACTCCAGCGACTTAGGGTAGATTCGCACTTTCTTGATGCTTGCTTATCCTTTTGGGATACTACCTTTCATGTTTTTGTATTTCCTCGAGGAGAAATATGTCCTCTTCCTGAAGAGATAGCAGCTATTGGAGGGTGGTGCCCTAATGCTCGTCCTGCTATTCCCCCATTTTATCCCGACACAAGGAGGAGGCTGAGGGATTTTCTAGGGTTGTCGCATGCTGAGACAGCCCGCATGGTGAAGGGAAATTCGGTTTCCCTATTTGACTTGGCTGATAAATTTATGAACCCGGTTGGTGAAAGAATTACTTCTACCCATAGGCGTAGGGCCTTCGCCTTTTGTATGCTGCATAGATATGCCTTCGAAGGTCGAATGGATGCTGACTCATGCTTAGGTGAGATCAGGCTAATCAGCATAGTCGATCAAATGGAGACGGGTCATAGCCCAGCTTGGCTGATAACTGGGGAGATTATTATGGGTCTTGACGCTAGGAGGCTCGAACCAAATCAGCAATTGACAGGGAGCATCCGTCTTTTGCAGGTATTTTAACCATTTTTCCGATAAATTGCCCGATCTCCCAATTTTCGCGGTAATCCCGAAATTTTCCCGGATTTTTCCGGACTTTTCAATTTTCCGTTTTTTTCGAAATTTCCGATTTTGCCGAAATTTTTGAATTTTTACGAAAATTCTTAATTTTTCCGATTTTTCGAATTTTTCGAAAATTTTGAATTTTTTTTTTTGATTTTTCGAAAGTTTTTGACTTTTCGAAAATTTTGCAGACCTAGTTATTCGAGCGTCTGTCGATCATGGAGCCCCCGATGAATATACCCAAGTACCGCAGTAATCAGATCGGTTCAAGATCTCGCCGAATAAAATCAAGTCATCTCATAACTCAAAAATATTGGGATGAAGAGCTAACATTCCATGGTGGGCCTTTGATTAGGTGGAACGTCATTTGGTGGTTCCTTTCAAGGTTGACAGGATTAGCTAAGAGAGACAAGGCCCGTTATCTGGTGATTTTGTCTTTGGACTGGACTGTCCATATCTATGCGGACCGTATCCTAAGGCAATTCGGTTCGTTTCAGGAAATTCCTAAGACTGAGGCCATTATTAGCGTTTCGATCCAGTTGACGGACGCTATGTGTGACACGTGGCTACAGCGGTGGTTTACCCGCGTCATATGGACTATACCTCGCCCTTGTCAAACCACTTGGGTTTCTGAATCCTATCGAAAATGGACTTCTGAAGAATCCCAGGAGGCCCGTAAAGCTTTGAAGATCGAAGAAGCTCTTGATTTGGCCCGCCGAGAATCGGCCAAAAATAACAGGCGGTTCTTTGAAGAGACTCCAATTACCTTTGCTGAGCCAGGGTCAGATTCTAAGTCAAAATCTAAGACTCAGACTAATGAGACTGGTGCTAGCGATTTGGAGAGAAGACTTGGACCGAGGCCGGCGGTCCGAGACAGGCTAGGCCCGCGTGATAACGAGGTGACCGGGGAATCGAGTTTGAAGAAACGAGCCCAGGCTAAGGAGGTTCCCTTGGTGATTAGGGAACGTTCACCTCCACCTCGACGCCGATGGACCAAAAAGGAGGCTAAGGGCAAAGGAAAGGGAAAAATGCCCTAGTTTTTATTATTTAAGTATTAGTATTATTTATTTTGTGATGGTTTTTTTGATTTTTTGTAATTTTATTATTATTTGAAAATAAAGAAAGGTTTATTAAAGAACCATTCCTGTTTTTCTTTTCTCGATTGCAGTGGTTGTGCCCTTTTGAGGGGCTGCCTACGTATCCATAATAAATGGAATCAAACCAAACGTAGTTCAAACTGAATTATTTGCATTTTCGAAATACATCAAGACTATTGGTTCAAGATGTTTGAAACAGTAGAATGAATAATTCTAGCTTTTGACTTGTCTTTAAAAGTTTGAAGAAAATGCTAATCTTTTGCAACAATGACATTGAGAAAGGTGGGTTAAGGGTAGTAGCGCTTCAGCTGGTCCAGATTAGTTGGGTTGACAAACTCGTTCCCGTCCAGATCTGTTAGCATTACTGCTCCACCTGATAGAATCTTCTTTACCAGATATGGCCCAGCCCAGTTAGGTTTGAATTTTCCCCTTGGGTCCACTGGTAATAAAGCTCGGACAGACTTGAGAACCAAATCTCCTTCTTTGATGTTTCTGGGCCTCACCCTTTTGTTGAAAGCCCGCTGGTTCTCTTTTGATAGATTTGAATATTATTGAGGGCACGAGATCGTCGTTCATCTAAAAGGACTAACGAGTCATATCGTGCTCGAACCCAATCGGCTTCTGGTACTTGACTTTCAAGTAGGATTCTGAGTGATGGCACTTCTAACTCAACAGGTTGGACTGCTTCCATGCCGTATGTAAGGTAATACGGTGTTGCACCGGTCGCAGTACGAATCGAGGTTCGATATCCCCAAAGTGCAAATGGTATTTTGTTGGGCCAGTCCCGGTAATTATCAGCCATCTTTTTGAGTATGGTGACAATTGTTTTATTAGCCGCTTCTACCGCTCCATTGGTTTGGGGTCGGTAGGGTGAAGATGTATGCCTTTGAATTTTGTACTTGGTTAGCAAGGCTGCTGTTTCGGCTTGGAAATGGGTCCCGTGGTATCCCATACCGGCATATTATTTTGTTTTGAATGAACTTGGCAACATGGCTAGCGTTGAGGATACGATAGAATTCAGCTTCGACCCATTTGGTGAAATAGTCGATTGCTACCAAAATGAAGCAGTGTCCTCCGGTTCCCGAGGGGTTTATTTTTCCAATTATGTCGATTCCCCATGTTGAAAATGGCCATGGTGATGTCATGGTGTATAGCAAGGATGGTGGCATATGTTGTACATTGGCAAAAATCTGACAATTATGGCAATGTCTAACATATTGTTGACAATCGGTTTCCATGCTATTCCAGTAGTAACCGAGCCTCATGATTTTCCGGACCAGCATCTGGGCGTTCATGTGTGGACCGCACTCGCCATCATGTACCTCAGCCATAACTTTTTCGGCGTTGGTTTTGTCGACACATCGAAGGAGAGCCCCCTGTGCTGTCTTTTTGTAGAGTTGCCCATCGTCGGTGCGGATGAACTGGGCTGCCAGTCTTCTCAGGGCCTTTTCGGCTCGGTTGTCAGCTCCGGGTGGATATTCCCCGGTTGCTAGGTATGACAGCACAGCTTGGTACCACGGCCCAGGATCGGGTATCTCGACTTCTTCGATGTCGTGGATATATGCTGGCTCGGATCGTCTTTCGACACAGATTGGCATACTGGTCATATGATCGGGAATATTTAGCAAAGATGCCAGCTTTGAGAGTGCATCTGCGAATTGATTTTCTTCCCGAGGTAGGTATATATATTCTACCTTGTGGAATTGCTTCTCGAGATCCCGTACTCGTGCCTGGTAGACCACGAGATTAGAATTTCGAGTTTTCCATTTTTGAAGCGCTTGATTAATGACCAGGGATGAATCACCGTGTACTCGGAGGTTTGTGACCCCTAAGTCGGCGGCGGCTTGTAGCCCGTGGATACATGCTTCATACTCAGCGGCGTTGTTAGTGACGTCAAAGTCTAGCTTGATTGATACGGGGGTATGTTCTCCTTTTGGTGAGATTAGGAGGATTCCGACTCTGAATCCTCGAAAATTGGATGCCCCGTCAAAGTACAAGTCCCATGCTTCGGTATCAGTGTGGAAAATGTCTTCGTCTGGGAAGGACCAAGTGTCGGTGTGTCCTTCCTCGGTTACGGGACTGTCAGCGAGAAATTCGGCTACTACTCGTCCTTTGATGGCTTTCAGTGGTACGAATTTTAGGTCGAATTCTGCCAACATCAGGGTCCATCTTGATATCCTGCCGTTGAGGATGGGCTTCTCGAAGAGGTATTTGATTGGATCCATTCTGGATAATACTTGTACCTCGTAACTGAGCATGTAATGCCGGAGCTTCTTAGTGGCCCAGACCAAAGCTAAACATGTCTTTTCGAGCATGGTGTACTTACACTCGTACTCTAAAAACTTCTTGCTAATGTAGTATATGGCCCGTTCTTCGGAGTTGACCGTCTGGGCTAGCATAGCCCCCATGGCTGTCTCTGTCGTGGTTAGGTATAGTGACAAAGGTAAGCCGTGCTGAGGTGGCATTAGGACTGGTGGTGAGGCCAGAATTTCTTTGATTCTATCAAAGGCTGCTTGACATTTATCGTCCCATAGTAACCGTTCTCCTATTTTCAGCTTCTTGAAGATCGGTTCACACACCATGGTTAGCTTTGAGATGAACCTGCTGATGTATTGGACTTTTCCGAGAAACCCTCTTATCTCTTTTTCGGTTTTAGGGGGCTGCATCTCGGTGATGGCCTTGATTTTGGCTGGATCGACCTCTATACCTCGTTGGCTGACAATATGACCTAGTAATTTACCAGATGTTACCCCGAAACTGCATTTCTGAGGGTTTAGCCTCATGTTGTATTTGCGTAATCGGGTGAAGAACTTTCTCAGGGCGGTGATGTGACCGTCCCTGTCTTTGGATTTGACGATCATGTCGTCCACGTAGACTTCCACTTCCTTATGCATCATGTCATGCAATAAAGTCGTGGCGGTTCGTTGGTAGGTGGCCCCGGCATTGATGAGACCAAATGGCATAACAGTATAGCAATAAGTACCCCAAGGTGTAATGAAGGTGGTCTTATCCATATCTTCTTCTGCCATTTTTATCTGATTGTACCCCGCATACCCATCCATAAATGATAGAAGGGCATGATCTGCTGTGTTATCCACTAATATGTCGATGTGTGGTAACGGGAAATCGTCTTTCGGGCTTGCCTTGTTAAGATCCCGAAAGTCTACACAGACACGAACCTTACCATCCTTTTTAGGGACTGGTACTATGTTTGCAACCCAATCTGGATACTCGGAGACTCGTATGAACCCAGCCTTGAATTGTTTGTCGACTTCCTCCTTGACTTTGAGGGACCATTCGGGTCTCATGCGTCGGAGTTTTTGTTTAACCGGCTTGAACCCTTCCTTGATCGGTATATGATGCTCGGCTATTTCGCGATCAATCCCCGGCATGTCCTTGTAGGACCATGCGAAGACGTCTTTGAATTCTTGAAGGAGAACTATGAATTGTTGTTTCTCCTCGGGATCTAAGGATAGCCCTATCTTAAGCATCTGAGGCTCTAAGGTTGTTCCCACGTTGATGGATTCGGTTTCTTCGATTACCGGATTGCGGGATTCCCTTTGCTCTAGTTGCTCGATCAGATGTGGAGGCAAGGATACCTGTTCGTCGGGCTTCTCAATGTCATTGCACATAAAATTTTTGAAATTTTGAAAATGAGACAAGTCGTAAGCAGAACGGTTGTTATTATTGATCATGAACTAAGAAAAGAGCTCGAAAAGAGTCGCCATCTGATCACTAGTTAGTGGCGGGATAGGTAGGGTGCCCGGGACAGACCCCGAGGCACCAGGAATGTCTAAAGGAAGAGGGGGAGTTACAGGATTGACCGTAGCACCAGACTCACTAGACTCAATCTTAGACTCTGACTCGGACTCCGACTCAGACTCAGACTCAGATTCTGGCATCTCTCCTTCTCCTGTGATCAGCTTGTAAGTTTTTCCTTGACTGTCAGTCCATTTGACAGTTGATAAGTGTGGTTTGTAGTGCCTATTTCGTAGTGTTTTGGTCCCATTTTCCTTGTGGAATCGCTCCTTGGGAGCGATTTATGGGCTACTTATGCTTCCTTTAGTTCGTTTCAGGTTTCCGAGACCGATTTGGAAGAGTTGGAGCGATTCCGACTCGATACATACACATTTTGGAGCCAACGAGATAAAGGAACGATGACTCGATGCTTCGGAATCGACCCCGAGACCTTGGGACTCAATCCCGAGTCCCGAGACCCGATCCCGAGTCCCGAGAATCGATGAGAAGTTCACACGAAGCAAGGAGGAGCCAAAAGGGTCATATTGGAGGCCTACAAGACCCATCCCCGACGGGTATGCACCTCATCCCGTCGGGGATGAAGTGCGTATTAGAGGATGCTACTGCAGGTCCGTCCCGGTCGGGACCAACCCTTCCCGGTCGGGATGGTGGGTCCGTCCCGGTCGGGATGGCCCGTCCCGGTCGGGACCACCCAGCTTCACCCGTGTTTCAATTTCTTTCTTCTCCCTTCCATTTGTAACCCTATAAATACTTCCCCTCTTGTATTAAGACACCATCTTAGCTTATGTTCTTCAAACCCTAGACTACTTTAGGTTAGATTAGATTAGATTAGTGTAGATTAGTCGGTAATTAGTAGTTAATCTTAGTTTAATCTTGTATTATTGGATCTCTTGAAGAATCCATCCAAGATTGACAACCTTGGAGGAATTATTTGGGTTTTCTTCTATACAAGTGTTCATCTTTGCATCCTTCACTAGTTTGGTATAATCTTCTTCTCCTTTTACTCTTAATCCTTGTTTGTTCATCCCAGTTTTAATCTTTGTTCATTTTATTGTTCATATTTCATTGTTTTCACTAGTTTCATTATGGATGTTTTGTTTTTTGTGTTGGTTCATCTTGTTAGTGTTAGAATTAGTTTGATGATGTTAGAGTAGTGTTCTTGCTAGGGTCAGTAAGGTGATTAGGGTGTTAATTGGGTGATTAAGGGTTTGTTGGAGATGTGGGTGGAAGATTTGGGTTTCCTCTTGGCTAATGCATATGACATGTTTGATGAATTGCTTGAATGACTAAGTAAGTTAGATTGATTGTTTTTCTTGCCTTTCCCTTGTGGGTTTTAGTTGTTATGGGTTCGGTTCCCTCATTAAGTTGCGAGAGCCCGGTGAGGGCGACCCCTAGGTTAGTCTAAGTTGCGACCGCCCGGATGCGATCTAGGCCATAACACGCTAGAACCCCGTTTGTCATGTGTGTCTCCAAAATGGGTTCCATGAGGAACCTCTAGGTCGGTTTAAGTTGCGACCGCCCGGACCGACCTAGATTACCCTACTACCTCCTTCACTCTAGCTCTCCCTTGACCATTTCGTTACCCCTTTGACCCCAACCTAATCCTAGCCCGTTTTCCTTGTTTGTTTCTTGCTTTAGACCTAGCTTAGCCCTAGTCTCCCCCTCCTTAGATTAGCTCGTCTCGAACCTAGTCCTAGACCGTAGCATACCTTAGTCCGACCTCCCGTCCCTGTGGATTCGACCCGACTTGCCCTAGCTACCCCAGTTAGGTTAGTTGGTTTTTTATTTGACGGTTGGGATCCACGACAAATCCCTCCCATCAAATTGGCGCCGTTGCCGGGGACGGCGTAGTTTAGACTTTTGTTTGCTTAGTTTTGGACTTTGTTCTTGATTTTTGTGTTCTCTTCTCCTCGTGTATCTCCGTTTTTCTTCTTGTGTGTTACTCTCCCTTCCTAGTGCCTCAAAAGCACTAGGATACTAACGTTTGCTCAAGTGCTTCTAGCTCATCCTAGGTACCAAAGCGACATTATGAACATGGCTCGTCCAAGCTACCATCAATCTTCACGGGACAACTTTGGGACAAAAGGCCAAGTCCCGAAATTTCACATACCATTTCAACCTCATCAACATTCTTATGAACGCCCTCCATACGGTTACCAAGAAAGTTGTCAAGGATCATTCCAACATCCTAACAACTACCAAACGCCCTCACATAACCCACGACCACAAGATCTCAACTTTGAGACTATTCAAATGATGCATCAATTGCTTAAGAGTCAACATGATTCGATAGATCTATTGCAAAAGACTCAACAAGCGATGGTGACTCAAATCCAAGGGGTTAGGGAGGAGTTCAAGGCCCAAATAGCGGTGCAAGATGCTCGAATCGATGCACTCATGGCTCATATCACGATGTTGGCCACTCGAGCTCCACTACATGTTGAGGAAGGTTCATTTGGGCAAGAAGGTCGGGTGCCTCCACAAGAAAGTCAACCCAACCTTGAAGCTACAAATGAAGAAGAGAGGGTCGATCAAGAGACCATTGTTGAGTGTTGCTTGGGCGGTGAAGATAGGGAGAGAATAGAGGAAGTTGAAGCTTCAAGGGCCAACAATGAGGAGGGGAGTGAACATGATTCTCAAGATAACTCTTGGGGAGCCGATGTATTGGCTATCAAATTGGATTTGTTCGATTTTCTCGTGATGAACCACTAGACAATCCAAAGCCAAGTGAAGACATACCTCCTCTAGGCCATATAGACAAGGTGAGTGAAAAGGAGCGCAATACTTGGGAAAAAGAAGTAGATGCCTTGGAACTTGCCTTGTATGGGAAATTGGAGGATCCTAAAGCCTTCAATGAAGAAAACTTGATGCCTTCTCCTCCTCTACCGCAATCGATGCCTAGTCCCTTGTCTTGTGAGACGGTTGGTGAAGAGGATCCTTGTCGGGCGGTGGAAAAGAGTCCCACTCTCGACCCCGTAGAAGAAGCGACACCCAAGGGTGTGATCTCCCACATCATGACACCGAGCACGACTCTAGATCACTATACCTACCGGAGGGTCATAAGAGTCGTAGCTATGTTGGTTCCGAAGACCCGGAAGATCACAATAACCCCGAGCATAATGAAGATGATCGCTTCTTCCCTCCGACTTGGAAGCTTTTGAAAGTGGCTAGGCTTGGCCATGAGAGCTTAAATGAAGATGTTGCTAGGGCATTTGACTTACTTCTTCGAGCTCTTGATGGCTATGGAGGTGTAGTTGGTGAGAGTACCTTATTGTATATATCTCTTTTTCTTGTTCTTTTTGCTTTTGTGTGTGTATATATGTTTGTTTGGTACCTTGGTTTCTAGGATGGTTAGTTTTGTGAAATTCTTGTTGTTTGGATTGTTGATGAGCGTTGTGAGGGAGAGAATTTGATGTTGTATTTGAGCTTATTGTCGTAGGTGTGAAGTGAAGATGATTCCTAGAGAGGAATGGTTAATGATAGAGCTTGGGTCGTGAGTATGGATGTCGGTTTTTGAAGCTTCGGTGAAGTTTTTGGGGTTTTGGAGGTCAAGAAGACCCATCCCGGGGCGGGAAGGGAGCTTCCCGACCGGGAAGGTTATGCCATCCCGACCGGGAAGGAGCCGTCCCGATCGGGATGAAGGTGCAAAAATTGGAGCTTACTGAAGTGCCGTTCCGACCGGGAAGGTGGCTTCCCGACCGGGACGAGTGTGTCTTCCCGACCGGGACCATCCATCCCGACCGGGATGGCCCCCTTTCCCCTCTTTTGGCCTCTTCTTCGACATTTGGGCCCACCCAACCATTGTATGCCCCCACCCAACCTCCCTACCCATCCTTGCTCATCTCATATGACCATTACACTTCATTTACATACCCTCACCTCATTTCTTTTCCCTTTACACCGAATTTTACATCGAATTTCCCCCCCCCCCCCTCACACCATTACTACCTTTACCATGCGGTTTGATCGAGAATGAAGAGGAATAGCAATAAGGAAGACAAGTTTAGTGCCTTTATTGATCATTGGAGATGATGGAGCGAGTGAGTTGCTAACCTATTGGTACGGCAACTATCCGTTCTTTCCCGTCTTTTATAGCTTGTTTTCTTTTGTGTTTATTCCCTTCCCCTTGAGTCATGGTATCTTAGTGGCCTTCGAGGCCTTGGTAGTGGTTGCTCCCGACACTCGATGATATGACTACATCAAGAGTCATTTTCAAAATCCAAATTTTTCAAGATTTTCACCTTTTTGTAGGATTTAGTCGGATTTAGGAGGAATCCGGGCTAGGTGACTTGATTACACCTAGTCCTCCCCTCCCATTTCCTTTTATTTCCTTCTTTTTATTTTTCTTCCCCCTTCCATATCTTTTTCTTGTCTCGGCCCATGGTGACTTGACTACACCCCGGCCGGACACCTTCTACCATTTTCTTCACCCTTATTCTTGATTTTTAGCTTTATTTTCGTAGTTTACTTTCTTTTTTCTTTTGTGCTCCATGCACTACGGTCGAGCATGAGGACATGGCTCGACTTAAGTGTGGGGGAGCGATATTCTAGCATAGTTAGTTTTATTTTCGTAGTTTTTCCAAAAAATCTTTAAAAACCCTAAAAATTTGAATTTTTTTCACAAAAATCAAAAAGATTTTCCTTTTGTGTGTTTTCCTTTTGTGTCATTGTGTCGTATATTTGTTTTGTTGTGTGTTTTGCCCCCCTCTTTTCTTTATAGGTTGCCTAATCGCCATTAGCTTTGGAGAGCTTTCAAGACTTCCGGTATCATCTTTATCCCTTTTTCTTCTTTACCTCTTGCGGAGTTTGGAGGAGTTTTGTGATGAAGTGTGCTCGGGAGGAGCTTTGTAAAGATTGTGGTGGATTTGGAGACTTGTTTGGAAGATAGGGGTGGTGTTTGTGTTTTCATTCGGGTTCGTTTTGTGTTGTTCTTGTTTTGTTGCTTTTATCTCTTTTTCTTTCGTTTTCGTTGAGTCTTTGTTTTGGGTGTTGTTGTGTGTCTTGTGTGTAAACCGTTTTCGAAAACCCGGTTTAGAGGCTAGTGTGTGAGTGCTTACTTTCCTTTCCTAGTAGTGTAAATCGAGTCTTGGACTTTAGTCTAGTAGAATGACCCTAAATCAATGATTTCGTTGGTCCTTTACCTCGAGTCCACCTAGCTTACTAGGGATTTACTTCGGGATTTGCACTTTTGACCATTATGACCACCCACGGTGTGAAAAGGCCTTGGTTACCGAGTCTCGTCCCTTAGGTGACCATGTTTGGGATTGTTTGATTAGTCCAAGTTCTCCACTTTTTGTGGGTTTGAAGGGAAGGACGCTCCCCGACTCTCCCATTTACCTACCTCCTACGCATATCCACCAATAAATTGCAATTTGTTGATTCCTCTCTTTCTTGTCATACAATGAAATGCCAAAAAGCCAAATTTTGCCAAAAAGGGGCAAAGGAAAGAAAAATGAAAGAAAGAAAAGAAAGAAGAAAAAGAAAAGGCACAAAAGCCAAAAAGAAAATAGAAAAGATGAAAAAAAGAATGGCATGGCAAAACAAAACAAAAATGCAAAAGAAAAGAGAAAATGCCAAAAGAAAACCCGATTCACAAAAATAACCCCTACCTCACAAAAATAAGCCTTTTTCCGACTTTTGCCGTGAAGAGCCTACCAAAGGACCGAGTCCCTAGGAAGGATGATAGCGGCATTAGTCGGTCTTCCCTCATTTTGCATATTTCCATCTTTTTACTTGGACTAGTTAGGCGGTTTTGGACATGGGACGACCCTCTTGGCTCTTTGCTAAAGGGGGCGGGGTCTCACTTACCTACAGTGTCGACTAACACCGTGGTTCATCCTTTTTCCACTCCGCCGATCGTCCCGTAGTACGTTCTTAGAAGGTTAGGAGGAACCGAGGTAAGTTACCAACGTTTTTATTGCTTTGTCGTCATACTATTAGGGTTTAGTCCATCTTGGTTTGTATTGCTAGCTTGGGAACGTTGTCACTTGCCTTGAGCCCTAAACCAGTGCTTCTTTCACCGCTTGTTTGAGGGAAGCGGTATTTCTTTTCTTTTGGGTGCAACCTTTTGTGTGTTTGTTTGTGTGTTTGTTTGTTTATGTGTTTTGTGTCCGGTTGCATCCACAGTTTTGTCGCAAGACCCGACTTGCCTTGCGGAGTGCACTTTTCCTCTAAGTGCACTCGCGTGAGTTGAAAGGGCGTAGGGTGCGCTAATATCCATTCGGCTAGTATAGTAGTTAGTATGTGCTTACTCGAGGGCGAGTAAGGGTTAAGTGTGGGGGAGTTGATAAGTGTGGTTTGTAGTGCCTATTTCGTAGTGTTTTGGTCCCATTTTCCTTGTGGAATCGCTCCTTGGGAGCGATTTATGGGCTACTTATGCTTCCTTTAGTTCGTTTCAGGTTTCCGAGACCGATTTGGAAGAGTTGGAGCGATTTCGACTCGATACATACACATTTTGGAGCCAACGAGATAAAGGAACGATGACTCGATGCTTCGGAATCGACCCCGAGACCTTGGGACTCAATCCCGAGTCCCGAGACCCGATCCCGAGTCCCGAGAATCGATGAGAAGTTCACACGAAGCAAGGAGGAGCCAAAAGGGTCATATTGGAGGCCTACAAGACCCATCCCCGACGGGTATGCACCTCATCCCGTCGGGGATGAAGTGCGTATTAGAGGATGCTACTGCAGGTCCGTCCCGGTCGGGACCAACCCGTCCCGGTCGGGATGGTGGGTCCGTCCCGGTCGGGATGGCCCGTCCCGGTCGGGACCACCCAGCTTCACCCGTGTTTCAATTTCTTTCTTCTCCCTTCCATTTGTAACCCTATAAATACTTCCCCTCTTGTATTAAGACACCATCTTAGCTTATGTTCTTCAAACCCTAGACTACTTTAGGTTAGATTAGATTAGATTAGTGTAGATTAGTCGGTAATTAGTAGTTAATCTTAGTTTAATCTTGTATTATTGGATCTCTTGAAGAATCCATCCAAGATTGACAACCTTGGAGGAATTATTTGGGTTTTCTTCTATACAAGTGTTCATCTTTGCATCCTTCACTAGTTTGGTATAATCTTCTTCTCCTTTTACTCTTAATCCTTGTTTGTTCATCCCAGTTTTAATCTTTGTTCATTTTATTGTTCATATTTCATTGTTTTCACTAGTTTCATTATGGATGTTTTGTTTTTTGTGTTGGTTCATCTTGTTAGTGTTAGAATTAGTTTGATGATGTTAGAGTAGTGTTCTTGCTAGGGTCAGTAAGGTGATTAGGGTGTTAATTGGGTGATTAAGGGTTTGTTGGAGATGTGGGTGGAAGATTTGGGTTTCCTCTTGGCTAATGCATATGACATGTTTGATGAATTGCTTGAATGACTAAGTAAGTTAGATTGATTGTTTTTCTTGCCTTTCCCTTGTGGGTTTTAGTTGTTATGGGTTCGGTTCCCTCATTAAGTTGCGAGAGCCCGGTGAGGGCGACCCCTAGGTTAGTCTAAGTTGCGACCGTCCGGATGCGATCTAGGCCATAACACGCTAGAACCCCGTTTGTCATGTGTGTCTCCAAAATGGGTTCCATGAGGAACCTCTAGGTCGGTTTAAGTTGCGACCGCCCGGACCGACCTAGATTACCCTACTACCTCCTTCACTCTAGCTCTCCCTTGACCATTTCGTTACCCCTTTGACCCCAACCTAATCCTAGCCCGTTTTCCTTGTTTGTTTCTTGCTTTAGACCTAGCTTAGCCCTAGTCTCCCCCTCCTTAGATTAGCTCGTCTCGAACCTAGTCCTAGACCGTAGCATACCTTAGTCCGACCTCCCGTCCCTGTGGATTCGACCCGACTTGCCCTAGCTACCCCAGTTAGGTTAGTTGGTTTTTTATTTGACGGTTGGGATCCACGACAAATCCCTCCCATCAACAGTCTTCCTCCAAGCTCTGGTTCCGGACCCGACTTCCGAGATTAGTTTAGACGGGTCAAAGGTGCGACTGCGGAGAATGAGGCTGACTAGCTCTTCTTTCGGTTTTGGAACCGCGAGTTCTTCTCCAAAAAGTAACCCTAGCACGGGCTCGACATTCTTAGCATCTTCGGATTGGATGAGAACGAAGATGTCGTCTGGTATGTAGTTGCAGTCCTGGGCCAAGTGGGTCCCAGGGCGTGTGGGCCGATATAGGCCGGTCTGAGCAGTCTCGAACACTGGAGTGACGAAGGTAACCTTACCGGTTTCAGTTTGGCCCATGCTTTCTGGAGTTAGGGTGTAGCCCAAGCCTATTTGAGTCCTCCCATTGTCCAGAACTTCGAGAATTTTTCCTGCGGGGAGATCGGGCCTTGATGTAACCCCTGGTAGAAAGCCCAAATTTTGAAGCATCCGGTCGAGGTGGACCGTGAAATAGGGGCGGAAGAGGTGATCTTCTTCGATGGCCCCTACGAAGTCGAACCCCCAGAGATCGGTGCTGCCCGAGGTGTTGCAGTTAGCCACAGTCATAGGTGTGGCTTCTATAGTGATGACGGTGTCACGCAAAGGTAGCTTGATTTTTCGATGCAAAGTGGAGGACACGGCCCTGGTTGCATGGATCCAAGGTCTTCCTAGAAGAAGATTGAAGGAAGAAGTCACGTCGATCACTTGAAATTCCAGCTCTTTTTCTATCGGGCCCGTTATGATAGTGAGTTTTGTGGCTCCGGCTACTGACTTTGGACTCCCGTCAAAAGCCTGAATGGTTTGAGCTGTTGGAATATAGTCGGCCTCGGTGATGCCGAGGGCCTTGGCGGTCCTCAAGGGGAGGACATTGACTGCTGACCCGTCGTCAATTAGGGTCATGGGTAAGTACTTTCCGCGGCAGATAACCGTGATGTAGAGGGCCATGTTGTGGGCTGGCCCGAATGGTGGTAAATCAGCGTTGGAGAAGGTAATCAGTGGGCCTTCCTCTATGGATCTCCCTTTTAGGTGAGGTAGGACTGTGGCTACCATTTCAGCTGGAGTAGTCATGGAGTCGATTTTGACCTGATCGAGGGCCTTAGTGAGTGCCTCTCGATGTTCCTGAGTGCTGACTAGGAGTTGCCATATAGAGAGGTCAACATCGGGTCCTGTTGCCATATAAAGGGATTTTCCCGCTTTCAATGAGGTCTTGGATAAGGTGCTTTAGTTTCCAACACTTCTCGGTGTCGTGTCCCTTACCACGATGATAGTGACAATAGGCCTGGAGGTTGTAGGCCTTAGAGCGACGTTCGACCGGGATATCAGGTGTTGGGCCTATCGGGGTGATAAGGCCTTTTGATGATAGCCTCTGAAGGGCATTTTCATAGGTAGTGCCTATGTCAGTGAATACCCGGGGAGTGGTAGTTTTCTGGGATGAGGTATCGAGTGCATTTACCTCGTCGAAAATGCTACGAGTAGCAGCAGTAGTAGTGGGCTTGCTTGTTGATGAGCTAGCCCCTTGGTATCCTTTAGTGGAGGCCTTAGTGAGGCTTTCCAATCTTAGGTCATCCTCGATTCTTGTTCCCATTTCAGTTAGGACCGCGAAGCTAGGAATGATGGCGTACCGGAGGTGGACCCGGTAAGCTGGAAGTAGGTTCTTGACAAAGGCTTCAACCGGTACCTTTTCACTGGGCTTATCGACCATTTTGACGCTTTCCGCCCTCCAGCGTTGAAGGTATTTTGTGAATCCTTCCTTAGGTTCCTGGGCCATTACCTCCAGGGTGCGCATGGTGGTCTGGATTTCCGTGTTGTCGGCGTAGTTCCGAGCGAATTCCGTTGCCACGTCATCCCAAGTTTTGTATTTCTTGGGATCGAGCCGGTAGTACCAGGCTCTTGGGTGCTTCTCGAGAGAAGAAGCGAATAGGTGCTTGAACATGTTGGACTTAACCCCTTTAAGAGCCATGAATTCCTTGAAAGCCCGGATATGGTGGACCGGGTCTTCCGTACCCTCGAACATTGGTAGACCCGTCAGATTGAGATTGGTGGGTAGTTCGTCGGTCAGTGGGGTGTAAATCCTAGCATTCTCCGTATGGATGGAGCTTTGGGTTGTCAAGTGGACCTGTTCTTGCAGTTTGAGGACTGCACTGGCTAATGCGGCTAGAGGCCCGTCATCTTCGATCGAAGCATTGGGGGTTCCCTGTTCTACGGCACTAACCCGAGTAATGATGGCGATCTGGTCTTCCCGCATCTTCCTCAGTTGGTCTTGGATTTGGGCCAACGAGGTGGTCAATTCATCTATGGCCTTTTGCGTCATGGCTCGAGTGTGGGGTGACCTGTCTGTAAGGGCACCGCGTAATCAGTAACTGACCCAGATCTTAGAATCAAAAGTACATCCCGAGCAAGAAAAAGACTAGACTAGAAAGAAGACCGGAGACTGACTTCTAAATGGATGACGCGTGGATGGTGGGCCTTCCTTAGGATTTGGCTGAGTGGGCCTAGTCCTGTTCGAAGGAAGGTTTATGTGAGAAATCCCCAGACTTTAGACTCTAGTGTGTAAACGGGCTTCCCTTTGTAGGAGTTAGTCCTACGAAGGTGGGCCGTGCCTTGACAAGTAAGGCGGACTGGGATGGGGTGGAAACCCGTGATATAAGATCGACGGAGTTTCGACGCTATGGACTCTAACTTATGACAAGACCCGACACTGCTAAATACGGGAAGTCCTAAGAAGAAGAGGATTTTGAAAAGAGAATTTGAATTTGAAAACGAGCAAAGTCGGATTGGAAGACCCGATTTTTTTTGAAAACCGAGAAAATAGGGTATCGGGCCGAGATTTCGGGCTTTTTTTTGAAAAGGTTTGGACAGCATACCGGCTAAAAATAGGCTATTTTGAGTCAAAATCATAAGTCCTAAATTTGGCAGCTTTCCGGGTTTTTGAAAAAGAATGGTTTGAAAAGATGCAAGTGTTTTTTTGAAAATGACGGTTTTTGAAAAGACCGAAAAGGATCAAGTAGCATGTAGTCATAGAATCAGTATAACGACGCCATGTATGCTCTTAGTCTAAGTCTCGGTCGGTCTAATAGGGTCTATACCAACAACGATGGCTTTCTCGTACTGAGGACGGACTCCCTAAGCCGAGTTGGTCTTAGGACATGCCGCGAAACCTAAACGAGTTCCACCATCGAAGTCTTTAGTGCATCCAAG
The DNA here is from genome assembly GCA_958450325.1 of Agrostemma githago. Classification (NCBI taxonomy): domain Eukaryota; kingdom Viridiplantae; phylum Streptophyta; class Magnoliopsida; order Caryophyllales; family Caryophyllaceae; genus Agrostemma; species Agrostemma githago. The sequence goes on along the minus strand of OY288243.1, from coordinate 25,753,444 downwards.
TAGAAATGCACCGTGGTATAGTGGGACGTCGGTCACAAGTAACCGGCCCGGGATAGAACGGGGTTATGCATGAACCATTGAACTAAAACGTGTACATTACTAATCGAACGATTTCTTTTCGAGTTTCACCCTGAGGATGCCGATGGTAAGTGACACATCAGTTAATCCCCAGCGGAGTCGCCAAATTGTGGACATGACATAGGTCCACCCCGACGCGGCGAAGCGCGGGTTTTGGGGAGGCGATAGAATTTCCATATGAGATGGATCGAATAGAATTTTAAATCGTAGTAGGAGTCGCCACCGAATTTTATGGTTATTCGGAACCGTTCGAACCCACTCTATGTCGTAGTGGGCCATACTTAAAGCCTGGCCCATTTCCGATGTCAGAGTTTATTGGGTTCGTCCCTTTGCAGTTCGATACCGATGCCGACTGGGCGGTTAATCGTATATTGAATGACTCTCGTTGCCAATGGTTTCGGACATCCGGAAACCATGGTTCTGAGTAAGGGGTGAGGGTACGTGTTGGGAAGTTCAGCGAGAACACCCAACCCCGCCCGCACTTAGCGGCCTTTACTAAGATATCGTTTGATTTTGGTGTACACACGTTACTTCGACGATGAAATGATATGCAGAGATTATTTTCCTAAGACATGTGAGGAAAAATAAAATGGGTTGCTACGTCGTTTAATGCATGTTAAACTAATAACGTCGAAGTTATTTTAGCATGTGGGTTCGTTTTAGTCTAATAAAACGATAAAAAGAAAATATGAGAATAATTTGCTACAAACACGAGAAAACGGGTTAGTAACGATTGAAATAATAATATAGGAAATTGAAATCGAGAAAATAAAAATCAATCGAAAACTGAAAAATATAGCTTAAAACGTTGTTTTGTATAAAAAACGAAGTTCGAAGAAAAAAAAAAACAAAAAAAGGTGTGTCTCGGCCGAGAGCCGCGCGACTCGCCCGAGACCAATGCGGGTCGCGTGGCGGCCTGATTCCGACAACGGTTTTCGGAAATTTTTTGATTAAATCGCGTACGAATATAGCATAACTCGTACTCGACTTAATATTCTCGATATTCGTTATATTCGGTAGTTGATTATCAAATATTTAGAATAGTTTTGGAAAAGATGTAAATTTAGAAATCGTCTCGTAAAATAATAAAAATAAACGAACGAAAAACTTAAAAGAGTAGAACCGGATCAGACTCGTGCGCGAGTCGCCTGGACCGGGCGCGACTCGCGTGCGGGTCTGATTTTTATTATTTATTTTTTGTTCGAAAATCGTTAATTGCGTACAAACATGGATTAGTTTGTACTCGGTTTATATTTTCGATATTCGTCGCATTCGATATTCGATTATGAAATCGATATCGAATATTCGGAATGACTTTAGAAAAAGTTTTGAAAAAAGTTTGTTTTTGAACGAAAAATAAGAAAAAGGAATTTTGAACGAAAAGTTGTAAAAAATGGTTTTGAATAAAAAATGTAACGATTTCGTCGAAAAACTTAATATAATTCTTTTTGATACGATATTCGATTATATAGAATCGATATCATATTTTAAGAATATTCGATATATGAAAATAGTTTTTAATAATATCGATATTAGAAAAGAAAATAAAAAAGACCGACGAAAAGACCCATAAAAAAAACGAGAAGAAGAGAAGAGAAGAAGGAGAGACGGGTTTGATTTACACCCTCAACCTACATGCTTTGTTTTCTCGGGATAAGGCTCGTCGGGAAGTGGCTTAGACTTGGGAGCGTCGAGATGATGAGGATGAGTTAAGGTGTATCGGTTTGGGTGATTTGGGACGTCGGGTTTGGCCGGCTTCGTCGGTATTTCGAGACTTCGGAAAGGTGTCGGGATTTTCTAACTATCGGGTTGTATGTAAACCGGGTGATGGGTGTGTAAGAACCGTGTATATTGGCTGGAAAATCGTTGTAATTGATATATAATTGTGTTGGACGGGAGGTCCTATTTATAGGGAATTTTCGAAGAGAGTTTGAATACCGCTTAGGATAGGAAACGCAGGAGTTTGAGGGAAATAAGAATTCCGCTTTCTTGGCCAAGAAGAAAGGGAAACACGGCTGTTTTGTACTGTTTTGGCCGAGTGTTTTGCACTCGGTCAAGTGTTCGAATCGGTTTTTGAATAGGATTCCTGTTCGAGCTAGAATTACCGCTTGAGTAAGAAGCTGAGGAGAACGAGGATTCCGTTTTCTTGTGAGGGAAGAAAAGAGAGGAAAACCGGCTGGGTAGGGTGTATTGGCCGAGTATTTGGTACTCGGTCAATGTCTGAATCGGTTTCCGGATAGAATTCCTACTCGAGATCGAATTCTACCTTAAACGGAATTGTTTATTATTTTCGTATGGCTGATTTTTGTGGAATTATGGTCCGAGCTGGACACGTGAATTATCACGGTTGGTCCGCAAGTCTCGGGGAATAATTTAGACCGGGTTTTGACTCGGTTGTAAAAAGACGGTTTTACCCCTGGTGACGGTTTCGACCCAAATTAGTGTTATTTGACTCGAAACGACCCACTGGGCCTGGATTTGAGGTTGGTTTTATGAAATTTGTACTCCTTAAAAAGTCTAAACCAAATGTCCATGATTACAAGCCCATATCCGAGTTTATCAAAGCACGTTTACGTCCTATCATCATCGGGTGTTTGGCGGGAACTACTATAGACACCTGGCGGTCAAAATGTGGGTGTCTACATATTCTAAAATGGCGTTATGGAAATTCGATCAGTGTGCACAAGGCTAGACTTTCACTAGGATAATACTGGAAACCAGCTTCGAGAACTGTAGACTTAACTCATAACAAAATCTATTCTCTAACTAGGCAACTCAACTATAATAGGACTGTGTGCAGCGAGGGCCTGATTTAAGTAGTGCACACCCCTCCTGGATACAAACCATATCCAGTTCAACCCGACGCGACTTATACGATGCGATATCTAAGTTTAAGGTAAATATACACTCTCCTGAACACAAACCATGCTCAGTTCAACAACCAATGTGCCCCATAAAGACACACCAGCCTTACAGTTGATGGCAAAAACGTACATCTCAGACTATATTACTCTAACCTCACACTTCTCTTTATTCCATAACTCCAAAACAAGCCATTATCGATATTGAAAATAAATAATCATTATAAATAATACGAGGATAAAAGGAACATACATTTTATATTAAAAGGGAAAACTTTTTATAAATAGAAACTTACTAATTTTAGAAACTTACTTAAATTATAAATATGTTATAGAAAATTCGTAAATTATTAAAATAAGTGAAATGTAGAAAAATAGCATTTCTAATGAAATTAGCATTTTATTATTATCGTTGTTATCGTAACTTAATATATTTATAAATTCGTTACTCAAAATATAAATCAAATAGAATGAGTCAAAGTTTAGTAATTACTAAATAATTAGGAAATCGAGTTAAAACTATAAATTTTCAGAAAAGGGATGTTTTAAGAAAAATGATATCAAAATTAATTGAGTCGACGAATTTTATAAATTAAACGAGATTTTATAAAACATTCAAATTAGTTTTAGCAAGTACATTTTATCTATAAATAATACTGATTTTGCTAAAAAAATCAATTGTAGACAAATGAGAAATTATTAGGGAAAATAATTTCGTCTAAAAATGTATTTAAAACGAAATCGACTATTTCCTCCTTTATTAGTATAAGTCGTAAAACGAAATTAATTTATTGAACAAGTATACAAATCTCGATTATAATATAAAAATACGATTTTGAGTTAAAAAATTATAAATCAAAATATGACGAAATTATGAAATCGATATTATTTAGTTACTAACACGATAAACAACAAAATTTTATAACGATCGTAAATAATTAATTATTAACGATTTATAAAATGATATCGAAAATCGTAAAATATTTATAAAGCACACGATTTATTAAATAATATTTTAGCATATAATAAATAGCTAAAAATTAGAAAACCGAAGTTAAAATATTTACTATATACTACTACTCAAACATACGATATAAAATCGAGTAACGTCCTAATGTTACCTTGTTAAACCTCTGATATACATCTCCTTCTTGCGAAGTCCATCTCCAAACCTTCAATAGTACGCCTTAAGCTCTGAGTTGTAGAATCGCTAGTCCTATGGATGCTCCTCTATGCAAACCAAGTTCACGAACACAAGATACCGAGACAAGGTTGGATTCGGGCACAACTGGTAAACCCAAACAACGACGAGGGAGGTTAAAACAAATACGATTGGATTAGAATAAGAAGATACTCATAGTCGAGACAAGGAGAAACTCAGAGCTAAGATCTATCGTCTTAAGACGGAAGAAGGGAATTATGTGACAAACATAAGTCTGAAAAGTGAACTTAGTCGAGTAGACACGACAAAATCATTAGGACAGCAGCTGACGTTTTTAGATAGGATAACAGCAACAATAAAAACACACAGCAAGACGACGACGAGAATGGTACGAAACACAAACATACAGCAGCAGCACCAAACGAAACGGAAACAACAGCAAACAAGATGCAAATGACACGCACGCATCAACAAGGACGGATGAACAACCTCAGATTCTTTTTGCGAATTTGGACCGTTTTTCCTCCCATTTAGACCTGTTTTTCCTCCGTTTTGCGAGATTAGAGTGCGATTATCGCCTTCTTTTGAGTAATTCTCGTATTAGTGTCTCTCTTTTGCATTTTACGTGTTTTTGGTAGTTTTCTGTCTATTTTGATAGGATTTTTGACCGAAAACGTATCCGAGCTTCTATGAGCATGAAAGAGAGATATACAGTCCAAAGAGCAAAGCACACAATTGAAAGTTCGAGTAATCCAATTGATCGACAAAGAAAGAGACCGGAAAAGAGGCGGAGGATCACCGGGTGAAATTTCACCCGATGAGTCATCACCGGGCGAAATTTCGCCCGACGACATTTTTCACCGCCCGAAGATTTTCGTGGACACTCAACACCGGTCGAAACGACCGGGCGAAATTTCGCCCACCGGGTGAAATTTCGCCCGATGGAGAAAAGCGCCAAAAATTGCGAAATGAAAAGAAATTCTCACCGGGTGAAACTTCACCCGGTGGTGTCAGCTCGTCAACCGCAGGGTGAAGTTTTGCCCCATGAAGATGCAAAGGGTGAAGGTTTACCTTAAAGAAGAGGAATTTGATTATGGGCTTAAGACTGTGTGACCCATTAAGAACCACTATATATACTAAACCTAGGGTTTCATTTGAAGGTGTGCCTTAAGTGAGCCTCTTAGGAGTAGGAGTAGTGTAGAGGATTTCTAGTAGTAGTAGTTGTTGTAGTAAGATCCTTAGTAAAAATCTCCATAAAAACTTAGTAGATCTTATTAGTATTAGATTAATTCTACTCAACAATTCTCAATCAAGCTTCCATTTTTAGTAGAAGATTTGTGTTTTTATGTTGAAGATTGAAGAATTTTGCAAGTATTGGTGACAAGTTCTTGTATTATTTCTTCCAAGATTCAATTTTTATGTTGATCTTCATCTTCCTCCTTTAGTTGGTAAATTTTTCCCTCTCCCTTTCTCCATTAGTTAGTTTGTGTTTTTCTCTCTCCTTTGTTAGTCTCTTCTTAGTTTGTGTGATAGTTTATTTTCCTCCTTAGTGTTGTTTGTTAATATAGTTATTATGCATGCTTTAGTTAATCTCTTCTTTATTAGTGTTTTGTTGTTATCCATTATGACTAGTGAGTAGATTTCTTGTTGGGGAATTTAGGGATGAGGATTTGGATTATTTGAATTGAGGGATGTTGGTGGGTTGTTTACTTGTTGATTTATAAAGTTTGAGGTTTTTGTGTCTTTGTTGACCTAGACTGCATCTAGATTGACCTTGACTCGCTCTTATCAATATGGGGAAACTCGGGGTAGGAGTTACCTTAACTTGAGACTTATCCCTTTTCGCCGCGAAAGCGGGTTTTTAGGTGGGTTGGGTGAAGAAACCGAAAGGTGGCATTCTCTCTTTTCAACGTTGTGACTAAAACTCGATTCCAAAATTCTTAGACCTCAATTTCCGAATCCCGGCTTTCCTCAACGCACTACAACAAAATCATTAGTTTCTTTACGCTTTAAGCTGGACGCTTTTATAAGTGTCCACTCTTTTCCTTATCCAATTTTCTTTTTCTACCCTTTAGGGTCCGTTTGGATAATAAAATAGGAGGGAAAGGGAGGGGAGGGAGAAAGATGGGAGGGGAGGGGAAGAATGGTTGTTTGAATAACATGAATGAGGGAAGGGAGGGAGAGGAGGATTGATAAAAGTGTCTTTTATTTGGGAGGAACGAATGTATTACGATTATTAATCATAACTTTTGTAATTACAATTATTAATTTTAGACTCGTTTAAATATAACAAAAAAATGACTTAAAAATTGATAAAAAAAAATTAAAAAATTTATTATTATTATTTTTAATCAACTCAACTCAGTTACTCACTCGTAATTTTTTTTATTCGCTTTATTATCCTAACCGACTCATCCGCGATGAAAAAAAATATGACATAAATAAACTAAATTGAATGTGTCTAAACTGAACTAAATTGAATCCGTCTAACTGGAGTCAACTGAAAGTGTCTGAATATAAGTCTACAAGAACAGGGCGTTATCTTAACCCGACTCACCCGTAAGGGCCATAACGGAAAAAAACAAGGCGTCATAATATTTTTATCCTATCCTGACTCAACCGCAACGAAAAAAAGGCGTCGTAATTTTTTTATACGTTTTCTTATCCTAACCCAACTCACACGTATCAGTGGAAAAAAAAGTCGTCGTAATTTATCTTAACTCGACTCACCCGTAACGGGAAAAAAAGTCGTCGTCATAATTTATCCTAACTCGACTCACCCGTAACGGAAAAAACAAAGTAGTCGTCGTAATTTATCCTAACTCGACTCACCCGTATCGGGGGAAAAAAACATTGTCGTAATTTTTTTATCCTAACCTAACTCACAAGTATCGGAAAAAAAAAAACAAATTGTAGTAATTTATCCTAGCCTGACTCACCCGTAACGGAAAAAAAAATCGTCGTAATTTTTTTATTCTAACCTGACTCACAAGTATTGGAAAAAAAAATCGTCGTAATTTATCCTAGCCCGACTCACCCGTAACGGGAAAAAAAGTCGTCGTAATTTTTTTATCCTCACCTGACTCACCCGTATCGGAAAAAAAAGTAGTAAATTTTTTTATACTAGCCCGATTTACACGTATTGGAAAAAAAACAAGTCGTCGTAATTTTTTTATCCTCACCGGTAACTGAAAAAATAAGGCATCGTAATTTTTTTATACGCTTTTTATCTTATCTCGACTCACCTGTAAGGCGTACCGGAACAAAAAAGTCAAAAAAAAGGAGATAAAATAAGGAGATAAAATGAGTGTAAAAACATATGTTTAGTAAGTATAATTTGTAATGGTATGATTAATGGAAAGACAATCCATTTTCCTTCCAAATCTTGTCAACTTTGGCAAGATTTTATCTCACTCTAAAATGAATCCATCTTATCCCTCCATTTCCTTCCCCTCCATTTCCCTCCCTTCTTAGATGGTATCCAAACAAAGGATAGTCCTCCCCTCCCTTTTCTTCTATTTCCCCTTATCCAAACACACCCTTAATGTGTCGAGAGTTATATTTTTATTATAATTTATAAACAAACCCTCTAAACTCTAAACTAATGAATTGATTATTATAATTCATAAACAAACCCTCTAAGCTCTAAACTAATGAATTGAAATAAGCGTTGGCAAAAAATTCGTACCCTACCTTTATTTACGAAAAACCAAAAACTTCTCTTAACCAATTACCCCGCCTCACCTAAACTAATTTAAAAATCCCTTCGTATAAACCTAATCAATCATCGCCCTCACCTGTTCACTTCGTTCATCAATCACGCACCTTCGTTCATCAATTACGCACCTTCGTTCATCACCAATCTTCTTTTGATTTCGCATCATCGTTTTGCTCTTGATTTCACTTCACTAGTAGAATTAATGTCATTGAAACCTATAGAAAGGAACCGGTTGTAAAAATAAGGGGTGCCTTAGACTCCAAAAAAAAATATCTTATACCAATGAAATCAGTTGTTCACTAACAACTGGTGCCAAAGGTATTAAGTAAAATATTTGAAAACTATTAAGATGTTTTTGCACCTGTAAATTAAATTGGTTCCAAAGACCCATCAACAGAACCTGTTCTTATGACAAGAGGTTCCAAAAAGTAAGATTTTTTTAAAAAAAAAGCCAAACAAACTGCAAGTCTGCTACCCACGAAATCAGAAATTAGAAATGAAACCCACTCTTAAAAATTAAGAACCCTAACACAAACCAACTGACAAACGCGAAGAACACGGAGAACAGGAAATCAGAAATTAGAAATAGAATTCATTGTATAATCGCAGAGGCTAACACGAATAAAAGTATATACTAAGAAGAACACGAAGAAGTTCTGCAATTCGATTACGGTAAGGATTTAACTTCTGCAATTACCTAATTCGATTAAAGTTCTGTAATTCGATAAAGGATGAACTAATTTCTGCAATTACCTAGTTTTTGCAATTTGAATGTTTGAGTATCACTGATGTAAGTCAGTGATGACATGTTTTCAAGCATCGCCCGACTAAGGTACTACACTATTTCTTTCTTTCTTTTCGTAATTGAACCGAATAATTATTATTATGTAATTGAACTGATTGTTTTGATTAATTTTTCCTTCTTCTTCATCAGTCAAAGCTGTAAGTTTCCCTAATTCAATCTCAATTTGTTGCTTTTCCAGAAATCATGTTGCTTCTGCGTAGATCATACTCCCTTCGTTTCACAATTACCTTCCGTATTCCATACCGTATTTGAATTCAAAAGTTGTGATTCAGCGTTTAGTTAGTCTTGTGTAAGGCGATTTTACATTGATTTTGTAAAACAGATCAGAATTTCACCGAAACAAGTGAAATTTTTGTTCAATGTTTGAGGATTGACTCAATTTCTGTGTTTCTGTGTTGTAATGTGTGTGAATTTGGGAACAGAAAATGATGTTGCAGGCAATACCGGTAATTCCCTAAGAAGTTTTACTTCATTGATAATTGCTGAGCTGCAGAAGAAGTCACATCACGGAAAGGATGCCTCTCGTGTTAGGGCCCTTCAAACTAGTCGTTGCCTCGAGCTTGCCGTGTTAGTCTCCTCTTCTCTTCCTTTTTCTCCACTGTTCCCATATCATCTCACTCATTGCTTTTTTACTACAACTATATGTCCAGATATCTGAGGTTGGAGCTGTTGGAAGGTGTGTCTGCTTTTCACTCTAGTAAATTTGACAAGTCTAGAGAAGCTTTGACGTCTTCCCTAAAGTATGCTTTTCACTATCTTATTTAGAATATTTGCAACGTTCCCTTGGAAAATTTCTTCTTCTATGCCATTGAACTGTGTTTGTGATCTACATGACTGTCCATCCTCATATTTTGTGTTACACCCCCCCGTCATTCTTGTTTCAAATTCAGCTTCTAGTATCAGATAAGGCTCTGGTACTGCTAATGAGTATGGGTTACAAACAGCACAAAGAAATTAGAGCTTTGAAACTAAATGAACAGATTGTCCAGAGTGCTGTTAGTTTTCTTGAGGAGAAAGAAAAGAAGGAAAAAGAAAGTGTGCAGATGATCTGAAGCATCAAATTAAAATTAGGCTTGTTTTGTTGAACTTTCTCAATCTCTTATACATATGGGTTTTATTATTATTGTTATTAGTATTATTTTTTCTCAATTTATAAATTTGTTTTATTCAGGGAACAAAAAAAGTATGGAGAAACTCCACTTGGAAAGGTGTTTGATATGCAAAACCTGAATGCACTAGTGTCCATCAGGTAAAGCCTTAATCTTGAAGTTTGCCTATTCTATAACATCTCTTTTTGGACACATGTGAAAGAGGAACTGGGTGAAATGGGAGATTCTCTTCTGCATTATTTGTTTGTGCTCGAATATTAAGTTCTGAAATACACTTCATACTGACCAATTTACCTTGTGAAGACTTAAGTTTCTTGCTTTTTAATTTAACAGCAACATCACTACCCTATTCTCCCACCTGTTGCAGAGTAAAGGGTGGATGGATGTACTCAACCTTGTGTCTTTTTTAATTATAATTTCACGTGTAGATATGTTTACGAGTGACCCATGATGGGAATCGCGACAAAAAGTTGCAGTGACTGACTGCTGCATGACTATATAAAGCACACACTTGTACAATCTTTGTGAGCTATTTGGCATTATATCAAACTTGCCTTGTGTCACCAAATTCAAGAACGGATATGTTTAACAACTTTGAGAAGGAGTTGGCTGCAGAAGCCCTAAGGAGGCATGAAAATGATACTCTGAAGGCTTTCGATGAATTGACTCCTCCCAAGACTAAATATGATCTACAAGTTCGTATGCTTGTCAAGGTTCACATTATACTGATTCTTTTAGCTCATATACAAACCTAACACTTCCTTGTGATCATTAGTTTGATATAGAATCAAAGCAGCGGAAGAGACAAGAAGGAAATATGGAAGCGAGAGTATCACAACTACCATCCATGGGGTTTGACAGAACAAGCGGTAGGTCAGTCATCTCAATTCAGTTTATTCTCTTTCGGTTCAGTCACCTTTAGTCCAAAAAATGCTTTTATAGCCCTTTGTACTGTTAAGTTATTTAGTAGGGATAAAACCGTTGATTATTATTCATGCTTGTTTATAGCCCCTGGATAGGATGAATGGACAGAATAAAATTGACATAATGACTATTTATAACCCTTGCGTGCGGGTGATGTATTAGTTGTCTTAATTTTCTTTTACATGTATGCTTTGGCAGATGCAGAAGGAAATTACAACATGGTTCGTGATTTAATTCAACCACATGATGTATGGATTGATAATGGGGTGAAATATTTTGTTACCTTCTATGAGTTTTGATGAGGGTCGAAGAGCCTGCATTGGGCCGCCCGCCTAGCAGGCCCCATAAAGACCCCGTCCAGGGAACCAAGGAGCCTGCCCAGCAGGCCATTGGGATAAGATACCAGGATTCCCCCAGTGAAACAAAGCTACAAGGAAGCCGCATGCCTGGTAGGGTAAGGCGACTGTCTGTGAAGAGCGTGCAGGCACTCCCTGCTCGCCTGCCTCCGGGCGACCTTCTCCCTGAGCAGGGCCGGGGTCCCCAGAAGCCCCCTCTGTCATCTTGCCTACAGGTAAGAGAGAACGAGTGGATGGGGAAAAACCACGTGTCAATTTCCCATCCACTCATTCTTTCTCTCCCCACTTCTCTTTCCCTCTCTCTTGTGGGAAAGTATAAATACTCTTCCATTTCCCACATGAAAGAGGTTGGATTTTCTCTCTCTAGACTCTCACTCCTAAAAACGCCACCTAGTTCCTCACGAGCTAGGTTCATCAAGGCATTTCACGGACTAACTTAGGCATCGGATAGGGTTCCCTCGGACAACCTCCGAGGCCCTGTGCGTTCATTGTGCAGGGAGCAGGCCAACTCCGCCGGGAAGGTCCGATCAAGGGAGAGGGATAAAGGAGAGATTCAAGGAAATTAGACGATCCGTTACTCATCAACAATCCGATTACACAACCCGGATCCAGAGCCGGGTTAATTGTTTCCGTGACCGGAACAATTTGGCGCCGTCTGTGGGGACATACGGTTGTGCTCACGAGTTACCCACAAAAATCAACCATTCCTAATCACAAAAAACTAAAACAATCAAAGTAATCATGCCAGAAATCGTTGACGCCAGTGCAGGGGCGGGTCCGACGGTCCCACCGGTGAGACCCCTGTATGGCATGCCACAGCCAGAGAGGATTCCTCCCGCCACGATCCTGGGGGTGGGGGGAACCAGTCTCCTAGGCGTGCCAAGCGCTGCTGTAGCACCTGAGTTGGGGACACACCCAGGGCACACTCTGAATCTGACCCCAGCTCAGATGGCACAGACAGCCGCCTTCTTCTCTGCAATGCTAAATCAGGAGTTCACTCCTGAGGACCTGGTAGGCAGGGTCGCATCGGCCCCCAGGCAGCCACCCTCAATAAGCAGGGATGGAGCTGGGGGCACGAAGCGGACCGCCGCCAGAAATGCTCAGAGAAAAGCAAGAAGGACGGCACAAGTATATGCGCAGGTGCAGAAGCATCTCACAGCAGGCAGCCCAGAGCCACCTGCCCAACAGTAGGCGTTCTCCATTCACACAACAGAATCCGCGTCTGGAGAACAGAGAGGTTTATCCCGGGAATTGCAGGAGAGAATGAGGCCCAGGGAGCCCATGTCAAAGCGCCTGGGAGAAAAGCACGGCGGGGTCTTCTCCAGGTTAACACCGGCGGTCAAAGAGCAGTCAGCCCCGGGTTTGTCCCAAAGCCTGCAGTCTAGGCTCAACCGGGGGCAACCGCTTGAATCTAGATACCACCAGGGTGAGAACCTCTGCCACTCTCAGAGAAAGAGACCCAAGCAAATCTCCCCTGAGACAGAAGATGAAGCAGCAAGCAGGCCGCCTCCAAGGCACCGCTCCCCCAGTACGAGGAAACCGATCCATAGACAATGGGATATGCACGGTAACCAGTCTGGGGAAAGAAGGTCACGAATGGTAGGCAGGCCCACAAAAACCCCACTTCATCCTGAGGTACAAGAATACCCCATCCCGAAAATTAAAATGCTGACCATTAAGTTTGACGGGACAACAGACCCAGAAGACCACTTGGCGGCATTCGAGAGCCACATGGGCATGTACGACGTGGATGACGCCATCTGGTGCAAAGTCTTCCCAACCACCCTGGTAGGGCTCGCACAAGGGTGGTTCAGGGATCTCCGCCAAGGATCAATTAAGTTCTTCATAGAATTGGCCGAGGTCTTCCTCGAACAGTATGCTGGGAACAAAAGGAGACGCCTCACTCGCTTCGATCTTATGACCCTAAAGCAGAAAAAGGGTGAAAGTGTAAGGGAGTACCTAAGGAGGTTTGACCTATCCTACCAGCAAGTCAGGGAGATCGATGACTCTACCGCTGCCTACGCCCTGACTATCTCCCTGCTCCCAGGAGAAATGAAAAATCAGATGATCAGGGCCCAGCCAGAAACCTTGGCCATGGCCAGGAAAATTGCTGAAGGTTTTATTCTGCAGGAAGAGTTTCACAGCCTGCCGGATACCCCTGCAGGCCAAACAAGGCCGCAGGGGGGACCGCAGGGTGGGCGTGGCAGAAATGAGCCAGGCAAGCAGAGAGAAGAGGGAGACACTCCCAAGAAGGAACATACAACATACCAACCGAGATTTGACAGCTACACGGCCCTCAATAGGTCGATAGCAGAAATCTTCGAGTTAGAAAAAGAAACAGCAAAATGGGCTCGTCCAAACAAGCCGCGCAGCCCAAAAGGGGATCCCAAAAAGTTCTGCACGTTCCATGACTGCATAGGTCATACCACAGAGGAATGCCGCCACTTAAAAGACGAAATAGAGAAACTAATAAGAAACGGCTGGCTGAGTAACTATACAGCAAGGAACAAACCCCAGAAAGAGGCGGCGGACAAACCTGAGGGCTCAGCCCAAAATCGCATGGTCATCCATGTAGTATCAGGGGATGCAGAGGGGCGGACCAGAAGGCGCAGCCAGAAAAGGCAGATCCGCGAACTGCGTAACCAAATTTGCTACGCCGAGAAGGCAGGCAGCCCAAGGGGCACTACCCTAAGCATCACCCCTGAAGATGCAGGGAGAGTCGTGTACCCACATAGTGACCCTCTGGTCTTAACCCTGGAAATCGGCAATCACATTGTCAAGAGGTGTATGGTGCATACTGGCGCCTACAAAAATCTCTTATACAAAGATGCTTTTGAGAAGATGAACCTTGAAAGAAGGCACCTGAAGCCAGCCCCCGGATCTTTGTATGGATTCAATGGAGCAGGCATGCTACCCATGGGAGTTATCGATCTGCCTGTTACGTTTGGGGAGGGGACCTCAGCAAGAAATATCAGGGCGTCATTTGTTGTGGTGGATGCCAAATCCGCGTACAACGCCCTGATAGGCCGAGCCACCCTAGATGAAATAGAAGATGCCGTATCAATTAGGGCCCTCACCATAGCCTATGTAACAGACTTTGGCATGGAGGGGAAGGTCCACGGGGATCAGGAGTCGGCCAGACACTGTTATTCCGTGGCCCTGCAGGCCCATGAGACAGAAAGAAAAGGGAAGCGAAAAGCCCAGTGCTCTCCTAGCAGGGTAGGTGAGATTCCGACTGCCAAGCAAGAGCCAGTCCGCCTGGAGCCTGAAGGGGAGAGCATGCTAGTGGACTTAGAGCCAGGGAGGCAGGTCCTTATAGGGGCCGACCTGGAGGAGTCCTACCAAAAGGAACTAATTGCAGTCCTAAGAGAAAATAGGGACGTATTCGCCTACTCTGCAGACGAAATGCCAGGGGTCGACCCGGCCTTTATTGTTCACAAGCTTAACATTAATCCGGAGGCTCGCCCGGTGAAGCAGAAGAAAAGGAACATGTCCATGGAAAAAGATGCGGCGATAAAAGAAGAAATAGACAAACTTCTGAAGGCAGACTTCATCGAAGTATGTGACTATCCTGAATGGCTGGCAAACGTTGTCATGGTAAAAAAGTCATCAGGCGCATGGAGAATGTGCGTGGATTTTACCAATTTTAACAAGGCCTGCCCTAAGGACTGCTACCCTCTGCCCAGGATAGATCAACTAGTGGACGCCACTAGTGGATACACCACGCTGAGTTTTCTGGATGCGTTCTCAGGGTACCATCAAGTGTACCTCTGGCAGCCAGACAGAGTGAGGTGCGCCTTCATAACCAGCCATGGCACCTACATGTACAAGATGATGCCATTTGGGCTGAAGAATGCAGGTGCCACCTATCAGCGGTTGGTAGACAGAGTCTTCGAAAGTCAAAAGGGAAGAAACTTAGAGGCCTATGTTGACGATGCGATCGTCAAAAATAAGGGGGACAAGGAGCATCTGATAGATCTTCAAGAGACCTTCTCTTCCCTGCGGTCATACAAGATGAAGCTGAACCCGAAAAAATGCACATTCGGAGTCCAATCCGGGAAATTCCTGGGTTTTTTGGTCAGCTCCAGGGGGATAGACGCCAACCCCGAGAAGGTTCAGGCGGTCCTAGACCTCCCGGAGCCTAAAACCATCAGGGACATTCAGAGGCTCACAGGCAGAATGTCCGCCCTGGCCCGGTTTATCGCCTGGTCAGCAGACAAGTCCACCCCCTTCTTCAAAATATTAAAAGGCAACAAACAATTCAAATGGGAGGATGAACAGAAGAAAGCCTTCGAGCAATTGAAGGAGCACCTGAAGAAACTCCCTACCCTGGCAAGACCGGTAGTCGGAGAAAAATTGTACCTATACATCGCTGTCACGAACACGACGGTAAGTGCCGTCATCCTAAGGGAAGAAGCAAACTCACAGCAACCCATCTACTTTGTGAGTCACGCCCTGGGAACAGTAGAAAGAAATTACCCCCTGATAGAAAAGGCCGCCTATGCAGTCATCATTGCAGGCAGAAAACTCAGACCCTACTTTGACGCACATCCTTTCGTGGTCCTCACCGACCAACCGCTGGAGAATGTGTTGGAAAAGTTTGAGAAATCAGGGAGACTGCTGAAATGGGCGATCGAGTTAAGTGGGCTGGGGATATCTTACCAGCCGAGAACAGCCATCAAAGCCCAAGCCTTGGCCGATTTTCTGGCTGAATGCTCCCATTCAGGGGAAGAAGAGCCCCCTGCTGAGGAGTGGATCGTACACACTGATGGATCCTCAACAGCCAATGGTGCAGGCGCAGGCGTCGTGTTAACCAGCCCCGAGGGAGTGTATTTTGAGCATGCACTCAGGTTCACCTTCCCGGCATCAAACAACGAGGCGGAATACGAGGCTGTACTCACAGGGATAAAACTGGTTAAAGCCGCAGGGGCAGAGCGAGTTACACTAGCTACCGATTCTCAGCTCATTGCCAATCAAATTAACGGAGAATATGAGGCCAGAGATCAGACCATGGCCACATACCTTGAGAAAGTAAAGCAGGAGTTGTCGGGCCTAAAGTCCTATGAAATCCAGCAAATACCTCGATCGCAGAACAACCGAGCCGACGCTCTGTCAAAGCTGGCCAGCTCCAGCCTACAAGACATACGGAGGTCGGTGTGGGTTGATGTTTTGCATGAAAAATCTACCAGCGCCTGTCAGGCGATTAGCACCGTCGAGGAAGGGCCGGAAAATTGGATGACCCCCTTCATCCAGTTCAAAAGGCATGGTATCCTGCCATCAGACACAGCGCAAAAGAGAAAGGTACAGGCCAAAGCAGCCTGGTTCATAATTATTGGGGAAGAACTCTATAAGAAATCTTTTACTTACCCCCTGCTCAAATGCCTAAGGGCAGACCAGGCTGGTGAAGTACTGGAGGATATCCACTCAGGAATCTGTGGACATCACATCGGAGGAAGATCGCTGGCCCACAAGGCCCTAAGGGCAGGCTACTACTGGCCTACCATGCTAGCAGATGCCAGAAGCCTGACCCAGAAGTGCAGAAAGTGCCAACTCTTCGCCCCATCAATCCATGTCCCGGCCCAGGAACTCAGGCCAATCCTATCCCCCATCCCCTTCGCTCAATGGGGGATGGACATACTAGGACCTTTCACGGTGGCCACTGGGGGCAGGAAGTTCTTGATTGTGGCTATAGACTACTTCACCAAATGGATAGAAGCTGAAGCAGTGCCCAACATTACCGAGCCGGCAGTCAGAAAAGTGATCTGGCGAAATATTATCACCAGATTCGGCCTACCAAAAATGTTGGTGTTTGATCATGGCAGGCAGTTTAACAATGATCCCCTGAGAATCTGGCTAGAAAGCCATAGCATAGCGGTTGCCTACTCGGCTGTCTGCCATCCTCAAACCAATGGACAGGCGGAGGCAGCCAACAAGCAGATCTTAAATGGCCTTAAGAAAATGGTAGATAACCTCAAAGGCAAATGGGCTGACGAGCTTCCCAGCATACTCTGGTCAATCCGGACCACCCAAAAGGAGTCTACAGGCCAGACCCCGTTCGGCCTAGTATATGGAGCAGAGGCTCTGCTACCAATTGAGGCCAGAATCCCATCTCTGCGCTCCCTGCAATACGACCGAACTGAGAATAAAGCTGCAATGGTCGAGGCCTTAGATCTGGTCAATGAGATAAGGGAGGAGGCCAGTACCAACATCGTTGCCTACCAGCAACGAATGAGGAAAGCCTACAATAGAAGAGTACACCAGAGAAATTTCCAGATGGGTGATCTGGTTCTCAGAAAAACGCAGGCTATTGGAAAATCAAGAGAGCATGGAAAGCTAAGTGCCAACTGGGAAGGTCCATACCAGGTAACTCAAATCCTGGGACCAGGCACATACAAAATCGCCAACCTTGAAGGACAAGAGTTGAATGCTCACTGGAACGCGGACACCCTGAAGAAATATTATGTCTAAACCAAGTCTAAGAATAGTTTTTATTTTTGCTGAAAACAAAGGCGGAGGACGGTCAAAGAATGTCGACGGCTCCGACCACCCTTATGTCAAAAAAGTTTTATAAAGAAATTAGAAAGCTTCAGATTTATACTCGTTGCCTGTTCAAACTTGCGCTCTCACACACAAACGAGCAGGGGGCAATAGGGGGAGGCCCCCCTGTTGCCAAATCTAGGGAAAATGAACCCCCCAACAAAAATTCCGAGCCTCCCTGCTTACCTCTGGGCAGGCAGGGGGCAGGCCCCTGGACTTTGAACAAAAGCCAGGGACAGGCCGGATCAACAAGGACTGGGGGCAGGCCCTCCAACCTTGTATAAAAAACGCAAAAAAGCCTCCCTGCTTACCTCTGGGCAGGCAGGGGGCAGGCCCCTTGAACTTTGAACAAAAGCCAGGGACAGGCCGGATCAACAAGGACTGGGGGCAGGCCCCCCAACCTTGTATAAAAAACGCAAAAAGCCTCCCTGCTTACCTCTGGGCAAGCAGGGGGCAGGCCCCCTGGACTTTGAACAAAAGCCAGGGATGGGCCAGATCAACAAGGACTGGGGGCAGGCCCCCCAACCTTGTATAAAAAACGCAAAAAGCCTCCCTGCTTACCTCTGGGCAAGCAGGGGGCAGGCCCCCTGGACTTTGAACAAAAGCCAGGGACGGGCCGGATCAACAAGGACTGGGGGCAGGCCCCCCAACCTTGTATAAAAAACGCAAAATGCCTCCCTGTTTACCCCTGGGCAAGCAGGGGGCAGGCCCTCTGGACTTTGAACAAAAGCCAGGGACATGCCGGATCAACAAGGACTGGGGGCAGGCCCCCCAACCTTGTACAAAAAAACGCAAAAAGCCTCCCTGCTTACCTCTGGGCAGGCAGGGAGCAGGCCCCCTGGACTTTGAACAAAAGCCAGGGACGGGCCGGATCAACAAAAGACTAGGGGCAGGCCCCCCAACCTTGTATAGAAACGTTATAGACCTCCCTGCTTACCTCTGGGCAAGCAGGGGGCAGGCTGTACATCAAACTTATACAAGAAACCAAACAAAAACAAACAAAAAGATCTTCATAAAAAGGAATAAAGTGGCAAGGGTACACAAGATAAGAGTCTGCTAAAAAAGTGATTACAGTAAACACGGCAGCCGGCCACCAAAGGGCTCGGCGCGCAAAGAAATAAAGAAGTCAAAGCATCAGCGTAGGCGCAGCGGGGGAGGAACAAGAGCCCTCTGAGGAAGACTGCCCTCCATATTAAGCAGGGGGAGCATCTGGGCCAGAAGTAGCAGCCCCTTCAGCCAGCCTGCGCATCTGGGCCTCATCCTTGGCGGCGTAAAGGGCCCGAAAAGCTTCTTCATCAAAGCCAGGGAACATCTCCCTGACAGCTTCCATGACCACCCCTAAGCAAGAGTTAGCGCCATTCACAAAACCCGCCGACACGGCCATTTCCACATCTTGGATTATTTCATCCCTCTCTTTCTGCCACTCCTCAGTCTTCGTCGCTAGATCACCAAGAGCTGCCCGAAGATCTGAATTCGCCTTGGAAAGGCGCTCCCCTAGATCGACGACACTTTTCTTGGCATGATCCAGCTCAGCTAAAGCCTTCCTGGCCTGCTCCAGCTCTGCGAAGGTGATTAGTGTAGTATGTTGTGCCTATTTCGTAGTATTTTGGTCCCATTTTCCTTGGGAAATCGCTCCTTGGGAGCGGTTTAGGGGCTTCTTATGCTTTCTTTAGTTCGTTTCAGGTTCCCGAGACCAATTTGGAAGAGTTGGAGCGATTCCGACTCTATACATACACATTTTGGAGCCAACGGAGTAAAGGAACGATGACTCGATGCTTCGGAATCGACCCCGAGACCTCGGAACCCAATTCCGAGCCTCCGAGACCCGATCCCGAGTCCCGAGAATCGATGAGAAGCTCATGTGAAGCTAGGAGGAACTAAAAGGGTCATATTGGAGGCCTACAAGACTCATCCCCGACGGGTATGCACCTCATCCCGTCGGGGATGAAGTGCACTTTGGAGGGTGCCACTGCAAGGCCGTCCCGGTCGGGACCAACCCGTCCCGGTCGGGATGGTGGGTCCGTCCCGGTCGGGATGATCCGTCCCGGTCGGGACCACCTGGCTGTAACCCGCATTTCTTTTCTTCCAATTCCCTTCCATTTGTAACCCTATAAATACTTACCTCTTGTATTGTTTATGCATCCTACATTAGTTTAGCCTCTCTTAAGCCTCTCTACAAGATATAAACCCTAGATTTAGTTCCTCACATGAGTTTGAATCTCTCTTTAATCCTTAGTTAATCTTAGTTAATTAGTGCTTGTATTAAGAAGATACTTGAAGACTTCTCCAAGATTGACAACCTTGGGATTATTATTTGGGTTTCTCTTTTATGCAAGATTTCATCTTTTCCTTCATCTAGTGTTGGTATAATCTTTCTTTTCTCTTGTTTATTGTTATTGAATCAAGTTTGAATCTTTACTTAGTGTTTGTTGTTATTGATTGTTATTGTTCTTGATGATGAATGTTAGGGTTAGGATGTTGTGTTCTCTTCTTATTTTTGTTAGTTCTTCTTTGATTATGAGTGAGTAAATTACTTGTGGGTTAGTAGGGGGATTAAGGGTAGATTATGGGTGATTAGGGTTTGATTAGGGGTGACAGGTAAATCCTTATTGTTAGTCACATTCTTGGCACACCATGTGTTTGTTGAAATGCTTGTTTGGGTTGTAGTGGCCATGCTTCTCATGCTAGTCTTCCTCTACTCATTGTTTGCTTAGTATGTGGACACCCTTGACCACCCAAGTCACCCTAGCACACTTATGAACCCGACCTAACCCACCTCTTTCCATATTTAATTCATCTTGTTAGTTAGTCATCATTTCTTTAGGTTGCTAGTTAGTTGGATTTTTAGCATCGTTTAGCATTTCTCTTAGTTTGCTAGTTGGCTTGTGTTTAGTTAGTATTTGATAATCTAGTTCATCATAGCTCATCATTAGTCTACTTTCTTCTCCTCTCATCATAATTCATCAATTAGTAGCTCTTTGTGTTTGTTTGGTAGCATAGTCTAGTTTTAGGCCGATTTAGTCTAAACCTTGCAATACCGTCTCCGTGGACACGACACGACTTACCCTAACTACCGTTAGGTGCTAGTTGGTTAATAATTGGTGGCGGGATCCACGACAAATCCCACCATCAATTTGGCGCCGTTGCCGGGGACGGTGCATTGTTTAGACTTTGTTTGCTCATTTCTAGACTTAGTTACTCTTCTTTGTGCCATTCTATCATCTCTTGTGAATATTCTCTAGTTTTTCTTGATTTCTTAGCTTTCTTTTCTCTTTGTCTCTAGTTGTGCTTGTTTATTGTCGTTACCTAGTGCCCACAAAGCACTAGGTGTTCTTACGTTTGTTCTAGTGTGTAGTGTATGCCTAGGCGGGGAGGCGAATTCTTTCTCTTTAATCCAGAGCCGGAGAGGCTTTTTCGAGCCTTTCGCCAACGGACGATTAACCGGGTTAGGATCTCTCAACCAAGTGCAAGCAATACCCATCAAGAGCAAGCTCAAGGAAGCGACATTGAGGAAGCATATCGAGAGACGGCCGAAGGGAATTTCACCAATCCCTTCGGAGATTCTAGTCCTAGTTCCCCATCTACATCTACATCAACTCCGTCTACACCATCTTCTCCCTTACATCCAATAATGCCGAAGTTTTCCTCCCACTCTACATTCACGGAAGACGTCTTGCCGGGACCCAATGCTCTACCGGCCGCTTATGCCGGAAATTTTACGGCCAAGACCCATTTCATCCAACTTGTGGAAAGGAACCAATTTAGTGGTTTGCCCACCGAAGACCCGCACCAACACATGGAGACTTTCTCCGATTATTGCGACGCTATCTCTCAACCCGGGGTTACACAAGATCAAATCCGATGGGTTTTATTTCCATTTTCTCTTATTGGAAAAGCGAAGCAATGGATTAAAGGTCTCGATAGGGCAACCATGGGCATCGACACTTGGAAGAAACTTGCATTGGCATTCTACCAAACTTTCTACCCTCCGGAGAAGACTAACTTACTTAGGGCCTCCATCACCGGTTTCCAACAACGGGATGAAGAGAGCTTATATGAAGCTTGGGAGCGGTTTAAGTCATTGGTTAGATCATGCCCTCACCATGGACTTTCACAATGGTTCTTGGTCCAACAATTTTGGAATGGTCTTTATGAGGACTCAAGAACTATACTCAACATGGGCTCGAATGGTAGGTGCACCGAGGTCGATGATGACCAAACTTGGGCGAGAATCGAAGAGATGGCGGTGCATAATTCGCAATACTCTAGGCCTAGGAAGGCAAACCGAGGAGGTAGGCACGAGGTTGATGCTATAACTCAATTAAGCATTGACCTTGGGGCTCAATTGAAGACACACATGGAATCCATTGACAAGAAGCTTCAAGGTCACCTCACTCAAGTCCAAAGCATCGGTTCCTCCAACCAAGCCTCAATTCATGAAGTGAATGCTTTGGGATTCGCACCTCCTTTGCCTTATTATGGCTTGTGTGACACTTGTGGAATCGTTGGTCATGACCCTATGAATTGTAGAGGGAGTATTGAGCAAGTGAATGCCTTTCAAGCATTCAAGCAAGGTACTTCCTATTCTAATCAATACCAAGCTTCCAATCAAGTCCCTCAACAACAAGCTTTTCAACACCAACAACAACATCGTTCTTATGTTCCACCTCCCTTAAGGGACAACAACCAAGGTTACCAAGGCAACTCAAGGCCTTTCAACAACTTCAAGCAAGGTAACCAAGGTTCATTCAACAACAATCAAGGGTTCCAACAAGGGAACTTCAACCAAGGCTATCAAAACCACAACCATGGCAACAACCAAGGCCTTAATCAAGCAAATTCTCATGGGTTCCGAGGGAACCATCATCAACAACAAGCAATTCAAGGAAATCAACAACAAAGCAAGCCTAGGAGCCGATCTCCTACTCATGACTATGGTACTCCCTTAGCCCTCACCAATACACCGCATAATCCATCATCACCACCACGGGATTCCGACATCCAAAAGCAAATGGTGGATATCTATAGGGATACTCAAGAAATGCAAAAGAGGCAATTGGATGCACAAATGTCACAACAAGAAGCCATTAATCAAATTTTAATGGAAAACAAGGAAATGAAAACTCACATGAAGATGATTGAGAATCAAGTGGCACAACTAGCATCGGGAAGTTCCTCAAGACAAAGAGGGCAATTACCCCCTCAAGGTGTAACTCCGACTTTTGAGCAAGTCAATGCCATCACCACAAGGAGAGGTACATCTTATGACTCTCCCCCATTCCCGAGTGAGCAAGAGCCAATGCAAGAACCGACAAGAAAGATGCCACCTCCAACTCAAGAAAGCTCAACCCTTGATAATCCAACGGAGGAGCAAGTCTTATGGGAGGTTGAGAAACCTCAACAAGACAAGCAAACCACACTTCAAGCTAAAGATAAGGGTAAAAAGAAAGTGTCATTTGAAGAGCCCACCCCGATTGAGCCAAATAAATATCAAGTAAAGTTGCCTTTCCCATCAAGGCAAAAGAAGACTAAGGTGGACACTCAATATGACAAGTTCCTTAACATAGTGAAGAAGTTGGATGTGAGTGTCCCATTCACCGAGCTACTTACCCAAATCCCGGCATATGGAAAATTTATGAGAGAAATATTGGCTAGGAAGAGATCCGTCGACAAGGAAGAGACCATCGCGTTCACAAGGGTGGTGAGCGAGCTCATTCAAGGTTCTACGCTTCCAAAGTTGAAGGATCCGGGTAGGTTCTCGATCCCTTGCACCATAGGGCACTACAAGATCGAAAGAGCTTTATGTGATTTGGGTGCGAGTGTAAGCATCATTCCCTACTCCATTTGTTGCCGACTTGGGATGAAGGAGCTCAAAAGTACCTCTATCACGCTCCAAATGGCCGATAGTTCACTCAACCGACCATTGGGGATGCTAGAGGATGTGCCGGTGAGGATCGGTAAGTTCTTCATTCTGGTTGACTTCATCGTGCTCGATATGCCGGAAGATGCCAACACTCCCATTATTCTTGGGCGCCCATTTCTACATACCGCCGGTGCTATGATCGATGTGAAGAATGGTAGGATCACTTTCGAGCTAGGCGAAGAGAAGTTAGTGTTTGACCTTCAAGGAAACACTTCGCCTACTAATGATGAGTCATGCAACATGATCCAAGCCACTAAAGACATCGATCTAGGGGTTGAGTCGGGACAAAGCATGAACAAGGAATCTTATGTACTTGAGGATGATGACTCCGATATGGAGAAGGATGAGAGCCCGTGTCTTGGGCTTAATGACAAGTTGGAGAGCAAAAAGGATGAAGATGAGCCTCCCTTGGGGCCACATGAAGACCGATGGACGTTTGGGTATATACCGAAGGATCGAAAGTACAAGTTCAAGCCATTGAACTTAGTAGATCGGGATGCCCCGGGAACGTCGAGACATGGTCATGAAGAGCCTTGGTTTGTGGATGCATATGTTACTAGCTTGATTGAAGACTTTGCTAGGGCCTTCGACTTGTTCCTTCGTGCCCTTGATGGAGATGGAACTAGTTTTGGTTGTTGAAAAAGATTGAAGAAAGTATCACCTTGGTTTGACGGAGTTCCATAAGAACCGTCTCTTTGTATATATTCCTTTCCCTTATAGTTTGTTTGCTTTTGTGAAATTCGTGATTATTTGGATGATTGATGAGCGTTGTGAGGGAGGGAATTTGATGTGTTAATTGAGTTTATTGTGATAGGTGTGAAGTGGAAGTGATTCCTAGGGAAGAGCGGTCATTGTTGGAGCTTGGATTGCGTGAAGGGAAGTCGGTTTTTGAAGCTTGGAACGAGCTTTTGGGAGCTATAGAGGGTTTGGGG
The DNA here is from genome assembly GCA_958450325.1 of Agrostemma githago. Taxonomy (NCBI): domain Eukaryota; kingdom Viridiplantae; phylum Streptophyta; class Magnoliopsida; order Caryophyllales; family Caryophyllaceae; genus Agrostemma; species Agrostemma githago. The sequence continues at coordinate 25,729,039 of OY288243.1, read as the reverse complement.
ACTCTTCCCGACCTAGAAGAGGTCATCCCGTCCGGGATGGAAGGCCCATCCCGACCGGGAAGGATGCCATCCCGACCGGGACGAGGTCTTCCCGACCGGGACGAGACAGCCATCCCGACCGGGATGGACCCCCTGTCCTCCGTTGGCTCTTTTCTTCGTTGTTTGAGACCACCCAACCACTTTATACCCCCTCCCAACCTCCCTACATGTTCTTACTCTCATTGTATGACCCTTACACCTCACATACATGTCTTCACCTCACTTTCTATTCACTTCAAACTGACTTTCGCATCCAAAACCCACCTCATTTTGCATTTGTGCCCCAACCATGGAACCGGATCGCAATTGGAGAGGAATAACGACGACTTGGACAAGCTAAGTGCCTATTTTGACTTATGAGACGATGGAGCGAGTGAGTCGGTAACCTTATGGTACGACAACTATCCTCTCTTTTCCGTTTGTATAGCTTGTCTTCTTTGTTTATTCCCTTTCCCTCTTATCCTTTGTGTCATGGTGGCCTTCGAGGCCTTGGTGTGCTTGCTTCCGACTCTCGATGATGTGACTACATCGAGAGTCATTTCAAAATCCAAATTTTTCAAGATTTCCACCTTTCTGTTGGATTTAGTCGGATTTAGGCGGAATCCGGGCTAGGTGACTTGATTACACCTAGCCCTCCCCTCCCATTTCCTTTTATTTCCTTCTTTTTATTTTTCTCCCCCCTTCCATATCCTTTTCTTGTCTCGGCCCATGGTGACTTGACTACACCCCGGCAGGACGCCTTCTACTCTTTTCTCCACTTTATTTTTGATTTTTAGCTTTATTTTCGTAGTTTCTTTTATTTTCTTTTGTGCTCCATGCACTACGGTCGAGCATGAGGACATGGCTCGACTTAAGTGTGGGGGAGCGATATTCTAGCATAGTTAGCCTTGTTTTTGTAGTTTTTCTAAAAATCTTTAAAAAAAATCCAAAAAATTTGAAAAAATTTCATAAAAATCAAAAAGATTTTCTTTTGTGTGTTTTTCTTTTGTGTCGTATATTTGTTTCTTTGTGTGTTTTGCCTCCCTCTTCCTTATAGGTTACTTGAATCGCCGTTAACTTTGGAAGGCTTTCAAGACTCCCGGTAACATCTTATCTCTTTTTCTTCTTTACCTCTTGCGGAGTTTGGAGAAGATTGTGATGTTGTGTGCTCGGGTGGAGCTTTGTAAAGTGTTGATGATTTGGTGGCTTGTTTGGAAGATAGGGGTGGTGTTCGTGTTTTCTTTTGTGTTCGTTTTATGTTTTTTTTGTTTTGTTACTTTTGTTACTTTTTCTTTTGTTTTCGTTGAGTCTTTGTTTTGTGTTATGTTGTGTGTCTTGTGTGTAAACCTTTTTCAAAAACCCGGTTTAGAGGCTAGTGTGTGAGTGTGTACTTTCCCTTTTTAGTAGTATAAATCGAGTCTTGGACTTTAGTCTAGTAGAATGACCCTAAATCAATGAATTCCTTGGTCCTTTACCTTGAGTCCACCTAGCTTACTAGGGATTTACTACGGGATTTGCATTTTGACCATTTTGACCACCCACGGTGTGAAAAGGCCTTGGTTGCCGAGTCCCGTCCCCTAGGTGACCATGTTTAGGATTGTTTGATTAGTCCAAGTTCTCCACTTTTTGTGGGTTTGAAGGGAAGGCGCCGTCCCGACTTATCCATTCCCCTACCTCCTACACATATCCACCAATAAATTGCAACTTGTTGATTCCTCTCTTTCTTGTTACAAAGAAATGCCAAAATGCCAAATCATGCCAAAAGGGCAAAGAAAAGAAAATGAAAGAAAATGAAAGAAAGAAAGAAAAGAATGAAGAAAAAAAGAAAAGGCACAAAAGCCAAAAAGAAAATAGAAAAGAAGAAAAAGAAATGGCATGGCAACAAACAAAGCATAAATGCAAAAGAAAAGAGAAAATGCCAAAAGAAAATCGTCTCACAAAAAGATTATATCCCCACAAAAATAAGCCTTTTTCCGACTTTTGCCGTGAAGAGCCTACCAAAGGACCGAGTCCCGAGGAAGGATGATAGCGGCATTAGTCGGTCTTCCCTCATTTTGCATGTTTTTCACTTTTTACTTGGACTAGTTAGGCGGCTTTCGGACATGGGACGACCCTCTTGGCTCTTTGCTAAAGGGGGCGGGGTCTCACTTACCTACAGTGTCGACTAACACCGTGGTTCATCACTTTCCACTCCGCCGATCGTCCCGTAGTACGTTCTTAGAAGGTTAGGAGGAACCTAGGTAAGTTACCAACGTTTTTGTTGCTTTATCGTCATACTATTAGGGTTTAGTCCACCTCGGTTTGTATTGCTAGCTTGGGAACGTTGTCACTTACCTCGAGTCCTAAACCGGTGTTTCTTTCACCGCTTGTTTGAGGGAAGCGGTATTTCTTTTCTTTTGGGTGCAACCCATTGTGTGTTCGTTTGTGTGTTTGTTTGTTTTTGCGTCTTGTGTCCGGTTGCATCCACAGTTTTGTCGCAAGACCCGACTTGCCATGCGGAGTGCACTTTTCCTCTAGGTGCACTCGCGTGAGTTGAAAGGGCGTAGGGTGCGCTAATACCCATTCGGCTAGTATAGTAGTTAGTTTGTGCTTACTCGAGGGCGAGTAAGGGTTAAGTGTGGGGGAGTTGATTAGTGTAGTTTGTAGTGCCTATTTCGTAGTATTTTGGTCCCATTTTCCTTGGGAAATCGCTCCTTGGGAGCGGTTTAGGGGCTTCTTATGCTTTCTTTAGTTCGTTTCAGGTTTCCGAGACCAATTTGGAAGAGTTGGAGCGATTCCGACTCTATACATACACATTTGAGCCAACGGAGTAAAGGAACGATGACTCGATGCTTCGGAATCGACCCCGAGACCTCGGGACCCAATCCCGAGCCTCCGAGACCCGATCCCGAGTCCTGAGAATCGATGAGAAGCTCATGTGAAGCAAGGAGGAACGAAAAGGGTCATATTGGAGGCCTACAAGACTCATCCCCGACGGGTATGCACCTCATCCCGTCGGGGATGAAGTGCACTTTGGAGGGTGCCACTGCAAGGCCGTCCCGGTCGGGACCAACCTGTCCCGGTCGGGATGGTGGGTCCGTCCCGGTCGGGATGATCCGTCCCGGTCGGGACCACCTGGCTGTAACCCGCATTTCTTTTCTTCCAATTCCCTTCCATTTGTAACCCTATAAATACTTACCTCTTGTATTGTTTATGCATCCTACATTAGTTTAGCCTCTCTTAAGCCTCTCTACAAGATATAAACCCTAGATTTAGTTCCTCACATGAGTTTGAATCTCTCTTTAATCCTTAGTTAATCTTAGTTAATTAGTGCTTGTATTAAGAAGATACTTGAAGACTTCTCCAAGATTGACAACCTTGGGATTATTTGGGTTTCTCTTTTATGCAAGATTTCATCTTTTCCTTCATCTAGTGTTGGTATAATATTTCTTTTCTCTTGTTTATTGTTATTGAATCAAGTTTGAATCTTTACTTAGTGTTTGTTGTTATTGATTGTTATTGTTCTTGATGATGAATGTTAGGGTTAGGATGTTGTGTTCTCTTCTTATTTTTGTTAGTTCTTCTTTGATTATGAGTGAGTAAATTACTTGTGGGTTAGTAGGGGGATTAAGGGTAGATTATGGGTGATTAGGGTTGGATTAGGGGTGAAGGGTAAATCCTTATTGTTAGTCACATTCTTGGCACACCATGTGTTTGTTGAAATGCTTGTTTGGGTTGTAGTGGCCATGCTTCTCATGCTATTCTTCCTCTACTCATTGTTTGCTTAGTATGTGGACACCCTTGACCACCCAAGTCACCCTACTACACTTATGAACCCGACCTAACCCACCTCTTTCCATATTTAATTCATCTTGTTAGTTAGTCATCATTTCTTTAGGTTGCTAGTTAGTTGGATTTTTAGCATCGTTTAGCATTTCTCTTAGTTTGCTAGTTGGCTTGTGTTTAGTTAGTATTTGATAATCTAGTTCATCATAGCTCATCATTAGTCTAATTTCTTCTCCTCTCATCATAATTCATCAATTAGTAGCTCTTTGTGTTTGTTTGGTAGCATAGTCTAGTTTTAGGCCGATTTAGTCTAAACCTTGCAATACCGTCTCCGTGGACACGACCCGACTTACCCTAACTACCGTTAGGTGCTAGTTGGTTAATAATTGGTGGCGGGATCCACGACAAATCCCACCATCAGAAGGCCTGCTAAGCTCTTTTCGACTCCTCCTCCAGGCGGGACACCTCCCTGACAGCCCTCTCATTCTGAGACTTCCAGTGGATCGCCTGATTCCTGGCCTCTTCCAGCTCGATTTCCCTTTTCGCCAACTGATCCTTCAAACTGGCAATAAGAGCAACGTCCCTTTCGACTGCAGAAAGGCGGTCAGAGTTAGCCAGTTCCTCGTCACTCAAACGGTTAAGGGCCGCCAACTCTGCAGAAGCCTGGATGATTCTGGCGGTATGCTGAACGTACTGAGTCACCTGATGAGTGGCAGAATGGACAGTCTTGAGGAGATGATCCGCCAAAACTGCCCCGGAGTCGGAAAGTAAGGCGGAAACATCCTGGCTATCGCCGGCGGTGTAATGGAATTCGGTGTTCTCCTCAGAAAAGAGGGTACCAGGAACCCCCTGAGCGAAGCGCTTTGGTTCAGGCGTAGCAGTTTCCAAATCCACCACTTGGTCAGCATTCGGAGCCTCCCTGCTCCTCTTTCTAATCAGCCCTCTGGGAGTGCTTTCCCCAGTCTCTTCGGAGCACGCGGTCCTGAGGGGATCTGAACCCCTGTGGAAAGGCCCTCCTGCCTACCAACAGGTGAGGGAGTAGCCTCACAGGCAATCACCTTCGCAACCGGGGAAGGGGTGGCTTCAGAAACCGCCGTTTTTGCAGGCGTTGATCTGGGAGGGGCAGGGAGCCTTGGTCTACTGAACGACAAACCCTTCAGGTGCTTCATCAAGTTCTTCTCACCTTTCTTGAAATCAGGGGGAAGAGAAGGGCGACTTTGGACGACGGTAAGAGTCTCGGTCAGACCCAGACGCCTCACCTCCCCTTTTCTCCAAATGAAGGTGGCAAGATCTGCAAGGCAAACAGACGAACAGTCAGGATACTTAAAAAGAAAAAGGGTAAGGAAGAATCATCAGCACTCCTGAACTACCTTCATCTAGGCCCGGATTCATGCCCACCCGGGTCAGGTATTTATCAGTAGCAATGAGCTCCGCATGGGGGAGCCATAATGAAGGGCCATATACCCCATATTTATCAGTATGGGCGGCAAAATAGTCTGTCAGTTCCTTGTCCTTCTCGCTCAGCTTCACCTCCAAGGCTTTTCCACCCACGCCAGGGTGATACTCCTCGGGGGTCTCTAGTCTGGTGTGGACATGATTTCTGAAATGACGGGGAATCTTCCACCCATGGGCACTGTGCACATAAAGAAAGTTGTTCTTCCAGTCTCTCAGACTGTCCATGGCTGGCCACACCAAAGCATGTCCCTTCTGCCTCAAGAGGGACCAATATCCAGGAGAGCCCACACTCCCAGAAGAGACCATTTGTAGGCCAACCATAAACCTCAGGGCATCAATAGAAGGCTCGGCGCGATGGAACAAGTAGGTCCAAACATACGAAATCAATGACCTGACAGCCGTGGCTGTCAGCTGGGCGATGGCCACATTCATACGCCTGAAAATCTCTTCCAGGGAATGATGAAGGGGAAAGCGAAGGCCGAACTCCAGACATTTGTGATAAACCGCTATGCACCTGTCGGGAGGGCTGCATACGGTATCTTTCTCGCCGGGGACGACAATTGTGTACCCATCCCCAAAATTGTAAAACCGCTCGATCGCACCGGCGACATTTTTCGCAAGAATCAAGTCCCGGTTTTTCGGGTCAGGGTAAGTTCTCAAGGGAACGTGATACTTGACTTTGTCTAAATAATAAACCTTACCCCTTTCCCGACGAATAAGGGGGCCAGAGGTCCTGGAGGGGTCAATTTCCAGTGCCTTGTCATCCGAATCAATAACGTCGAACGGAGGAGGGTCAGGAGAGTTACCACCTCCACTATCCGCCGAATTTTCTTCCTCAACTACCCCAGAGCCAACCTCCCTAGAGGAGGAGGCGAAGTTCTCCCTACCTTTTTCCCTTTCCTCCCTTCTCGATGGGTCAGTAAAATGTAGGATCCGCTCACGAGTTCTAGACATTGTAACTCTAATTGGAATGGAAAACAAGAAATCGAAAAGAAAGAGCAAGAAAGGGAAGACAAAAGTCTAACCTAAGGTCGTCTGCCGGTGCGATGAAAGCCTGAAGGAGAAATCTCCCAGAGAAACGGGGGTACAAAGGAAGGCACAAGTCGTCACACCAAAGGGTTTGCAGAGAAAGAGAAAAGAAGATTTGCAAAAGAAAGGTTTGAAAAAGGAAAAATAGGAGGAATGAGTGGATGTTTACTTTTATAGGAAAAAAGGCATACAAAGAGTCGCCAAACCCTCAGAAATCCGCCCAAAGACTACTGTCCACGCGTCACTCCCTCAGAAGTCAACCCTGTGTAACTTCCCAAGGGTAGCCTCGAAAGGACCAAAGGGTGTCAGAGGATTGATCACCCTGTGACGTCCTCTCTTCATTCAAACAATAAGTAATAAACAAATAGTAAAAATACAACACACAAACAAATTGCCTGAGTTTCATTTCATTAGCCTTAAAAGGGAAAATTACATCTAGTGCCAAACAAGAAAAGAAAATACACAAGGGCCTAAAAATTCCGGCCCGACAAAGTCAAACACCCTGCTACGCAGGCCTAATCGTCATCCAAGTCTGGGGAATGGTCCCCAGGGCTGCCTGGGCTCCCAAAATCCGAGCCCCAGTCCCAGTCTAGGGAATCTTTGAAAGGATCATCAGGGATTCCGTCCCCATCCTTGTCACTCAAGCAACCAAGACCCTCGCTATCATTGGAGTCTCGGCTGCTATCCTCCCAGTCCCTGCCAAAGGGAACGGCCTGGGACTCGTCGCAGGTGCGACAACCTGTCCTCCTCACAGGCGAGGAGGGGCCTGACGCCAGGGAGGAGTCAGTATCAGAAAAGTTAGGGTCAAACTGCTCAGGGTGCAGCCACGGAAAGCATTCGTGGCATCCCCGGTCAAAGCAACCCCCTCCCTGAGGGCAACGCCTGAATCTGGGAGCAGCAGGGGGCGAGGATCTCTTGAGACGCTTGCTGAACCTAGTAGGGACTTTCCTGCCACTCCGACGAGAATGAAGCCGTGAACGACGGCTACGACGGATAGCTCGATAAGCAGCTCGAGCGTACCGAAGCCTCCAAAATCCTCTAAAAAGGAAAGTAACATAGCGAACTCCACGGCGAGTCACGAATTTTTTGATCCAAACCATGATTAAGACAAAGAAGGAAAAGAAAGTTGGAAATGGGTCATGAAAATGGCGAAGGAAAATGCAATTTATATAAGGAGGGAGGCCAAGGTATTGAATAACATCCCAACCACCCTGACAGGGGAAACGACCAATCAGCACACCAGCACGCTGCCCAAAAATCCATTCGGCGCACAAGGCAATCATGACCCAAGGAACAATTAAACTCTTGGCATGCCCAATAACAGAAGAGACTCCCCCTCGGGAATGCGCGAACGCATTAAATGCACTGGAAAAAGACACAAGTAAACTCCCCTCCATCAAGAGTCCACCTGCCGAAGGGGAACCCTGCTTCCCCTCCCAGCAGGTGAGGGCCAATTGATGAGGGTCGAAGAGCCTGCATTGGGCCGCCCGCCTAGCAGGCCCCATAAAGACCCCGTCCAGGGAACCAAGGAGCCTGCCCAGCAGGCCGTTGGGATAAGATACCAGGATTCCCCCAGTGAAACTAAGCTACAAGGAAGCCGCCTGCCCAGTAGGGTAAGGCGACTGGCTGTGAAGAGCGTGCAGGCACTCCCTGCTCGCCTGCCTCCGGGCGACCTTCTCCCTGAGCAGGGCCGGGGTCCCCAGAAGCCCCCTATGTCATCTTGCCTACAGGTAAGAGAGAACGAGTGGATGGGGGAAAACCACGTGTCAATTTCCCATCCACTCATTCTTTCTCTCCCCACTTCTCTTTCCCTTTCTCTTGTGGGAAAGTATAAATACTCTTCCATTTCCCACATGAAAGAGGTTGGATTTTCTCTCTCTAGACTCTCACTCCTAAAAACGCCACCTAGTTCCTCACGAGCTAGGTTCATCAAGGCATTTCACGGACTAACTTAGGCATCGGAGAGGGTTCCCTCGGACAACCTCCGAGGCCCTGTGCGTTCATTGTGCAGGGAGCAGGCCAACTCCGCCGGGAAGGTCCGATCAAGGGAGAGGGATAAAGGAGAGATTCAAGGAAATCAGACGATCCGTTACTCATCAACAATCCGATTACACAACCCGGATCCAGAGCCGGGTTAATTGTTTCCGTGACCGGAACAAGTTTTATCAACCACTTAAAAAAGGAGGACATATTCTTGTACGGTTTGTTGGAGATGTTAATAAGAAGGAAAGATTTTATTCCATTAGAGAAACAAATTGGCGTCGTGTCAATGCAAAATATAAAGCTGATATCATCAAGCTTATTCGGGTACGTTTTTTTAAAAAAAAATAGCCTTCAGGTGGAGTTATAAATTTATTTATATTATAAAGTTACTTATTTGTTGTTTTCCCATTTAAGGACAGTTTTGTAATTCCTGATGGTGATCCTTACGACCAAGGATTCTCAAGCGCACGGGTAAAAGTGTGAGACAATATAGGCATTACGTGAAGAAGACATTTTTTAACCCAATAAGAAAAAAGAGGAAGTTTATCAAACAAGGCCTGATGGATATACTCTTGATAGTTGGACCCAGTTGGTTGATTATTGGTATTCTGATGGTTGATTAAATAAGGGTTATGATTAAATAAGGGTGATTAAAAATATGTGTACTTATGCAGAAATTCGCTAAATGTGGAAAAGAGGCACGAGCAGCACATAATCATGTCTATACAACTGGTCAAAAAGCTATGTTAATATCCGAGCCGATTTTGTATTTATTTTCACTCTTTATATACTAATTAGTTGGATGTGTATAATAACTTATGTGCTATAACTAATTTGAGTTTTGACAATGAACATGCAGAGAAGAATAAGAGAGACCCAAGTGAATTGGAGATATTTAACCAAACTCATACAAAGAAAAATGAAATCTTTGTGAAAGACACACTAACAGAGGATTTTCTGGTAAGCTTATACTTATAAACTTCTACAATCCATTTTCTTTTCATTTTTCTGTTTCTTTTTTTAAAGGTTAAAGGTATATCAATTATATATTCTTTTTTAAATGTTGACACTCAAACTATGTTATATCCTAAAAAGTCCCAAGTAGAAATTGAGAATGATGTTTTTAATAAGCTAATGTTTGAGGAGGAGGTCTCTGAACGTCCCTTGGGTTACGGATTTGGTGTGAATCAAAATGATATATATGGGGTGCGTAGTATCTTAAGAAAAGAGAGATTTAAGTGCAGTGAAAAAGATACTTCAACTTTTCGGGATGTGCAAAAGGTTGTGGATAACTTGACAGAGGAGAATAAGGGAATGAAGAAGAAAAATGAACAGCTACAATTGAAGTATGCTGAGACTAATTCGTTACTAATTTTTTTGAATGTAATGAGTAGTGGGGAAACATCAGATGAGAGTGCAAATATGGCAAAGACAATCTTACACAGCATTCCTGATCCTGAGGTAGTTTATTTCTCTAATATACATTTATATTTTCTACTTATTTATGGTTCATTATATGGTCTATTCAGTTTTCCTTATTATATTTTTTTACCACTATAGGACGTCCTAGAACACAAAAAGGGAGATGATGACGTAATTGATGGATGACAAAATCGGCTCACTATTTTTGAACTTGGACATTAAATTCAATGTTTTTTCGGAGGAAAACACGTACCCTTGTAGTTTTTTAATATTTTTTTTATTTTACTTTGGATTGCGGAATATGTGATTGGATGAAGATTATTCTAGATGTTCGTCTTATGAAACTCTATTTGATTGCGAAATATATAGATTGGAGATTATTCTAATTAAGTGTTTGTTTTCTGAACGGTAAACTCGATCTTTGTGTATTATTGATATCAATTCAGTAAATGTAGAGCCGCCCGTTTTAGACAACATAAATATGTAATCGCAAGCAGTAGTCAATTGTTGGAAATATATAATTATTATTATATTCTTTATGATAAGATTCTCGACGCTTTTACGATATCAAAGTGTCGATAACTGAATTTTATATTATTATTCCTCGACTCTTTTAAGAGTAGAAAGTCTCGCGCTTTGAAAAATATTTGGCCGGGAAAAAAATTGTGACATTGAAAAGCGTCGAGGTTGCATATTTTAGTGTACCACCTAGTGACGCAAAAAACCGTCTTGAATAAAATATTCAACGTTTTAATGCGTCGAGAATGGCGACATAAAAATGAGTCGAGAATTCCTGACGCCCAAAATCTCCATGCTTTCTGGAAGTGTCGAGAATTAAATTTGCGACACTTTAAAACGTCGAGAACCCACCTTTAAAGCGTCAAGAAACCAAGGATTTTGTAGTAGTTAACACCTTTCCAATTATTATTTCTAGCTTTAGTTGGGTAGCTCGCTAGCATTAGTTCAACTCCTCTCGTCCCAAAACCCCCATCTCAATCCCAATCGCAACTAAACCTTAGACTTGACCAATACCGCTTAACCGCCTCCTTGTGGTTCGACCTCGACTTGCCGCTACTACATAGTAGTGAGTTGGGACTAAAAATATTGTTTGCATGCGTGTCAGCGACAGCGCGCATCAGACATCATCTCCATGACATCTTCTTCTTGTGTCATACCATGACATCCTTGGTGATGTATTATGCTTGGTGATCTAGTACATTAGTCTATAAATAGCCATCTAATCCCATCATTTTTCATCATCCAAAATCATTCATCTACTTCTCTTTATATCAAAAAATATTCTCTAAAAATATCAGTAATATAATTAATAGTTTGAGTGGAATTTTGGCAACGATTTTGGAAGTAACTCATTTACGGTCTTGCCGACACAAAGATCGTAGCGGTTGTGCAATCCTGGGGGTCGAATGTCAAAGAGTCCATGTGTAGTAGACGGGGCATAATCGACTTTAGGACAGTGACCTCATGTCACGTCACAACCTTTATTTCCTCTCAGATAAGATTATTCTTTTTCCGTCTTATTTATTTATTCACTACTCGTCTAACAATCTAAAGCGATTATTGCTCTTTTCTTTTTATTATGACTAGTAGTGAAGTGTATGATGCTATTCCGTTAACATCTACCATGTTGACTAATCCCATAATTCCTGATATGTCAAAACTTGACCCATTTGACGGAAAAAACTATAAAATGTCGTCCGATAAAATGGACTTTTTTCTGGGTCAAATACGGGTATATTATACTCTGACTAATATTCAAACCACTGAAAATATTAGGAGGGATTTTCAGACGGATAATAAAACTTGTCGAGGAATGCTTCTTCATTATAAGACTCCCGCCTTATTTATGATATACAACAAGTTTAAGTCGGCTAAAGAAATTTGGGAAGCTCTGAAATTAAAATATGGGAGCGATGATTATGGGTCTAAGAAATATGCTTGTAGACGATGGATAGCTTTCAAAATGTCTGATGATAAACCCATCTTAGACCAAGTTCATGATTATGAAAATCTGTGTTCTGAAATCGCTTCCAAGGGAATAAAAATCTGTGAAATATTTCAAGCCCACTGTTTGCTTGACAAACTTCCCCCGTCTTGGCAAAATTTTGTCTACAATATGAAACACAAACAAAAAGATTTTTCCCTCCTCGAACTTGTGTCTCATATAAAAGTCAAGGAGCAGAATAGGATTCAGACCAAGAAAAACGAGTTGAAAACTCTTCCTCTACTGCTAATTTGGTCAAATTTAGGAAAAATAATCATAAGGGGCAGAAAAATTCCCACAAAGGTCCAAACAAATATTATGGGCCTAAACAAACTGAACAATTCAAGGAAAGTGGAAATAATAAAAGGGAATTTAAGGGAAATTGCTTCACATGTGGGAAAGTGGGTCGTGTGTCAAAATTCTGTCTAGAAGGGTTTAACAACAAACGCTGACAAAATAAGCCACAAGCACACCTAGCTGAGTCTGACTTAGAAGAAATCATAGCTGTTGTAGTAGCTGAAGTCAATTTAGTTAGCAATCTTCTGAATGGGTATTGGATACGGATGCTACAAAGCATATCTGCTTCGACAAGAACATGTTCAAGGAATATTCTGAGATTCTTGGGAATGAGTGTGTATTTATGGGTAACTCTAGCTCCGTTAGGGTTCATGGAAACGGCAAAGTAGTACTCAAACTAAGCTCGGGAAAAACACTTGAACTCAACAATGTGTTGCATGTACCCGAAATTAGGAGGAATTTAATTTCTGGGTCACTTATGAATAGGGCTAGAGTTAAATTAACTTTTGAATCTAACAAACTTGTACTCACTAGGAATGGAAATTTCGTTGGGAAGGGATTCTGTAATGGTGGTTTATTTGTCCTCGATGTTGAGACAGTTAATAAAAATATTCATGCTTCTGTTTATATTGTTGAGTCCGTTTCTCTATGGCATTCTAGATTAGGACATGTGAATGTCGACTCGATTAAACGACTCAAAAAGCAGAACCTCATACCTCAATTCAGTAGCACAAGTTTTGATAAATGCGAAGTATGTGTTGAGGCTAAACACGCAAAGGCGTTGTTTAATAAATGCGTAAAACGATCTAGTAGTCTCCTGGAACTTGTTCACTCCGACCTAGCAGATTATAGAAACTCAATGAGTAGAGGCGGGAAGCACTACTGCATTATGTTTGTAGATGATTTCCCAAGATACACCAAGGTCTATTTATTGAGTTCAAAAGATGAGGCTGAGGAAAAATTAATTATCTACAAATCTGAGGTAGAAAATCAATTAAATCTTAAAATTAAGAGAGTTAGATCTGATAGAGGTGGAGAATATGATGGGAATCTACTAAAGAGATTTTGCGAGTCTAGTGGAATTATTCACGAATACACAGCACCTTATGCTCCACAACAAAATGGGATAACTGAGAGGAAAAATCGGTCACTAAAAAATATGATGAATGCAACGTTAATTAGTTCCAGAATGCCTGTCAACATATGGGGTGAAGCAATGTTGTATGCGTGTCATATTCTCAACCGAGTTCCGCACAAGAAAATTGGTACAACACCCTATGAGTTATGGAAAGGTTATCCACCTAACCTTAATTATCTGAAAGTGTGGAGGTGTTTAGGTAAGATTGGTCTTCCGGAATTTCAAAGGAACCAAATTGGGCCTAAAACCGTAGACGCATCTTCATTGGTAATGCCGCCAATAGTGATGCATATCGTCTAATTCTCAAGGATTCATCGGGTTTTGGACCCATTAGAGAGTCAAGAGATGTTGAATTCTTTGAGCACATTTTTCCCATGAAAAATAGTACGAGCACTAGCGTGTCTGTTACACCTAGTGGTTCAACTCAATCTTCTACTGCTACAGAGGTAGTAGTAGAGCCTAGGAGAGGTAAACGTGACAGGACCCAAAAGAGTTTTGGTTCAGATATTGTCATGTTGATTGGGAATAAATGTTTGAGTGAACATGAGGTGAGTTTGTTCATACTTGAAGAAGACCCGAGAACATACAAAGAGGCTATGCAATCGGTGGACTCTACGTTTTGGCTTGAGGCCATAAACAGTGAAATTGATTCAATAATGAATAACCACACCTGGGTATTGACCGAGCTTCCCAGGGGTTGCAAAGCTTTGAGTAATAAGTGGGTTTTAAAGCGGAAACTCAAAACAGATGGGTCAATTGATAAGTATAAGGCAAGATTAGTGGTTTGTGGAAATCGTCAAACAAAGGGGTTGGATTTCTTCGATACATATTCACCCGTGACTAAGGTAACCACAATAAGAGCCTTGGTAGCACTTGCATCTGTTCACAACCTTGTCATACATCAGATGGATGTTAAGACTGCGTTTTTAAATGGCGATTTGCACAAGGAAATTTACATGAAACAACCGGAGAGATGTGTAATCCTCGGTCAAGAACATAAGGTGTGCAAATTGGCCAGATCATTATATGGCTTGAAGCAAGCCCCAAAGCAATGGTATGACAAGTTCGATAAAACCATTACATCAAATGGATTCATGGTAAATGATTATGATTCATGTGTGTATGCCAAAGATGATGAAAATGGTTGTGTGATAATATGTCTTTATGTGGATGACATGCTTATCTTCGGTACAAACATGAGGGTTGTAAATGAGATGAAGAATTTCTTGAGTTCATGCTTTGATATGAAAGATATGGGTGAAGCCGATGTAATTCTTGGTTTAAAGATCACGAGGACTGAATCTGGGTTGTGCTTGATTCAATCTGATTACGTTAATAAAATTTTGAAGAAATTCAACCAATTTGATAGCAAGTCGTTGCACACTCCCTATGATTTCAGTATACATCTAACCAAGAATACCGGTGACAGCGTGTCTGAAGAGGAGTACGCGAAAGTGATCAGAAGTGTCATGTTTTCGATGAACTGCACTAGATCCGGCATAGCTTATACTGTTAGTAGACTTAGCAGATATACACATAACCCTGGTAGAGATCATTGGGATGCCTTGATAAGATTATTGAGATACTTGAAGGGTACCATAGATTGGGGATTACATTATCAAAGAACACCGTGTGTGTTGGAAGGATATTGTGATGCCAACTGGGTATCTGGGAATGACGAGATACACTCTACTAGTGGCTATGTGTTTACTCTGGCAAGTGCTGCTGTATCGTGGAAGTCGGCTAAACAAACCTGCCTTGCGAAATTGACAATGAAATCTGAGTTCATTGCTTTAGCCTTGGCAGGAGAAGAAGCTGAATGGCTACGGGGCTTTCTAGCAGATATTCCTTTGTGGAGTAAGCCGACTCCTTCGATTTCCATGCACTGTGATTCTCAAGCTGCAATTGGGGTAGCTAACAATCAAGCGTATAATGGTAAAAAGAGACATATTCGCTTAAGGCATGGGTGAGAAATCTGATAAGAGATAATGTGATATCACTCGAGTATGTAAAGTCTGAGAGGAACATTGCGGATCCTCTCACAAAAGGCCTTGGCAGAAAGATTGTAACACCCGCTATTTTTCCTAAGCATTTTATTCTTTCTGTTAGGACTTCGTCTTAACTCTGTCATTTTTGGCCTCATATTTTATCATTTTACTAAGCTCTATTTTAATTTTTCTGTTTAATAATTTTTTTTATTTTTAATTTCAAAGATTTAAAATTCTTTTAAATCCATTTATTTGGTTTCTTCGTAAACTAATTAATTTTTTCGTGAGGAATTCTATTTCTCTCCGAATTGACATTTTTAAGCTTGGATTTAAGTTATTCCTTTTTACTAAAAATGTTTGAATACGTTTATGGAATATTTTCTACTAAGATATATTTTAGTTACTAAAAACAAGCCATTTATGATTTTATTACGAAGCTTCGCGAATAATTATTTTCTTACGCGAGGTTTACTCGAATTACTTTGAAATGCCTTTAACTATTTTACGATTATACTTTTTATCAACTTATAAATTATTTGAGACTGTTTTCTCACATTTTGGACCGACTAAGCTCTTAGTCACAAGTTTTACTACATTTTATTTAAACGTTTCATTTCATCACATTAAAACGTAATCATAAGATAAATCATTTTCATTCATTGTAGCATTTATATCAAAACTTTTCTTACTCCCTCTCTTATCCTTTTGGCCGGCCAACTATAGGTCTAGGTTCATCTTGGATTCCTCATTTTGAAGCCTTAATTCATGCTTACTTCTTTAAGTGTAGTAACCTCCATCTCCTTCTTCACTCCACATTCATTTTTGCATTAACAAAAATATTCATCACTCTTTCCTCTCTCTTTTGGCCGGGTACTTCTTACCCTCCTTGAGCTGATTTTTGCTCCATTTCAAGTCCCAATCGCATCATTTTTATCGTCATAATAATCCTCTTTCCGATTCCTTCGTTAAGGTATTAATCGACGTCATTTTCGATCAATTTTTACCTTGTTTTTATTAGTTTTCTCATGGTATTTTTCTGCCATGATTTACGTATTTGGTAGGATTTTTGGACGATCCCGAAGCCGACGAATATATCGTTGATTCAGACTTGGAGTAGAGGTAACGTCGATGTTACTCGGTATTTCAAGATTTTAATTGAGTATTTGCATGTATATATTTTTATATTTTATTTTGGCAATATATGTATGTCACGAATTCTGGAAAAAATTTTAAAGTTGAAATTTTGCATGTTTCGATATTTTTATCGCTTTTACGAGATTAACGATTAAATTGTTATATTAATTTGTAAAATCGTAATAATCGGCCTAAACATGTAATATATGTTTATATTCTGTAAAAATGTTGTTTTTGATGATTTTTAGTAATTTAGTATTTTTCTGATATTTTTGATATCGATTATCGAATTATTATCGTTTTCGAACAAAAACGATTAAAAACCGATTTTTAGTTCTAGTACTTAAACATTTTATTTTAATCTGATTTTTGACGTGGTGAAACTTTCTGGTGAAATAGACTTTTCTGATCTTTTTCATAATTTTTCGGAATTGTTAAGTGGATGAATTAATTAATCACTTTAAATCATCGTTTATCGTTAAAACCGTGTTTGTTGTTTAAATTCTCGATTTCTGGTCTTTAGTTTAAATCTGGAAAAAAATTATGATTCTGATGATTTCATATTAAAATGTATTATTATGATTTTAGTGCCTTAATAAAATGTTAGGAACGATAGGTTTATAAATAAAATCGTTAATTGCGAAAACGGGTTTAAATGACGGTTTTGTTGAAATTTGTTGAATCTGGATTTTGGAAAAATCTGGAAAATTTATATTCTGTAAAATCAGGATTTTGAAAGTGTAATAATAATTTTTGGATATTAATACTTAAATCGTTTTGTAATTACTATTTTTATTAATCGTTATTGTCGAGATTGGACGATTAACGAGAAACGCTTTAAAAACCGAGTTTTTAGAATTCTGGAAATTTTCTTTTCTGGACAGAATGTCCATAAATATAATTTAACTATTTTACGTAATTTTTGTACTATTTATTATAGTCTTTAATTAATAAATATTGATTTCGGACAAGTTGTGATTTATCGCTAAATTGCTTCGTCTTACCTAAAAGAATTATTTTTCCAGCAATTTTGAAAGTATTTAAGTCTGAAACTTTAGGAGTTAAATCATCCCTTAACATACTCTATATATATTTGTTGGTTTAATTAAATAAAGACGTTCAAGTATTTAATTTAGTATTTGCCGTAAAATCCTATTTATAATTTTATCGTCGAAGCTAATAATAATTAGGGAATTTTAGCTTTATAACTTTTGAAAACACCCTAATTAGTAATATTAAAATGTTTAAGACAATTTTTAATCATCTTATAACACTTATACGATATTTTAATAATTTCATAAAATCAAATGTTCTTACTTTAATAATTAATATCGTTAAGGCCGAAAGTATTAGTTTTATAAATCTATATCGTTTACTAAAATGTGGTATTAGTATGAACTAATATTTTCACTACTTTGATATGATGCTATTTTTAGTAAAGTTTCCTAAAATAGAAGTTTCCTAAAATAGAAGTTTCCTAAAATAGAAGTTTCCTAAAATAGAAAGTTTCCTCTTTTAGAATATAAATGTTTACTTCTTTTATCCTCATATTGTTTATGATGAATACTTTTTTTTAAATATCGATAATGATTTGTTTTGGAGTTATGGAATAAGGACAAGTGTGGGTTTAGAGTAATATAGTCTGGGATGTACGTTTTGCCATCAACTGTAAGGCTGGTGTGTCTTTATGGGGCGCATTGGTTGTTGAACTGAGCATGGTTTGTGTTCAGGAGAGTGTATATTTACCTTAAACTTAGATATCGCATTGTATAAGTCGCGTCGGGTTGAACTGGATATGGTTTGTATCCAGGAGGGGTGTGCATTACTTAAGCTAGGACCTCGCTGCACGCAGTCCTGTTATGGTTGAGTTGCCTAGTTAGAGACCAAAGTCTAATTTGTTTTGACTAAGTTCTCGAAACTAGTTTTTAGTATTATCCTAGTGAAAGTCTAGATTCTACATTAATCCTATCCATAACGCCATTATGATTATTTTATTTATTATCGATATAAATTGGCGCAGGTTGGCAAATATCTTTATGTGTTTTCGGAAACCCCTTTTTAATAATTTGTTCGACGCTAAACCTTATTTTAATATGATGTTTTACTGTTTTCCACTTTTATTATTTTCCTATATTAGTAATTACTGTTTTAAAATCATGTTATACGGCTGGGAGAACGTTGGCGTTGCTCCCCACTGATTGTGGCTGTTATGTTTTAACATGGCAGGTATACGTGTTTATTTTTCCGGTGGGTGTGGGCTAGCGGGCAGTCTTGGATCCTGCTGATTTTTTTATAATCATGTTTTAAGGATTGTTTTACCTCTTTATGGATTGTTTTAAATTTTAGCCATTTTTATGTATGGCGCATGTTTGACTTTACCAATTTAAATTATTAAGACATAGTTCTGTGTGTTTTAATCCCGACTCTACAGTGTTTCCGCCACTGTATCGCGCTAGAATTTTTAGGGGATTACAGTTGGTATCAGAGCATCACTGCTCCCAACGCTTACACCTGAAATTAGGGAAAATACCAGTAAATTATTTAAACAGTAAATAAAAATATTATTAGAGATGGGTAGAAACAAATAAGGACTTAACTGTTAAGGTTATCTGTTCCTGAACTCGATGATTAGCATTGAATATTTGT
This sequence comes from Agrostemma githago, assembly GCA_958450325.1. Classification (NCBI taxonomy): domain Eukaryota; kingdom Viridiplantae; phylum Streptophyta; class Magnoliopsida; order Caryophyllales; family Caryophyllaceae; genus Agrostemma; species Agrostemma githago. The sequence goes on along the minus strand of OY288243.1, from coordinate 25,710,162 downwards.
TTTATATGTCGAAGAAGATGAAAGAACAAGTTGCTGATATGCTGCTCCAGATCAGGACAAGACCTACTTAGCACTCTCAACACCCGCTGACTCGAGTGGACAACTAGGTGCTCCAAGAAAGATTTCGATAATGACTTTTAGCTCCGGTTCAGTTTACGTAAGCTACAGGCAAGATGATCAAGAGTAGATTCAGGTTCCATGATGTCGCAGTAAATCTAGATGGAGCGACCCATGACTTGCGTGCTCGTTCCTCTACAAGAAGATGAAGTAATCCATTTTGGATTCCCTCGTGAACTCGGGAGGCCCGAAGATTCTCTTCTGGTTCAAGAACTTAGTAATATAGGATCATCGATTCTTTTCTTCCTTTCCCTATTTCTTCCAATTCTTCTCTTATATATTCTCATCTTCATTCTCTTGGTGAATCCTTGTTCTATTCTTCTATTCTACCATCTTTCTCTTGAGATTCTTTTGTTAGACCGGTTTCTGTCTCAGTGAACCCCGTGAAAGGATATAGATGTTTGAGGTTTAGTAAACCCTTGTTACCTAGGGCTTGAGGGTTGTGAGTTATACCTTGTTATCTATCTTAGTAAGCTTTTGAGAATCGATTTGAATAATAAATTGTCAATTAATGGAATTAGGTTGGTACTTTAGACTCTGAACCTTGGGTTATAGGTTACTTGATTATTTGGAGGACTTAGAGTTGAATATATTTTGGGATAGTAAGAGTATATCGTATTTGATGGATACCTAGCACCTAATTTTACCTAGAACCGAACCAAGTGTAGCTAATAATAGAATTTTGAGATTCCTACCTAAATGTTATTTGATGGATGCATCGGGAATGTTTGGGATCATAGAGTACTGTTTAAATTGTTAACCTGAGTGTTGTGGTACCATAGAAGGTTTTCATTAATGCTGTTAGAAATTTTGGTTAACATAGATTACCCGTGTTTCTTAAGGATTAGATCGTTAATCGTTGGTTAAAGTTGTAACCTATGAACTTTGGAGTTGAGTGATCTAAATTGAATAAATTGTTGTTAACCTTGAAAAGGAGAAACATATTGCCATTAGAGGTTGGATTTATAGCGTTGTTTTGAGGAACATTTTGATGTCAATCATCTTAATGGATTTATAGTTCAGAACCTTAGACCAACGAGATTGTGGCTTTGTTGAGTTATTAAATATTTTGTGGTTGCACCATTACGATTAGAAATTTGATGGACTGCTTGGAAACATTAATCGAATGATGGTTTGAAAATGTGAGTGTTTGCGCCATTACCTATAGGTTTGAGCGTGTTTGAGGATTTATTGTACTTCCTCAACTTCTGTACTTGTGGTATTATAAATATGTCGGTGATCATCTTTGAGGATTTCGTGTCCGAACTTTATTAATTGGTGGGTTTTAGTTAGTGTTCCTTACTCGAGAAATTTGAAGTATACCTCGAGTTCAGACCTTATGAACTTTGAATTACGAGCCTTAGTGATTACAAGTTTGGGTATGTTTTGATGACTGTTGGAATCTTAATTAATGGATTAGTCTAAATCGTTTGTGGATTCTTACCGTACTAATTGAAAGATTATATAAGTATGTAAGGCTTAATTTTGGAGGCTATAGCAGTTGATGTTTTTGGAGGTTTTAGATTGAGTAGGACCACCCTGTACTGATATTGGACTTAGCGTTATTTGATGGGAATTAGGAACCCGTGTTTGTGGAAGTCGTGCTAGGAATCTCGAGATGATTAATTTCTTCCATAATCCTTGAGAGCTCTTTTTTATTCTCAACTCCGTCTTTCTTTCTGCTCCTCTTGAATTCTGTTACGGTAACTCCTGCCAATCCCTTCAACCCTTGTCGATTTTGAAAGCTCTTATTTTTAATTTATTTATCCTTGTTCTATTTGCCCGTTAACTATTTTTCGAACTCCCTATTTTATAAAAAGTTTGACTACTTTAAAAAAATTGAACTATCGTAAAATTTTAACATTTTGAGTTATAATTTCTAATTGTGAATTTGCCCGTTTTGTAAAAAGCTGGACTAATTTAAAAATTTTGATTTTCATGAAATTTTAACATTTTGAAGCATGATTTCAAATTTTTTAAACTCCCCATTTTGTAAAAACTTTGAGCAATTTAACATTTTGGGTTATCGTGAAATTTAACATTTTTATTTTATAATTTAAGAACTATATACTTCGCTTTGTTTTATCTTTGGTTGATATTTATATTTAGATCTATTTCAAAATGCCTTAATAATTTATTTTAAACTATTTCGAAATTATTTTAAATTTTTGATTTTCAAGCTGTGGACATGACGTAGGTCCACCCCGACGCAGCCCTGCGCGGGTTTGGGTAGGCGAATGAATCTCGTGGTGAGATTGTTCTCGGGTTCGAAATTTAAGTCAAAATGGAGTCGCCACCGAATTTTGTGGTTATTCGGAACCATACGAGCCCACTCTATGTCGTCATGGGCTATACACAAAGTAAGCCCACTTCGATTTCAGAGTTCATTGGGCTCGTCCCTTTGCATTGCAATACCGATACCGTATAAACCGGCTTTCGTATATAGAATGACTCTCGTGCGCCAAGGGTTTCGGACATCCGGAAACCAAAGGTTCTAAGTAAGGGGTGAGGGTACGTGTTGGGAAGCCCACTAAGGACACCCAACCCCGCCCGCACATGGCGGCCTCTACTAAGACATCGTTCGTGTTCGTGTGAGCGCGCTAGTAAAACGATTAAATGATATGCAAACAGCGTTTTCGGGCTAAGCATATTAATAGTTTGTGAACTACGTCATTTAATGCATCTTATTTTTGGTCAAAGTGGTTTAGCATGCGAGGTTCGTTTATAAAGCGTAAAAGCAAGTAAATAAACAAAGCTCGAAAGTAAAATAAAAACGTACAAGTTACACGGGCGGAAATACAACCCGGAATTCACAATACAACCTTACGTAGAAGTAATAAAAATAACGCGATACAAAGATATGGACGGACCCGTATGTAAGCTAGACCGCGAAATGCGTAGATGGACTAACCCCGATTAAATACACATTGTATTGTGTACTAAACGAAGGACGGAAACATGAGACTGTGGCGTATTGCTAGCCCGATCCCATATCCCGTAGTCTTGTCCCGACTTATCACGTCAAAGGTGGTCAAAGTCGTTCTACGTGTCGTGTTGTGCATGGTTTTGAAAGTAGGTTAGTCACGTGATAGTCTTTACACGTGATGACTAATGTCGATAAAAAAAAGGCGAGGCTTGAAAGGTGTGTCAAGGCCCTCGGTTATGGGGCTACAGGACTCACTCGGTCGAGTCATGGCCTGACTCGGTCGAGTGCGTCCTAAAAGAAGCTTCTGCCCACGGTTTGGGGTGCTACTCGATCGAGTAGCAGGTGTACTCGGTCGAGTGGCACCTGTACGAGTTGTGACTCGTGATTTATGTGTCTTAAATTTGAAGGTTGGCCGAATTGAATCAAAATATTGACGAATTTAGATTTAATTCGGTTTGCCACGATAAACGTGAGTTTTAGAAAATGAGTTCACGTGATCGGCTTTACACGTGTCGACTTAAGAGTCGTAAAAAAAAAGACGAGGCTTAAATGTTGCACCCAAGCTCTCGGTTTTCTGGGCTACAGGATCCACTCGGTCGAGTCATGACCTGACTCGGTCGAGTGTACCCTTGGGAAGTAGTCTGCCCGGTTTTGTGGACACAACTCGATCGAGTGGCCTATGCACTCGGTCGAGTAGTCCCTGTGCGAGTGTTAACTCGTTTCATTTTTGGGGTTGAAAACGACGATCGGTCGAGTTAAATACAAATATCGCTTGATTCGAATTTAACTCAACCTCCGGTATTATAATCGTGTATATGTACGATTATAATACCGTTGTCGGGATTTTATGAAAACGTTTACGTTAGAAAATTTGAATTAGCAACGGAATGCCTTCCTCTACGTCACGACATTGAAACTAACCCTTTCGGGTTATGTGATGTCGGTTTTCGTGTCAACGGGTTCCGCACTAATTAAAATGGGATTGAATACGTTCAACTACGATTAGTCGCGATAACGTCACGCCCTTGAGTACATTGGGGCGGGGCTCCTCGAAAGGGCTCCACCTCCGTCGTTGCTCGTAAAGGGATTAGACGGACTTTAGGCGACAATTGTAGTCAAACGCATCCGAAACCGAAGAATTTGGTAATACTATATATATATATACGCGGTATGATTATAATGTTAGCAACGAAAATGTAAAAGTTAGTATGCAAGAAAAAGCAAAATGTTAGAGTGTTAGATGTTAGAGTGTTAGATGTTAGGATTACGATACTAGTAAAAGTACAAAATAAACGATACAAAAACATAAGCGTAAATAACAAAGATAGAAACGAGGTTTTGGGACACCCTCAACATACATGCTTCGTAAGGACCTCGGAAATGGGCTCGCGAATAGTGACGGGACTATGGAGTATCGAGGATGTATGTAAGTTATGGTGTGTGTGTGTGTCGGTTTATCGAGGGACAAGGGACTCGGTCTTTTTTGTATAGGGCTTAGGGTTGGTAAGGCTTGTAGTGTAGAGAGTATAGATAGATTAGGGTAGAAGCTTAGGGTAATTTTGCATTAGTTTTCCTCCTTTTAATGCAATGGGTTTGAAGGGGTATTTATAGGCTTCACCCCGACCTAGGGTCACTCGATCGAGTGCCCTAGTGCACTCGGTCGAGTGCCTTCAGAAATGAATCTGGTCCGGTTTTTGACGCTCCACTCGACCGAGTGGCCAATAGACTCGACCGAGTGGATCAATTAGGCCGGGCTATTTTGGGCGTGATTGCCCTTGATTTATGCTTAATTGATTATGATTGATTTGGCTAATTTTGGCTGATTCGTGAGGGATTTGGATAGATTTGTGAACCTGGTGCATGTTTTGGGAACGCACCCGGTCGCTCTTTGTGTCGGGTTTGTCTTGGCCGGGTTTTGACCTGGTCGCTAAAAGACGGGAATTATTTTTGGTGCCGGTTTTGGCCCAAATTAGTCTCATTTTGCTCGGAACGACCCACTGGGCCTGAATTTGAGGTCTGTTTTGTGAGATTATTACTCCGCTAAAAGTCCATGTCAGATATTATTGATTTCGGGCCCAAATCCGAGCATACTAAGCCACGTTTGCGTCCGATCATCATCGGGTGTTTGTCGGGAACTGCTATAGACACTAGCAGGCAAAATGCGGGTGTCTACAGAGCCCCCACTCTGACTGAGGCTTGGACAAGGCGAAAGTCAGAGTAGCCACCAGGCCAATCGCAGATTACGACCTGGCAGCCTTCCGGTCGGGTCGTTTATAGTCCAGTAGACTTGCGTGAAGGGCTCGCCAGCCATAAACAGAGGGTCATACCTGTCCTGCCGATGATAGCTCCGCGGGGAGTCAGACTTGTTGCATAAGTCCTAGGCGTGCCTATATGTGGGCCCATCCTGTACCATTTCGGGGAAAATGCCGTCTCGGGCGTTCCGCTGGGGAAATATGTGAGTCGTACGGGCTTGCTTTCGAAGCCTTGAGTCGTGCCTGACCTGATGATGATGCTCCGTGGGGAGTAAAACTTGCTTTTTGGGGCGTAGGTGTACCCGTATGCCGACACATCGCGTCCTGGATATAGCATAGCGGGGAAAGTTGACTCCGTTGGGGAATAAAACTTGTGCTTGGAGGTGTAGGAGTACCCGTATGCTGATACATCACATTTTGGATGTAGCGTTCCAGGAGAACACCGACTCACGCTGGGGAGTAAAGTAGCTGCGCGGGGACTTGCTTCTGAAGTCTTGGGGTGTACCTGTATGCTGACACATGATAAATTGCATGTAACACATAGGCAAAACACCGACTTGTGCTGGGGAATAAAGCACTGGATTTTGAAAAAAGTTGAAATTTTCGAAGAAGGAATTTTTAGAAAGAATTTAGGAAAGCTCAGGATAACTAGATTCCTATTCTGGGTTCAAGTCAGGCCTGCACATGTTGGGGCCCAGTTTACTGAGGAGGCAGGGTTAGTCAGGGTTACTGCCAGGCTTCCCTATTATAAATACAGGTTTCCTGCTTCAGCTTTCTGCACCTCAAATCAAAAACCCTTCTTTCCTCTAAAATAATCTCTCAGTCTTTCAAGAGATCAAGTTCCTGCCATGGGTATCGAGCATCTCACTTCAATGCTTTTTGCCTGGTCCCAACACTTTCGGGACGAAGACAGGATTCAGCTGACCCAAATGGGGATTACCAGCCTATTTCCTCTTAGGCGTCTGGTGCCTGATGTGCATTTTCTGGACGCTTGTTTGGCGCTTTGGGACACTACCCACCACGTCTTCGCGTTCCCGCGGTGAGAGATATGCCCTCTTCCCGAGGAGATCGCAGCCATTGGAGGTTGGAGCCCCGTTGCTCGTCCTGCCATCCCTCCGTTCTACCCGGACCCGAGGAGGAGACTGAGGGATTTCTTGGGTCTGTCTCATGCTGAGACAGATCGAATGGTGCGGGGAGATACCGTCTCCCTTTTCGACTTGGCTGACAAGTTCATGAATAGCCAGGATGTAAGGGCTACGCCTTCTCACCGGCGTAGGGCCTTCGCGTTTTGCATGCTGCATCGCTACGTCTTCGAGGGGTTGATGGATGCTGACTCGTGCGTGGGCCAGATTAGACTGATTGGAGTGGTTGACCAGATGGAGACTGGTCATAGCCCTGCTTGGCTAGCCACTGGGGAACTCATCATGGGTCTGGATGCCAGGCGGCTTGACCCAACCCGGCAGCTGACGGGGAGTACCCTCATTCTGCAGGTAAACGTCTCTCGATTTTTCAATTTTGCTTCGCGCGATTTTTTTGTTTCGCGGTTTCTTGAAGTCCGTAAGTCGCTCGATCGAGTGGACCTACCACTCGATCGAGTGGCGTCTGTAAAGTGCTTCTGCCGGCCTGTGAAGGGCTTACTCGATCGAGTCAGGGGGTGCACTCGATCGAGTGTCATACCTGATAGGCTTCTGTTTGTTTTAGCGAGTCTTACTCGATCGAGTCAGAGGGTGTACTCGGTCGAGTGCCATACCTGACGAGCTTCTGGTTGTCTTAGGGAGCCTCACTCGACCGAGTCAGAGGGTGTACTCGATCGAGTGGGCTGTAGCGAACCATTCCGTTACTCATGAGTTGCGTGTACACGTCTGCAGGTTTGGTTGTCGGAACGCTTGTCGATCATAGAGCCTCCTCCGAGCGTTCCAAACTACCGTAACAACCAACTCAGTTCCAGGGGGCGCAAGATAAGTTCGAATCACCATATAAATCGAGCTTACTGGGATGAGGAATTGGTGTTCCATGGTGGCCCGTTGATTAGGTGGACGGTTGCTTGGTGGTTCCTTTCCAAGCTGACGGGATTGGCCAAGAGGGACCAAGCCCGTTATCTCGTGATCCTGTCCCTTGACTGGACAGTTCACATCTACCCGGACCGCATTCTGAGGCAGTTCGGTTCGTCTCAGCGCATTCCTGAGACTGAAGCCATCATTAGCGTCTCGCTCCAACTGACGGACGCTATGTGCGACACCTGGTTGCAGAGGTGGTTCACCCGTCCTACATGGACTATTCCCAACCCTTGCCAATCTGCTTGGGTTTCTCGAGCCTACGAGAAATGGACTTCTGAGGAGTCCGAGGAGGCTCGCAAAGCTCTGAAGGTCGATGAGGCCTTCGAACTGGTCCGTCGGGAGACGGTAAAGGACAATAGAGGATTCTACGATGAGGGAGAGACCCCTGCTACCTTAGTCCGATTAGAGTCGGGTCTTAAGTCACATACTAAGACTCGAGCTAAAGATGCCGGTGCTAGTGGCACGCGGGGGCGGCAAAGCCCCCAGACTGACTTGGAGCGGCGACTTGGGCCAAGGCTGGCGGCCCGGGACCGACTAGGTCCGCGCGACCGGCTCCCCGAGCCCGTAAGGGCTCGACTTGGGCCAATCGAGGTGGATGAGGACTCAAGTTCCAAGAAGCGAGTCCGAGCTAAAGAGGTTCCTGTGGTGATTCGGGAACGCTCTCCTCCGCGTCGTCGTCAGTGGACGGCCAAGGAGGCCAAGGACAAGGGGAAGGGCAAGATGCCCTAGATACCGAGTCCTTAGTTCTATTATTTAAATATTATTATTATTATTTTTTGTCGTGTGCTTTTTTTTGTAGTTTTTTTTTGAATTCCTGCGCTTGTAATTTTCCCAAGCTTTTTGGGGTTTTTTTTTTTGTGATAATTAATAAAAGGAAGTTTATTATTAAAACCGTTCCTGTCTTTTCTCGATTGCATTGGTTGTGCCCTTTTGAGGGGCTGCCTACGTATCCGCAATTAGCAGAATCAAACCAAACGTAGTTCAGGCTTAGGAAATTGCAATCTCGAATTACACCAAGACTATTGGTTCAAGATGTTTTGCGACAGTAGAATAAATAATTCTAGCTCATTGACTTGCTTTTTGTAAAATAAATGATTTTGATAAAAAATTGCTAATGACATTGAGAAATGGCTAAGGGTAGTAACGCTTCAGCTGGTCCAGGTTGGTTGGGTTGACAAATTCATTCCCGTCCAGGTCCGTCAGCATTACTGCTCCCCCTGATAGGATTTTCTTCACCAGATACGGCCAAGCCCAGTTGGGTTTGAATTTTCCCCTTGGGTCCACTGGTAGCAAGGCTCGAACAGACTTAAGGACTAGATCCCCTTCTTTAATGTTCCTGGGCCTTACTCGCTTGTTGAAGGCCCGTTGGATCCTTTTTTGGTAAATTTGGATGTTATTGAGAGCGCGGGACCGTCGTTCGTCTAGTAGAACCAACGAATCGTACCGTGCTCGAACCCAGTCAGCTTCGGGTACTTGACTTTCTAGTAGGATTCTGAGGGACGGTACCTCTAGCTCCACTGGTTGGACTGCCTCCATCCCATAGGTTAGGTAGTATGGTGTCGCTCCGGTTGCGGTGCGAATTGACGTCCGGTACCCCCATAGGGCAAAAGGTATTTTGTCGGGCCAGTCCCGATAATTATCAGCCATCTTTTTGAGTATGGTGACAATCGTTTTATTGGCTGCCTCTACTGCTCCATTGGTTTGGGGGCGGTAGGGCGAGGATGTGTGCCTTTGAATTTTATATTTGGCCAGCAGGGCCGCGGTCTCAGCTTGGAAATGGGTTCCATGATCACTGATAAATTCGTGCGGGATTCCATACCGGCATATTATCTTGTTCTGGATAAATTTGGCTACATGTTTAGCATTGAGGATGCGATATGATTCAGCTTCGACCCATTTGGTGAAATAGTCGATAGCTACCAAAATGAAGCAGTGTCCACCACTACCGGAGGGATTCACTTTCCCGATTATGTCGATGCCCCAGGTTGAGAACGGCCAGGGTGACGTCATGGTATAGAGCAGAGATGGCGGCATATGCTGCACATTGCCAAAGATTTGACAGTTATGGCAATGTTTGACATATAACTGGCAGTCGACCTCCATGGTGTTCCAGTAATACCCGAGCCTCATGATTTTTCGGACCAGCATGTGAGCATTCATGTGTGGACCGTTTTCGCCATCATGTACTTCGGCCATTACCTTCTCGGCCTTATATTTGTCAATGCAAAGGAGAAGAGCCCCTTGTGCCGTCTTTTTGTACAGTTGCCCGTCATCGGTACGGATGAACTGGGTGGCTAGCCTCCGTAGGGCTTTCTTGGCTCGGTTTTCCGTCCCGGGGGGATACTCTCCGTTGGTCAGGTATGTTAACACAGCTTGGTACCATGGTTCGGGATCGGTTATCTCGATGTCTTCAATGTCATAGACGTATGCCGGCTCGGACCGTCTTTCGACGCAAATTGGCATACTGGTCACATGGTCGGGAATGTTCAGTAAATATGCTAATTTTGAGAGTGCATCTGCAAACTGATTTTCTTCCCGAGGCAGGTATATGTATTCTACCTTTTGGAATTGTTTCTCGAGATCCCTTACTCGTGCATGGTAGGCCACGAGATTAGCATTCCGAGTCTTCCATTTTTGAAGTGCTTGGTTAATGACCAAGGATGAGTCACCATGTACCCTGAGATTTGTGATCCCTAGGTTGGCGGCGGCTTGTAGCCCATGAATGCATGCTTCGTATTCTGCTGCATTGTTAGTGACGTCAAAGTCCAGTTTGATGGAGACGGGAGTATGCTCCCCTCTTGGTGATATTAGGAGGATCCCGACTCCGAACCATCGAAAATTAGATGCTCCGTCGAAGTATAAATCCCATGTTTCGGCATCGGTATGGAAGATATCTTCGTCTGGGAAGGACCAGGTGTCGGTGTGTCCTTCCTCGGTTACCGGGCTGTCGGCGAGGAATTCAGCTACTATTCGCCCCTTAATAGCTTTTAAAGGTACAAATTTTAGGTCGAACTCTGCCAACATTAGAGTCCATCTTGAAATCCGGCCGTTGAGGATGGGTTTCTCGAAGAGGTATTTGATCGGGTCCATCTTGGATAGCACATGGACCTCATAGCTGAGCATATAATGTCGGAGCTTTTTAGTGGCCCAGACTAGAGCCAAGCACGTTTTTTCGAGCATGGTATATTTGCACTCATACTCTAAAAACTTCTTACTGATGTAATAGATGGCTCGCTCTTCGGAGTCAACTGTCTGAGCCAGCATAGCCCCCATGGCTGTCTCGGTCGTTGTTAGGTGTTCCGGTTACGGAAACGGTTCTCCCGGCTTAGAATCCGGGTAATGTAATTGAATCGAAAACGGATAACTAATCGCTTGATTCCCTTGATCTCCCCTTCCTCTCACTCCTGAAATCGGACTTTCCCGCCGGAAAACGGCCTGCTCCCTGCACAATGAACGCACAGGGCCTCGGAGGTTGTCCGAGGAAACCCTCTCCGATGCCTAAGTCAGTCCGTGAAATGCCTTTTTGAACCTAGCTCATGAGGAACTAGGCGGCGTTTTAAGAGTAAGAGTCTAGAGAGAGAAAAATCCAACCCCCCTCATGTGGGAAATGGGGAGGTATTTATACCTTCCCACAAGAGAGAGAAGAGAAAGAGGAATGGTTGGATGGGAAAGTGACAAGTGGCGGCTTCCCATCCATCCATTCCCAATTACCTTAGGCGAAATGACGAGAGGGCCCCTGGGGATCCTGGCCCTGTCGGCCAGGGATTTCCCCAGGGCAGGCAGTCTCCAAGTAGGGGACTGCCAAGCTCTGACAGGCTGCATCGGCCTGCGCTCTCGGCGGCTGACGGCCAACCTTTAGCGTTTTCATGCTTTGTTCTCGGTCCTTGCCGGGGGTTGGTCTTTCGACTCTCCGACAGGAATCGTCCCGGGGCCTGCATAGCAGGCAGTTGATTGTCAGGCGACCCACCCCCAATCAATTGGCCCTCGTCAGTAGGAGGGAAGTGAGACTTCTCCTCTGCTGGCGATTCTTGCTTGGAGGGGGGTTGACTTCCATGTCTGTCGCAGCATTTAATGCTCCGCGCCTTCCCAATGGAACTTTGTACTGTTCCTGTCAGGAATGCCAAGAGGCAAGAATACTTCCGTAATGATTGCTCTTTTCTTCTGGGAGGATTTTGGGGAACCGTGAGGAGTTCCTGATTGGTGGCTCTCCTCCCAGGGTGGTTGGAGCGCCCATTAATGCGGAGTTCTCCTTGGTATAAAGTCTGCAGCTTCCTTGATCATTTGTGCTTCATTTCACTTTCAATCTCTTCATTTTCTTCATTTTAAATATGGCTTGGATCAAGAAAAGTGCAGTTCGCCGTGGAGTCAAACACGTTTCCTTTATCTTCAGAGGGTTTTGGCGACTTAGGTATGCACGAGCCGCTTATTTAGCTGTTTGCCGAAGCCGCCGTTCACGACTCCGCCTTCGCCGGAGGGGTCAGAAGGCCTCTATCAGGATGGGCAAACGCCCTAGGAGGTCCTCTCCTGCTGCGCCTAGATTTAGGCGTTGCCCCCAGGGAGGGGGCTGCTATGATAGGGGGTGCCATGAGTGTTTTCCGTGGTTGCACCCTGAAAAATTCGGCCCTAATTCTGACACCGATTCCTCCCTGGAATCGGGCCCTTCTTCGCCTGTAAAGAAAACAGGCTGTCGCACTTGCGACGAGTCCCGAGCTGTCCCTTTTGGAAGGGATTGGGAAGACAGCAGCCGTGATTCTGACGACAGCGAAGGTCTCGGCTGCCTGAGCGATGGGGACGAAGACGGGGCTTCCACTGACCCTTTTCAGGGTTCCCCAAGTTGGGACTGGGGTTCGGATCTCGGGAGTCCAGGCAGTCCTGGAGATTATTCCCCAGACTTGGGGGACGACTAGGCCCGCGTGGCAGGGCATTTTGTTTTTCTGTCAGGCCGAAACTCTTGGGCCTCATGTATTTTTCCTCCCGTATCTGTCTTAGGATGTAACTCTATTTTGTAAGGTTTTAATGGAATGAAGATCAGGCGGTGCGTTTATGTGTTGCTATTTTTTTTTTTTTTTTTTTTTTTTTTTAGGGGGACGTCACAGGGTGACCAACCTCCTGACATCCTTTGGTCTTCCCGAGGTTCTTCTTGGGAAGCTGTCTAGAGCACATCCCCCCTAGGGGCGACACGTGGGCCGTAGCCCTTGGGTGAGCCTCTGAGGGTTGGGCGACTCTTGGCATGCCTTCCTCTCTATAAAAGCGCTCGGCTATTCATTCTTTCATTTTTTTTCCTTTTCAATCCTTCTTTCATTCTCTCTCTTGTCAAAAACCCTGGAGTACTGACGAATCGTATCCTACCTTGCACCCTCATTTCCCTGAGACCTCTTTCTTCGGGCTTGCGGCGTGCTGTCAGGCGATCTTAGGTCAGATTTTCATCCTCCACTCTTTTTTCTCTCTTCGATTTCCTTTATTCCGTATCTTTTTAGAGTAGCCATGTCTGGAACCCGCGAAAGGATTTTGCCCTTTATCGACCCATCAAAGAGGGGAGAAGGGATGGATTTTGCCTCCTCCTCTAAGGAGGTTGATTTTGAGGAGGAATACTCGGCGGACAGTGGGGGCGGTAATTCCCCTGATCCCCCTTCGTTCGATGCTGTCGATTCGGACGATGAGGCGTTGGAAATTAACCCTTCCCGAACTTCCGGTCCCCTCGTTCGTCGGGAAAAGGGTAGGGTTTATTATTTAGACAGGACTAAATACCGCATCCCTCTGAGTACTTTCCCTGACCCAAAAAGTCGGGGGGTGATCCTCGCCAAGAACGCCGTCGTCGTGATTGAGCGGCTCTATAACTTCGGGGAGGGGTATACAGTTGTTATCCCCAATGAAAAGGATACTGTATGCAACCCTCTGGATGGGTGCATAGCGGTTTACCATAAATGTTTAGAGTTCGGCCTTCGCTTTCCCCTCCATCCTGCTTTAGAGGAGATCTTCAGGCGCATGAACGTCGCCGTTGCCCAGCTGACAGCCACAGCTGTCAGGGCGCTGATCTTATATGTCTGGACCTGTCTCTTTCACCGCATGGAGCCTTCTATCGACGCCCTGCGATTTATGGTGGGATTACAGATGGTTTCTTCTGGGAGTACGGGCTCCCCTGGTTATTGGTCCCTCTTGAGGCAGAAGGGACACTGTTTGGTGTGGCCTGGTATGGACAGCTTGAGGGATTGGAAGAACAACTTCCTTTACATACACAGCACCCATGGGTGGAAGATTCCTCGTCACTTCAGGAATCATGTCCACACCAGGATGGAGACCCCTGAGGAGTATCACCCTGGCGTGGGTGGAAAGGCCTTGGAGGTTAAGTTAAGTGAGAAGGAGAAAGAGTTGACGGCCTACTTTGCAGGCCATACCAACAAGTACGGGGTGTATGGCCCCACCTTATGGCTCCCTCATGCGGAGCTTATAGCGACTGATAATTATTTGACCCGGTTGGGCATGAATCCGGGTCTAGACAAAGGTAGTTCAGGAGCGCTGGTGATTCCTTCTTACTCTTTATTATTTTGAAAATGCCTTGACAGCCTGTTTGTTTGTCTTGCAGCTCTTGCCACTTTTATCTGGAAAAAGGGGGAGGTGAGGCGCCTGGGCCTGGACGAGCACCTCACTGTTATCCAAAGCCGCCTTTCTCTTCCCCCTGGTTTCAAGAGAGGCGAAAAGAATCTGATGAAGCATTTGAAGGGCCTGTCATTCAGTAGGCCAAGGCTTCCCCCTCCTCCTCGAGTTACGCCCGCCAAGACGGCGGTTTCTGAGGCTACCCCCTCGCCAGCTGCGAGGGCGATTGCTTTTGAGGCTACCCCTTCGCCTATTGGCAGACAAGAGGGCCCTTCAGCAGGGATTCAGATTCCCTCGCAGCCGCGGGCTGCAGGCTCCGAGGAGACCGGGGAGAGTACCCCTCGGTCACTGATCAGAAAGAGGAGTCGGGAGGCCCCTAACGTTGACCATGTGGTGGATTTGGAGACTGCCACGCCTGAACCCAAGCGTTTTGCTCCGGAGATCCCCGCCACCCTTTTATCTGAGGAGAACGTTGAGTTCCACTACAATGCGGGTGACAGCCAGGATATTTCTGCCCTACTCTCCGACTCAGGGGCGGTTTTAACTGACCATCTTCTCAAAACTGTCAAGTCCGCTGCCAGTCAAGTGACCCAGTATATTAAGCGCACCTCCCGAATTATGCAGGCTTCCGCGGAGCTGGCCGCCCTTGGTCGCCTGAGTGACGAGGAACTAGCCAACCCAGACCGCCTTTCTGCAGTTGAAAGGGACGTTGCTCTTATTGCCAGCCTGAAGGATCAGCTGGCGAAAAAGGAGATTGAGCTAGAAGAGGCCAGGGGTCGGGCTATCCACTGGAAGTCTGAAAGCGAGAAGGCTACACGGGAGGTGTCTCGCCTGGGAGAGGAGTCCAAGAGAGCACAGCAGGCCTTTGCTGAACTGGAGCGGGCCAGAAAGGCTTTGGCTGAACTGGACCATGCTAAGAAGAGCGTTGTTGACCTTGGTGAGCGCCTTTCTAAGGCAAACTCTGATCTGCAGACGGCCCTTGGCGATTTGGCGGCGAAGACCGAGGATCTGGCGACGAAGACCGAGGGCTGGGAGAAAGAGAAGGGTGAGATTCTCCAGGAGGTGGAAGTGGCGGTGTCGGCGGGCTTTGTTAATGGTGCTAACTCCTGCCTGAAGGTTGTGATGGAAGCTGTCAGGGAGATGTTCCCGGGTTTTGACGAAGATGCTTTCCGGGCCCTTTACACAGCTAAGGATGAAGCTCAAATGCGTAGGCTGTCTGAGGGAGACGCTTCTGTTCCAGACGCTCCCCCTGCTTAACATGGAGGGCAGTCTTCCTCAGAGGGCTCTTGCTCGTCTCCTGCTGCGCCTGTGCTAACGCTTTAACTTCTTTGCCTTTTTGCGCGCCGAGCCCTTTGGTGGCCGGCTGCC
Organism: Agrostemma githago; assembly: GCA_958450325.1. Classification (NCBI taxonomy): domain Eukaryota; kingdom Viridiplantae; phylum Streptophyta; class Magnoliopsida; order Caryophyllales; family Caryophyllaceae; genus Agrostemma; species Agrostemma githago. Next base: position 25,694,848 of record OY288243.1, on the reverse strand, counting down.
ATACCCCTGGTTGTAACTATTTGTCTTGAAAACTTTGAAAACTTGTCTTGTATTTCCTCGACGCTACTTTTTCTTTTATATGTGAATTTTCTGTTTGCTTTTGTGTATTTTGATTCTTCATGAGTTTGATTTGTAACTCACCCGCCTGTAGGTAGGAGGGTTATTGTTTGCTTGGCCTGTCCCTGGTTTTTGTTTAAAATCCAGGGAGCCTGCCCCCTGCCTGCCCAGAGGTAGGCAGGGTAGCTTTTTGCGTTTTTTATACAAGGTTGGGGGGCCTGCCCCCAGTCCTTGTTGGTATGGCCTGCTCCTGGCTTTTCGTTTAAAGTCCAGGGGGCCTGCCCCCTGCCTGCCCAGAGGTAAGCAGGGTAGCTTTTTGTGTTTTTTATACAAGGTTGGGGGGCCTGCCCCCAGTCCTTGTTGGTATGGCCTGCTCCTGGCTTTTCGTTCAAAGTCCAGGGGGCCTGCCCCCTGCCTGCCCAGAGGTAAGCAGGGTAGCTTTTGGTGTTTTTTATACAAGGTTGGGGGGCCTGCCCCCAGTCCTTGTTGGTATGGCCTGCTCCTGGCTTTTCGTTCAAAGTCCAGGGGGCCTGCCCCCTGCCTGCCCAGAGGTAAGCAGGGTAGCTTTTTGTGTTTTTTATACAAGGTTGGGGGGCCTGCCCCCAGTCCTTGTTGGTATGGCCTGCTCCTGGCTTTTCGTTCAAAGTCCAGGGGGCCTGCCCCCTGCCTGCCCAGAGGTAAGCAGGGTAGCTTTTTGTGTTTTTTATACAAGGTTGGGGGGCCTGCCCCCAGTCCTTGTTGGTATGGCCTGCTCCTGGCTTTTCGTTCAAAGTCCAGGGGGCTTGCCCCCTGCCTGCCCAGAGGTAAGCAGGGTAACGTTTTTTTGGTTTGCGTTGGGGGGTTCACTTTTCCCAATTTTGGCAACAGGGGGGCCTCCCCCTATTGCCCCCTGCTCGTTTGTGTGTGAAAGACGCGAGTGTGAACAGGCAACGAGTATAAATCTGCATTTTCTCATCTCTTAAAAATTTTTTCTTGACATAGGGGTGGTTGGAGCCGTCGACATTTCTGATCGTCCTCCGCCTTTTTACTCTAGTAAAAGTGAAAATTGCCTACACTCTTGCTTAGACGTAATATTTCTTTAGTGTATCTGCATTCCAATGAGCGCCCAGCTCTTGTCCCTCCAGATTGGCTATCCTCTACGTGCCTGGACCCAAAACCTGGGTTATTTGGTATGGGCCCTCCCAGTTGGCGCTTAGCTTCCCATGCTCTCTTGATTTTCCGATCGCCTGTGTTTTTCTCAGAACTAATTCGCCCACCTGGAAGCTCCTCTGTCGGACTTTGCTATTGAAAGCTTTCCTCATTCGCTGCTGGTAGGCAGCGATATTGGTACTGGCTTCCTCTCTTAGCTCATTTACCAGGTCCAGGGCCTCAACCATTGCGGCTTCATTCTCAGCCTGGTTGTACTGCAGGGAACGTAGAGAGGGAATCCTTGTCTCAATTGGCAATAAAGCCTCTGCTCCATATACTAGGCCAAATGGGGTCTGGCCTGTAGACTCCTTTCTGGTCGTTCTGATGGACCAGAGTATACTGGGGAGTTCATCAGCCCACCTGCCTTTGCAGTCATCCACCATTTTCTTCAGGCCGTTCAGAATTTGTTTGTTGGCTGCTTCCGCCTGTCCATTGGTTTGAGGATGGCAGACGGCTGAGTAGGCGACCAAGATGTTGTGGCCTTCCAGCCAGTTTCTTAGTGGGTCATTATCGAACTGCCTTCCGTGGTCAAATACCAGCATTTTTGGTACACCGAACCGGGTGATGACATTTCGCCAGATCACCTTCCTGACTGCCGGCTCAGTAATGTTAGGTACTGCTTCAGCCTCCACCCATTTGGTGAAGTAGTCTATGGTGACAATTAAGAATTTTCTGCCCCCTGTGGCCACCGTGAAGGGTCCTAGGATGTCCATCCCCCATTGAGCAAAAGGGATGGGAGATAGGATTGGCCTGAGCTCCTGAGCTGGGGCATGGATCGATGGGGCAAAAAGTTGGCATTTTCTGCACTTCTGGGTCAGGCTCTTGGCATCTGCCAGCATGGTTGGCCAGTAATAGCCTGCCCTGAGGGCCTTGTGGGCCAGCGACCTCCCGCCAATGTGATGCCCACAAATCCCTGAGTGGATATCATCCAATACTTCAACGGCCTGATCCGCACGTAGGCATTTAAGCAGGGGGTAAGTAAAAGATTTTTTGTAGAGTTCTCCATTAATGAATATGAACCAGGCTGCTTTAGCCTGTATCTTCCTTTTTTGTAGCGAGTCTGACGGTAAGATACCGTGCCTCTTGTACTGGACGAGAGGGGTCATCCAGCTTTCCATCTCTTCTTCCACGGCACTAATCGTTTGACAGGGTTCAGTAGACTTCTCGTGTAAAACGTCGACCCATACGGATCTTCGGATGTCCTGCAGACTGGAGCTTGCCAGTTTTGACAGGGCATCTGCTCTGTTGTTCTGGGATCGGGGAATTTGTTTGACCTCATATGATTTTAGGCCGGACAATTCTCCCTTTACCATCTCTAGGTATGCGGCCATTGCTTGGTCTCTTGCCTCGTATTCTCCATTGATTTGGTTGGCGATGAGCTGGGAGTCTGTTGCTAAAACAATTCGTTCCGCCCCTGCGGCTTTAGCCAGCCTGACGCCTGCGAGTACTGCTTCATACTCTGCTTCATTGTTTGATGCTGGGAAAACGAATCTGAGAGCATGCTCAAAGTCGGTCCCTTCTGGGCTGGTTAATACGACGCCTGCGCCTGCGCCGTTGGCCGTTGAGGACCCATCAGTGTATACGACCCATTCTTGGGCGGGGGCTTCCTCTTCCCCTGAGTGGGAGCACTCAGCCAAAAAGTCTGCCAGAGCTTGGGCTTTGATGGCTGTTCTCGGCTGGTAAGAGATACCTAGCCCACTCAGCTCAATTGCCCATTTCAACAGTCTTCCCGATTTTTCGAATTTTTCCAACACCTTTTCCAGGGGTTGGTCGGTGAGGACTATGACTGGATGCGCGTCAAAATAAGGTCTGAGCTTCCTGGCTGCAATTATGACCGCGTAGGCGGCTTTTTCAACCATCGGATAATTCTTCTCAGCTGCCCCCAGCGCATGACTCACAAAGTATATAGGTTGCTGGGTGCCTGCCTCTTCCCGTAGGATGACCGCGCTGACAGTTATATTAGTTACTGCAATGTAGAGGAAGAGTTTCTCTCCTGCTACTGGTCTTGCCAGGGTAGGGAGCCTCTTAAGATGGTCCTTCAGTTGCTCGAAGGCCTCTTTCTGCTCGCTTTCCCATTTGAACTGTTTGTTTCCTTTCAGAATTTTGAAAAAAGGAGTGGCTCTGTCTGCTGATCGGGCTATGAATCGTGCCAAGGCGGCCATTCGTCCCGTCAGGCGCTGGATGTCCCTGATGGTCTTGGGCTCCGGGAGGTTTAGAACTGCCTGAATTTTTTCAGGGTTGGCATCTATACCCCGAGAACTGACCAAGAATCCTAGGAATTTTCCGGAGCGTACTCCAAACGTGCATTTTTTCGGATTTAGTTTCATTTTGTAAGCGCGCAGGGAATTGAAGGTTTCCTGCAAGTCTGTCAGGTGCTCCCTGTCTTCCCTGCTTTTTACGATGGCATCATCAACGTAAGCCTCAATGTTTCTGCCTTTTTGTTTTTCAAACACTTTGTCAACCAGACGCTGGTACGTAGCTCCCGCATTTTTGAGCCCGAAGGGCATCATCTTATACATGTAAGTACCCGAACTAGTGATGAACGCACACTTCACCCTGTCTGGCTGCCACAAGTACACTTGGTGGTAGCCTGAAAAGGCGTCTAAGAAGCTTAGCATGGTGTAGCCACTGGTGGCGTCTACCAATTGATCGATCCGAGGGAGCGGGTAGCAGTCTTTCGGGCAGGCTTTGTTGAGGTTCGTAAAGTCGACGCACATTCTCCATGCTCCAGACGACTTTTTGACCATGACAACATTTGCCAGCCATTCTGGGTAGTCGCAGACTTCAATGAAGTCTGCTTTCAAGAGTTTGTCGATTTCTTCCTTGATTGCTGCGTCTTTTTCTGCAGACATGATTCGTTTCTTTTGCTTTACAGGGCGAGCATCCATGCTTACGTTCAGCTTGTGAACGATGCATGAGGGATCAACGCCGGGCATCTCGTCTGCAGAATAGGCAAACACGTCTTTGTTTTTTCTCAGAAGTTTGACCAGTTCGGCCTGATAGGATTCCTCCAAACCTGTTCCTACCAAGACCTGTCTTCCTGGTTCTAAGTCTACCAGCATGCTTTCGCCTCCTGGTTCCAGGCGGTCGGGCGTCGGGTGCTCGACTGGGACTTCGCCTTCCCTGCAGGGGGAACTGTCAGCTTTTCTTTTTCCTTTTCTGTCCCTCTCGTGCTCTTGTAGGGCCACGGAGTAGCATTGTCTGGCTGACTCCTGGTCCCCACGTATCTTTCCTTCCAGCCCGAAGTCCGTGACATACGCAATGGTGAGAGCTCTGATGGAGATTGCGGCCTCGATTTCATCCAGCGTGGCCCTGCCGATCAGGGCATTATAGGCAGACCTTGCATCCACAACAACAAAGGTTGCCCTGACATTCCGGGCTGCGGAACCTTCCCCGAAGGTTACAGGTAAGTCGATGACGCCCATGGGCAGTACGCCGGCCCCACTGAATCCGTACAGGGATCCGGGAGCAGGCCGTAGATGCCTTTTTTCCAGGCCCATTTTTTCGAAAGCATCCTTGTATAAAAGATTTGTATATGCGCCTGTATCTACCATACATCTTCGCACAATGTGGTTGCTGATTTCTAGGGACAGCACCAGAGGATCACTGTGCGGATATATCACCCGTCCTGCATCATCAGGGGTGATACTTAGTGTCACTCCCTTTGGGCTCCCCTCTCTCTCAGCGTAGCAGATCTGGTTTCTCAGCTCGCGCATTTGCCTTTTTTGACTTCTTCGACTGAGCTGGCCCTCAGTGCCCCCTGAAATCACGTGGATTACCATCCGGTTCTGCACTGACCCTTCGGGTTTTTCAGGCACTTCTTTCTGAGACTTGTTTTTAGCTGCGTAGTTGGCCAACCATCCGTTCCTGATTAATTTCTCAATTTCATCTTTCAGGTGACGGCACTCTTCGGTGGTGTGGCCAATGCAGTCGTGGAAAGTGCAGAATTTCTTTGGGTCGCCTTTTGGGCTGCGAGGTTTGCTTGGACGGTTCCATTTGGCAGTTTCTTTTTCTAGTTCGAAGATTTCCGCCCTGGATTTGTTCAGAGCGGTGTAACTATCGAATCTGGGTTGGTAGACTGGGCGTTCTTTCTTGGGAGTGTCTCCTTCTTCTTTCTGCTTTCCTGGTTCACCTCTGCCCCTTCCACCCTGCGGTCCCCCTTGAGGCTTTGTTTGGCCTGCAGGGGTGTCCGTCAGGCCGTGGAACTCCTCCTGCAGAATGAACCCCTCAGCAATCTTCCTGGCCATGGCCAAGGTTTCGGGCTGGGCCCTGATCATCTGGTTTTTCATTTCCCCTGGAAGTAGGGAGATTGTCAGGGCGTAGGCGGCGGTGGAATCGTCGATCTCCCTAACCTGCTGGTAGGATAGATCGAATCTTCTCATGTATTCTCTCACACTCTCACCCTTCTTTTGTTTCAGGGTCATGAGATCGAAACGAGTAAGTCGTCTTCTCTTATTTCCGGCATACTGTTCAAGGAAAATTTCAGCCAGCTCTATGAAGAATATGATTGACCCCTGGCGGAGATCTCTGAACCACCCCTGCGCAAGTCCCACCAGGGTGGTAGGGAAAACTTTGCACCAGATGGCATCATCTACATCATACATGCCCATGTGGCTCTCAAAGGCTGCCAGGTGGTCCTCAGGGTCCGTCGTCCCGTCAAATTTGATGGTGGGCATTTTGATTTTTGGAATGGGGTACTCTTGTACCTCAGGGTGCAACGGGGTTTTCGTAGGCCTGCCTACCAGTCGTGACCTGCTTTCCCCAGACTGGTTACCATGAGATTCCCATTGTTTATGGGTTGGTTTCCTCGTACTGGGGGAGCGGTGCCTCGGTGGCGGCCTGCTAGCTGCTTCATCCTCTGTTCCCGAGGAGGTCTGTCTGGGCCTCTTCCTCTGGGAGTGGCAGAGGTTTTCACCCTGATGGTACCTGGACTCGAGCGGTTGCCCTCGGTTGAGTCTGGATTGCAAGCTTTGGGATAAGCCAGGGGCTGACTGTTCCTTGGCTGCAGGTGTTAGCCTGGAGAAAACTCCGCCTGGCCTTTCCCCTAAGCGTTTTGACATGGGCTCCCTGGGCCTCATGCGCTCCTGTAATCCTTGAGATAAGCCTCCCTGCCCTCCAGACGCTGATTCTGTCGTGTGAATAGAGAACGCCTGCTGGACAGGTGGTTCTGGTTTGTCAGTGGTAATGCGCCTCTGCACATGCGTATACACTTGGGCTGTTCTTCTCGCTTTTCTCTGAGCGTTTCTGGCGGCGGTCCGCCTCGTGCCCCCGGCCTCGTCCCTGCTGACTGGGGACGGTTGCCTAGGAGCCGATGCGACCCTGCCTACCAAGTCCTCAGGTGTGAATTCCTGATCTAGCATCGCAGAGAAGAACGCGGCTGCCTGCGCCATCTGAGCTGGGGTCAGGTTGAGAGCACGTCCAGGGCGTGCCCCCAGCTCGGGTGTCGCAGCAGCGTTAGATCTACCGAGTGGATTGGTTCCCTCTACCCCAAGGATTGTGGCAGGAGGGACCCTCTCTGACAGCGGCATTCCGTACAGGGGGGTCACCGGAGGGACCGTCGGACCCGCTCCTGCACTGTCATCGACAATTTCTGGCATGATTGTGTTTAATTTTGTGGTTATGAGTGGTTGATTTTAGTGGGTAACTCGTGAGCACAACCGTAAGTTCCCCACAGACGGCGCCAAATTGTTCCGGTTACGGAAACGGTTCTCCCGGCTTAGAATCCGGGTAATGTAATTGAATCGAAAATGGATAACTAATCGCTTGATTCCCTTGATCTCCCCTTCCTCTCACTCCTAAAATCGGACTTTCCCGGCGGAAAACGGCCTGCTCCCTGCACAATGAACGCACAGGGCCTCGGAGGTTGTCCGAGGAAACCCTCTCCGATGCCTAAGTCAGTCCGTGAAATGCCTTTTTGAACCTAGCTCGTGAGGAACTAGGCGGCGTTTTAAGAGTAAGAGTCTAGAGAGAGAAAAATCCAACCCCCCTCATGTGGGAAATGGGGAGGTATTTATACCTTCCCACAAGAGAGAGAAGAGAAAGAGGAATGGTTGGATGGGAAAGTGACAAGTGGCGGCTTCCCATCCATCCATTCCCAATTACCTTAGGCGAAATGACGAGAGGGCCCCTGGGGATCCTGGCCCTGTCGGCCAGGGATTTCCCCAGGGCAGGCAGTCTCCAAGTAGGGGACTGCCAAGCTCTGACAGGCTGCATCGGCCTGCGCTCTCGGCGGCTGACGGCCAACCTTTAGCGTTTTCATGCTTTGTTCTCGGTCCTTGCCGGGGGTTGGTCTTTCGACTCTCCGACAGGAATCGTCCCGGGGCCTGCATAGCAGGCAGTTGATTGTCAGGCGACCCACCCCCAATCATTAGGTATAACGACAGGGGCAAACCGGGTTGAGGTGGCATCAAAACTGGCGGAGCAGACAGAATTTCCTTGATTTTGTCGAAAGCAGCTTGGCATTTGTCAGCCCATAGTACCCGCTCCCCTATTTTCAGTTTCTTGAAAATTGGTTCACACACCATGGTTAGCTTGGAAATGAATCGACTAATGTACTGGACTCTCCCGAGAAATCCCCTTATTTCTTTTTCGGTTTTAGGAGCTTGCATCTCGGTAATGGCTTTGATTTTGGCTGGGTCGACTTCGATACCTCGTTGGCTAACGATATGACCCAGTAATTTGCCTGACGTTACCCCAAAACTGCATTTCTGAGGGTTTAGCCTCATGTTGTATTTGCGCAGTCGGGTGAAGAATTTTCTTAGAGCGGTGATGTGACCGCCTCGTTCTTTGGATTTGACGATCATGTCGTCTACATAGACCTCTACCTCTTTATGCATCATGTCGTGTAGTAAAGTGGTAGCGGTCCTTTGGTATGTGGCCCCGGCATTAATAAGACCAAATGGCATGACGGTGTAGCAGTAAGTACCCCAAGGTGTAGTGAAGGTAGTCTTACTCATGTCTTCTTCCGCCATCTTGATTTGATTATACCCGGCATACCCGTCCATGAATGATAGAAGGGCATGATCGGCCGTGTTATCCACCAGTATGTCGATGTGTGGTAACGGAAAATCATCCTTCGGGCTTGCTTTGTTAAGATCCCGAAAGTCTACGCATACCCGCACCTTACCGTCCTTTTTAGGAACCGGCACGATGTTTGCAACCCAGTCCGGATATTCGGACACTTGTATGAAGCCGGCTTTGAATTGTTTGTCGACTTCTTCCTTTACTTTGAGAGACCACTCGGGCCTCATTCGACGAAGCTTCTGTTTGACCGGTTTGCACCCGTCCTTGATAGGTATGTGGTGCTCGGCTATTTCCCGGTCTATCCCCGGCATGTCCTTGTAGGACCACGCGAAGACATCTTTGAACTCTTGGAGGAGGTTTATGAACTGTTGTTTCTCCTCGGGATCTAAGGATAACCCTATCTTAAGTATCTGAGGCTCTAAGGTTGTTCCCACGTTTATGGATTCGGTCTCTTCAATTACCGGATCCCGGGATTCCCTTTGCTCTAGTTGCTCGATCAGATGTGGAGGTAAGGGTACCTGCTCGTCGGATTTCTCAATGTCATAGCATAAATTATTTTTGAAAATAGGATTTAAAAGAGACAAGTCGTAAGCAGAACGGTTGTTATTATTAATTGAAAATTTAGAAAACAGCTCAAAGAGAGCAGCCATCTGATCATTGGTCAGAGGCGGAATTGGTAAAGCACTCGGGACAGACCCCGAGGTGCTAGCAGCAGGAATGATAGAAGGGAGGGGGGTTACAGGAGTGACTCTAGCACCGACTTCTCTAGACTCGACCTCAGACTCTGACTCAGACTCCGACTCAGATTCGGACTCAGACTCAGGCATGTCTCTCTCTCCGGCGACCAGCTTGTAGATCCTTCCTTGACTGTCAGTCCACTTGACAGTCTTCCTCCAGGCCCTTTTTCCCGTCTCGGAGCCAACATCCGAGATCAGCTTGGTCGGGTCAAACCTGTTGCTGCGGAGAATCAGGTTGACCAGGTCTTCCTTTGGAGTCGGGGCTATGGTGTCTTCCCCGAAGAGTAGCCCTAACACGGGCTCGGCATCGTCCGCTCCGTCGGACTGGGTGAGGGTGAACACCTCATCTGGGATATAGTTGCAATCCCGGGCCAAGTGGGTCCCGAGGTGCGTAGCGTTGGGTTGGTATAGCCCAACTTGGACAGCCCCGAATACGGGTGTGACAAAGTAGTCAGACAACCGTGGGCTGTAAGGGCTCAGGTAGGTACCCTTCATAATGTTGCAGGCTTTTTCAATTCCTGCTCGGACAACGTTGTCCGGAGTGAGGGCATAGCCAAGGCCGAAAGTGAGAGTCTTCGTCCTTAAGGACCTCGATGATCTTCCCAGCTGGAAGGTCGGGTCGAGAGGTAGCCCCCGGAAGGTACCCTAGGTTCTGGAGCATCGTGTCAATGCTCGTGGTGAAGTAAGGCCTGAAAAGGTACTCTTCCTCGATCATCCCCACAAAGTCGAACCCCCAGAGGTCCGTGCGGCCCGTGGCGTTACAGCTAGCCACGGTCATTGGGGTCGCCTCTAGAGTAATAATACCGTCGAGTAGAGGCATCTTGATCTTGCGGTGGAGGGTGGAGGATACAGCTTTCACCGCGTGAATCCACGGCCTTCCTAAGAGTAGGTTGAATGAGGAGGTGACATCAATCACCTGGAATTCAAGCTCCTTTTCTACTGGGCCCGTGATGATGGTCAGTTTTATGGCCCCTGCTACCGACTTTGGGCTCCCATCAAAGGCTTGGATGGTTTGAGCAGTCGGAATATAGTCAGCCTCGGTAATGCCGAGGGCTTTGGCGGTCCTTAGAGGAAGGACATTCACGGCCGACCCGTCATCAACTAGGGTCATCGGGAGGTACTTCCCCCGGCAAATCACCGTGATGTAAAGGGCTAGGTTGTGGGAGGTCCCGAATGGCGGTAGATCGGCTTCGGAAAATGTGATCATTGGGCCTCCTACTTTGGTCTTACCCTTTAGGTGGGGTAGGACCGTGGCTACCATTTCAGCGGGGGTAGCCAGAGAGTCGATCTCGACTTGATCGAGAGCCTTTGTAAGCGCCTCTCGATGTTCTTGCGAGCTAACCAGGAGTTGCCATATAGTGAGGTCAACTCGGGTTCTCTTCAATTGCTTCACGACGGCTGTTTCGGCGGTCGGCTCTTCAGGGGCGACTTCCATCCCGAGTGGATCGGTGATGGTTGTCGGGATAGGGGTGTCCCTAGCGCTTGTGGCTAAGTAGGGACGACCAAGGTTGTTGCTGGCTAGGACTCGAGTTTTGACCTCTCGAATCTGTTCAAGGGTGATGGGAACGGCTTCCCCTTTAGCGAGGTAGATATCATCTTCGTCGTCAAACCAGATCCCGTTCACTTGCGGGACGTAGGGGGAGATAAGGTGAGAGCAGTCGATCACCTCCCCGGCAAAGATGGCATGGGAGCTGAAAGGGTTCTCCTTGTTGTTGGGCTTATCTCCGGGTAGCGGGATTTTTCCGCTTTCAATCAGGTCCTGGATCAAGTGTTTCAGCTTCCAACACTTCTCGGTATCGTGCCCATTGCCCCGGTGGTATTGGCAATAGGCCTGGGCATTGTAGTTCTTGGAGCGTCGCTCGACCGGAACTTCAGGAGTTGGACCTATCGGTTGGATTAGGCCTTTGGAGGATAGCCTTTGTAAGGCATAAGTATAGGTAGTACCTATATCAGTGAAGACCCGAGGTGGGGTGTTCTTCTTGGACGGGGCATCTAGTAGATTGACCGCGTCAAAAATGCTGCGGGTTGCAGCCTGGGGCTTAGTGGTGGATGAAGAGGCCCCTTGGTATCCTTTGCTAGTAGCCTTGGTGAGGCTTTCTAGTCTCAGGTCGTCCTCGATCCTCATACCCATTTCAGTAAGGGTGGTGAAATTGGGTATGACTGCGTACCGGAGGTGAACCCGGTAGGAGGGGAGGAGGTTCTTGACAAAAGCCTCCACCAGAGTCTTCTCGTTGGGCTTATCGACCAACTTCACGCTCTCGGCCCTCCAGCGTTGAAGGTATTTGGTGAAACCTTCTTTTGGCTCTTGGGCCATGACCTCCAGAGATCGCATTGTGGTTTGGATCTCGGTGTTGTCAGCATAGTTCCGAGCGAACTCGGTAGCCACATCATCCCATGTAGGGTATTTTTTCGGGTCTAGCCTATAGTACCAGGCCCGTGGGTGCTTCTCAAGGGATGCAGCGACACTACAAGGTAAAGTCACTTTAGAGTCGGAAGTTTTAGTAGCAAATCTTCAATATTCCGTAGCTAATTAGCTTAGAGACCGAATTTGCGACTAGATTTCATTAGTAGCTAAATGCCTTGTCGCTAATTTAGCTACTGAATTAGCGACCAAAATTAGCTACCAATTTAGCGACGAAAGCGTGGTAGCAAATTTTGAGACAATAATAGAGACGAAAATTCAAGTAGCTACATTAGCGACCGCAAATGGTATAGTAGCTAATTTAGGGACGAACTTAGAGATCGATTCAGTTGTAGCAAAATTAGTGACGCAATTTTTTGGTATCTAAAATGGCCACACAAAAAACAAGAAATACGCATCACCCTAATTAGGGGCTCACCATACCACACGTAGAGCTACACCTAGCTCACTAAACCACGCATGTATGTCCATGCACCACACCACCGCCTCATTCATAGAAATTGAATATTTATGTTCGCAAGAAGAATCGAACCCATAACCTATGAACACTTGACCAACATTCAAACCAATGGGCCACTTGAAGATTAATGTCTATTTTGACAATGAATGTATACTTAAAGGTAAAATTAATCATTAAAATGTGGATTGTAAGATATTTTTGTAATACTCCAATAATAATATAAATATATTAAAACAAAATATATAAAAATATCATAAGAAATATAAAAAAAATACATGATAGTAACAACCGACAACTAAATTTAGCTACCAATTTATTTCCGTAGCTAAGAATTTAAATTTAGATACTTAATTCGCTACTCACCTTGTTTCGTTTCTATAATAACTACTACACTTATTTACGAATTTACTTTGTTCTCCTATATAAAAATTAAATACATTATTCGCAATTTTATGTCGATATATATAGAGACGACTTTAGGTACTGACGTTTTTCCGTACCTAAAAACTTAAATTAGATACCAAATTTGCTATCGACTTTATTTAGTCTCTATAATAGCGACGTAATTAGCTACCACTATATTTTGATCTCTAAAATTGAGACTAAATATATTTATGTCTCAAAAGTAGTAGCTAATTTATATATTTAGTGACTGAATTTTAGGCAGTTGCTAAATTAGTAGCTAAATTGCAATTCTCTTGTAGTGCGAAGAGGTTCTTGAACATGGATGAATCCACTCCCTTGATGGCCATGAATTCCTTGAAGGCCCGCACATGTAGTAACGGGTCCTCAGTTCCCTCGAACATGGGCAAACCCGTGAGGTTCAGGTTTGCGGGCACCTTGTCACTCACCGTGGAGTACTCTCGGCTGTTCTCCCGGTGGATATTGTTACTCCCAGTCAAATGGACTTGTTCTTCTAGCCGGCGCACTGCGCTAACCAGTTCAGTTATGGGCCCAGTAGTCCCGACATTAGGGGTCCCTTGCTCCACCGTAGCTAGGCGAGCAACAATGGCCACTTGGCCAGCCCTCATTTCGGTTAGTTGGGCCTCGATGTCGGTTTGCTTTGCGACCATGGCGTCCAAAGCGGTTTGCAGACTGTTCAAAGTAGCCATCCTTCGAGCGTGTCTGGTTGCCGGTGGCCTGTCTGTAAGAACACCGCGTAATCAGAAACTGAACCCAGATCTCGGAAAAGGAAAGGAAAAGTACATCCCGAGCAACCCTAGGAAAGGAGACTAAAGACTCGAGAAAGACATCTAGACGGATGACTCGATGGGTGGTATAACTTCCTTAGGATTTCGGCTTTGTGGGCCTAGTCCCGTTCGAAGGAAGGTCCACGTGAGACTTTTCCCCAGACTTTTGACTCGAGTGTATGGACGGACTTTCCTTTGTAGGGGTATGCCCTACGCGGGTCGGTCGTGCCTTGACTGATAAGGCGGACTCGGGAAAGGGGGGGAAACTCGTGATATAAGATCAGCGGAGTTTCGACGCTATAGACCTTCGACATACTATGCAAAGACCCGACACATGGCTAGACGGTAGGTCCTATAATAAGGAAGGTTTACTAGGATAGTTGGATGTTTGAAATTTGAATATTGAATGAGCGGAAGAATTTCCGGGAGTTTTGAAAAAAAAAACGGAATTCCGAAAACCAAGATTAGAATTTTGAAAAAAAATTCAGGAAATCGAGATGGTGTTGGAAATTCACGAATTAAAATGGGCAGCATGCCGACTAGAGAAAAGGATATTTTGAGTCAAATCAGTTGATCCTAAATTTCGGCGGCATTCCGAGTTTTGAAAATTGGATATTTTGAAAAGACGGGTCCCGAAACGGACAGCATTTCGGGTTTTTCAAAATTTGGTATTTTTGGAAAGATGCATTTTTTGAAATGACGGTTTTTGAAAAATGACACGGAAACCAAGTAGCACGTAGTCAAACAAGCATTATAACGACGCTTATGCATGCTTTACACTAAGTCTCGGTCGGTCGAATAGGGTCTATACCAACGACGATCGCATTCTCACGAAACGGGACGGACTTCCTAGCCGATTTGGAACTAGGACCTGCCGTAAAACCCCGGTGAGTTCCGCCATCGAAGTCTTTAGCGCACCCATGTAGGAATGCACCGTGGTATAGTGGGACGTCGGTCACAAGTAACCGGCCCGGGCAAAATTTGGGTTATGCATGAATCATTAAACTAATGCGCGCACACTAATATACAAACGATTTCTCTTCGAGTCTCACCCTAGGAACCCCGATGACATGTGGTACATCAGGTATCCCCAGCGGAGTCGCCAAATTGTGGACATGACGTAGGTCCACCCCGACGCAGCCCTGCGCGGGTTTGGGTAGGCGAATGAATCTCGTGGTGAGATTGTTCTCGGGTTCGAAATTTAAGTCAAAATGGAGTCGCCACCGAATTTTGTGGTTATTCGGAACCATACGAGCCCACTCTATGTCGTCATGGGCTATACACAAAGTAAGCCCACTTCGATTTCAGAGTTCATTATTGGGCTCGTCCCTTTGCATTGCAATACCGATACCGTATAAACCGGCTTTCGTATATAGAATGACTCTCGTGCGCCAAGGGTTTCGGACATCCGGAAACCAAAGGTTCTGAGTAAGGGGTGAGGGTACGTGTTGGGAAGCCCACTAAGGACACCCAACCCCGCCCGCACATGGCGGCCTCTACTAAGACATCGTTCGTGTTCGTGTGAGCGCGCTAGTAAAACGATTAAATGATATGCAAACAGCGTTTTCGGGCTAAGCATATTAATAGTTTGTGAACTACGTCATTTAATGCATCTTATTTTTGGTCAAAGTGGTTTAGCATGCGAGGTTCGTTTATAAAGCGTAAAAGCAAGTAAATAAACAAAGCTCGAAAGTAAAATAAAAACGTACAAGTTACACGGGCGGAAATACAACCCGGAATTCACAATACAACCTTACGTAGAAGTAATAAAAATAACGCGATACAAAGATATGGACGGACCCGTATGTAAGCTAGACCGCGAAATGCGTAGATGGACTAACCCCGATTAAATACACATTGTATTGTGTACTAAACGAAGGACGGAAACATGAGACTGTGGCGTATTGCTAGCCCGATCCCATATCCCGTAGTCTTGTCCCGACTTATCACGTCAAAGGTGGTCAAAGTCGTTCTACGTGTCGTGTTGTGCATGGTTTTGAAAGTAGGTTAGTCACGTGATAGTCTTTACACGTGATGACTAATGTCGATAAAAAAAAGGCGAGGCTTGAAAGGTGTGTCAAGGCCCTCGGTTATGGGGCTACAGGACTCACTCGGTCGAGTCATGGCCTGACTCGGTCGAGTGCGTCCTAAAAGAAGCTTCTGCCCACGGTTTGGGGTGCTACTCGATCGAGTAGCAGGTGTACTCGGTCGAGTGGCACCTGTACGAGTTGTGACTCGTGATTTATGTGTCTTAAATTTGAAGGTTGGCCGAATTGAATCAAAATATTGACGAATTTAGATTTAATTCGGTTTGCCACGATAAACGTGAGTTTTAGAAAATGAGTTCACGTGATCGGCTTTACACGTGTCGACTTAAGAGTCGTAAAAAAAAAGACGAGGCTTAAATGTTGCACCCAAGCTCTCGGTTTTCTGGGCTACAGGATCCACTCGGTCGAGTCATGACCTGACTCGGTCGAGTGTACCCTTGGGAAGTAGTCTGCCCGGTTTTGTGGACACAACTCGATCGAGTGGCCTATGCACTCGGTCGAGTAGTCCCTGTATGTGCGAGTGTTAACTCGTTTCATTTTTGGGGTTGAAAACGACGATCGGTCGAGTTAAATACAAATATCGCTTGATTCGAATTTAACTCAACCTCTGGTATTATAATCGTGTATATGTACGATTATAATACCGTTGTCGGGATTTTATGAAAACGTTTACGTTAGAAAATTTGAATTAGCAACGGAATGCCTTCCTCTACGTCACGACATCGAAACTAACCCTTTCGGGTTATGTGATGTCGGTTTTCGTGTCAACGGGTTCCGCACTAATTAAAATGGGATTGAATACGTTCAACTACGATTAGTCGCGATCACGTCACGCCCTTGAGTACATTGGGGCGGGGCTCCTCGAAAGGGCTCCACCTCCGTCGTTGCTCGTAAAGGGATTAGACGGACTTTAGGCGACAATTGTAGTCAAACGCATCCGAAACCGAAGAATTTGGTAATACTATATATATATACGCGGTATGATTATAATGTTAGCAACGAAAATGTAAAAGTTAGTATGCAAGAAAAAGCAAAATGTTAGAGTGTTAGATGTTAGAGTGTTAGATGTTAGGATTACGATACTAGTAAAAGTACAAAATAAACGATACAAAAACATAAGCGTAAATAACAAAGATAGAAACGGGGTTTTGGGACACCCTCAACATACATGCTTCGTAAGGACCTCGGAAATGGGCTCGCGAATAGTGACGGGACTATGGAGTATCGAGGATGTATGTAAGTTATGGTGTGTGTGTGTGTCGGTTTATCGAGGGACAAGGGACTCGGTCTTTTTTGTATAGGGCTTAGGGTTGCTAAGGCTTGTAGTGTAGAGAGTATAGATAGATTAGGGTAGAAGCTTAGGGTAATTTTGCATTAGTTTTCCTCCTTTTAATGCAATGGGTTTGAAGGGGTATTTATAGGCTTCACCCCGACCTAGGGTCACTCGATCGAGTGCCCTAGTGCACTCGGTCGAGTGCCTTCAGAAATGAATCTGGTCCGGTTTTTGACGCTCCACTCGACCGAGTGGCCAATCCACTCGACCGAGTGGATCAATTAGGCCGGGCTATTTTGGGCGTGATTGCCCTTGATTTATGCTTAATTGATTATGATTGATTTGGCTAATTTTGGCTGATTCGTGAGGGATTTGGATAGATTTGTGAACCTGGTGCATGTTTTAGGAACGCACCCGGTCGCTCTTTGTGTCGGGTTTGTCTTGGCCGGGTTTTGACCTGGTCGCTAAAAGACGGGAATTATTTTTGGTGCCGGTTTTGGCCCAAATTAGTCTCATTTTGCTCGGAACGACCCACTGGGCCTGAATTTGAGGTCTGTTTTGTGAGATTATTACTCCGCTAAAAGTCCATGTCAGATATTATTGATTTCAGGCCCAAATCCGAGCATACTAAGTCACGTTTGCGTCCGATCATCATCGGGTGTTTGTCGGGAACTGCTATAGACACTAGCAGGCAAAATGCGGGTGTCTACACAAGCGATCAAAATTTTATGAAGACTTTTATATTTCCAAGTACTTCAATTTGTATAGAATTGTTATGTAAAACGTTTTAACATTGACGAAATTATTTTGTATGTTCAAGTTTGATAACATTTTTGAAAACTTTCATAATTACTTTGATAACATTTTCGAAATTTTAACGTTTTGAGAATTGATTTTCATTTTATTGTTGGTGAACTTTTGAATCTGTTATTGTAAATGTTTGACGGCTGGTGCGATTTTTACTAACTACAAAATTTGATTTCTCCAAACTAAATTTTGTTTCATAAAAAAAAAAAGAATAATATCGAATTTCTTAATCAAAATATTTTACTTTTGTTTTCAAAATATTTTGGTTATCCTATTTCCTTCGAGTTTGTTTACAAATGTTATTTAACGTTATTATTTTATCAAATAACTTTACTTTACGATTTCATTAATCAAAAGATTCTAGACTTCGGGTTGGTTAGCCCAATTCTTCTTGGAATAGATATTTGTCTTCGATGCGAGCTAAGCTGTAACACCCCCATTTACGTAGGAGCCTTACCAGACATTCCCAAGTAAATAAAGGCGTTACCATCTCGGTTCCCCGAGGTAGTAGCTCATTACAATACAATATGGAATGCCAAAGCGGCCACATGATTTAAACATTACAACTCTGGTTATACAGCGGAAGCTACACCTTCTATAAAAACGAGAATGTCTATGCATTCACCCGTACTACATCTGGACTCATAAGTCGCGCTCACCCCAATCCCGTACATGTATCCCAGCATCCAAACACATCATAATATACATAACCTGCATTATAGACTGCTCCCCAATTGATCGGAAACGTCAATCGGATCATCACAGACACATCAGACATACACACAAGGTCAGTTTACAATAACATTAAATAACATTAGTACAACCAACATCACAATCATCAGTATCTGTATCATCATCATCATCATCGTCATTCCTATTATCTATCGCGACCGCAGTCACGCCCCGTCAGTCCGAGTGTGCACACCCCTCCTAGGCTCTCCTAGGAGGAAACATTAGGGAAGGTCCCGAGATCAACCGGGCCTAGCTAGTCCTTGCTAGCTTCTCTCAATCGGCACACAGCCGCAATCTCAATAGGCACACAGCCTCAATCTCAATAGGCACACAGCCTCAATCTCAATAAGCACAAAGCCTCAATCTCAATATCATCATTATACCACTACATATCATAGAACATGCATACATACAACGTAAACTGAGTAAGGATAACCTTACCTAGTTAGCAGGTCACCACCACGTCGGTAGTACAATTCACCCGCAGATTCTACGAAATCCGATCCTAATAAAATATTATATATTATAATTATTATCGATCCTAACGTAATTAAATTATTAAATAATGAAACCCGACACTGATTAGACATAATATATTACGGAGAAGTATATACTCGATACCGACTTAGACATAACTATTTATTATATAACTGATACTGTCCTAATTAAATAATAAAATGAAACCGATGACACCGACAACATCACGACAATATCAATGACAACAACCTACCCACGATGATACCAACCGAAAACAACACCACGAAAAACACCCTACCCGACAGCAGCAACCCCGAGGGAAACAGTAGCACAACGATGACAACAAACCCGACACAACGGCTGCAACCCGACACAAACAACCACCCGCACTAAACTCATCGATAAGAACCAACGTAAAGTAAAAGGATCGCAGAACTTACAATGACACAACTAATCAAGCGATCCCCATCCATTTGACGGTCCACAACCACCCAGAATCACGTGTACCACGGCCATATTCGTAGACATTGATTGGTTACGGTCCAAAAGTTGCTCGATGCTGATAAACTTATGAGGATGGCCGAAAGGGAAACCAAAGGGGAGGAGGAGGATGCGCAAATGGTGGTTTGTAGAGGAAAGAGAGGGGTGTTTATGAAGGCGGGGTTGATGGTTGAAGATGGTGAGTATACGGTTTCTGAAGGATGAAGGCGCACGAAGAAACAAAAATAGGGTCATGCGTATGACCCTAACACCCTAAGCAATTTATTATTATAATTACTACAATATATTATTATTCTTAATTTGGGTCATGCGTAGGACCAAGTACCTACTACTACTACTAATTATTATTATTATTATTATTATTATTATTATTATTATTATTATTATTACTACTACTACTACTATATTATTATTAGTCTATCATTATTAGTACATCATTAACGTTGTTATATTGTTACTGACGACCGTAAGAAGTAGGGCTCGGAAGCAAGTTTGGTTTGACAATTACATAAAACGGGATACTCGATTATACTTGACTCGATTTGACTCGAGTTTGACTTCTATATAAATCACGGGTACTACAATCTACCCATCCTATAAAGAACTTCGTCCCGAAGTTCAGGATCCAACCAATAATAACGACACTTCTCAACTAACTGACACCTCACAACGTGCACCCTTAATCGAATACATCACCTGACTCTTCATATAAGTCATTGTTGTATCTGCATCACATACAACTGACTAATAATCAAGCACACACTTATGATTAACGACAACCATTCCAACTTATTACGTAACGACTATCACGTTCATTAAGGACACATAGTATAAGGAACAACAGGGTATGACATTCTACCCTCCTTATAAGGAACTTCGCCCCGAAGTTCACCAATCCTATACTCACGTCACCCAACACCTCTAATAATTATGACACTATATATTTTGACACTAATGAGATCATTCGTTACTCGACCTTATAATATAACACGCTATCGGCTATTCAATTATTAAAGGACACCATGTAGTTAATCAACTCATGTGATCCATCATAACGACTTTCAATATATTTTTCATATAAATAACATCATTTATTTGGTCATTTCACAACCTTCAACACTTCTGCTGTCATCATGCCTATCACGACGGTCCGTTCATGATCATCTAGATTTTCCAACTTGCTCACCTGTCAACTAGCCGTGAGGGTTCTACCTCCATATTCATCCACATTTCACAATATTCAACACAAGTACCAACAAATTATTGACATACTCCTCCTCATATGTCATACTTCGCATAAATTAAGCTAAACATACTGCTTATTAGTACCACTGTGTTTATACTCATTATACTCGTCATGACTAATTCAAATGTTGGCAAACAACAACTAGCACAATTGTAACTTTATAGGCTTATGCGAACCTTACTAAGATATATTTACATGCATGGACATCACTACTATCACCCAAGTAAAACGACCATTTCATACAAAGATGGTTTACCCAAAACTCGGGACTTGACACTCAGTGACATGACACTTTACTGCATGAACTTGTGATCATAACGTTACTACCTTGTACTATACCCAACCTGCTGACATCGAAACATAACTGATGACACAATGAATACAAATATACCTTGGACCCCAAAATATTCATTATTCCAGACCCTTGTACCATTAGTATACCTAATCTTTATGTAATGTATATTAATATATAGTTAATATCGTGACCCTCTTTCCACCGTGTTTATATTATTACTCTTGCTGATACCGTTAGACTCGTTAACCACCACTACTGCGACATTCTTACAAGTAATTTAAATGACACTACATTCTCATGACATTCGATCTCGTCATTGTATCTCATGACTCATTTTACCCTTAAGACATGTACACCCAATATAATTATGATAACACATTGACATAGTTGTATCGTTTGCAGGTTTATAGTCACATGTATACATACGTGCGAGGAAACATTTAGGCAATTAATATAACCCTCACGGAGCATAGTAACACGTCTGGACACTGTTAGATGACAACGTTAATAATCTCAGACCTTAAGACAGACAAAAATGACTTATATTTATCAGCTCCAACAACTGGTCAAGTATGTAGTTCATTATGTCTTAGGTTTGCACATATTTTACATTTAGACACTAACATACAACTTAAGACCAACAATCACCTCATAGACATAATAAACATTCATTCTTCTAAGTAATTAAGCATTACTCATTGACCAATACTTAAGGACGAGAAACTCGTCAGGGATGCACAAAATTAAACCAGCATTTGACTTGTTCACCAAACATATCAAAATTCTTTACATTATTACAACTGAAATATGAAAATTGATGTCACGTTTAACTGTACATAAGTTTAGTACTTGGTTCGTTGTTTGACGACTCGACCTTTCTTGACTTCTCATTGGAACGACTCCACTTATTGGATAGGTGCGCCGATGTTCTTTATCACATAAACGACTCATGACCACGACAGATTTGTCAGACAACAACATATTTGATCCATAAGATCCACGTTAAGACAATTATACAACATGAACCAGTATGACCTCTCGTGACCCAAATTTACTCCGAATTTATCATTAAAATATATACCTAACTCTATTACACAATACGATGAGGTAGACATTTTCACAGTAGTACATTCACTTGAACAAGACAAAACAAAGATCAATCAGTGGGTTTAGACACGTTTTCAGAACATTGCAGACATGATAGAAAATTCATAATTAAATCATCGCACTCAAAACAGTGTAAAACTAGTGGGGTTAAATTTGGAAGACAAGCCTTTACAACTTTTTAGGTAAAACTATATTCAAATTCATAGAGTAACAGTGATTTGCAAAATCATTTTCATGAACTGGCAAATTTCGATTATGCCACAAAATTTTACAGTGAAAGACCTAAAATAAATATGAGTATCTTTTCAAACTTTTGTAAAACTAGTACTGTTCACAGTTGAAACAATTCAATAGATACGTTGTTCAGGTTAACGAAAATACGGTACATTGTTTTGACATTATCTCGACACGGTTAGCAAGCATGTTTGTTAGGCTATCAAAACAGAACTCGGTAAACATATATATTGTTCAGGTTAGATAATGAAGTGTTGTAAATTTGTATGCCTGTAACTTAACACGGGTATTTATAAATATGCATTTAAACCATCAAGAATAGAAATCGACAACAAGGGACGACTCGAAACCTATCACACACATTGACAGAAATCATATAAACGCAAAACGAAACACAAATTTCCAAGTATCTTTGACAGAAGTTAACCTTAATGGATACAGTACCACAATTATATCATTTTAATAACACGTTGTACTCAAATCCAAACAATAAACATATTTCGATTTCACATTCTATTTTGTCAATCACATATCGTATTAATTAAGGTTAAATAGAAATGACACATTTATATATACATTGCTGCTCCACATAATATAAACAGATCGACATAATTTCAGATACCACATACGTTTTCAAAAACTAATTAATAGACAAGTTCATTTACGTCATTACGAGGGAATGATTAGGACTAATAAGGACGGTTCGAATCGATATAAAGCAAGTAACTCATATTAATCCAAGTAACTCAAGTACATTGTTCGGCCATTAGTGTCATTAATTCGTACTTGGTTCACATATGACAAAACTCCATCAACACGTCACGACACTACAAAACTTTTAGATACTGATCCTTGTTAACATGAATGCATCTTGTACATTACACTGGAGAGGAAACATATAATACTCGAAATAGTATGCAAGTATCTAGCTACTTTTGAATAACATTCACATTAAGACACCCTTAAACCACGTAAGTTATCAACCCTCTTAACATATTACGATAAGTATCCCATAACCAGGTATTAATCTCCCTTACAGTAATGTGAGACAACTGCAGTATATTATTTCTATTAAACAGACACATATCACCACAAACTCGACTAATTAAACTCGTTTATCGCTTACGACATTACTACGTCCAAACATGATGCATCCTACATTACTACCTAACCCTGGCTATGATCGTTCTCCCACTCAAGAATGATCAAACATACCTTGACCCTAACTATTGTAACATATAGCTCATATATTGCCCCGTACTAATTATTATATCATGCTAACACCGTAACTACATACTAGTCACCCCTCGGCTTATGTTGCTTACAACATCATACACATCAAACCGAGCAATCAGTTATCACAGGTAGTCAACACAAACAATCATTGCATCACAAGTTCACAACGTATCCCTTCCTATTATGCCCCATCTCATTTCTCACACGCGGTTACCGGGTCAAGACCAGGAGGGCCAGAGGTGGTATAAGGACGTCTCCTCAACCGAGTTTTAGAGGGGCTCCTGATGGTCATCACCGGGGTTCATTTTATTTTCCTAGATTCATTTATTTAGGCTCCAAGATCGTTCGCTCTGATACCACTTTGTAACACCCCCATTTACGTAGGAGCCTTACCAGACATTCCCAAGTAAATAAAGGCGTTACCATCTCGGTTCCCCGAGGTAGTAGCTCATTACAATACAATATGGAATGCCAAAGCGGCCACATGATTTAAACATTACAACTCTGGTTATACAGCGGAAGCTACACCTTCTATAAAAACGAGAATGTCTATGCATTCACCCGTACTACATCTGGACTCATAAGTCGCGCTCACCCCAATCCCGTACCTGTATCCCAGCATCCAAACACATCATAATATACATAACCTGCATTATAGACTGCTCCCCAATTGATCGGAAACGTCAATCGGATCATCACAGACACATCAGACATACACACAAGGTCAGTTTACAATAACATTAAATAACATTAGTACAACCAACATCACAATCATCAGTATCTGTATCATCATCATCATCATCGTCATTCCTATTATCTATCGCGACCGCAGTCACGCCCCGTCAGTCCGAGTGTGCACACCCCTCCTAGGCTCTCCTAGGAGGAAACATTAGGGAAGGTCCCGAGATCAACCGGGCCTAGCTAGTCCTTGCTAGCTTCTCTCAATCGGCACACAGCCGCAATCTCAATAGGCACACAGCCTCAATCTCAATAGGCACACAGCCTCAATCTCAATAAGCACAAAGCCTCAATCTCAATATCATCATTATACCACTACATATCATAGAACATGCATACATACAACGTAAACTGAGTAAGGATAACCTTACCTAGTTAGCAGGTCACCACCACGTCGGTAGTACAATTCACCCGGAGATTCTACGAAATCCGATCCTAATAAAATATTATATATTATAATTATTATCGATCCTAACGTAATTAAATTATTAAATAATGAAACCCGACACTGATTAGACATAATATATTACGGAGAAGTATATACTCGATACCGACTTAGACATAACTATTTATTATATAACTGATACTGTCCTAATTAAATAATAAAATGAAACCGATGACACCGACAACATCACGACAATATCAATGACAACAACCTACCCACGATGATACCAACCGAAAACAACACCACGAAAAACACCCTACCCGACAGCAGCAACCCCGAGGGAAACAGTAGCACAACGATGACAACAAACCCGACACAACGGCTGCAACCCGACACAAACAACCACCCGCACTAAACTCATCGATAAGAACCAACGTAAAGTAAAAGGATCGCAGAACTTACAATGACACAACTAATCAAGCGATCCCCATCCATTTGACGGTCCACAACCACCCAGAATCACGTGTACCACGGCCATATTCGTAGACATTGATTGGTTACGGTCCAAAAGTTGCTCGATGCTGATAAACTTATGAGGATGGCCGAAAGGGAAACCAAAGGGGAGGAGGAGGATGCGCAAATGGTGGTTTGTAGAGGAAAGAGAGGGGTGTTTATGAAGGCGGGGTTGATGGTTGAAGATGGTGAGTATACGGTTTCTGAAGGATGAAGGCGCACGAAGAAACAAAAATAGGGTCATGCGTATGACCCTAACACCCTAAGCAATTTATTATTATAATTACTACAATATATTATTATTCTTAATTTGGGTCATGCGTAGGACCAAGTACCTACTACTACTACTAATTATTATTATTATTATTATTATTATTATTATTATTATTATTATTATTATTATTATTACTACTACTACTATATTATTATTAGTCTATCATTATTAGTACATCATTAACGTTGTTATATTGTTACTGACGACCGTAAGAAGTAGGGCTCGGAAGCAAGTTTGGTTTGACAATTACATAAAACGGGATACTCGATTATACTTGACTCGATTTGACTCGAGTTTGACTTCTATATAAATCACGGGTACTACATAAGCATCCTCAACTCTTCGAGTAAGGTAAACCTCGATTTCCTATCTGCTTATTCTTAGTTTCGAGGACGAAACTTTCTTTTAGTGGGGAGAATTGTAACACCCGCTATTTTTCCTAAGCATTTTATTCTTTCTGTTAGGACTTCGTCTTAACTCTGTCATTTTTGGCCTCATATTTTATCATTTTACTAAGCTCTATTTTAAGTTTTGTGTTTAATAATTTTTTTTATTTTTAATTTCAAAGATTTAAAATTCTTTTAAATCCATTTATTTGGTTTCTTCGTAAACTAATTAATTTTTTCGTGAGGAATTCTATTTCTCTCCGAATTGACATTTTTAAGCTTGGATTTAAGTTATTCCTTTTTACTAAAAATGTTTGAATACGTTTATGGAATATTTTCTACTAAGATATATTTTAGTTACTAAAAACAAGCCATTTATGATTTTATTACGAAGCTTCGCGAATAATTATTTTCTTACGCGAGGTTTACTCGAATTACTTTGAAATGCCTTTAACTATTTTACGATTATACTTTTTATCAACTTATAAATTATTTGAGACTGTTTTCTCACATTTTGGACCGACTAAGCTCTTAGTCACAAGTTTTACTACATTTTATTTAAACGTTTCATTTCATCACATTAAAACGTAATCATAAGATAAATCATTTTCATTCATTGTAGCATTTATATCAAAACTTTTCTTACTCCCTCTCTTATCCTTTTGGCCGGCCAACTATAGGTCTAGGTTCATCTTGGATTCCTCATTTTGAAGCCTTAATTCATGCTTACTCCTTTAAGTGTAGTAACCTCCATCTCCTTCTTCACTCCACATTCATTTTTGCATTAACAAAAATATTCATCACTCTTTCCTCTCTCTTTTGGCCGGGTACTTCTTACCCTCCTTGAGCTGATTTTTGCTCCATTTCAAGTCCCAATCGCATCATTTTTATCGTCATAATAATCCTCTTTCCGATTCCTTCGTTAAGGTATTAATCGACGTCATTTTCGATCAATTTTTACCTTGTTTTTATTAGTTTTCTCATGGTATTTTTCTGCCATGATTTACGTGTTTGGTAGGATTTTTGGACGATCCCGAAGCCGACGAATATATCGTTGATTCAGACTTGGAGTAGAGGTAACGTCGATGTTACTCGGTATTTCAAGATTTTAATTGAGTATTTGCATGTATATATTTTTATATTTTATTTTGGCAATATATGTATGTCACGAATTCTGGAAAAATTTTTAAAGTTGAAATTTTGCATGTTTCGATATTTTTATCGCTTTTACGAGATTAACGATTAAATTGTTATATTAATTTGTAAAATCGTAATAATCGGCCTAAACATGTAATATATGTTTATATTCTGTAAAAATGTTGTTTTTGATGATTTTTAGTAATTTAGTATTTTTCTGATATTTTTGATATCGATTATCGAATTATTATCGTTTTCGAACAAAAACGATTAAAAACCGATTTTTAGTTCTAGTACTTAAACATTTTATTTTAATCTGATTTTTGACGTGGTGAAACTTTCTGGTGAAATAGAATTTTCTGATTTTTTTCATAATTTTTCGGAATTGTTAAGTGGATGAATTAATTAATCACTTTAAATCATCGTTTATCGTTAAAACCGTGTTTGTTGTTTAAATTCTCGATTTCTGGTCTTTAGTTTAAATCTGGAAAAAAAATATGATTCTGATGATTTCATATTAAAATGTATTATTATGATTTTAGTGCCTTAATAAAATGTTAGGAACGATAGGTTTATAAATAAAATCGTTAATTGCGAAAACGGGTTTAAATGACGGTTTTGTTGAAATTTGTTGAATCTGGATTTTGGAAAAATCTGGAAAATTTATATTCTGTAAAATCAGGATTTTAAAAGTGTAATAATAATTTTTGGATATTAATACTTAAATCGTTTTGTAATTACTATTTTTATTAATCGTTATTGTCGAGATTGGACGATTAACGAGAAACGCTTTAAAAACCGAGTTTTTAGAATTCTGGAATTTTTTTTTTCTGGACAGAATGTCCATAAATATAATTTAACTATTTTACGTAATTTTTGTACTATTTATTATAGTCTTTAATTAATAAATATTGATTTCGGACAAGTTGTGATTTATCGCTAAATTGCTTCGTCTTACCTAAAAGAATTATTTTTCCAGCAATTTTGAAAGTATTTAAGTCTGAAACTTTAGGAGTTAAATCATCCCTTAACATACTCTATATATATTTGTTGGTTTAATTAAATAAAGACGTTCAAGTATTTAATTTAGTATTTGCCGTAAAATCCTATTTATAATTTTATCGTCGAAGCTAATAATAATTAGGGAATTTTAGCTTTATATCTTTTGAAAACACCCTAATTAGTAATATTAAAATGTTTAAGACAATTTTTAATCATCTTATAACACTTATACGATATTTTAATAATTTCATAAAATCAAATGTTCTTACTTTAATAATTAATATCGTTAAGGCCGAAAGTATTAGTTTTATAAATCTATATCGTTTACTAAAATGTGGTATTAGTATGAACTAATATTTTCACTACTTTGATATGATGCTATTTTTAGTAAAGTTTCTAAAAATAGAAGTTTCCTAAAATAGAAGTTTCCTAAAATAGAAAGTTTCCTCTTTTAGAATATAAATGTTTACTTCTTTTATCCTCATATTGTTTATGATGAATACATCTTTTAAATATCGATAATGATTTGTTTTGGAGTTATGGAATAAGGACAAGTGTGGGTTTAGAGTAATATAGTCTGGGATGTACGTTTTGCCATCAACTGTAAGGCTGGTGTGTCTTTATGGGGCGCATTGGTTGTTGAACTGAGCATGGTTTGTGTTCAGGAGAGTGTATATTTACCTTAAACTTAGATATCGCATTGTATAAGTCGCGTCGGGTTGAACTGGATATGGTTTGTATCCAGGAGGGGTGTGCATTACTTAAGCTAGGACCTCGCTGCACGCAGTCCTGTTATGGTTGAGTTGCCTAGTTAGAGACCAAAGTCTAATTTGTTTTGACTAAGTTCTCGAAACTAGTTTTTAGTATTATCCTAGTGAAAGTCTAGATTCTACATTAATCCTATCCATAACGCCATTATGATTATTTTATTTATTATCGATATAAATTGGCGCAGGTTGGCAAATATCTTTATGTGTTTTCGGAAACCCCTTTTGAATAATTTGTTCGACGCTAAACCTTATTTTAATATGATGTTTTACTGTTTTCCACTTTTATTATTTTCCTATATTAGTAATTACTGTTTTAAAATCCTGTTATACGGCTGGGAGAACGTTGGCGTTGCTCCCCACTGATTGTGGCTGTTATGTTTTAACATGGCAGGTATACGTGTTTATTTTTCCGGTGGGTGTGGGCTAGCGGGCAGTCTTGGATCCTGCTGATTTTTTTATAATCATGTTTTAAGGATTGTTTTACCTCTTTATGGATTGTTTTAAATTTTAGCCATTTTTATGTATGGCGCATGTTTGACTTTACCAATTTAATTTATTAAGACATAGTTCTGTGTGTTTTAATCCCGACTCTACAGTGTTTCCGCCACTGTATCGCGCTAGAATTTTTAGGGGATTACAAAGATAGTGTTGGAGTCAGCACTGGGAATGGGTTTAAAACCTGTAATAGAGTAACTTGTGATGGATACCCGTCTTAACTAGTTTAAGTTCAACAAGTCAAACGAAGTCACAAGGAACTCTTGTTGTGTAATACTGCGACCATTCCTAATAATATATAGGGTTTTTCTATGGGGTACCCCTCAACTATCGAATTTTCCAAGTGGTACCCCTGTCTTTTTCAAATTACAGGTTGTACCCGTAAACTTTGTAAATTACTCTATATAGTAACCAAAGTTATGATTTTCCAACAAAAATTTCTCACATTTCACCCGTCGAACCCACCAGACTTAGACGTCTTTTCATTTTTTTAGGAGGATAAGCTACCCCACCTAGGCGTGTTGTAGCCTTTTAACGGTTATCTTCAGGTTGCGTCTGTTGCCTAACAAGGCAATATTAAGAATATGCAAAAAGTGGTCTAACTTTTTTTTCAAAAATTGCCCGAATTTTAAAACTTCGATTTCGTTCCGAATGTCAAAGCAACTGTGCTCATCTCCTAATATACTCGGTCAGAATACGTTAATCTTTTACGTTAGCATCTCGTCCATCTCGAGTCAAAAAATTTTAATCGACGTACTATCTGATCCGATTCCCGGCTCAACTAACACATTTCAAAACATCCGAAAGGAACTGTTTTCATATTACTGTGCAACGCCAACGCACCCTAAACTAGGTCAAAACGCAAAACAAACAAACGCAAAAAGTGATTACTTGTTAATCTAGGTAAACAATTCGTCAAACAAAAACGCAGGACTAATCCGACCAATTCAAATACTATGAATCTAAAACAAATATACAAAATATTCAAATCCTTATACAAATCGAGGCTAGGAAGGACCCCTGGAAGCCACGCCAACGGCTATCACAATCTCATAAAGGCGGTCATCCAAACCGAGATCCTCCAAGTCTATGAGAGGAGACTCACTACCATCCATCCCCGATAGCATGTCTAGAGTAGCCGTCTCGGGGATCCCTCCAACTTCCTCGGTGGCACCCGTAGCCTCCGCCTCAGCCTCAGTTTCCCTTTCAATCTGGCGCCTAGCCTCACCCTGGGCTTTGGTCTCAACCCGAGACCGAGCCAACTAATCCTTTAGGAAGGCAATCTCGTCAGCCCGAGATTGCAGGAGCCGTTGCGACTCAACCTCTCTTGCCACGAGCTCAGTCACCCGAGTCTCTAACTGCCCCACCATATCCGGGACGTCCTGCAAATACACTTAAACATTAAGAAAGTACACCAACAGCCTAGAAAACCACCCTAATCACACAAACTCACCGATCAAGGCCCCAAAGTATCACGGAGAACCCTCGAGGCATAGGCTCGGAAGCAGGTGGCGGCCTGCCACAACCGCTGATGACAAGCCGAGGAAACCTGAAAGATGAAACCGTAGAAGTTAGGCAAACCGACACTAATTCTTAGAACCCAAACGAAGAACGAAAACCAAAATTTACCCGGTACACCCGGTCACGCTACTCTATCCCAGCGTCCATCTCCTCAGCAGAACACGGGGGGAGAGGCTCGGTGAAAGGTATCCCAGCCGCATCCACCCTAAGCAGCGTCAGGGGAAAATCTGGGGGCTGAATTTCATCAGCCGGATCGGCCAGCTGAGAAGATAACAGATTGGTCGGTCAAAGGGCAAAGAAATAATAAACCGCAAAGCAAACCTTAGAATCAATAATTAGGACATTACCACAAGGCGATACCAAGCTAACCGCCGGGTGACGTGAGACAGATAGGAGGCACCAGGTACCACGAGTGTATCACCTCCCTCTCCGTTCCTATCCTCGAGGACCTCTACAGCGGTAGGTGGTCTGAACATGGTCCAGGGAGGATCAACCGGCACCCTGAAATCGTCATATAGGCACTGACGCACCAACCTCTCGCCCAGATACCAAACTGGGTGAAACAACGCAGGAAGGAGCATCCTCCTGTAACTTCTAGGCCTCAGCTCCGTAACCACATACTCCGGCACGCCCTCATAATCAGCACAAGGGCGGGCCACAAACTACACAAATAGAACCAACATCCCAATGAATCCCAAACCTTGGGGGCTATTGAACAAAATAGGCTATAAAAAGAAAACTTGCATCCCAAGGCTCAACTTGTTAACCAGCGCATTCTCTGACGGGTAGTGGCTGGTAGTACTCTTAGGCGGAGCCAACCTCCATTCGATCCCTGCCGGGAATCTCTTCGGGTGAACCCGCACCGTCTTAGGAGCCAAGCACGGGAAATAGGAGTAGATCCAAGCCGGCAACATCCCAAATACATTTAGTAAACACTAAGCCAAAAACTAAGCAGAACTCGAGATACAAGAGTAAGAATAGTAGCTAACCTCCAGTATAAGGCTTGGACCCACGATGGGCACAGCTGAGGTTGACTCTATCGCCAAATGCCTCACCATGACTTGCAGGCAGCGAGTCATCTCCGCGAAAGCCGCGGTTACCCAATCATAACGTCCTAGCTGAGTCAGGTCGGCCAGGAAAGGCAAAATCCTAGTGTTCAACCTCTCGCCCTTGTCCGAGACGTGGGTCGACCCTAGGAAATACCACAACCACAATCGGGCGTCCTGCTCCGGCGTGTTGGGTTCTCGACCCTCTAACACCGCCACTCGCTCGAAGTGATCGGTGATGTATGAGCTCACCAAATCATGAGGCGCACTATATGCCTCACGCGGTAAACAATCCCCGATAAAGCCCCGCACCTCATCACTATCTAGACTAGGGCCTTCGGTGGCCCACCTAATCCTATCCGGCCCCCAGGGCAGACCGGAAATCATGCTAAAATCCTCTAGGGTCATCCCGACCTCCCCAAAAGCCATTTGGAAGGTCGAGGTAGTATCATGAAAGCTATCTATCATCGCCCTAATCACCATAATGTTTCACTTAGTCTTGCAACCCACTGCCCAACCACGGGACCTAGAGCGGTCCTCGCAATAATCTCCTTTGCCGCAGGGGATAACTTCTGAAATTAAATCTTGAGACACGTAGTAAAACCCGAGAAAGTCCTCATCGGACCTGGGGCCTACAAACCAAAACAATACGAGGATAAACAAAACAAACCTAACCTAACCCGAGCCAAAAAATAAAACCTGAGACATAAATAATAAGCACGAATGGGACACTCACCAGACCCCGCACGACGCGGTGAGAAATGTGACGGTCAAGGTGAAACATCAGCTGATGACCATTCCAGTCCCGAGCCCACTCGGGATCTTCGTAAACAACCTCCTCATCCTCCGGTGCAGGAGTCGGGGCATGAGCCCTCCTAGCCACGGTCTCTGGAAACTTGCGGTTCTTCACTTTATCAAAATCAGCCTCATTAATAGTTTCGGGATCGCGACGCTGGGACGAGATACTCCGATGCCTCCGGCGAATCCCTCGAAGAGTCTGTGAACTCGCCCCGACAACCTCTCCACTAGAACCAACCGAGGAGGTTCCCTCGGGACGCTCGGTATCATCTCTAGCTATGGAATCAACAAAATAGGGAAAATAAACATATCTCTAATCAGGCTAAAACAACTTAAACAGGTCAAAATGGGGTCAAAATTTCGGATAGGGATATCAAAATTCCGAGAAAGCCGTTAGCACCCTTTTTCGATCCCGATCACAATGGAAGTGATTTCAGGAAAATCCGGCATCGTTACGACACCTTTTTGTCCGCCTTAAGACACACAAAACCTCACGGAAAGCCCTAGGAGCCACCCTAGCCCATGAAAACCGACAAGGGAGCCACCCACATCCTCAAAAACACTATTTGAACGAGATTACGCAAAATAAACACAGGAATAATCGAGAAATGGTCCTTAACCCTAGCATTCCAAACACATTCCCATAACGAGCTATTGTCACACCTCAAAAACCCTTATCAAGCTTATAACGACTTCAACTAGCTCTAATCAACTTCAATTTAACAATGAAACCAAGCACAAGCATAGAAACTTAGCAGATCAAAATCACCCAAATCGATTTTCTAGGGTTTTCAACAAAACTAACTCATAATCAATCAAATCAAGCAAAACCGACAATAAACAAGCAAAGAACACTTACCCTGAGTCGAAATTGTCGTAAATAGCGGAAATCGAAATGAAATTTGGCGAGAAAAGTTAAGGAATCGATCTTGGGGCGAAGGGGAAGACGCGTTCGAATATTGTGAAATAAAACGATCGCCCAAATTTTCGTTTACTTAAACAGACCCGGACCACGAA
Source organism: Agrostemma githago (assembly GCA_958450325.1). Lineage (NCBI taxonomy): Eukaryota > Viridiplantae > Streptophyta > Magnoliopsida > Caryophyllales > Caryophyllaceae > Agrostemma > Agrostemma githago. The sequence continues at coordinate 25,661,733 of OY288243.1, read as the reverse complement.
AATCTGACCGCTCCATCTTACGCGCTTGAATTCCAGCGCGCTTGGGGCTGTGCGCCTGAGTCTTGGGGCGCTGAAGGATGCGCGCCTAAACAGCCCGGCCCAGACTAAAATGAAGCAAAGCAAACAAACTTAAAGTCGATACACATAAAACATGCACCTACTAAGACAAGCAAAACAACAACAATGGGACAACTACTAATCAACATCGATAATACACTCTCGACTATAAAACAAGCACTTAACCTAAACGTTGCACCCGAACGTGTAACAAAACAATCTAGACTAACATAATTGAACTCTGAACAGACTCAAATGCATAAACAAACCCGAACAAGATAAGACAAACCTGCAAAACAAGATTTAACTAAAACAAATAAACGAACATCAATTTTGCCCGAGGGACGTTAGTATCCCGGAGGCACAAAAACAACAATCTTGCCCGAGAGACGTTAGTATCCCGGAGGCACAGCAATTTTGCCCGAGGGACGTTAGTGTCCCGGAGGCACAACAATTTTGCCCGAGGGACGTTAGTATCCCGGAGGCACAACAATTTCGCCCGAGGGACGTTAGTATCCCGGAGGCACAACAATTTTGCCCTAGGGACATTAGTATCCCGAAAGGCAGCTGCTCGGGTGGAGACTGGCGCCCTCGAGTAGTATACAACAACAATTTTTCATCCGAGTGGAGACTGATGCCCTCGGATGGTTCGTTTGCCCAAGGGACGTTAGTATCCTGGAAGGCAGCTACTCGAGTGGAGATTGACGTCCTCGAGTAGTTTAACAACAGCAATTTTGTCCCAGGGATCAGAGGCATCCCGAAAGACAGCTGCTCGAGTGGAGACAGACGCCCTCGAGTAGTTAGCAACACAATTTTGTCCTAGGGGTCAGAGGCATCCCGAAAGACAGTTATTCGTGCCGAGACTGACGCCCTCGAATAGTTTATATCATCTTGTTTTGTCCTAGGGGTCAGAGGCATCCCGAAAGACAGCTACTCGAGTGGAGACTGACGCCCTCGAGTAGTTTATCTCATTGTGTTTTGTCCTAGGGGTCAGAGGCATCCCAAAGACAGCTGTTCGAGTGGAGACTAACGCCCTCGAACGTTTTAACAAGGGTTCGCAAGCATCCCGAAAGAAATATTTGTTCGAGTGGAGACATAACGATACTAATACTAACATTTATACTTCGTTACTAACCATTTTAATTTTTTTACACTAACATTTTTACTATCGTTTATTTATTTATCGTCATAATTAAATAAATAGCGCGTACATATTAATTTATAAATCATTCTGGATTGAACGCGTTTAATTACGACTACCGCTCCAAGTCCGTTTAACCCCTTTACGTGCCGCTACAGTGGTGACGCCCTTTCGAGGAGCATCGCCCTAAGCACTCAAGGGCATAACGAGATCGTGGTAAGTACGTAGTTGAACGCGCCCGATACCATTTTCAAAGATTGGTACGAACCCGTTGACGCTAAATCGAGCATCGCATAATCTGAAAGGATTATTAATGATGTCGTAATGCGGAGGGAATTAATTTCGTCCTAATCCGATTCAAAATAATTTCACTACACATTTTTCAAAATTTCCGATAACGGTCTCGTAATTATAAAATACGTATTATGAGTACCGAAAACCGAGCCGAATATAAATTATGTCATATTTATATTCGACTCGGTCAAGTATCGATTTTAAAACAATTATAGATTTCGTAATAGCCCTTTACGAAATTGAGCAGCAGCTCAAACAGGGGCACTCGATCGAGTGCCATAGTCCACTCGATCTAGTGACACCCCAAAAAACGAGGCAGACTTGTCTGTATGAGGTCACTTGACCGAGTCCCACATATGACTAGGTCGAGTGGTCCATTACGAACAAAAATGCGAGTTCATAAATATCATTCTAGCCTCGTCAAATATTTTACGACCTCGGTCGACGCGTGTAAAGACTATCACGTGCCTACATTTCTTCTAAAATCATGCATTATATTTTTATAATGATCCGCTATTCATATTATTATTACCGTTATCATATCATTATTTCGGCTTTGCTCGTTATTTTGTTTTTACCGGGTGTATTTCCGCCACTACAACAAAAAAGGTTTTTCGCGGCAATTATTATATGGCGATTCGAAAATCGACGCAAAAAATACGCAATTACTTCTATAATTGACGACTAACACTAACGAATACAAATCGACACTAATAGACTCTACTAAACGATGGGTTAGCTTAGCATATCCTAATTCGTTTTTTCATTTGACTCCCTTTAATCCTGATCCTAGGGTTTTCTTCATCTTCTTCCAAAAGAATACACCCTTAGTATTCTATCATCACCTCGCTCTCCCAACTCTACCGCCACGCCATCCACAACCCCTTCATTCTCCGACAACTAACAACGCGACTACGCCGCCCCAATGAGAACCATCACTTCACCAATTCAAACTCCATCTCACTTAATTAAAACACTACACCACTAGAGCTCAGTTCTATATCCGCCAATACGACAACAAGAAGCATTCCTAGGGTCGACCCGTGTCTCCTTAAATTTCACATCTTCGTCAATTTTTCAGGAACCTAACCCTAATTGGTTCATCGAAACAGAACTAGAACTAAACCCTTCACGGCCTTGTGCGGTATTTATTTTCTTTGTTCTTCAAATATTTAGGTTTGACAATCTTTATTCCTCAAGTATTTAGATTTTTGTTAATTATAAACATAGGATTTTGTTAATTCATTATCTAATATTGAATTTTTCGAGTAATTCGGTAGATTATTTTGTTATAAATAGAGTATGTTGCTGAATTTCTTGTATTATCTAAACTAGAATTAGTATGCTGTTGAAAAATTCTTTATTAATATTTGATTCATCTCAAGCGATTTAGTTAGGCTAGCTTCTAAACTGTTATATATCAAATTTCAGGCTGGATTCATACACACTAGGCTGCATTCATCAGTTTCACCCATGAAAATCCTTTTTCCCTTCTCATTCAGAGGTTTATGGAGCGATAATAGCATGGGATTGTTTTAGATCGTGTTCGGGGATGTCGTTGGTGTTATAACAAGCTGCAGTTCAGAGGGAAAGAAGCTAGTGTCTTTATGAATTTCAATAAGGTAAGACTACGTTTTAGTAGGCATATTAGATCGCGTTTTGGTATGCATATGTATTGCAGACCTACCTTTATAGTTGTAAGGTGGGAGAACAATGGTTGGAGACCTAAGATTTTGCCCAAATGGCTGCAACAAATTATGTAAGAGCGGCCTGTGTTCAAGAACCATATTCCAAATGAAATTTTTTCCTTTGTTGCGTTAGAACTCGAAGGCAGGTCTGAAATATCATCAAACGAAGGCTGAAACCATATGGAATACAAGGCTGCTCTTAATGCTCCTTTCATATTACTTTTGGTTCATTGTTCGTGTTTGTTTCTGAATCGTCTTTTTCTTTCTAATATTACCTAAATCAATGTTTCTATTATTTAAATGAAATTAAATTATTGTTAAATTAAATGATATTGATGTTATTTCAAGATATCAAATATGTTGTTTTTTTCTATCTTCCTTCTGAAAGCAGGTTCGAGATGAAGCAGTAATGAAGCTGCTTCTAAAGACGGATACTATTGATGTAAATGATGTTGATCTTGAAGGCAACTCCGTTCTACATTGGTGCCATAAAATATCCAAACTCTCCAACTTTGACCAGATTCAGTATGATATACACAACCTATCTACTTTTTTTTGGAGTATAAAGGTCACAAAGGAGTTGACAACGTTTTGTTTTTGGTTGCTCTTTAGAATCCTTATCCTCTTTCTGAAGCATGGTGCTAGGGTGAGACAGAAAGATAAGTGTGGACTGACTTCAGTTCATGTTGCTGCTGAAAGTGAAAAAATTGAGGCACTTGAGGTGCATTAGTCCTTACTCATGATAAACCGCGACATTTTGATCAAAATAACAAAATAATCAAACTATTATAGAACTGAATTGCTGAACTGACAGTCCATAAATAGCACGCAGATACATCAAATTATAGAACATCATGTAATCCCTTGGTTTTAAGTAATTTATAATTATGATATTTACTCTCGTACACTAGTTTTCTTTTTGGGAAAATTATTAGTTCTTATATGGTTTGTGTCAGATGAGGAATGTACAGTACACATGGTGCAGGTCACACGGTTATGTAACGCAAGTTGGAAGGAAATCAGATTTTCAAAGAAGCAAAGGTATGAATTACGAAGTATACTAGTTAACTGATCTGTCTTAAGTGTCTTTATTGTCTGGATTTTTGTCGTTATCGTATAGAATTGTTTCGGAAACTTTTATCTTGCTACTGCCGGGGGTTCAATGTTAATAGAATACCTTGTTTTCCTTCACAACACTGAAATTGCTCATCTGCTGAAATCTTTATTCGCTTTTTTTGAGAATCTGTATGCTGCTTTTCTATCTGATTCATTGGGTTTAGATTTTTTTTTTGTCTTATTTTTCATCAAAAGACCGTAACTATTCCGAAGTGATGCAATTAGATTGTGATCTGCTAGATCCTAAATGCAATTATGATCGCTTGAAGATTTTACGTCATGTGGAATCAGTTACTTAAAGAGGTTCACTGCTGGCAGTTATTTTGAATGATTAAAGTTCGCAATTCTGGATTTGTGTATCCATGTAAATTCAGTTTTTAGACCAATGAAATCTACCAATTGAAGAAGTTTGTTTGGAAATCAACCATATTTCTTATTTATATTGTATTAAGAATACTAAGAATTAGTAACCGTGAATAATAAGTCGTCAACTTTATCTTCGCAATTTGTGGCTATGGCCCTGTGGGACACGTAGATAATGCGGCTCTGTGGGACACGTGTAACTGTCATTATGTGTTTACCTGTAGGTGTCAACATGCGCCGCGTGCGTGTACTAGGCCTTTCCTTACGTCACGATAGGTGAGAGCCTTTGTGGTGATGGAGTAATGTTGTTGTACTGATACTGACAGACCCGTAAACTCAGAGATGGTAAATAAGGTCTTGGAAAAGCAAAATCAACTAGAGAATGTAATCCATGAATTGTTGGTCTTCTTTAAAGGTAGAACATCAAAAGAATATTCAAAATACGATCAGACTAATATGGTATGTTCTTATTTCATTTTTTTATATAATTGGTTTGTACTTAATACACAATATGTTAGAAATATGATATTATACCTAACTGAACTAGATAATGGACTCACGTCATATAATATTCGGCGTACTTTTTAATTGTTCGTACATGATGATTATAGCAACTCGAGCGGCTGATTTATGACATTTCGTTATATGTGCCAAGGAACATACATGAACCGGTGAGTGTGTATATACATACATACATAAATCTATTTCATTTATTTACTTGCATGTGGGAAATGACTAAAAATTCGGTATAACTTGGTATATATATTATCTTTGTTGTTGCAGTTTTTTCGAAGTGCGGCTACTCTATGTAATTTGGAATAGATGGTTTGATGCTTTGCTTTGGGGTTGAAGACCTAGTTAATTTTTTTAGGTTTTAAACGGATTGTTTGCACTTATTTTCAACCTATTTTTATTAATTTAATTTAGTCGATGTTGGATACATATAATTTTGGGATTTTATGACTAATATATAAGTATCATGTTTTTTCGCTTGTCCTTTCTTTTTATTTTCACATCGTATTTGAGAGATAGAAAGATATTTTGTATCGAATAACATCGATACTAATTTACTATGTGGTTGCAATTGTATTACATATCGTGTCGAATGCAATTGTTACGATTGTTTGTAACACTTATCGCGTCGAATACTATTGATAAAATTGTTAAAGGAATGACATTATAGTACTTGCTTATCGTGTCGAATACTATTACAACAATTGCCACTAAAAGACTTTTTATTGTACTTACTGCGTCGAATACAATCGCTATAATTCTTATTAGTGGGAAAATCAAAATATTTACCTCGTCAATAATAATCGACACTAAAATCGCCACTAAACCTCATCTTCTTTCGCGTCGCTTTTAAGAACCTGACCCAGCGAATAGATTATTCGACACGAAAGGCTACAGCAACGCCGCCTACCTCAACGAATACACAATCGATGGGAAAACCTTTCGCGTCGAATAGAATCGGCACGAATTACAAAAATAATCACCGCAAAAGGGTGATTTTGTTGTAGTGCGCCCATGTAACTTGTAACCAATTTATTTTGTTTTGCTTCTATTTATTTACGTTTTACCGTTTATAAATGAACATCGCATGATAAATCACTTGGACGTGAACCGATATGCATTAAAATGACGTAGCAACCCATTCGATATTTATATCTTGTAAAACGTTGTTTGCATAACATTTTATCGGATTACTAGCACGTGTATTACTAACTCGAACGCTGTCTTAGTAGAGGCCGCTAAGTGCGGGCGGGGTTGGGTGTCCTTCGTGGGCTTCCCAACACGTACCCTCTCCCCTTACTCAGAACCTCGGTTTCCGGATGCCCGAAACCGTTGGTGCACGAGAGTCATTGAATACACGATAACCGATAATGACGGTGTCGGTATCGCAATGCATAGGGACGAACCCCATAAACTCTAAAATCGAAATGGGCTGTACTTTGTGCACGGCCCACGACGATATAGAGTGGGTTCGAATGGGACTAAAATCTTACAAAGTTCGGTGGCGACTTCTAATTCGACTTAAATTTCAACCCGAGATCCATCTCAGATAAGAAACATTTCGCCCCCCAAACCCGCGCGTGGCCGCGTCGGGGTGGACCTATGTCATGTCCACAATTTGGCGACTCTGCTGGGGAGAACTGATGTGTGCCTTACCATCGGGATCCTCAGGGTGAGACTCGAGGAGAAATCATTCAATTAGTACAATACGCGTGTTAGTTTTACGGTTCATGCATAACCTCATTTTTACCCGGGCCGGTACTGGTGAACGACGTCCCACTATACCGTATATATACCAAGTTGGATATGTCAAGGTGTTTATGGATAATTCGTATGGGTTTCGCGGCATGTTCTAAGCTCAACTCGACTTAGGAAGTCCATCCCGATTCTCGGAAAGGCCATGCGCACTGGTATAGACCCTATTTAGACCGACCGAGACTTAGTGTAAAGCATACATGGCGTCGTTATAATGCTTACGTGACTATGTGCTACTTGGTTTCCGTGTCGTTTTCAAAAACCATAATTTAAAAAAAATGCATCTTTTCAAAAATATTCAAATTTTCAAAAAATCGGAATGCTGCCGAAATTTAGACTTAAGATTTGACTCAAAACAAGCCTATTTTCTAGCCGGCATGCTTCACATTTCAATATTCGAATTTCCGATCCTCGTTCGATTTTCGAATTTTCAAAATTCCATTCCGATTTTCAGATTTTCAAAATTCCATTTCGATTTTCAAATCTTCAAAATTCCATTCCATTTTCAAATATTCGAGATTCTATTTCGGTTTTCAAATCTTCGAGATGCCGTTTTCGATTTTCAAATCTTTGGGATCCCGTTTTTTATTTTCAAATTTTTGGAAACTCATTTTCGATATTCAAATTTTTGAAATTCCAAATATTCAAATTTTTAAAAACTCGGAATGATGCCAAAATTAGGACTTGCGATTTGACTCAAAATAGCATATTTTTAGCCGGTATGCTATCCATTTCAAAATTCAAAAATTTTCAACTTTTCAAAAAAGCTCGGTCCTATCGGCATGCTGACAATTTCAAAAGTTAGGACCGTCCTCCAAATTTTTCGAAATTCAGCCCTTTCAAAAACCTTCCTTATTATAAGGCCTACCGTAATTCGTGTGTCAGGTCTTTTCATAATTTGTCGAAGGTCTATAGCGTCGAAACTCCGTCGATCTTACATCACGGTTTTCTTCCCCATCTTAGTCTGCCTTTTTCTAAAGGCATAACCAACCAACACGAGTCATACACTCGTAAATGGAAGGTTCGTCTAAACACTCGAGTCCTAACTAGAAAGTCCCACGCGATCTTTCCCTCTAACAAGACGGTCCCCACGACCTTTCCTAAAGGAATTTCACCCATCTTTCAATCCGTTAGTCGAGTCATCCCAATTCAAACATCTTTTAACTTAATGGTCTACCCTAATCACAGGGTCATCCTTATTCAAGTTGATGGTAGGGATTTGCCGTGGGTCCTACCGATCAAGTAATACCAACTATACCTAACGGTAGCTAGGGTAAGTCGGGTCGTGTCCACGGAGACGGCTGTAGGTTTCTAGACTAGTTCTACCTAGAAACAAGGCTAAGTTACAAACAAACACAAAGAAACGATAATTGATAAACTATGATGGTTGAAGAGGTATGAACAAAACTAACAATGAACTAGCTATAACAAGAACTAATGAACAACTAAAGTTAACTAAACAATGAACTAGAGGAATGATAGCTAACAAAAAGGATGAATCAAATATGGAAGGGAGTAGGGTTAGGTCGGGTTCTTAAGTGTAGTAGGGTAATTGGGTGATCAAGGGTGTAGGTGTCTCCTAGTTGCTAGAGTCGGTTTACGCTCTCGCGTCTAAACCTAGGTCAAGGTCGGTTCGCGCTCTCGCATCAAAACCCAAGTCCGCACTCTCGTGTCTAAGACTATACCCGACACAATCACACACTACTCAAACAAAGAGAATATGAAGACAAATATGGGAAGCATTGGCCACTACTACCCACACAAGCAATTCAACAAACACATAGAGTACCCAATATGTGACTAGCAACAAAAGATTCACCATTACCCCTAATCAAAACCTAATCACCCATAATCCACACCTAATCCCCCTACTAACCCCACAAGGGATCTACTCACTCAATATCAAGATAAAACTAACATGAACAAGAGAAAACAACATAATAATCAAAACATCCATAATTAACAAACACTAACAATAAGCAATATGTAAAGATTCAAACTTGATGAATAAACAAAGAATAAGAGAAAAGAGATTATACCAACTACAAGAGGATGAAAAATATGAGAACTTGAATTAATAAGAAACCCAAATAAAACTCCATGGTTGTCAAGCTTGGAATAATCTTCAAGAATCTCCTTAATACAAGACTAATTACAAAGATTAACTAAAGATTAAAGGAAGATTAAACTAATAAGAGGAGAACTAAATCTAGGGTTTAAACAATGTAGAGAGGCTTAAGATAGTCTAGGGTAATGTAAGATGCTTAAACAATACAAGAGGGAAGTATTTATAAGGTTACAAGAATGAAGGAGGAAGAAAAAGGAGTCACGCGCAGCAGCCCCTCCATCCCGACTGGGACGGATTGGTCCCAACCGGGACGGGCTGATCCCGACCGGGACGGACCCAAAACAGGACCCTTCGCATTTGTGCGAGGTCCTTCCCGACGGGGATGGGTCTTGTAGGCCTCCAATATGATCTTTAAGGTCCCTCCTTGCTTCTCATGGGTTTCTCATCGATTCTCGGGGCTCGGGATCAAGTCCTAGGGGCTCGGGATCGGGTCCCACGGTCTCGGGATCGAATCCAAGGCATCGAGTGATCGTTCCTTCACTTCGTTGGCTCCAAAAAGTGTATGAAACGAGTCGGAATCGTTCCAATTCTTCATGAATGGTCTCGGGAACCTGAAACAAACTAGAAGAAGCATGAGTAGCCCAGAAACCGCTCCCAAGGAGCGATTCCACAAGGAAAACCGGGACTAAACACAACAAATAAGGCACTACAAAATACACTTATCAACTCCCCCACACTTAATCCTTACTCGCCCTCGAGTAAGCACAAACTAACTACTAAACTAGCCGAGCGGGTATTAGCGCACCCTACGCTCTTTCAACTCACGCGAGTACACTTAGAGGAAAAGTGCACTCTGCAAGGCAAGTAAGGTCTTGCGACAAAACTGTGGATGCAACCGGACACAAAAACCATAAACAAACAAACATACTAGCAAACAAACAAAAGGTTGCACCCTAAAAGAAACAAATACCGCTTACCTCTAAAAAGCGGTGAAAGAAGCACCGGTTTAGGACTCAAAGCAAGTGACAACGTTCCCAAGCTAATAACACAAATCGAAATGGACAAAACCCTAATAGTATGACGACAAAGCAACAAAAACGTTGGTAACTTACCTAGGTTCCTTCTAACCTTCTAAGAACGTACTACAGGACGATCGGCGGGATGAAAAATGGATGAACCACGGTGTTAGTCGACATTGTAGTTAAGTGAGGCCCCGCCCCCTTTAGCAGTGAGCCAAGAGGGTCGTCCCATGCCCAAAACCGCCCAACTAGTCCAAGTAAAAAGGTGGATGTGATTGCAAAATGAGGGAAGACCGATCATTACCGCTATCATCCTTCCTAGGGACTCGGTCCTTTGGTAGGCTCTTCACGGTAACGATCGGAAAAAGGCTTATTTTGAGAGGGTGATAATCTTTTTTTGTGAGACGGTTTTCTTTTGGCATTTTTTGTTTCTTTTGCATTTTTGCTTTGTGTGTGTTGCTATGCCATTTCTTTTTCATCTTTTGTATTTTCTTTTTGGCTTTTTGTGCCTTTTCTTTTTCTTCAATCTTTTCTTTATTTCATTTTCTTTCTTTTTCTTCTCTTTGCCCTTTTGGCTTGATTTGAGTTGTAGGCATTTCTTTTTGCAACTAAGAAAGAGATTTCAACAATTTGCAACCTTATTTCGTGGATATGTGTAGGAGGTAGGGGAATGGGAGAGTCGGGAGCGCGCTTTCCCTTCAAACCCACAAAAAGGGGAGAACTTGGACTAATCAAACAATTTCAAACATGGTCACCTAAGAGACGGGACTCGGCAACCAAGGCCTTTTCACACCGTGGGTGGTCAAAATGGTCAAAATGCAAACCCCGTAGTAAATCCCTAGTAAGCTAGGTGGACTCAAGGTAAGAGACCAACGAAATCATTGATTTAAGGTCATTCTACTAGACTAAGGACCAAGACTCGATTCATACTACTAGAAAGGGAAAGTGAACGCTTGCACACTAGCCTCGAAACCGGGTTTTCGAAAATCTTTTTACACACTAGACACAACTACACACCGCAAAACAAAGACACGACCAAAACGAAAGAAAAAGAGGCAAAGGCAACAAAAACGAGATAAAACAAAACAAACACCACCCCGAATTTCCAAATAAGCAACCAACCAACCACAAATCTTCACAAAGCTCCACCCGAGCGCACTTCATCACAAATATCCTCCACAGTCCACAAGAGATAAAGAGGAAAAAGGGATAGAAAGGCATTACCGGATGTCTTGAAAGACTTCCAAAGTCAACGGTGATTAGGCGACCTACAAGGAAAAAGGGAGGCAAGCACACACAACATAACACAAGTACGACACCACGACACAAAAAGAGAAAGACACAAAAGAAAATCATTTTGATTTTTGTGAAATTTTTTCATATTTTTAAAGATTTTTCGTAAAAACTACGAAAATAAAACTAACTACGATAGAATATCGCTCCCCCACACTTAAACCGAGCAATGTCCTCATGCTTGACCGTAGTGAATGGAGACACAAAAGGAAAGAAACGACGAAAATAAAGCTAAAAATCAAAAAGAAAAGCGGAGAAAAGGGTAGAATGTGTCCGGTCGGGGTGTAGTCAAGTCACCATGGGCCGAGACGAGAAAAGATATGGATGGGGGAAGAAATAAAAAGAAAGAAATAAAAGGAAATGGGAGGGGAGGACTAGGTGTAATCAAGTCACCTAGCCCGGATTCCGCCCAAATCCGACTAAATCCTACAAAAAGGGTGAAAATCTTGTAAATTTGGATTTTGAAATGACTCTCGATGTAGTCACGTCATCGAGAGTCGGGAGCAACAATTACCAAGGCCCCGAGGTCCACCATGACACAAATGATAAGGGGAAGGGGAACTAACAAAAGAAGACAAGCAAGAAAAGACGGAAAAGAAAGGATAGTTGTCGTACCATGCGGGTAGCAACTCACTCACTCCGTCGTCTCATAGGTCAATATCGGCACGTAGCTCGTCGTCGTCATTGCTATTCCCCTCCATTCACGATTTGGTTCCATGGTTGGAGCACAAAGGTATACGGAGGTGGGATTTGATGTGAAAGTCGGTGTAAAGTGAAGAGAAAATGAGGTGAATGTGTGTATATGAAGTGTAGGGGTCAGATGATAAGGGCAAGGATAGGTAGGGAGGTTGGGAGGGGGTATAAAGTGAGGAGCAGGGGACCATCCCGGACGGGATGGATGGTCCCGGTCGGGATGACATGCCCGTCCCGGTCGGGAAGCTCCCTTCTCGGTCGGGATGACACTCCAGAAAACCCAACTTTTGGCACCCTCATCCCGATCGGGATGACTCCTTCCCGGTCGGGATGGGTCATCCTTCCCGGTCGGGATGCACTCTTCTCGGCCAGGAAGAGTCTCCTAACCGTCTATAACTCCAAAAGCTCGTCCCAAGCTTCAAAAACCGACTCCCTTTCGCACAATCCAAGCTCTAACAAAAACCCCTCCTCTCTAGGATTCATCTTCACTTCACACCAATCAAATGGGCTCAAAACATTCATCAAAATCCCTCCCTCACATCACTCATCAAAATACCAAATCGCAAGAATTTCACAAAACCTAAAAATATTACAAGGAAGAGATATATACAATAAGACGGTTCTTTTGGAACTCCGTCAAACCAAGGATGGCGCATTCTTCAATTCTTTTTCATCAACACTAAGGATAATTCCATCTCCATCGAGGGCTCGAAGAAACAAATCAAAGGCTCTTGCAAAGTCTTCAATCAAGCTTGTGGTGTAACCATCCACACTACAAGGCTCTTCGTAACCTTGTCTCGACGTTCCCGGGGCATCCCGATCTAATAAGTTCAATGGCTTGAACTTGTACTTTCGATCCTTCGGTATATACTCAAACGTCCATCTATCCTCATGTGGTCCCAAGGGAGGCCCATCTTTCTTCTTGTCTTGGCACTTGTCTTCAAACTCATGGTATGGGCACTCATTCGCCTCAAGCTTGGAGTCATCATCCTCAAGCTCATAGAAGTCGTTCCCCAATCTTTTTCCCGACTCATCCCCTAGATTGATGTCTTTCATGGTGTCGATCATCTTACAAGACTCATCATTAGTAGGCGAGGTGTTGTCTTGGAGGTCAAACATGAGTTTTTCTTCGCCTAACTCAAATGTGATCCTACCGTTCTTCACATCAATCGTAACACCGACGGTATGTAGAAATGGGCGCCCAAGGATGATGGGAGTGATAGCATCTTCCGGCATGTCAAGCACAAGGAAGTCGACCGGAATGAAGAACTTCCCGATTCTTATTGGCACATCTTCCAACATCCCCAAAGGTTGGTTGAGGGAGCTATCGGCCATTTGGAGTGTAATGGAAGTACTCTTGAGCTCCTTCATGCCAAGTCGCTCACAAATGGAATAGGGAATGATGCTTACACTCGCACCCAAATCACATAGTGCTCTCTCAATCTTGAAGTTGCCTATGGTGCACGGGATCGAGAAACTACCCGGATCCTTCAACTTGGGAAGCGTAGAACCTTGAATAAGCTCGCTCACCACTCTTGTGAACGCTATGGTCTCTTCCTTGTCGACGGATCTCTTCCTAGCCAAGATTTCTTTCATGAATCTTCCATATGCCGGGATTTGGGTAAGTAGATCGGTAAATGGGACACTCACATCCAATTTCTTCACAATATTGAGGAACTTGTCATATTGGACATCCACCTTGGTCATCATTTGCCTTGTTGGGAAAGGCAACTTAATATGAACCTCGTTTTGCTCAATAGGGGTGGACTTCTCAAATGACACTTTCCCTTTACCATTGTCTTTTCCTTGAAGTGAGGAAAGCTTGTCTTCTTGGGGTTTCTCAATCTCCCACAAGACTTGCTCCTCTATCGGATTTCCCAAGCTTGGATCTTCTTGAATTGGAGACACAACTTCTTTCATTGGTACGTGCTCATTAGGGGGTAAGGGGGAGTTATAAGATGAACCACTCCTCAAGGTAATAACATTCACATGCTTAAATTTCGCCGTTTCACCTTGAGGAGGTAGTTGCCCCTTTTGCCTTGAAGAGCTACCCGAAGCAAGTTGAGCTATTTGGGTTTCGAGCATCTTCATATGAGCATCTCTTGCCAAGTTATCCCTTTGAAGTTGAGCAATGATTTCTTGTTGGGTTCTTTGTGTCTTCAATTGACTCCTTTGCATGTCCAACATTGACTTTTGCATGTCGAAATCCCAAGGGGGAGATTGTTGGTTATGAGGAGTGTTTGTGATGGCTAGAGGAATGCCATAATCATGAATTGGAGACCGACTCCTTGGCTTGCTTTCTTGTCGATTACCTTGGGTTGCTTGTTGTTGTTGATGATTCCCTTGGAACCCATGAGAGTTGCCTTGATTAAGGCCTTGATTGTTGCCATGGTTGTAGTTTTGATGTCCTTGGTTGTGTTGGTTTCCTTCGAAACCACCTTGATTGAAATTCCCTTGTTGGAACCCTTGATTGTTGTTGAAGGTACCTTGGTTATTTTGCTTGAAGTTGTTGAATGGCCTTGGGTTGCCTTGATCACCTTGGTATCCTTGATTGTTGTCCCTTAAGGGAGGTGGAACATAGGGACGGTGCTGTAGAGCTTGTTGTTGAGAAGCTTGATGGGAAGCTTGGAACATGTTAGGAAAGGGGGCACCTTGCTTGAACGCTTGAAAGACGTTCACTTGTTCAATACTTCCCCGACAATGTATAGGCTCATGTCCAACTATCCCGCAAGTATCGCACATTCCATAATAAGGTGTAAGAGACACAACTCCCAAAGCATTAACTTCATAAATCGAGTGTTGGTTGGAGGAACTAGTGCTTTGAACTTGATTGAGGTGGCTTTGGAGCTTCTTGTCAATAGTCTCCATGTGAGTTTTTAATTGAGCTCCAAGGTCAATGCTTAGTTGTGTAATGGCATCGACCTCGTGCCTACCTCCTCGATTCGCCTTCCTAGGCCTTGAGTATTTGGAATTGTGGACCGCCATCTCCTCAATTCTTGATCAAGTTTGGTTATCATCCACCTCTGTAAACCTTCCATTCAATCCCATGTTGAGTATGGCCCTTGAGTCTTCATATAACCCGTTCCAAAATTGTTGAACAAGGAACCATTGTGATAAACCATGGTGAGGACAAGAGCGGATAAAGGCTTTGAATCTTTCCCACGCTTCGTAGAGGCTTTCTTCATCACGTTGTTGGAATCCCGTGATTGAGGCTCTCAATAGATTCGTCTTCTCCGGGGGATAGAATTGTTGGTAGAAGGCTAAGGCTAGCTTCTTCCAAGTATCAATACCAAGAGTCACCTTGTCTAACCCTTTGAACCATTGCTTTGCTTTACCGATCAAAGAGAAAGGAAATAATACCCACCGGATTTGGTCTTGGGTTATTCCCGTTTGTGAGATAGCATTGAAATAATCCGAAAAGGTTTCCATGTGTTGATGAGGATCTTTGGTTGGTAACCCGCTATATTGACTTCTTTCGACCAATTGGATGAATTGTGTTTTTGCCACAAAGTTGCCGGTATATGCCTCCGGTAAAGCGGTTGGACCGGGCAAAACGTCTTCCGTAAAGGTTGAATGAGAAGAGAACTTAGGCATTATTGGATATGCGGGAGAGGACGGTGTAGATGGTGTTGATGTAGAAGTTGAAGGAGAACTTGGTTGAGAAGTACCAAAAAGATTTATGAAGATCCCTTCGGTATTGCCTTGAGGTTGCTCGATAAAGTCGGATCCTGGGGCTTGTTCTTCGGTGGTATTGCTAGCACTTGGTTGAGAGATTCTAACCCAGCCAATCGTCCGTTGGCGAAAGGCTCTAAAGAGTCTTTCCGGCTCTGGATTGAAGAGAAAGAAATCGCCTCCCCTCCTAGGCATACACTACACACTAGAGCAAACGTGAGAACACCTAGTGCTTAATGGGCACTAGGCAAAGACATTATTCGAACACTACCCAAGACAAAGAGAAAAGGAAGCTAAAGGAACTAAGAAAAAAAAACTACAAAATATGCACAAGAGATAGAAGAAGAGCACAAGAAGGGTAACTAAGTCAAGCTAATAAGCAAACTACGTCTAAACATGCACCGTCCCCGGCAACGACGCCAAATTGATGGTAGGGATTTGCCGTGGGTCCTATCGATCAAGTAATACCAACTATACCTAACGGTAGCTAGGGTAAGTCGGGTCGTGTCCACGGAGACGGTTGTAGGTGTCTAGACTAGGTCTACCTAGAAACAAGGCTAAGTCACAAACAAACACAAAGAAACGATAATTGACAAACTATGATGGTTGAAGAGGTATGAACAAGACTAACAATGAACTAGCTATAACAAGAACTAATGAACAACTAAAGTTAACTAAACAATGAACTAGAGGAATGATAGCTAACAAAAAGGATGAATCAAATATGGAACGGAGTAGGGTTAGGTCGGGTTCTTAAGTGTAGTAGGGTAATTGGGTGATCAAGGGTGTAGGTGTCTCCTAGTTGCTAGAGTCGGTTTATGCTCTTGCGTCTAAACCTAGGTCAAGGTCGGTTCGCGCTCTCGTGTCAAAACCCAAGTCCGCACTCTCGTGTCTAAGACTATACCCGACACAATCACACACTAGTCAAACAAAGAGAAGATGAAGACAAATATGGGAAGCATTGGCCACTAATACCCACACAAGCAATTCAACAAACACATAGAGTGCCCAATATGTGACTAGCAACAAAGGATTCACCTTTACCCCTAATCAAAACCTAATCACCCATAATCCACACCTAATCCCCCTACTAACCCCACAAGGGATCTACTCACTCATTATCAAGATAAAACTAACATGAACAAGAGAAAACAACATAATAATCAAAACATCCATAATTAACAAACACTAATAATAAGCAATATGTAAAGATTCAAACTTGATGAATAAACAAAGAATAAGAGAAAAGAGATTATACCAACTACAAGAGGATGAAAAATATGAGAACTTGAATTAATAAGAAACCCAAATAAAACTCCAAGGTTGTCAAGCTTGGAATAATCTTCAAGAATCTCCTTAATACAAGACTAATTACAAAGATTAACTAAAGATTAAAGGAAGATTAAACTAATGAGAGGAGAACTAAATCTAGAGTTTAAACAATGTAGAGAGGCTTAAGATAGTCTAGGGTAATGTAAGATGCTTAAACAATACAAGAGGGAAGTATTTATAAGGTTACAAGAATGAAGGAGGAAGAAAAAGGAGTCACGCGCAGCAGCCCCTCCATCCCGACCGGGACGGTTCGTTCCCGACCGGGACGGACCCAAAACAGGACCCTTCGCATTTGTGCACCTCATCCCGGACGGGATGAGGTCCTTCCCGACGGGGATGGGTCTTGTAGGCCTCCAATATGATCTTTAAGGTCCCTCCTTGCTTCTCATGGGTTTCTCATCGATTCTCGGGGCTTGGGATCGAGTCCTAGGGGCTCGGGATCGGGTCCCAAGGTCTCGAGATCGAATCCAAGGCATCGAGTGATCGTTCCTTCATTTCGTTGGCTCCAAAAAGTGTATGAAACGAGTCAGAATCGTTCCAATTCTTCATGAATGGTCTCGGGATCCTGAAACGAACTAGAAGAAGCATGAGTAGCCCAGAAACCGCTCCCAAGGAGCGTTTCAACAAGGAAAACCGGGACTAAACACAACAAATAAGGCACTACAAACTACACTTATCACAAGTCAAGTCAAGGGTCTCTAGTGTCGAAGCTCTGCCGAATTGACATCGCAAGTTTCTTTCCCTACCCCGTATGCCTTTCCTCGAGGCCGTGTCAACCTTTTACAAGGCATAGCCCTATAACAAAAGGTTTGTGATCTATACATCTGAGGGTCACCCGTTCGATACTCGAGTCTTAAGAAAGTCTTCAAATCCCACTCGGGGACTACCCTTCAGCAGAGCGATCAATCACAGTTGCTCTAAGGGTCATGTCTTACACGTGTTGTCACACGTACCCCACTTTCGAGTCACTTAGATGTCACACCATCTGAGTCCTACCATGGTCCTTAGTCTCACTTGGGGTCTATTTTCCGACGGAGAGATTAATCATAGTCACTCCGAAAATCGCACCCCAACATATTTGTCTTAGGAGAGTCTAACCCAAGTTAAACCGGAGTTGCCTTTCCTCCCACGATATTTCCTATGCCTTGGTGTACTTGGGTTCCGAAGCAACATTTCTTATTACGTGGGTATTCTCGCAGAGTATGGCACCCACAACCGGGAATAGGGACTTGGAAAACACCATCAATGAAATGAAGGCTTTGCTGGAGACAATGGTTAGTAGGCAAGCCATAGTTGAAACCATATAGGGTTCTTGAGAGCCGACCAAGAGGCCATGGATGCTCGTTTAACTGTCATTGAACGGCAAGACCTCAATTCTGAGTTGGTGAATACAGGGCCATTTGCCAAAGTGATCAGCACAGTGCGTGAGCTCGAACAACAGTTCCACGCCCTTCAAGGGAATAACATTCGTATTGAAAACTCCTGAGACTATACACCCATTAGTGAGAAACTACCAACAGATATCAACTTAGAGGGGTTACCCATATTCGAAGGGACGGAGGATACATTATTACACCTCCGAGCTTTCAAACAATTCATGGCAATCAAAGGAATCAAAACCGACATGTTCATCAATCTGTTCGGCACATCTCTCGGAAAATACCCAAAGTCCTGGTTCTATAGGCTAAACACAAAAAAAATCCCGACTTGGGAAGATGTGGCTACCGAGTTCGCTCGAAACTATTCTGATAATACTGAACTTCAGACTACCATGCGGACTTTAGAACTCATGGCCCAAGATCCAACAGAGGGTTTCACCAAATACCTTCAACGTTGGCGGGCCGAGAGTGTTAAGCTGGTAGACAAGCCCAGTGGGAAGACACTAGTGGAGGCGTTTATCAACAACCTTCTACCCTCCTACCGCGTCCATCTTAGGTATGCCGGTATTTCAAACTTTGCGGTGCTTACCGAAATGGGCACTAGGATTGAAGACGATCTTCAACATAATGAGGATCTGGGTGAAGCTTCTACCGAAGGCTATACTGGACATCCACTTGAGTCCTTAGAAGCCGAAGACTACTGACAACCTCATCCAAGAGTCTGGATTTGATTTAAGTCCGAGTCTGAGTCCGAGTCTAGGATGTACTATTTCTTTCAATTTCAAAGTCAGAGTCAGAGTCAACTGTATTCTGTCCTCTTTTCACAATCCAATAAAATCAGCTTTTCTATCTCTCATATATGCTTTCCTTATGTGTTTCCGAGAACATGATGAACACCATCATACACTGTGAGCACACACACGTGACTATTATAGGCACATCTATAATGACTGCTGGTAACTGAGACCCGTGTTTACCTTTACCTGTTCCATGTCTGGTATAGAAAGTCACATAACTACCCTTAGAAAGAGCGGTATCGAATCCTACAACAAATCTAGGTAGTCTCCTAGTTCGGGTTCAAGACGAAAGGCAAGCCCATTTCCCACCATAAACACCCCTCCAATAAGACTAACCAATCCCTACCTTAGGTGTTAGTCTGACCAACAAAAAAAAAAGAAAAAAAAAGTTGGACAAAAAATCAAAAGTCCAAGGAAAAAGCAAAAGGCCAAAACAAAAGAGCTGGTCATGATCAACATCCCCCGACCAGATACAGTCATCCCCTCGACCAAAGTACGGTCAATCCCTTGAACGAGGTACGATAAACTCAAATCAAGAATCCCATGACCGGGGCTAAGAGGTCAACCAAAAAAAAAAGAGAAGAAAATCAAAAAACCCATGACCGGGATTAGCGGTCAACTTAAGTGAAAGCCCCTTTGACCGGGTACGGTCAATTAAAAAATTATTGATGCCCATACCATCCAACAGGGGAGAGATAATCAGGTTGGTCAGCTAACACCACATCTAGCCTTCCCACTTTACAACCCTCAAGACCTTCTCGAGACCTAGGCTAAGAGACAGCCCGAAATTTTGAGGATTCAAGCTCCATAGGACACACCCTAACCATTAGGGCCAGACATGAAAATCAGATCCCACATTATCAAACCTACGCTGATCGAAGTTTGAGTCATTTTTTACTCGACTTCCCCCTTTCCTACCACATTGCAATACCTTACCCACGAAGCCTTAGCTCCAAAAAATCGAGCTCCAGATTTCGAATCATTAATGCCACTTACTTCCTAGCACCGCATTTCCAAAAACATCCAAACCAGTTACCATCCCCAAACACGGGAATTCAACCTGGTCGGCATAGAACATGCCCAAATAGTTCACGCACACCACCTCTAGGGGCTACCCCGGAGAACGTTCACAGTCACAGGATCAACATCCTAACTATTCTAGCCCTTTGATCAAGACATCATTGGGAATGCACCTAGCCTACACCATTGCTATGGCTAGTTACACACAAAGCCCTAATAAACTAGGCACCATAACATATCTTTTAGTCCACTAAACTATGGCTTGGTTTGATATCACTACACGTGAATACGTAGGCAGCCTTTCAACAGAGGCACAACCACCCACATTAACACAAATTCAAAAAGCACCATCATTCCGATCACGACACTGTTATGTTCTCAATAGCTAGCTTTGTCGTCCTGGGGGCTTCTCTTAGGCAGAAGACCTCCATCCACCCACAAAATCCAAAAAGACTTTCAAAATCTAGCCACCTTTCTATAGTATGTCATAGCACTCGGCTCAGTCGAAGACGAGAATCTGTCAGAACTCGAAGCAATACCCACTTTGGGAATATACCCCAAAACCAAAAAAGATCCAAAAGAGCACTAGACTATAACATTGCTACTACTAAGTCCTATCGTTACAGTCTCATTATAGACAACTGCAGCCACCCTATATCACATCCTTCCCATTTTGATGTTCGACCGTGTTGCCACTCGCCTAGGCTACGGAATAACGCAGCTTAAGAGTCTTGTCATCTTAGGTGGCCCACCCCCTTACCGAGTCGCGGTCCAACCCCTCGAGAGTCCAGTCGTGTTTGTCAACTCGTCCTGTGACGTCCAGAGTCGAGTCTGTTGGTAGGCCTCTCTTTTTCAAATTCTTGCTTTAAGGTTTGCAAAACTTAGCCATTTGAGAAAATCCTTTTCGACAAGGTCAAATTTTGGCCTATTTAAAACTACCAATTTCTAACTCTAGCAATTTTGAAAACCTATCTCCTAGCACGTGAGTTGCTTTCAGGACTTCGATTTCAAAATTAAGCAAAAATCTTTTCCCCAGAGCGAGTCAGTCTATAGATGGTAATTGCATTTCCTGTATGCTATCTTGCTACCTGCTATATTTGCTATTTCTGCCTATATGTCTAACATTTCAGGTACCAGCTTGGCTTCCCAACGGAACATCAAGTTTTTATTCCCCAACGTGAGACGGAGTTTCACTTAAAATGGGACATGCAAATTGGGATGTGTCTGCAAACAGGCACACCCAGGGCTTCTTAGAGAAGCTACCGCGTAATTCCGAATCGGGATGTGTCTGCAAATGGGCACACCTAGGGCTTCTTAGGCAAGCTCCCGCGTAGTTCCGAATTGGGATGTATCTGCAAACAGATACACCCTGAGCTCCATAAACAAGCTCCCGCGCAACTCACGAAGCTCCCCAGCGAAAAGCCCGAAGCGACATTTCTCCCTAAACAGCACGGGATGCACCTACATACAGGTACACCCAGGACTTTGAAGGCAAGTACGATTCCCCACGGAGCTATCAACACCAACTCAGGTTTGATTTCTATCTTATGGCTGGCGAGCCCTTTTACGCGAGTCTAATGGACTATAAATGACCCGACCGGAAGTCTGCCAGGTCTTAATCCAGGATTGGCCTGGTAGCTACTCTGACTTTCGCCTTGTCCAAGCCTCAGTCAGAGTGGGGCTCTGTAGACACCCACATTTGGCCGCTAGGTGTCTATAGCAGTTTGCAAAGAAAACACTCGATGATGATCGGACGTAAACGTGCTTTAAAGCGCTCGAATATGGGTTCGGAATCAGTAATGTCTGGCATGGGCTTTTAGCAGAGTACAAATCTCACAAATCCGACCTCAAATTCAGGCCCAGTGGGCCGTTTCCAATAAAATGAGACTAATTTGGGTCAAAACCGGCCCCGAAAATAAAACCGTCTTTTAGCGACCGGGTCAAAACCCGGTCAAAGACGAATCCGGTACATAAACCAGCCAAAAGGGGCTTCTAGAAGCAGCCCAACAACCAAGATCAATTCAAAATAGTCAACAATTCTTTCCCTATTTACACTCCCTCCTTCTCGACCCACTCGCGTCGATCGAGTGGTTCACATCCACTCGGTCGAGTAAGGCCATAAACCGGCCAAATCGGACCCAAACCGGGCACTCGATCGAGTGCACCTGCGACACTCGATCGAGTGACCCTAAACCGGGGTATTTTTTCTATAAATACCCCGTCACCCTACAACATAAACACAACTTTTTTAGCATAGCCATTACAACTTCAAAAACCCTCACATTTTCAGCCATCATTTCACCTTTAAGCATTCATCATCTCGACGTCAACCCTACACACACATTTACACCCATACCGAGATCAAAACTCGTAAAAACAAAAAATCAATCCTCTCTACAAAACACACACACACACCATAACTCTCCTACATATCTCGACGCTCCCGTGACTTTGCCACCATTTGACGAGCCCTATTCCGAGAAGTAAAAGCATGTAGGTTGAGGGTGTAATATTCAAACCCGACATCTCTTTCTCTCTTCTTTCTCCTCCATTTTATATGTATATATATGTATATATATGTGTATATATATATATATATATATGTATATATATATATATATTATTTATGTAGACGTATACTAATTAATCGATAATAACGATACTAATACTAACATTTATACTTCGTTTCTAACCACTTTAATTTTTGTACACTAACATTTTTACTATCGTTTATTTATTTATCGTCATAATTAAATAAATACCGCGTACATATTAATTTATAAATCATTCCCGGATTGAACGCGTTTAATTACGACTACCGCTCCAAGTCCGTTTAACCCCTTTACGAGTCGCTACAGTGGTGACGCCCTTTCGAGGAGCATCGCCCTAAGTACTCAAGGGCATAACGAAATCGTTGTAAGTACGTAGTTGAACGCGCCCGATATCATTTTCAAAGATTGGTACGAAACCCGTTGACGCTAAATCGAGCATCGCATAATCCGAAAGGATTATTAATGATGTCATAATGCAGAGGGAATTAATTTCGTCCTAATCCGATTCAAAATAATTTTACTACACATTTTTCAAAATTTTTGATAACGGTCTCGTAATTATAAAATACGTATTATGAGTACCGAAAACCGAGCAGATTATAAATTATGTCATATTTATATTCGACTCGGTCAAGTATCGATTTTAAAACAATTATAGATTTCGTAATAGCCCTTTACGAAATTGAGCAGCAGCTCAAACAGGGGGCACTCGATCGAGTGCCATAGTCTACTCGATCGAGTGACACCCCAAAAAATGAGGCAGACTGGTCTGTATGAGGTCACTCGACTGAGTCCCACATATGACTCGGTCGAGTGGTCCATTACGTGTAAAAATGCGATTTCATAAATATCATTCTAGCCTCGACAAATATTTTACGACCTCGGTCGACGCGTGTAAAGACTATCACGTGCCTAAATTTCTTCTAAAACCATGCATTGTTTTTTTATAATCATCCACTATTCATATTATTATTACCGTTATCATATCATTATTTTGACTTTGCTCGTTATTTTCTTTTGACCGGGTTGTATTTCCGCCCGTGTAACTTGTAACCAATTTATTTTGTTTTGCTTCTATTTATTTACGTTTTACGGTTTATAAATGAACATCGCATGATAAATCACTTGGACGTGAACCGAGATGCATTAAAATGACGTAGCAACCCATTCGATATTTATATCTTGTAAAACGTTGTTTGCATAACATTTTACAGGATTACTAGCACACGTATTACAAACTCGAACGACGTCTTAGTAGAGGCCTCTAAGTGCGAGCGGGGTTGGGTGCCCTTCGTGGGCTTCCCAACACGTACCCTCACCCCTTACTCAGAACCTCGGTTTCTGGATGCCCGAAATAGTTGGCGCACGAGAGTCATTCAATACACGATAACCGATAATGACGGTGTCGGTATCGCAATGCAAAGGGACGAACCCCATAAACTCTGAAATCGAAATGGGTCGTACTTTGTGCACGGCCCACGACGATATATAGTGGGTTCGAATGGGCCAGAACTCCCACAAAGTTTGGTGGGGACTCCTAATTCGACTTAAATTTCAACTCGAGATCCATCTCACATGAGAAACATTTCGCCCCCCAAACCCGCGCGTGGCCGCTTCGGGGTGGACCTATGTCATGTCCACACCATCGCTCAAATTTTGTTTCTCGAATACGAAAACCTCAATTCGCTAGGTTGTGCGCGGTAGCGTCATTCGTGGACCAGTTGGGTCGTCACTGCTGGTGCGTCTCCTGATTCACGAATCTGAATATTTTTGTTTTGATTTGATTTTTGTTTTTGTTTGTATGATCTGGGAGATTGGTACGTTTTTATTAATTTAGGGTTTGCTGATTAGATGATTGGTTAGTGTTGTTGTTGTAGTTAATTGAAGTTGATTGGATTTATGGGGTTTGTTGCATTTTTAGGTTTGCTACAGAATTTTATTAGATTGTAAACAGAAATTATTCAGTAATTGCCAAAACAGAAGAATCAAAGAAACATAGATGTTGAGTGTTAGCATCCCCCTCAATAGACCACTGAACTTTTGCCTTTTGCTGCAGAAAAGCATTTCGTGAAACAGTAAGCTAAGCAACCTTTACATTAAGTCGACATTCTTCATTTATCAAATCAGGCGTGGGTGCGGTAGCTGCAATCTTCTCTTGGATTCGCTCTAGTGTAGCAGTTTCCTGACTAGTTTGAGTCTGAATGGAGATGAATACTGATCATTATTGATTGTACTAGTTGACTTCGTCCTTTGTGTCATCAGCAGTGAATTTCTGGATAGGTATGTTCTTTTTAAGATACCTTGCAGGCGCCAAGGACTTTTTATGCACTTATGATGGTTGCTCATTTGGTGGGAATCTGATTCGATTAGGACATAATGGTCAGTCATGTCGATTTTCAGTCTTTCCTCTGTTTTGTTTTATGAATATTGCATTTAGCATCGTCATTGATTAAGGGATCACATGTTTTTTGTTATGTTTTATGATCTTGTTCTCAATGTTATGCAAAATGGCTGCACCTGTTGTAATCTTTATGGTGAATGCTCAAGCGTATCCATCTCCATTTCGGGCTATAAATCGCTGCGGTCAAGTTCATTGCTAACTACTCTCGTTCGCTTTCTAATTGATCCTTTCTTTCCTGACATTCGAAGATTGTTTAGAGGACTATATATGCTATGCTTGGTGTTTCTTTGTTGTTGTTTCATTCGTGTTTCAGCTGCATATTGCTACGTAGCGCAGGGTGCGTCTATTATTTGCAGGCCACTGTTCTAGTATTGATGCAAGGCTTAATTATTTAGACTGGAACTCGGGAGAGAAAGCAAGGCGACTTGTTGCATTGAGATCAGTTTTGGGCTGCACTATAACCAAATATCAAGGACGGTACATTCTGAATAATGCAACAGGAATGCAGGTCTTCCTTATTATGTTGCCGGTTGGCCGCCTTTTGATTCAACACGAGATGCACTTTAGGCGCGGAAACAGCCGGAGGTGTTTTTAGGCGTGATTACTTTATAATATAATACCGAATACATGGGTAGAATGAAGCTTTTCTTTGGTGGCCGAAGACATAGTAATTTTTTTAGGTTGCCAAAAGATCGTTTGCAGTTTTGCACTTATTTATATTAATTTAATTTTAGTCGATGTTGGATATATATAATTTTTGGAATTTATGAGTAATATAAAAGTTACATATTTTTCACTTGTTTTTGTTTTTATTTCGCACGACATTTGAGAGATAAATGCGATATTTTGTATCGAATGGAATCGATACCAAATTTAGTATATGGTTGCATTTTTTTTTTGGTTAAGGGTAAGAATTATATTAATAGAATGAAGTGTTTTAACTCTTACAACCAAATACTCACAATTAATCACATGGGATCAGCAATAAAACAAAACGCAGTTATCCTATTCAATTAGCCTAGCTAAACACGTAGCAATAGTGGGTATACCATCTAATCTATGCTTCAGCCATGCCTTTGTCTCAATAATATACTGCTGCATCAATACTGCCGGTCTCATCAGCCTAGCTTCCAACCTACATCTGTTTCTCTCCATCCAAATGGCATAAATCAAAGTGTTGTAGGTAGCATATAAGACATGTTTTACCAACAGAGACCTGTTCCTGATCTGTAAGCACCAGTCCAGTGTACCTGTAATCGGTAAACTCATGCCCAACCATTCCTGAATAATCACAACACACTGCCTACTATAGCTACATTCAAAAAAGAGATGATGATGAGATTCATCCCGTAGACCACACAAGTAACAAGTAAGGTCTACCCTCATTCCCATATGAATTAACCGATCAGCAGTAAGTAAACGACCTTGCGCACTAAGCCAGCTGATGAACCTGTGCTTAGGGATACTCAATTTAGTCCAGACCACACGATGCCATTGAGCTGTAACTTGTCGTCCCTGGAGCCAGTCGTAACCTTCTGCAATACTGTATTTCCCTTGAGGTCTAACCCAATCATCACCATGATAGCCCCTCATAAAGACATCCTTTGTTTGGCAAATCTTTCGCCAGGTCCAACTGGAATAAGATGGAGGTTTATAATCCTTCCAATATTGTCCTTTTAGATACACAGTATAAACCCACCGAACCCATAGATGGTCTGCCTTCTGAGCAAGCCACCACGCAAATTTTCCGATGCTAGCCTTATTCCATAGCACCCTATCTTTGATACCTAGTCCACCATGTTTCTTAGTCTTACAGCATTGTTCCCACGAGACTAGTGGGGCTCGCTCATATTGAGCTTGCCCTGCCCAAAGATAATTACGACAAATGGCCGCTAGCCGCTTCATAACCCCATTAGGCAATATGAAAATCCGAGCCCAATACGTTTGAACCTGGCTAAGAACTGCTGTAACCAACACTAGCCTCCCCACATAACTGAGCTTCTTAGCACCCCACCCTCTGATACGAGTGGTCATTTTTTCAATCAGACGATTACAATCTCCAGCAGCAATTCTTTTGTATGAGATAGGTATACCCAAGTACCTAAAAGGGAATGAGCCTAATTGGAACCTAGTAACCCTTAAGATAGCATTGGATATTTCATGAGAAACACCATTCATAAGAATTTCAGACTTCATATTATTAATATTGAGACCAGATGCTTGAGAGAATACTCTAAAGGATCTCATAATTACCTTCACCGAGCTAACATCACCTCTACGGAAAAGTAGGACATCATCTGCAAAACATAAGTGGGACAACTTCATAGGACGACACAATGGGTGGAACGTAAATCCCTCACTTCCAGTAGTTACATCCAGCAACCTAGTTAGGTACTCCAAACAGAGAGTAAATAGCAGAGGAGACATGGGGTCTCCTTGTCGGATACCTCTCTTGCCTTGAAAGAACCCAAATAGCCCACCATTAAGCGAAATAGAATACGAAGGCGTTGTGACACACTCCATAATCCAGTTAACCATAATCGGGGAGAAACCAAGTCCCTCCAGCATTTGACGGATAAAACTCCACTCAATGGAATCATACGCTTTACTCAGATCAATTTTCATGATGCATCTCGGTGAGCAACATTTCCTGTTATATAATCTTACCAGATCTTGGCATATAAGAATATTATCAACTATGTCTCGCCCTTTAATAAAAGCACTCTGAGATTGACTAACAATAGAAGGTATTTCCTCCATCATCCTGTTACATAATACCTTGGTGATACACTTGTACACCACATTGCAACAAGCTATAGGGCGGAAATCAGTAACCCTTTCAGCTCTTTCTTTCTTTGGTATAAGCGAGAGAGTAGTGGTGTTAATTTGTTTCAACAATTTCCCACTCTGGAAGAAGTCTTTCACCGCCCCTATAATGTCTGACCCAACAATAGAATATGCATCTCTGAAGAATTCACTAGTAAATCCATCTGGGCCAGGTGCCTTAGTTGCAAGAATTGACAACAAGACTTGTTTGATTTTCACATCTGAAACCTCTCTAACCATATAGGTAGCCCTTTCCTCCGATATAATTTTCCCACGAGACACTACAGACCTATTGACCCGCGAAGTAACCTGGGCAGTCCCTAGCAGGTGCTGATAATACTCCAGAAATGCAGCTTCAATCTCAGGAGGCTTAGTCTTGCAGATCCCATTCATGTCCAACACAGAATACACCCTGTTATGCTGTCTCCTGGCTTTGATAATACTATGAAAGTAACTTGTGTTATCGTCCCCTTCATTCAGCCATTGAGCTTTAGCTTTTTGCGACAGGAAGCTATACTTATCTTTTTCAAATTGCCTGTATACATCCGCAGCCAGCCTCTCCTCCTATTGCAGGCTCATATCAGTGGGCGAAAGGTGCAATCGTCGCTGAATATCTTTCTGTTCCTGAAGTGCTGCCACAACAGCATGTTCAATATTGGCATAACTAGTTCTATTCAGTTCTTTCAAAGGGCGCTTTATCAACTGCATCCTTTTCACCAACCGATACATACAAGTCCCTCTAATAGGCATAACCCAAATGCGCTGAACAATATCCAAGAACTTCTCATGCTTACCCCACATATATATGGACATATTTAAAAGTACCTTTCCTTCTATCGATCACATTCCACATATTAATAATACAAGGGCAATGATCATACAACCCCTCAGGTAAAAAGGTAGTGACCGTGTTGGACATATGAATCATCCAATCATCGTTCCCCAGCACCCTATCAATTCTACTAAAAACTCGGTCACCCGGTTCATGCTTGTTATTCCACGTATAAAAGGCACCTTGTGCAGGTACATCAATTTGACCACATCTATCATTACAACTCTGAAAATCCGACATTTTTGCCCTCGTGACCTCTGAACCAATGCGTTCATCCATTACTAGTACACTGTTGAAATCACCCATAACTAACCAAGGACCATCCACCCTTGTGTGGAATTGTTGTAAAGACTCCCAAAGCGGTGTTCGTTCCCCACCCCGATTACGCCCATAGACTAGAGAACACCACCAAGTCACCTTTAGTGGCAGGTAAGTGACTCTAGTATGGATTATTTGTTCCTCCTTGCTAATAACCTGAACAGAAAATACTGCAGCATTCCATAATAACCATATCCTTCCACCATCACAAACATTATTATTAGTAATAAGCTCACATTGAGACCCAATACCATTATGAACTTTATTAATAACTTGACTACGAACTCTTGTTTCTAACAACCCATATAATCCAACCTTATTATTGTAAAGAAACCAACTAATATCCTTCTGCTTGGCTGGATTATTTATTCCACGAACATTCCAAAACCCAATGTTAGCCATGATCTGATTCTCTCAAATCATGGCTAATTGACTCATTATTTGGTCTTGTGACAATTGTCATACCATTTGGCTGATGAAGAGAGGAATTAAGTGCATCATAAAATGATTTGCCAGCAATTCTGAAATCCCCTCGTGGCTGCGTAACTCTTGTCACAATACGAGCTTGAACACTACTGCCAAGTGATCCCTGTGTAGGTTGTGGGGTAATCATATCTTCAGGCACACCCTGCTGATTATCAGGCGGTTGGGTGACCTCAGGGGGCTGTAGTATTGGCTTAGGTCGCCATTCTTTGCGTCCTCCAGGATCCTTTCCTTTCCTGCATAAACCACTTTCATGACCCAGTCCATGGCACACAGTACACTGTATAGGCTTCCATTCATAATGGACATTAAGTTTGTGATAGACATCAAGGTCATCATGGAATTGCACAAAATCAGGAAGCTCTTCCCCAAACTTCTCCTCAACCATGACTCTAGCAAACCCCAGAAATTTTTTCTCCTTAGTCGCCACATCAGTCTGCACAGGCTTGCCAACCAAACTAGCAATCTTCAGTAAAGCCGGTCCCCAAAATTTTAGGTTGAGACCATAAAATCTAATCCAGATAGGAACGATTCCTAATCCTTCCTTTTCCAATTTGCAGGTCGGAGTCCATTGTTTGACAATAAGAGGTTTACTATCAAAGAAATGATACCCCTGCTGCAAAACCTGATTCATCTTCTCTGGGTTGTTAAATTTGACAATACACACTCCATTCGGTTTAAGCGCAATCTTAACAATCTCTTTCGCATTCCATAAACATTTAAGGAAACCACCCATTACAAACCAAGGAGGATTAGCTCCCAAGACATAACAGATTACCGAATTTACCCAGAAATCGATCTCCTGCTTGACATCGTCATGAGTGAGATGCAGTCCACTCCCACCAGCGTGCCTGCTCCCATGTTGGATTTGCCACTCTAGAGCATCTTCTTTCTGGTGTGCCAGCTCATCAAGCTCCTATTCAGTAAATGGTTCACGATCATCCTCATCACCATCAAGAATTGATTCCACATTCACCTCAGGCTCAACCTGCTCTTTTCCGTTATGACGTTGTTGCCGATCATTCTGATGTTTATTATGAGTCGTATTACTATTTTTGGAAGATTTAGTATTTATGTATATATTTCTAACTCCTAGATTGATTTGTTGGAATTGTCGTCGGAATTGTCACTAACTCGTAGATAGAATTGTGAACCCAACACACGTTCTTTGTATTATATTTTCATTTTCTATATCAGTATCTTGGTTTAGATTTGTTGAGTTTCGTGGAGTTCTGTGAAGAAGATATGTATGGAAGCTTTGATTGGAGTTTTGGGTGATTTTTGTGGCGGATATGCTTCTGTTGGGGTTTGTTGTAGGAGTCGCATGTAGTTGTAGGTGGGTTTATTTTGGCGCATATGGGGAGCTAAAACAACAAATCCTATTATTTTATACACGAACTTGCGTCGGATTAGCCGATGCAACCCATCCAATCCTGTCGACTTTGCGTCGGCTAATCCGACGCAAATGTCCCAGTCAACATTGCATTGCATCGGATTAGCCAACGCAAAGTCGAAGTGAAATTAAGTGTTGCGTCGGCTAATCTGACACAATGCGTGTTGACTGGGCGCGTTGGTCGGCCAAGTGTTGCGTCGGATTATCCGACGCAAAGTCGACGCAATACGCTTGCGTCGGATTTGTCCATGCAAAGGAAATTATTTGCGTCAAAAAATAACGGCGAACGTTTGCGTCGGCTAATCCGACGCAATCACTACTTTGCGTCGGATTTTCCGATTTTGCGTCGGATTTGTCCGACGCAATTTCGGCTTCATTTTTGTTGTGAGATGCGTGGTTGATATAGATACAATAATATGACAATTTTGGCAAAAAACGGTTGAGGTATGCATACAGTATACTACGCAAGAGTTGTTAGGGATCGGAGATCACGGTATACCGTAATATACCGTAATCATAATAATATCAGTAATATGACATAATTATGAGATTACGATTATATTTAGATCAAATTTCAAGGGTACTATAATATAGGGGTGCTGCTCTTCGGAGTACGCATTTTACTGAACGCAGTACCATTTTTCCGAATTTGCCCTCTCATTTCCCCTCCCTCAGATTCATCCATTTTGTTTTTCCTCTCTTTTGTTTTTCTCTTCTCCATATTTACTTTAATCAACGCAGTACATTATTTTTTTTACTTCTACGCAGTACATTTATTTTTTTACTTTTACACAGTACATTTTTTGCGGTACATTTATTTTAAAATTTCATGCAATACATTTATTTTAATATTTGATATAAAGTATTTTTTTTAACTTTATCAACCCAGTACATTTTTTTATCACGAAATAAACATGTTTTTTTTCGATTTTGACGCAGTACAGAAAGTATTAAATCCAAGAATTGAGGTTCTAAACCAAAAAAATTTAAATTATAGTGTTTGCTAAAACCCTAATTTCAATAACAATAAACCAAAAAACGGATTACTTTGAACTTTGAAACAAAAATGATAATTAAACTTTGAACCCTAATTGAACTTTGAACCCTATTTTCAAAATTAATGATAATTAATGATTAATGATTGATATATGTTCTTCAATCAAAATCGTATTCATGATCTATTAAATTTAATAAATTGAATGAATGTGTAGTTAGATTTGGAGGTATTCAATGATAAGTGAAAAAAAAAGACGATTTTTTGGTTTAGGGTAGAGAGGATTGGGAGAAGAATGAAATTATGTTTGTTTCTGATAAGGGTATGCAATGGAAAAATATGGATAAAAAGTACCGCGTCGAGTAAAATGTGTATTGCGAAGAGTAACTCCAATATATTACCATTTTAATTGTTGGAGACAAGAATCAATAATATAAACCTTTTATAGTTTGATAAGAGTGATAGTGACTTTCAAAGTAGTCGTAACATTTCCAAGTGGACAAGTGGTCCATACTCATGGACACTATAACATTCCCCAGTTGAACACGGAGTACTTGTTTGTGAATCTGACATTGGTTGAAGGACTCATTTGGAGCATCATCTACAAAAAAAAGGGTTTTAATATAACTTATACGAGTATAAAAAGAGGGAGGGGTGTTCATAGGATTTGTGTATCTTTCCTATTCCCAAACTATCCCTCCCGATTGTCCTA
The DNA here is from genome assembly GCA_958450325.1 of Agrostemma githago. Taxonomy (NCBI): domain Eukaryota; kingdom Viridiplantae; phylum Streptophyta; class Magnoliopsida; order Caryophyllales; family Caryophyllaceae; genus Agrostemma; species Agrostemma githago. The sequence continues at coordinate 25,629,022 of OY288243.1, read as the reverse complement.
ACTTTGCCAACCTATTATTATTATTATTATTATTATTATTATTATTATTATTATTATTATTATTATTATTATTATTATTATTATTATTATTATTATTATTATTATTATTATTATTATTATTATTATTATTATTATTATTATTATTATTATTATTATTATTATTATTATTATTATTATTATTATTATTATTATTATTATTATTATTATTATTATTATTATTATTATTATTATTATTATTATTATTATTATTATTATTATTATTATTATTATTATTATTATTATTATTATTATTATTATTATTATTATTATTATTATTATTATTATTATTATTATTATTATTATTATTATTATTATTATTATTATTATTATTATTTTTTTTTTTTTTTTTTTTTTTTTTTTTTTTTTTTTTTTTTTTTGCAAGAAAGGTATTCTCTTATTCATCCATGTAGGGAAAATGAGAGATGGTCTTACAAAAAGTCATATCCTTTATCTATGTTTAAAAAACAAAGATATTAAGTAAACAAGCCACTATTGTAATAATGCTATACTCGGAAATGTCCACCTTAAGCGAGCTATTACTTCAATCTTAATCATGGCTTCTCGTTGTTGGATAGTCTTCTCAATACCATGGAAAACTCTATGATTACGCTCATCCCAAATATTATATACAACCGAACACATCGCCACCTTATGCCAAACATTTCTCCACTTGTTACGTTGCAGGAAACTAAGTTTCCTGAACTCTTTTCGTATATCCTTGCCGGCCTTCTGAATTTGTAACCAAGCAAGAATGACTGACAGCAATTGATAAGAATACGGACATCTGAAGAACAGATGCTGGTGCGATTCCAGGTCGTGTTCACATAAATTGCAACGATTTACGATGATCATTCCTCTCGATTGCAATCTGTCGACAGTGGGTAATTGCTGCTGTATCGCGAATGATGAAATAACCTTCTGTTTTGGTATGATGTAAAAAGACAGCAACGCTTTCAGATGTTGAATTTTGCAGAGGGGAGCACGGAACCAGCTATAGCTTTTCCTGGAGTTAAATTTGTTAGCAGAACCCCAACTTAATAGCAGCTTTTTGCTATCCTCGGTACTTCCAGTTCTGTGCAGTAGCTCGTTTTTAATTTGAATTATGCTTCTTATTACGTCTGAGTGTCGATCCTTGGTCTCAAGAGTCCAAATGGATCCATACTGTAGGACATAAAGCTTCAGCCATCTTGTCCAAAGACTATCATGCCCGGATTCAAGCTGCCATAACCATTTTGCAATAAGCGTTTTGTTCCACGAGAGAAGTTCCTTTACATTAAAACCTCCTTCAACCCACGGAGCACAGATAGTCTTCCAACTTTTCATACACAATTTCTTTTGAGTCATGGACCCTGACCAAAAAAAATCCTTGCAAAGCCGGTTAATGATCTTGAGGACATTCGTTGGTAATAGGGCAGCTGCACACCAAAAATTGACGATACCGAAAATAACCGAGTTAAGCAATTCAATACGACCAGCATAAGAGAATGAATTAGTAGACCAGTGCATTAATGCATTTTGAATCTTCGTAATCAGGCTGCCATAGTTGGTAATATTATTCTGAATGGAGTTTAGGGGCATGCCCAGATATTTACAAGGAAGATGCCCTTCAATGAATCCTGTAGCGGCGAGGATCTCCTCCTTTACAGGTACTTTTACACCCCCGAAAAAAACTTCTGACTTCTCCTAATTGACACACAAACCAGACATCAAAGAGAACTGATGCAAAGTGTTTTTAACTGCTACCACAGAAGGTACATCGCCCCTTGTAAAGACCATAAGGTCATCAGCGAAAACTAAATGAGTAAGTTTAAGTTTTGCACATTTAGGATGTGTAGACACATTATGTTGTTCTCCAATTCTCCTCAAATACCTGGAAAGAACTTCCATGCTTAATACAAATAGATAGGGTGATATGGGGTCACCCTGTCTAATCCCACTTTCGCCTTTGAAAAAACCGACAACACCTCCGTTCAGTTTGAGAGAGAACCATGGGCTGGTGATGCAGCTCATGACCCAAGTTATGAACCGAGGAGGAAAATTCAGTGTTTCAAGCATATGTTTAAGGAAAGGCCATTGTAGGGAGTCGAAAGCCTTCCTCATATCGATCTTAATCAAACACCTGGGAGTGAGGAGAGATCGTCTGTATCCTTTAATCAGGGACTGAGACAAAACGACATTATCATGGATGTTTCTCTGAGCTGTAAAAGCTACTTGTTCCGGGCCAATAATGTCAGGCAATACCACTTTGAGCCTATTTGCTAAGATCTTGCTAATTGTCTTGTAAACAGTTGTACAACAAGCAATAGGCCTATAATCCAAGACACTCGAGCATACAGGTTTTTTAGGGATAAGAGTAAGAAGAGTGGTGTTTGCTTGTTTACACAGTTTCCCCGTCCTAAAAAACTCCAATATGGCAGCAGTAAAATCATGACCCACAATGGGCCAACTTGCTTTAAAAAACTCGGCCGAGAAACCGTCTGGGCCAGGACTCTTATGAGTCCCAATAGTGAACAAAGCATTCCTGATTTCATCTATAGATGGTATAGCTTGAAGAGAAGACCATACCTTCTCAGATAAAGTAGGATCTTTGCAAAGAAATTTAGTATCCAGGGGTTGAACCTTAATTGAAGACCCAAGCATGCTCTTATAATAGTCTATAAAAGCGTTAGAGACCTCATTCTGCCCCACACAAACCTTACCAAATCTGTCATTCACAATGCCCACAACCTGCTGCTTATTCCTCTCTTTAATTCTGTTATAGAAATAGGAGGTGGATGAATCATTAAGAGAAATAAAATCAACCTTAGCCTTTTGAGCAAGGATACTCATGGCAGAGGACTTAAGTTCCTTGTACTTAGATAATAGCTCGCTCTCTTTATGCATTAATTCTGCGGAAAGAGGCGAGGCCTGCAATGCAACCTGACAAGCTTCCAACTCGTTACCGGCATTTTTTAGTCTATCATCCAGGGAAGAGAAGTTATTTCTATGGATCTGTGTTAGGTGCTGCTTAACCTTTTTTAGTTTCGAGAAGAGTTTAAAACCCTCCTGCCCATATACCCTTTCCTGCCAGGCATTTTTTACTGCATCATTATAACCAGGGTCAGCAATCCAGCAATTCAAAAAGGAGAATCGGTGAGGTAACCTGTTAGGCTTTAAGACCTTCACCAGCACAGGAGAGTGGTCCGAAACACCTGAGGGCATGTTCACAGCATAAGACTGAGCAAATGAACTACTCCAAGCAGAGTTTACAAGGGCACGATCCAGTTTGGACCAAACCCTTGTTCCCTCTTCTTGTTTGTTAGTCCAAGTGTATTGGCATCCTGTGGTAGGAAGATCATCTAAACCACATGATCCAAGACAAGCATTAAAAGCTAATATTTCGGCCAAATTAGGATCCGTGTTACTGATCCTCTCATTTACATCCCTTACTACATTAAAATCTCCAAGAATGAGCCAATTTCCAACCCCTTGCTTGAGTTGCAAGAGACCCGCCCATAATTCTTCTCTTATTCCTCCATCATTAGTGCCATAGATCATTGTGATGTCCATATGACTATTTGATGCACGATGTAGCACCTTACAATGCATAAATTGTGCATGAGTATATGTAATTTGAACAGAAACAGTAGATTCCTTCCAAACAACCCAAATTCTACCATTATAGTGGGAAGTATAATTATGCTCCACCCTAAAATTCGAGTAATATCTCTTTACTACTTTAGTAGCCTTTGAACTCTTGATTCGAGTTTCCAATATCCCCATAAGATCCACCTGATTTGCTTTAAGAAAATTAAGAACTTCTATCTGCTTCAGAGGATCGTTACCCCCTCTAATGTTCCAAGAGGCTGTGATCATGGTAATTTATCAGGAGGGATAGATGCCCTATCCTCTTTATCCTTCCTTTTACTAGCATCATTGTCTAGCATATATCCACCCCTGCATCCTGATTGTTGCATAGAATGTGTAGAGTTTTGAACAGCCTTAGGCTCTTCATCAATCCCCTCAATGACAGCAAAACTATTGGATAGCGTTAATACTGGTCTTTCAGGCTCAACATGGATCTTTTTAACAGATCCCGTATATCCTTTTGATCTAGCTTTGGTAATGAAATCAGTCAGTACATCCCTCTCTGTGCATTCTTGATGCGCTATAGGCTGCTCAATGGGAGTACCTATGTCTCTCCCCTGAGTATTGCCAACCTCGGTGAGAGAGTCCATAGCCTTATCCAGTTGAGGGCCTAAGGTACCACCTAGCACAGTAAGTCCTTCATTCACCCCATTTATATCCCCTTTAGGCTTGTACACCTGTTTGGATTGTTGTTTCTTTTTCATCAGCTTACAACTAGGTTTTAGATGCCCTAGTTTTTTACATTCTTGACAGAAATAAGGGACCCATTCGTACTCCACTTGCTGAACAAACTGCCCAATAATTGGAGCATTCACCATAATAGCTTCAGGTAGGTCTGTAGACACATCGATTTCAACTAGAACCCTAGCAAATCCCAAACGAGCTTGTGTGGTAGTGGTCATATCAGCAAACAATGGCTTACCGAGTTTACTGGCCAGCTTACTTATTATTATTATTATTATTATTATTATTATTATTATTATTATTATTATTATTATTATTATTATTATTATTATTATTATTATTATTATTATTATTATTATTATTATTATTATTATTATTATTATTATTATTATTATTATTATTATTATTATTATTATTATTATTATTATTATTATTATTATTATTATTATTATTATTATTATTATTATTATTATTATTATTATTATTATTATTATTATTATTATTATTATTATTATTATTATTATTATTATTATTATTATTATTATTATTATTATTATTATTATTATTATTATTATTATTATTATTATTATTATTATTATTATTATTATTATTATTATTATTATTATTATTATTATTATTATTATTATTATTATTATTATTATTATTATTATTATTATTATTATTATTATTATTATTATTATTATTATTATTATTATTATTATTATTATTATTATTATTATTATTATTATTATTATTATTATTATTATTATTATTATTATTATTATTATTATTATTATTATTATTATTATTATTATTATTATTATTATTATTATTATTATTATTATTATTATTATTATTATTATTATTATTATTATTATTATTATTATTATTATTATTATTATTATTATTATTATTATTATTATTATTATTATTATTATTATTATTATTATTATTATTATTATTATTATTATTATTATTATTATTATTATTATTATTATTATTATTATTATTATTATTATTATTATTATTATTATTATTATTATTATTATTATTATTATTATTATTATTATTATTATTATTATTATTATTATTATTACTATTATTATTACTATTACTATTACTATTATTATTATTATTATTAAAAACTTTGGTTTATATATATACCTATAAATTCGTCAAATGGGTCAGATCGATTATAACGTAGAATGGGTTATACAAATTAAAGGTTGTATTAATACTAGAATACATATTCGAGATAGTTTCTTCCTCCTTTTTTTAACGTAATTTAAGTTGGAAAATATATACTCCGTACTCTACATATCAGATACTTATTCTATTTCGATATTATTATTATACTCATTAATTATCATATTTATACAGTTGTACTTAAGCAGATTTGTGGATTGGTTTTTGATCCCGATCTAATTTAGAAAGGAATGAATATTCTCACACCCGGGAGTAAAAGAGTTGTAATTGATTTTTATACGAAAATTGAATCTCTATAATATACGAGGTATGTATAAGCTTTGAGATATGTGAGTCGATGCAATAGTGTACCAATGGATGGACGTAATCAATATGTGACTTGTTAAAAAGTACTCCCTCCGTTTCAATGAAAGATTCCACCTAAAAAATGGCACATTTTTTAAGGATAGTAATAAAATATTCAAAAGTAGAGAGGGTGTAAAGTAGGTGGGCCACCTAGGTAAGAGGGAAAGAGTTATACCAAAAAAGAAAGTGGAAGCTATCAAAGAAATTTACGAAAAGGGAAAAGTGGAAGCTTTCAATGAAACGGAGGGAGTAACTCTTAGTAAATAATGTAATTAGTATATGTCTTTGTATTACCGTCATTAGTTAGCTTATACTCTTCGTTGTCTTTGTAATTAGTTGCTAACATAGATTCATCGTACCTTGTAATCTACTCGGTTATATATACCAAGGTTATTTTATTAATATGATCATCGAATTATTACGATTATCAGTAACGGTAACAATTTGTACCTTTTTAAAACCACGCATCTAAACAAATCTATTTTAACGCAAATCGAAATGTTAGGGCCCGAGCATGGCCTGGCACACAAACTAGTCTACAAAAAAAAGGGGTTTGCATCAAGAAATCATCTACAAAGTCAGCATTACCAGTTTACAATTTACCAGGAGTATATGAGGCTAGTACAATTTGGATGCCTGCATGTCTACACTATCTGCATGACCTAGTACTATAGTTTTGTAGATGATTAGAATGACCTAGTACTCCAGCCTCCAGCTGCGTGTCTACACTGTCGGAAAATCACATGCTGCTATTTTAAGTGTGTACATTGCTCGTGTTATAAATAAGGTTGAGGAAATTGCTCATGTATGTGGATGGCGATGTGGTTGAATTTTGGAATGTATGGGGGTTGAGTATTTCACCAAACAGGGGAGGATGTTAAATGATTTTGCATCATAATACTATCCGGGTTATTAGAAACTTGAATAAAGCCTAGTGCTATGAATAATGTTTTTTTCTTTTTCTTTTTAGTTTGTGTAATAATTGGACTGTCAATAATAATAATATTAAGTGGTTGAAGTAGCCACTGTAGCTTTATTATTGTTTTAGATGAGTTGAAGGAAACTAAAGGATGATTAAGTCTCTCTTGTTACGGATATAATCTATGACGGGTCAAATAACACGACATGGTTAGATAAAGTAAACCTATACAACAGCAAGTTGTTTGTCTTTATCCACTCAAGTGAGTATTATTTGACTTGTCAAATATTTGTGACGGATATTCTCGTCACAAACAAAAAATTGTCAAGGGATGATTTTATTCTAAGTATACTCAAGAAGAGGTGATAGATGAATTGAGTATACCCGATTTTTACGTTTTCCAATATTTCTATTAAAGTCATGTCAATGTTGATTGTGGGTAATTTAATTAATACGATAATACAATATGCACATCAGATTTTTTGAAATGGTTCAGTCTCACGCTCTGAGACTTACATTGATTATTCACTTATATTAATATTTTATTACCGAAATCTAAGATTACAAAATACTACGAGTACGTATTAATAAACTACCCAACGGGTAACTGTAATCGTTCACTAAATTAACAACCAATTATTCTAACTAGCAAACCAATTGTACGAATTGATTTAGATACGAATATCCTTGTAAGATTATATAAATATTTCTGAGCCTGCAATCATCGCCTTAAGGTTTTGGTTGAGTTGATTCCACAACATTGTATCAGAGTCAACGTGACAAAAGATCGCGGGTTCGAATCTCCACCACTCCTTTCCATGACAAATCCTAACCTTTCAAAAATAGCAAATGTGTGTCAAACGAAAGACATGAACTCTTAGTATAGCCTCAAAAACCGTGCAAAGTAAGTAGTACTAGGGCAAAGCCAATTCTTTCCACTTAGTTTAGGAAAATATGGATAATACAAAAAAAAGGGTTTTTCTATGGGGTACCCCTCAACTATCGCCTTTTCCAAGTGGTACCCCTGCCTTTTTCAAATTACATGTTGTACCCCTAAACTCTGTAAATTACTCTATATAGTAACCAAAGTTATGATTTTCCAACAAAAATTTCTCAATTGATGATGTAAATAGTTATTATTCCCTAATTGACTTTCATCAACCATGATATATCTCTTCTATTTGCATCCTTTACTTGAAAAACTCCATTCCACCACACTACGACATAGAGGTGATGAAGGAATTGAGGTTAAAGGATTTAAAAGAGTGAGGTAGAGAGGTCGACGTCGACCGACAACAGAGGTGCGTTCTGGTGAGCATTTAGTGGCTTGGTGAATGGTAAAGAAAGAGATGTGGTTTGAAGCATTAAATTGGATTGATTAAAATGTTAATGATTCATTTACAAACAAAATTGTAATATACTTATCACTTTGGTCATGATATGGACTGATAAGTAAAGTTTATGGGTACACCTTGTAATTCGAAAAAGGCGGTGGTACCACTTGGAAAAGCCAATAGTTGAGAGGTACTCCATAGAAAAACCCTTTTAAATAAGTCCCAAAGGACTCAGAGCAATCAAATCAACCCAAAAAGAGTCCCTAAGCATTCAATTCACGCCCCCAAAGGAATACATAAAGCGAAAAGCAAAACAGAAATCAGCATAACCATCCGCCAGGGATATTAGACTAGAACTAAGACACCAATAAACGACCTAAGCAGATGACCCATATCAAAGACCAAAATTACTAAAACAACAAACCCAAAACAAGATAGCAAGCCCGGACCCGAGCTCCAACTAGCAATTGTAGACGAGGATGTCAAGTATGATTTCTAAGCCTTGGCTGACGAGCCTCAAATACGTAGTCTAACGGACTTAAACGACCCGAACGGACAGCCACCAAGTCGTAATCCTCGATTGACCTGGGCGGCTATACTTTGACTTTTGCCTTGTCCAACCCTTAGTCAAAGTGGGGGCTTCTGTAGACACCCAGATTTTGACCTGGTGGGTGCAGGGGCGCCCGACAAACACCCGATGACGATCAGACTGCAACGCCACGCGAAATTACGATGTTTTAGATAGTTTTTATGTAGAACAGATCAAATAATTACTTGGAAAAATTGATTCAACATCAAAACGGTCTTAGTCGTGTCATTACGGTCGCGTTGACACTAATTAGAGACAATTCCGACATCGGGACCCCGAATCGGTCCCGAAATATGCAAAGTCAAATTCGAGTCAATGCGTCGGGCCGAGCGAACCTCGAGACACGTGCCCGAGGCCCACCCGATGCTCGACGCGCTAGAGTTAACGGGAAGTCTTAATCCCCAAGCTAATCAAATATACGCTGTGGACGTTTGTCCGCAGCACCTAGCGCCCCGCACGCGCCCGCGTGGGACCGACCCCGTTTTTCATCTTGTGACGGCGGCCACCCACGCGGCCCCCTCCCTCTCAGGGGCCGGTCCGATCTCGCGTACGGGGCGAAGTGTCGGACCTCGATTCAGATGACGATCCGGACCTGTACTAGACGGGTGCGGGCACCCGTGTTTCCGTTTGGAATCGATCGAGTCGTGGTTTTAAATGTTTAAAGGCCGATTTGTTTGGTAAGGCGACCTTTTTAGTGAACTGAATTCGTTGCCGATTTGTGGAGTCGCCACCGAGTCAATTATGGGGACTCGGAAACCGATCAAGTCAACTTTGATCCCTTGCCGGCTCAAAGTTGAGTGGCACAGGACCTAATGATAAAAACTTGTACCCTTAAGTACTCCATGCCCAGAATGACTCTCGTTGTCAATGGTTTCGGACATCCAGAAACCGTCGATTCTGAGTAAGGGGTGAGGGTACGTATTGGGAAGCCAACATGCGATAGATGTCAACACTCAATCCCGCCCGCACTATAGCGGCCTCTACTAATCAATCGGTGGGCTGATAACCTAGTTCTTTTGTTGTGGTGGAAATACTGTAACATCCGTTGTTTTAACCCTATGCCTTTTACTAGGTCGGTTGATTAAAGACAAGTAAGTATTGTCGTCAAAGTAGTTGTACTTACATTCTTTGCATGCGATTTCATGTGACAAGCAGGCCATGAAAAGATGCACGTAGAAGAGTAGAGAGTACTAATATTATAGGTATTAGCAAATCAGTTTTAACGTGATAATACGGATATTAGTCATTCTCGTGGTATACCTTACCTGGTATTCTGCTTAAGATGCGTCGATTCGGTATTAATAGAGATGGATCGAACCTAATGAGGCGAGCACTTGGACTAATACGGAACCCGACCATCACTTTATTCAGTTTCAGTTGTTTTACGTTTTGAACTCCGTGTTAGGAGATTTAGCATGCGATTATAAGGTCATAAAAGCAATAAATCATACGAAAAATTGTAAATGCGAATGTAAGTAAATCACATTGTGAGGAGTTGCACCCTCGGAGTATACACTAAACGGGACTCGATGCATAGATAGTTGAGAACGGATCTCGGAATTACTCGGGTCTATTTAGTGTGTTTTGGTATTCGTAATTGAAGTTGGGACGTTACGTGTTTTAGTAGATGTTTGTGGACATAGTGTCCACATCTAGTGTTATCGTAGTTCATAATAAAAGAAAGTGCAAATATGGAAAGTTTTGTTTAGATGACAACCTAGTGACGACTCGGTTTCAACAGGCGGATCCTCCTTACTTGACCAGTGACTCAGGCAGAGCTTCGTTACCATTTACCCTTCCTGCGGCTACTCCGGCAGAGCTTCGTTACTATGGACTAGTTCTGCGGCTAATCCGGCAGAGCTTAGCTACTAGACTTGAGCTAGTTAAACACAGGCACCTCGCTATCGAGTGGGGTGCTCGAAAGTGAGGAGTAGCGTCGATGTTGCTTTTAACGGAACTACGATCGAGTGGATCGTTTGCCTCGGGTGTCGGAGTGCGAGCCCTTAGCGAGAGAGTTAGAGGGAGAAGAGAAGATGAGAATTGTGTGTCGAATGAATGAGGCGAAGGAGGGTATTTATAGGTGTTTTCGGCCCTCGTCGCCCATATGGACGCCTGAGCTGGGGCGCACCAAGACCTAGGCGCTTGGGCTAAGGCGCGGGGAGACTAAGACGCGTGAGGTGGGGCGGTCGGGATTTTGAATATACGATTTTGATACTTTCCAAAACCGAGAGGGAGGAGCGTGATACTTAGCTTGGAGCCTAAGGCTTCCCGCGGCTTGACCTAGCGCCGTGGGTTTAGTGGGCCTCGGGTGTGCGTCGCAAGGTTCGCTTGGCACGGTGCTAACTCGGTTCGAGTTTCGGGACAGACTTGGGGTCTCGGTGTCGGAATTGACTCTAATTAGTGTCTATATGACCGTAAAGACACGACTAAGGCTGCCATCATGTTAGTTTTAATTTATCCGAGTAATTATTTGATCCGTTCTATAGAAAAACTACCTAAAACATCGCGAACCCGCGTCGCATTGCTGTCCTATCGTCATTGGGTGTTTGTTGGGCACTTCTGCAGCCATCAGGTCCAAATGTGAGTGTCTATAGAAGCCCCCACTTTGACTGAGGCTTGGACAAGGCGAAAGTCAAAGTATAGCTGCCCAGGTCAATCGAAGATTACGACCTGGTGGCTGTCCGGTCGGGTCATTTTAAGTCCATTGGACTACGTGTTGAGGCTCGCCAGCCAAGGCTTAGAAATCATACCTGATGTCTTCGCTTGCGGTTGCTTGCTTGGGCCCGGGCCGTTGCTTGATATCTTGTCTTGGTTCTTTATGCGCGCGCGCTTTGTCTTCTTTGGCTTGTTTAAACGGTTGTTTAGTTTTAAACGTTAGTGCTGCGTTAAGCGCAAGTGCAAAGAATGCTCATATTTATGTTTGAACAAACTTTTTGGGATGCTTGTGAACCCTTGATAAAACGTTCGAGGGCGTTAGTCTCCACTCGAGCGGTCGTCTTCGGGATGCTTGTTACCCCTTGGGCGAAATAAAGCATAAAAAAATGTTCGAGGGCGTCAATCTCCACTCCAACACCTGTCTTTGGGATGCCTCTGACCCCTAGGACAAAACAAAATGAGATAAACTACACGAGGGTGTCTGTCTCCACTCGAGCAGCTGTCTTTCGGGATGCCTCTGACCCCTAAGACAAAATAAAATGATATAAACTACTCGAGGGCGTCAGTCTCCACTCGAGCATCTATCTTTCGGGATGCCTCTGACCCCTAAGACAAAATAAAATGATATAAATTATTCGAGGGCGTCAGTCTCCACTCGAATAGCTGTCTTTTGGGATGCCTCTCACCCCTAGGACAAAATTGCTGTTGTAAACTACTCGAGGGCGTCAGTCTCCACTCGAGCAGCTGTCTTCGGGGATGCTCTAACCCTAGGACAAAATTGTTGTTGCTATGCCTCCGGGATACTAACGTCCCTCGGGCAAAATTTCTGTTGTAAACTACTCGAGGTCGTCAGTCTCCACTCGAGCAGCTGTCTTCGGGGATGCTCTGAACCCTAGGACAAAATTGCTGTTGTAAACTACTCGAGGGCGTCAGTCTCCAGTCGAACAACTGTCTTCAGGGATGCTTTGACCCCTAGGACAAAATTGTTGTTGTTGTGCCTCCGGGATACTAACGTCCCTCGGGCAGAATTGTTGTTGATGTGCCTCCGGGATACTAACGTTCCTTGGGCAAAATTGCTTTTGCTGTGCCTCCGGGATACTAACGTCCCTCGGGAAAAATTGTTGTTGCTGTGCTTCCGGGATACTAACGTCCCTCGGGCGAAATTGCTGTTTGTTTATTCGTTTTTGTAAAAAGTTTTTGTTTTGTGAGTTTGTCTTATTTTGTTTGGGTTTGCTCTTGCTTTGTTTCGGTTTGTTATGCATTTGAGATTTGTTTAGATTAGTTTGGTTTAGATTGCTTTGTTACGCGTACGGGTGCAACGTTTAGGTTAAGCGCGGTTCTGATGTTTGTCTTATTATCGAGCGTGTTTTGTCAATATCGCTTTTAGCAGTCATTTTATTATTGTTACTTTGCTTGTCTTAAAAGGTGTGTGTTTCATGTGTATCGAATTTTGAGTTTCGTTTGTTTTATTTTAGTTTGTATTGGGCTGTTCGGACGCGCATCATCTGCGCCCTAATGTTCAGGCGCCTAGCCCCTAGCGCGCTAGGACTCAAACGCGTCACATGGGGCGGTCGGGGTTCCGTGGACCGGGTCTGTTTAAGTAAACAAGAATTGGGGCGATCGTTTCATTCCACACAAAACTCGAACGCGTTGTCCCTTTCGCCCCAAAGCCGATTTCTCAATTTTTCTTGCCAAATTCGTCTCGATTTTCCGTCGTACGTGACAATGTCGACTCCGGGTAAACGTTCCTTACTTGTTTATTATCGTTTTTTGCTTGATTTGATTGATTATGAGTTTGTTTTGTTAAAAACCCTAGAAAACTGATTTGGGGGTTTTTGATTCGTTAAGTTTCGATGCTTGTACTTAGTCCCATTGTTAAATTAGGGTTGATTAGAGCTTGTTAGGGTAGTTATAAGTTCGATAGGGGTTTTCGAGGTGTGACAATGGCTCTCTATGGAAATGTGCTTGGAATGCTAGGGTTAAGGACCATTTTTCGATTATTCCCGTGTTTATTTTGTGTAATCTCATTCACATAGTGTTTGTGAGGATGTGGGCAGCTCTCTTGTCGGTTTTTATGGGCTAGGATGACTTTTAGGACTCTCCGTGAGGTTTTGTGTGTCTTAAGACGGACCAAAAGGTGTCGTAACGATGCCGGATTTTCTCGAAACCACTTCCATCGTGACTTGGATCGAAAATGGGTGCTAACGGCCTTCTCGGTTTTTTGATATCCTTATACGAAATTTTGACCTTATTTTGACCCGTTTGAGTTGCTTTAGCCTGACCTGAGGCACGAATTTTCTTTTTTTTTGTTTGATTTTGTAGTTAAAGGTAACACCGAGCGTCCCGAGGGAGCTCTTAGTGATGAGATTGTCGGGACGAGTTCACAGACTCCCCGAGGGATTCGTAGGAGATGACGGAGTATCTCGTCTCAGCGTCGTGACCCCGAGGCCATTAACGAGGCCGATTTTGATAGAGTGAAGAAGCGTAGGCTTCCGGAGACGGTTTCTAGGAGGGCTCATGTTCCGGTTCCTGTACCGGAGGACGAGAAGAATAGTTACGAGGATCCCGAGTGGGCTCGGGACTGAGATGGTCATCAGCTGCTATTTCACCTTGACCGTCACATTTCTCACCGCGTCGTGCGGGGTCTGGTGACTGCTCTATTTGTACTGATAGCTATGTCTTAGGTTTTTGACTCGGGTTAGGTTAGGTTTATTTTATTTATGCCTGTGTTGTTTTGGTTTGCAGTTTCTGTAATCCCCTAGAAATTCCAACGCAATACATTGGCGGAAACACTGTAGAAGTGGGATTATAACACACTGTAGCTATGTCTTGATTAAATAAAAATGGTAAGTCAATACATAAGCCATAAAATAAAAATGGCTACAAAATAAATAAATAAATAAATAAATAAATAAAACCCATAAAAGGGGTTTTAACAATCCATAATACAGTGATCTGATTAAAACAAGCAGGATCCATAACTGCTCGCTAGCCCACCCGAAGGAAAACACATATACCTGCCATGTTTAAAACATAACAGCCACAATCAGTGGGGAGCAACGTCAACGTTCTCCCAGTCGTATAACAGGATTTTAAAACTGTAATTACTATTATAGAAAAATAGTAAAAATGGAAAACAGTAAAACACATTATAATAAAAATAAACTTTCAGTGAAAAACTTCACGTATCAAAACATCTAATAAAAATGAGTTTTCCGAAGAAAACATAAAACATTTGCCAACCTGCAACCAAATTATATCGACAATAATAAAAATATTCAAAATGGCGTTATGGATAGGAGTAGTGTAGACGGCTAGACTTTCACTAGGAGAGTACTAAAAACTAGCTCCGAGAACTTAGTTCAAACAAATCAAATTTCGGTCTCTAACTAGGCTACTCAACCATAATAGAGCAGCGACTTATAAATGTGTGGCCCTAGTTTAAGATAATGCACACCCCTCCTGGGATTACCTGTCACCCAGTTCAACTTATGACGGCGACTTACTGCGAGGCCTAAGCTTAAGGTCAAAATGTACAAAACTTCCGGGATACCTGTCACCCGGTTCAACAACCAATGTACCGATTCCTGATACACTAGCCTTATAGTTGATGGCAAAACCGTAAACCCTAGAATATATTACTCTAACCTCACACTTGTCCTTATTCCATAACTCCAAAACAAAGTCATTATCGATATTCAAAAGATATAATCAATATAAATAATATGAGGATAAAAGAAGTAAACATTTATATTCTAAAAGAGGAAACTTTCTATTTTAGGAAACTTCTATTTTTAGAAACTTTACTAAAAATAGCATTATATCAAAATAGTGAAAATATTAGTTACTAATACCACATTTTTAGTAAACGTATAGATTTATAAAAATAATACTTTCGGCCTTAACGATATTAATTATTAAAGTAAGAACATTTGAGTTTATGAAGTTATTGAAATATCGTACAAGTGTATAAAATGATTAAAAATGTCTTAAAATTTTTAATAATACTAATCAGGGTGCTTTCAAAATTTACAAAGCTAAAATTCCCTAATTATTATTAGTTACGACAATACAATTACAAATAGGATTTTACGGCAAATGTCAAATTAAATCTTTTAACGTCTTTTATTTAATTAAACCATTGAATATATTTAGAATATGTTAAGGGATGATTTAAATCTTAATGTTTCAGATTTAAGTATTTTCAAAATAGCTGGAAAAATAAATCTTTTTGGTAAGACGAAGCATTTTAACGATAAATCGTAATTTGTCCAAAAATCAATACTTATTAATTAAAGACTTTAATAAATAGTACAAAAATTACGTAAAATAGTTAAAATATATTTATGGACATTCTGTCCAGAAAAGAAATTTTTTCAGAATCCTAAAACTCGGTTTTTAAAGCGTTTTCTCGTTAATCGTCTAATCTCGACAACAACGATTAATAAAAATAGTAATTACAAAACGATTTAAGTATTAATATCCAAAAATTATTATTAAATCTAAAAATCATGATTTTCCAGAATCTAATATTTTTTCAGGTTTCCAAAAATTCCCGATTTAATAAATTCCGTCAAAACCGTCTTTAAAACCCGTTTTCACAATTAACGATTCCATTAATAAAACATATCGTCCCAAACATTTTATTAAAAAACTAAAAATTATAAAACTACATTTTATTATGAAATAATCAGAATCATATTTTTTTTTCAGATTTAATCATAGGACCAAAAATCGAGAATTTAAACGACAAACGCGGTTTTAACGATAAACGATCATTTAAAGTGATTAATTAATTCATCCACTTAACAATTCCGAAAAATTATGAAATAATTCAGAAAATTCTATTTCATCGGAAAGTTTCACCACGTCAAAAATCAGATTAAAATAAAATGTTTAAGTACTAGAACTAAAAATCGGCTTTTTATCGTTTTTGTCCGTAAACGGAAATAATTCAATAATCGATAACTAAAATATCAGACAAATACTAAATTATTAAAAATCATCAAAAAAAAATCGTTTTTACAGAATATAAATATATATTACATGTTTAGGCCGAATATTACGATTTTACAAATTAATATGACGTTTTAATCGTTAATCTCGTAAAAGCGATAAAAATATCGAAACATGCAAATTTTCAACTTTTAAAAATTTTCCAGATTATATGACATACATATATTGTCAAAAATGAAATATAAAAATTATACATGCAAATACACAATTAAAATCATGAAATACCGAGTAACATCGACATTACCTCTAACCCAAATTCGAGTCGGTTATAAATTCGTCGGCTTCGGAATCATTCAAAAATCCTTCAACACAAGAAAAGCATGGTGGAAAAATACCATGAGAAAACTAAGAAAATCAAGGAAAATAACGATCGAAAACAACATCGATTATTACCTTAACGAAGGGATCAGAATGACGATTATTTAGGAGATGAAAACGAGACGATCGAGACTCGATTTGAGACAAAATTTGGGTAGAAAAGCTGCTGGAAAATCTCAGCCAAGAGAGAAAAAGGGAGGAAATGTTGTTTAATTTTTTGTAAAATGAATGATAAGAAAGTGGATTTATTTCTAAAGCATAAATGATAAGTAAATTTTGATGAAAACTATGTCATAATACATGCACAAATCAGCCAAAATGAGAGAGGAAGGGAGTGTGAAGAGTTTGTGTTTAAGGCCAAAAATAAATGGGTGAGAAAAAGAAAATATCTAAGGCTTAAACATCATAAAATGAAATGTATACAAAGTTGTAGTGTAAAAATGTGACATGGGTGTGTCACAGTCCAAAACATGGGGAAAATATCCCAAATAAATTCTAAGTTGATAAAAAGATGAATCGTAAAATTGTTAAAGGTATTTCAAATCAGTTCGAGTAAACCGCGCGTTGGAAAATAATTATTTACAAAATTTCGTAATAAAATCATTAAAGGTCAAATATTCTTAAATAAAAATATTTCTTAGTTGGAAATATCATATAAACGTGTTTTCATATTTAGGAAAAATAAATAACTGAATTACAAGCTTAAAACGTTAGTTCGTAGAAAAATAGAACTTCACGCGCAAAAATAAATAGTTTACAATGAAAATCAAATAAATAGGTTTACAAGAATTAAAATCTTTTAAAATAAAAATAAATATTATTTGACTCAAAAAAAATAATATGAATTCGGAAAGATGAAGGAAATAGAAGACGAAATTGACATAGAGTCATGACAGAGTCACAACAGAATAATTAACGGCACTAGGAAAATAGTGGGTGTTACAGTTTCTACGTGTCTTGAGGTTTACTTTCAAAAGTTGACCCCCGCGGTAAAGGAAATTATTTCCAGGACCGCTCTTGGTCCCGTGGTTGAGCAGTGGGTTAGGTTGGTGAGTTGCAAGACTAAGTGCAACCTTATGGTGATTAGAGCGATGATAGATCGCTTCCATGATACTACATCGACCTTCCACATGGCTTTTGGGGAGGTCGGAATGACCCTAGAGGATTTTGGGATGATTACCGGTTTGCCCTGGGGTCCGGATAGGATTAGGTGGGCCGCCGAAGGCCCTAGGCTAGATAGTGATGGGGTGTGGGGGCCTCATCGAGGACTGTTTACCGCATGAGGCATATAGTGCGCCTCATGCTTTGGTGAGTTCGTATATCACCGATCACTTCGAGCGAGTGGCGGTGTTAGAGGGTCGGGAACCCAACACGCCTGAGCAGGATGCCGGGTGGTGGTTGTGGTATTTCCTAGGGTCGACCCACTTCTCGGATAAAGGCGAGAGGTTTAGCACTAGGATTTTGGCTCTCCTAGAGGACCTGGCCCAGCTAGGACGTTATGATTAGGTGACCGCGGCTTTCGCGGAGATGACTCGCTGTCTGCAAGTCATGGTGAGGCCGTTGGCGATAGAGTCGGCCTCCACTGTGCCTATCGTGGGTCCGGGCCTTATACTAGAGGTTAGCTACTATTCTCACTCTTGTATCCCGAGTTCTGCTTGGCTTTGACTTAGTGTTGCTAAGTGTATTATGGGTTTGTTGCAGGCTTGGATCTACTCCTACTTTCCTTGTTTGGCACCTAAGACGGTGCCGGTTCACCCGAAGAGATTCCCGGCGGGAACCGAGTGAAGGCTGGCTCAGCCCAAGAACACTACCAGTCACTACCCGTCGGAGAATGCGCTGGTCAACCAGCTAAGCCTCAGGGATGTAAGTTTTCTTTTATGTCCTACCTAGCTTAGTATCCCCCAAGGTTTAGGATTTATCGGAGTGTTGGTTCATTTGTGTAGTTTGTGGCCCGCCCTTGGGCTGGTTATAAGGGCGTACCGGAGTATGTGGCCGCGGAGCTGAGGCCTAGAATTTACAGAAGGATGCTCCTTCCTGCGTTGTTTCGCCCAGTTTGGTATCTGGGCGAGCGGTTGGTGCGTCCGTGCCTATATGACGATTTCAGGGTGCCGGTTGATCCTCCCCGGACCATGTTTAGACCGCCGACCACCGCAGAGATCCTCGAGGATAGGGACGGAGAAGGAGGCGATGCACTCTTGGTGCCAAGTGCCTCCTACCTATCTCACGTCACCCAGCGGCTTGCTTGGTACCGCCTCGTGGTAATGTTCTAATTATGGTTCTAAGATTTGTTTTACGGTTTGTTGTTTTCTTGCCCTCTGACCGGCCAATCTGTTGTTTTCTTAGCCGGCTGATCCGGCTGATGAAATCCAGTCCCCAGATGTTTTCCTGACGCTTCTTTGGGTGGATGCGCCTGGGATACCTTTCACCGAGCATCTCCCCCCGTGTTCTGCTGAGGAGATGGACGTCGGGATAGAGTGGCGTGACCGGGTTTACCGGGTAAGTTTTGGCTTTCGTTTTGGGTTTGTGTTCTAAGAGTTATGATTGGTTTGTTTAACTTCCTTGGTTTCACCTTTCAGGTTTCATCAGCTTGTCATCAGCGGTTGTGGCAGGTCGCCAACCACTTCCGGGCCTTTGCCTCGAGGGTTTCCCGTGACACTTTGGGACCTCGATCGGTGAGTTTGTGTGATTAGGGTGGTTTCCTAGGCTGTTGGCGTACCCTCCTAATGTTTAAGTGTATTTGTAGGATGTCCCGGATATGGTGGGGCAGTTGGAGACTCGGGTGACCGAGCTCGAGGCGGAGGCGACTGAGGCGCGACGGCTCCTGCAATCTCGGGCTGACGAGATCGCCTTCCTAAAGGAGCAGCTGGCTCGGTCTCAGGGTGAGACCTCTGCGCAAGGCGAAGCCAGACATCGGGTCGAAAGGGAGGCCGAGGCTCCGGGTGCTAACGAGGAGGTCGGAGGAGTCCCCGAGACGGCTACCTTAGACATGTTGTCGGGGATGGATGGTAGTGAGTCTCCTCTTATAGACTTGGAGGATCTAGGTTTAGATGACAAACTTTGCGAGGTTGTGATAACTATTGGTAGGGGTGTTAACGATCAGAGCCGGCTCGGTCAAAGCTCGGCTCAAGCTCGGTCAAAACGAGCTCGAGCTTGTTCAAATTCGAGCCGAGCCCGAGCTCAGTAAGGCTCGGCTCGGAAGCTTGTTTGGGCTCATTTTTTTAGTTTTTTACATTATAAGTTTAATAATTTTAAATTATAATTATTCAAAATATATGTTTATTTGATATTTATAATTATTATACTTTAAAATTTTGTAACAATACTTTATAATTATTTTTATATATTTTTAGTTATATATATTTATAAAGAGACGAAAAACTATAATGGTCAACGAGCTTGGTACGAGCTCGAGCCGAGCTCGAGCTTCAATTTTTTGAGCTCGACGAGCTTCGAGCCGAGCCCAAGCTCGAGTTAAAATTTACGAGCCGAACCCAAGCCTACTCGAGCTCGAGCTCAAATCTGCTCGTTTACACCCCTAGCTATTGGTGCGGTTTCTAGGGGTCCTTCCTAGCCTCGATTTGTGTATAAATTTGTATATGTTGTATATTTGTTTTTAAATTTTAGTACTTGAATTAGCTGGATTAGTCTTGTGTTTTCGTTTGGTGAATTGTTTACCTAGATTGACAAGCAATCAGTTTTGCGTTCATTCATTTGCGATCTGACCTAGTTTGGGGTGCGTTGACGTTGTACAGAAGTATGAAAACAGTTCCTTTTGGATGCTTTGAAATGCGTTAATTTGAGTCGGGAATCGGATCAGATAGTACGTCGATTAAAATGTTTTGACTCGAGATGGACGAGATGTAAAATGTTAACGTAAAACATTAACGTGTTCTGACCGAGTAAATTAGGAGATTAGTTTAGTTTCTTTGACATTCAGAACGAAACCGAAGTTTTAAAAATTCGGGCAACTTTTAAAAAAAAAAGTTAGACCACTTTTTGGCGTACTCATAATATTGCCTTGTTAGGCAACGGACGCGACTTGATGACGACGGCCAATAGGCTACAACACGCCTAGGTGGGGTAGATTATCCCCCTAAAAAACAAAAAAAAAACGCCTAAGTGTGGAACGTCCGACGGGTGAACTTGCGTTCCTGTGGTCCCTGCATGAGTGCTTCAGTTTTTGGGGCGGGTTTTAACGGCTTCGGGAGGTCGTTCCCGATGTCCGGGGTGTTATGTGGTAGCCGTGGTTATGATGCGGGGTCGGTGTTTCTACCTTTTGGGTTGCTCTAGATGCTGCCCGCTTAGACATAGGCGCTTGGGCTGAGGCTCTTGGGTCCAGGGTCGCTTGGGCTCGGGCGGCAGAAAATTCGGGCGCCTGGGCCAAGGCGGTTCGGGTCCGGGTTATGGAAATTTTCGTCGTTTCCTAATTCTTGTGGGATTAGGGCTATATATACGGGTTGTGGGTGCTTGTTTTAGACATACTCTGGTATACATAGAGTCTAGCACGTCCATATTTATCGTCATGTCGGGTTTTGGGAATATCCTTACCGAGTGGGTTAGTTCTTTTAAGAAATGTGACCCCGAGATTTGTTCAAATGATGGTTTGTCAGTGGTTGTTGCGCCAAGTCGAGTCAAGATACAGGATGACTTCTTATTCGCATGCTCTAAGTTTTGGGACTCGAAGGACCATGTTTTTGCTTTTCCCGGGGGTAAAATTTGTCCTTTGCCCGAAGAGATAGATGCTATAGGTGATTGGAGCTCGGTTCGACCTTGTCTGCCTTATGGGGATGACGCTTACGTGGAGCGGTTTTACCATTTTTTTGATCTTTCGTCATTGGAGGAAGCTAAAGGTTATTTTGGTAGGGATGGCATTAACTTAGAGTTGCTTTCTAAGATGTTCTCACAGGTTGGTTCTCATCATGTTTCGGCCTTAGCATGTAGACACGCTTTTAATGTTGCGATGGTTTGTTATCATCTTTTCGAGGATGCGAGGGCGCGTGAAGGCTGGGGTAATCCTCGGGTTTTGGATGTGGTGATGGGGATGGAACACGGATGATCACCTTCTTTGCTTATTTTGGGCGAGCTTATTCTAGGTCTTAATGCTCGTGCTCGACTCCACGATGCATCTTTCCGAGGTTCCAGGATCATTTTACATGTGTGTTTTTTCGCTATGTTTCTATAGCTTGGTTTTTTTGTTTAGTTTTTGTTGTTGCTTTGGTTTGGGGGTCTGATGTTTTTTCGTGTTTTGCGCAGGTTTGGTTTCAAGAACAGCTTGGTTTGGTCGACCCTCCCCAATGCATCAAAGCTTATAACTATAAGTGTAACACCCGCTATTCTTCTAGCATTTTTATCATTTCCGTTATGACTTCGTCATAACTCTGTCACATTTCGACCTTATGTTTCATCATTATTCCAAGCTCTATTTTAATTTTTGAGTCTAATGATATTTGTTTTTATTTTGAAAGATTTTAATTCTTTTAAATCTATTTATTTGATTTTCTTCGTAAACTAATTATTTTTCTGCGAGGAATTCTACTTCTCTACGAATTAACGTTTTTAAACTCTGATTTAAGCTATTCCTTTTCCTACAAATGTCTAGATATATTTATATAATATTTTCAACTAAGAAATATTTTATTTACGAAAATTTAGCCTTTAATGATTTTATTACGAAGTTTCGTAAATAATTATTTTCGAACGCGCGGTTTACTCGAATTGCTTTAAAATGCTTTTAATAATTTTATTATCCTTATTTTTATCAACCTACAACTAAAACGAGATCTTTTTGGACCGTGACACCATGTAGTAACACATTTGATTACAACTTTTATTTACATAACACTTTATGTTTAAACTTTAAGTAAAAAGATATTTTTCTCTTTAATTGATTTACATGCTTAAATTACAAGCTTTTCATTCTACCATCACATTCATTTTGGCTGAAATTTTAAGACTACATTCACATTATTTTTATCAATTTTAATGCTTCATTCATCCACCATCCTTTCATATTTTTCTTATTCATTTTTACATCAATTTTATTTTAACAAAAACCTCTTCTTTCTCCGTCTTTTTGGCTGGTGTTCCTGCCCATTTTCAGCAGCCATTTTCATCCATAATCTAGCTTTGATCGTCGTATTTTCATCTTCTAAATTATCGATTTTTTCCCCTTCGTTAAGGTAATAATCGATGTTATTTCCGATCGTTATTTACCTTGATTCTTTTAGTTTTCTCATGGTATTTTTGTACCATGTATGTCATGTGAATTAGGATTCTTGGTTGATCCCGAAGCCGACGAATTTATAATCCACTCGGATTTGGGTTAGAGGTAACGTCGATGTTACTCGGTATTGCATGATTTTATTTGTGTAATTGGATGTATATAATTATAATTTTATTTTTGACAATATATGTATGTCATATAATATGGAAAATTTTTTAAAAGTTGAAAATTTGTATGTTTCGGTATTTTTATCGCTTTTACGAGATTAACGATTAAATCGTCATATTAGTTTGTAAAATCATAATATTCGGCCTAAACATGTAATATATGTTTATATTCTGGAAAAATGTTATTTTTGATGATTTTTAATAGTTTAGTATTTTTCAGGTATTTTTGATATCGATTATTGAATTATTACCGTTATCGGACAAAAACGATTAAAAGCCGATTTTTAGTTCTAGTACTTAAACATTTTATTTTAATCTGATTTTTGAGGTGGTGAAACTTTCCGATGAAATAGAATTTTCTGAATCGTTTCATAATTTTTCGGAATTGTTAAGTGGATTAATTAATTAATCACTTTAAATCATCGTTTATCGTTAAAACCGTGTTTGTCGTTTAAATTCTCGATTTCTGGTCTTTGGTTTAAATCTGGAAAAATTATGATTCTGATGATTTCATATTAAAATGTAATTTTATGATTTTTAGTGCCTTAATAAAATGTTAGGAACGATAAGTTTTGTTAATAGAATCGTTAATTGTGAAAACGGGTTTTAAAGACAGTTTTGACGGGATTTGGAAAATCTGGAACTCTGGAAAATCTGGAGAATTAGTATATTCTGGAAAATGATGATTTTTAGGTTTAATAATAATTTTTAGACATTAATACTTAAAACGTTTTGTAATTACTATTTTTATTAATCGTTATTGTCGAGATTAGACGATTAACAAGAAAACGCTTTAAAACCGAATTCTAGGATTCTGGAAAATTTTCTTTTCTGGACAGAATGTCCATAAATATATTTTTTTTAACTATTTTACGTAATTTTTGAACTATTTATTAAAGTATTTAATTAATAAGTATTGATTTTTGGACAAATTACGATTTATCGTTAAAATGCTTCGTCTTACCTAAAAGATTTATTTTTCCAGCTATTTTGAAAATATTTAAATCTGAAACATTAAGAGTTAATCCATCCCTTAACATATTCTAAATATATTCAATGGTTTAATTAAATAAAAGACGTAAAAAGATTTAATTTGACATTTGCCATAAAATCCTATTTATAATCGTATTGTCGAAACTAATAATAATTAGGGAATTTTAGTTTTGTAAATTTTGGAAACACCCTAATTAGTAGTATTTAAAATGTTTAATACATTTCTAAATCATTTTATAAACACTTGTATGACGTTTCAATAATTTCATTAACTCAAATGTTCTCGTTTTAAGAATTAATATCGTTCAGGCCGAAAGTACTAGTTTTATAAATCTATATCTTTACTAAAAATGTGATGTTAGTATAAACTAATATTTTCGCTATTTTGATATGATGCTATTTTTAGTAAAGTTTCTAAAAATATAAGTTTCCTAAAATAGAAAGTTTCCTCTTTTGGAAAGTGATTCCTTTTTCTTTTGTTCTCCTATTGTTTATATTGAATACATCTTTTAAATATCGATAATGGCTTGTTTTGGAGTTATGGAATAAGGATAAGTGTGGGTTTAGAGTGATATAGTCTGGGATGTACGTTTTTGCCATCAACTGTAAGGCTGGTGTGTCATTGTGGGGCACATTGGTTGTTGAACTGAGCATGGTTTGTGTTCAGGAGAGTGTATGTTTACCTTAAAATTAGATATCGCATCGTGTAAGTCGCGTCGGATTGAAATGGATATGATTTGTATCCAGGAGAGGTGTGCACTACTTAAACCAGGACCTCGCTGCACGCAGTCCTGTTATGGTTGAGTTGCCTAGTTAGAGACCGAAGTCTGATTTGTTTTGACTAAGTTCTCGAAGCTAGTTTAGTATTGTCCTAGTGAAAGTCTAGATTCTACATTAATCCTATCCATAACGCCATTTTGAATATTTTTATTGTTATCCGTATAAATTGGTTTCCAGGTTGGCAAATATTTTTATGTTTCTTCGAAAACCCATTTGATTATTCCATTTCGCGTTGAAAGCTTATTTTAATATGTTGTTTTACTGTTTTCCATTTTGACTTTTTTTTCCTATATCAGTAATTACTGTTTTAAAATCCTGTTATACGGCTGGGAGAACGTTGACGTTGCTCCTCACTGATTGTGGCTGTTATGTTTTTAACATGACAGGTATGCATGTTTCCGGGTGTGGGCTAGCGGGCAGTCATGATCCTTGCTTGATTAATTTTAATAATTATGTTCTGTGGATTGTTAAACCCCTTTGTGGATTTATTTAATTTTGGCCATTTTATTTAGGGCCTAACGTTTCACTTTACCATTTATATTTTTATAAAAACATAATTAAAGCGTGTTATAATCCCGACTCTATAGTGTTTCCGCCACTGTATTGTATTAGTAAATCTAGGGGATTACAGTTGGTATCAGAGCATCACTGCTCCTGACGCTTACACCTGAAATTAGGGAAAGTACCAGTAAATTATTTAAACAGTAAATAAAAAATATATTGTTAGAAATGGGTAGAAACAAATAAGGACTTAACTGTTAAGATTATCTGTTCCTGAACTCAATGATTAACATTGAATATTTGTTGCTTTTGTTGGAAGAAGACGAATTAACAAGATGTTGATAGGATGCTGCTCCAGATCGGGATAAGACCGTCTTAGAACTCTCAACGCCTGCTGATTCGAGTGGACAACTTGGTGCTCCAAGAAAGATGTCGATGGTGACTTTTAGCTCCGGTTCAGTTTACTTAAGCTACATGCCAGATGGTCAAGAGTAGATCCCAGTTCCATCATGGTGCAGTAGACTCAGATTTGAAATCACTTTGGATCCAGATGGAGCGACTCAATACTAGTGTGCTTGTTCCTCTACTCGAAATTGAAGAAATCCAACGAGTTCCCCAATGAACTCTGCAGGCCCGAAGATTCTTCTCTGGTTCGTGATCTGAAGTATCTAGGATCATTGATTCTTTTCTTTCATCTTCCACCCTATGCTTTTCCCAATTCTTCTCTTATATTCTCATCTTCATTTTTTTTGGTAAGTCCTTGTTCTATTCTTCTACTTTACCATCTTCCCTTTTGAGATTCTTTGGTTAGACCAAATTCTGTCTTAGTGAACCTTTTTAGAAGTAATATGTTGTAGGTTTAGTCAATTTTTTATTACTAATGGTTTGAGGATTGTGAGTTGTGCCCTGTTATCTAATCTAGTGAGCTTTTGAGGAATTGATTTGAATGGTATTAATTGATTAATGGAATTAGGATTATACCATAGAGATTGCTCAAACTTGGGTCAAGAATTACTTGATCGTAGAGAGGACTAAGAGTTGAGTAAATTATTGGATAGTGAGAATTATATCATATTTTGATGGATACCTAATACCCAACATAGAACCTAATCAAGTGTAAATAATAATATCACTTTGGGATTCTTACCTAATGCTTATTTGGTGGATGCATCATGAATATTTGGGATCATAGAGTACTGTTTAAAGTGTTAACCTGAGTGTTGTGGTACCATTGAAGGTTTTCATTAATATCGTTAGAAATTTTGGTTGACATAGATTACCCGTGTTTCTTAAGGATTAGATCATTGATCGTTGTTTAAGGTTGTAACCTATGAACTTTGGAGTTGATTGATCTAACTTGGATAAATTGTTGTTAACCTTGAAAAGGAGAAACATGTTACAATTAGAGGTTGTATTTATCGCGTTGTTTTGAGGAATACTTAATGAGAATCATCTTGATGGATTTATAGTTCAAAACCCTTAGACCAACGAGATTGTGGCTTCGTTGAGTTAATATTTTGGTGGTTTCGCTGTTACGATATGAAATTTGGTGGAATTCTCTGAAACCTTAGTCGAATGACGTGTTCGAAGATGTGAGTGTTTGCGCCATTACCTATAGGCTTGAGCGTGTTTGAGGACTTGTTGTACTTTCCCAACTTCTGTACTTGTGGCATTATAAATATGTTGGTGATCATTTTTGAGGATTTCGTACTCGAGCATTGTTAATTGGTGGATTTTATTTAGTGTTCCTTACTCGAGAAATTTGAAGTATACCTCGAGTTTATACCTTATGAGCTTTGAATTTATGAGCCTTAGTGATTACGAGTTTGGATATGTTTTGATAACCACTGGAATCGTAATTAATGGATTAGTCTAAATCATTTGAGGATTCTTACCCTACTAATTGAAAGATTATATAAGTATGTAAGACTTAATTTTGGAGGCGGTGACAATTGATAATTTTGGAGGTGGTAGATTGAGTAGGACCACCCTGTGCCGATATTGGACTTAGCGTTATTTGATGGGCCAATTGGGAACCGTGTTTGTGAGAATCGTGCTAGGAATCTGGAGATGGTTAATTTCTTCTATAATCCTTGAGAGTTCTTTTTGACTCTAAACTCCGCCTTCTATTCTGCTTCTCTTGAATTCTGTTACCGCATCTGCTTCTAATCCCTTCGACCTCTATCGATTTTGTAAGCTCTTATTTTTAATTTATTTATCCTTGTTCTTTTTATCCGTTGACCATTTTTTTCGAACTTCCTATTTTTATAAAAAGTTTGACTTGTTTAAAAAAAATGGATTATCGTTAAATTTTAACATTTTGAGTTATAATTTCTAATTGTGATTTTGCCCGTTTTGTAAAATGTTTGACTAACTTAAACTTTTTGGATGTCGTGAAATTTAATAATTTTTGAATTATAATTTAAGAACTTTATACTTTACTTTTGTTTTATCTTTGGTTGATATTTATATTTAGATCAGCTTCAAAATGCATTAATAATTCATCTTAAATTATTACAATTTTTGATTTTCAAGCGATCGGAATTTTATGATGACTTTCATATTTCCAAATACTTCGATTTCTATAGGATTATTTAAAACGTTGTCGAAATTATTTTGTATATTTAAGTTTGATAATATTTTTGAAAACTTTCATAATTACTTTGATAACATTTTCGAAATTTTAACATTTTGAAATTAGTTTTCGTTTTATTGTTGGTGGACATTTAAATATGTTATTGAAAATATTTGATGACTGGTTCGATTTTTACTAACTACAAAATTTGATTTTTCCGAACTATATTTTGTTTCTTCATAAAAAAATAAAATAAACATTTTCGAATTTCTTAATCAAATTGTTTTACTTTTGTTTTGAAAATGTTTTGGTTACCCTATTTTCTTCAAGCTTGTTACAAATGCTATTTAGCGTTGTTATTTTATCAAAAAAATTTACTTTACGATTTCACTAATTTAGAAGATTTTAAACTCCGAGTAGCTTAGTCCAGTTCCTCTTGGAATAGATATTTGCGTTCGATTTCGTATCACTTTGAAAGTTATTAAATTTTCTTTTAAAGCAAGTTCTTATACCAATTTGTATCCTCATCTTTTCGAGTGGGCTAATCTTGATTTCCTTATGCTTATTCTTACCTTCGAGGAAGAAACTTTCTTTTAGTGGGGAGAATTGTAACACCCGCTATTTTTCTAGCATTTTTATCATTTCCGTTATGACTTCGTCATAACTCTGTCACATTTCGACCTTATGTTTCATCATTATTCCAAGCTCTATTTTCATTTTTGAGTCTAATGGTATTTATTTTTATTTTGAAAGATTTTAATTCTTTTAAATTTATTTATTTGATTTTCTTCGTAAACTAATTATTTTTCTGCGAGGAATTCTACTTCTCTACGAATTAACGTTTTTAAACTCTAATTTAAGCTATTCCTTTTCCTACAAATGTCTAGATATATTTATATAATGTTTTCAACTAAGAAATATTTTATTTACGAAAATTTAGCCTTTAATGATTTTATTACGAAGTTTCGTAAATAATTATTTTCGAACGCGCGGTTTACTCGAATTGCTTTGAAATGCTTTTAATAATTTTATTATCCTTATTTTTATAAACCTACAACTAAAACGAGATCTTTTTGGACCGTGACACCATGTAGTAACACATTTGATTACAACTTTTATTTACGTAACACTTTATGTTTAAACTTTAAGTAAAAAGATATTTTTCTCTTTAATTGATTTACATGCTTAAATTACAAGCTTTTCATGCTACCATCACATTCATTTTGGCTGAAATTTTAAGACTACATTCACATTGTTTTTATCAATTTTAATGCTTCATTCATCCACCATCTTTTCATATTTTTCTTATTCATTTTTACATCAATTTTATTTTAACAAAAACCTCTTCTTTCTCCCTCTTTTTGGCTGGTGTTCCTGCCCATTTTCAGCAGCCATTTTCATCCATAATCAAGCTTTGATCATCGTATTTTCATCTTCTAAATTATCGATTTTCTTTTCCCTTCGTTAAGGTAATAATCGATGTTATTTTCGATCGTTATTTACCTTGATTCTTTTAGTTTTCTCATGGTATTTTTGTACCATGTATGTCATGTGAATTAGGATTCCTGTTTGATCCGGAAGCCGACGAATTTATAATCAACTCGGATTTGGGTTAGAGGTAACGTCGATGTTACTCGGTATTGCATGATTTTATTTGTGTAATTGGATGTATATAATTATAATTTTATTTTTGACAATATATGTATGTCATATAATCTGGAAAATTTATAAAAGTTGAAAATTTGTATGTTTCGGTATTTTTATCGCTTTTACGAGATTAACGATTAAATCGTCATATTAGTTTGTAAAATCATAATATACGGCCTAAACATGTAATATATGTTTATATTCAGGAAAATTGTTGTTTTTGATGATTTTTAATAATTTAGTATTTTTCTGGTATTTTTGATATCGATTATTGAATTATTACCGTTATCGGACAAAAACTATTAAAAGCCGATTTTTAGTTCTAGTACTTAAACATTTTATTTTAATCTGATTTTTGACGTGGTGAAACTTTCCGATGAAATAGAAATTTCTGAATGTTTTCATAATTTTTCAGAATTGTTAAGTGGATGAATTAATTAATCACTTTAAATCATCGTGTATCGTTAAAACCGTGTTTGTCGTTTAAATTCTCGATTTTTGGTCTTTGGTTTAAATCTGGAAAAATTATGATTCTGATGATTTCATATTAAAATGTAATTTTATGATTTTTAGTGCCTTAATAAAGTGTTAGGAACGATAAGTTTTGTTAATAGAATCGTTAATTGTGAAAACGGGTTTTAAAGACGATTTTGACGGGATTTGGTAAATCTGGAACTTTGGAAAATCTGGAGAATTAGTATATTCTGGAAAATGATGATTTTTAGGTTTAATAATAATTTTTAGACATTAATACTTAAATCGTTGTGTAATTACTATTTTTATTAATCGTTATTGTCGAGATTGGACGATTAACGAGAAAACGCTTTAAAAACCGAGTTGTAGGATTTTGGAAAATTTTCTTTTCTGGACAGAATGTCCATAAATATATTTTAACTATTTTACTTAATTTTTATACTATTTATTAAATTATTTCATTAATAAGTATTGATTTTTGGACAAATTACGATTTATCGTCAAAATGCTTCGTCTTACCTAAAAGATTTATTTTTCTAGCTATTTTAAAAATAATTAAATCTGAAACATTAAGAGTTAAATCATCCCTTAACATATTCTAAATATATTCAATGGTTTAATTAAATAAAAGACGTAAAAATATTTAATTTGACATTTGCCATAAAATCCGATTTATAATCGTATTGTCGAAACTAATAATAATTAGGGAATTTTAGTTTTGTAAATTTTGGAAACACCCTAATTAGTAGTATTTAAAATGTTTAAAACATTTCTAAATCATTTTATAATCACTTGTATGACGTTTCAATAATTTCATTAACTCAAATGTTCTCGTTTTAAGAATTAATATCGTTCAGGCCGAAAGTACTAATTTTATAAATCTACATCGTTTACTAAAAATGTGATGTTAGTATAAACTAATATTTTCGCTATTTTGATATGATGCTATTTTTAGTAAAGTTTCTAAAAATATAAGTTTCTTAAAATAGAAAGTTTTCTCTTTTGGAAAGTGATTCATTTTTCTTTTGTTCTCCTATTGTTTATATTGAATACATCTTTTAAATATCGATAATGGCTTGTTTTGGAGTTATGGAATAAGGATAAGTGTGGGTTTAGAGTAATATAGTATGGGATGTACGTTTTTGCCATCAACTGTAAGGCTGGTGTGTCATTGTGGGACACATTGATTGTTGAACTGAGCATGGTTTGTGTTCAGGAGAGTGTATGTTTACCTTAAACTTAGATATCGCATCGTGTAAGTCGTGTCGGGTTGAACTGGATATGGTTTGTATCCAGGAGGGGTGTGCACTACTTAAACCAGGACCTCGCTGCACGCAGTCCTGTTATGGTTGAGTTGCCTAGTTAGAGACCGAAGTCTGATTTGTTTTGACTAAGTTCTCGAAGCTAGTTTAGTATTGTCCTAGTGAAAGTCTAGATTCTGCATTAATCCTATCCGTAACGCCATTTTGAATATTTTTATTGTTATCGGTAAAATTGGTTTGCAGGTTGGCAAATATTTTTATGTTTCTTCGGAAACCCATTTGATTATTCCATTTCGCGCTGAAAGCTTATTTTAATATGCTGTTTTACTGTTTTCCATTTTGACTTTTTTTCCTATATTAGTAATTACTGTTTTAAAATCCTGTTATACGGCTGGGAGAACGTTGACGTTGCTCTTCACTGATTGTGGCTGTTATGTTTTTAACATGACAGGTATGCATGTTTCCGGGTGTGGGCTAGCGGGCAGTCATGATCCTTGCTCGATTAATTTTAATAATTATGTTATGTGGATTGTTAAACCCCTTTGTGGATTTGTTTAATTTTGGCCATTTTATTTAGGGCCTAACGTTTGACTTTACCATTTATATTTTTATAAAAACATAGTTACAGCGTGTTATAATCCCGACTCTATAGTGTTTCCGCCACTGTATTGCATTCGAAAATCTAGGGGATTACAGTTGGTATCAGAGCATTACTGCTCCCGACGCTTACACCTGAAATTACACTACAACAAATTGGCACTTGCGCCACGAATTATGCCACGGGAATTTGTTATTTGTGGCTAGATTTTACCTAGCCACGGGAAAATTTTGATTCGCTATTTGGGAAAAAAAAATATGCCACGGGAAAATTTTTTCCCATGGCAAAAATTCACTTGCGCCACAAATTTTATTAAAATCGTGGCCAATAATCACTCTTGCCACGAAAGATGCCACACCCATGGCAAAAATATGTTTAGCCACGAATTTGTTCAGTGGCAAATATTATTTAGCCACGACATAATATACTCCCGTGGCGAAATTAATTTTTAACCACAGATTTAATAAATGCATGTGGCTAATGGTTCTCCAAACTTTAATCATATTACTTTCAAGTTAAGCCGAGTGTCAAATAATGATCTTAAAAAATTCATTAAAATTCAAAGTTAAAGATAATATGAAAAAAAAATATTAACTTTGAAATTATTTTATTAATGAAAAATTGGTATTATTAAATTTAGTTTATTTTAAGAAAAAAAATTTGATTTTTTCTAAAATTAAATACAACTTTGGTTGTCTAATTTGTTGATTTTTTTTACTAATCATCATTTTTGAAGTAATTGATTTCTTTTAATTTGACAACATGTTTTATTAAAATACTATAATCTTAAGTATGACTTTTGAAAAACAACTAACATTTACATAGTGTTATATATGCTAGCCAAAATGTGGCGTACATAGCATATCAAGTAAAAGAAGCATGCGATTGATCATCGATCATTGAGACGTCTAATATTATTTAAGATTCTTTCATTTTTACCGCTTAATTAATTAATTAATTAATTAATGTTTTCACATGTAATACATACACTTCTTTTTAAGACAAACAACTTAAAAAAGAAAGTGACTGAGAATGATTTTTTTCCAAATTATTGATTCTCTTACAATATTTTCATTGTGAAAAAAATTGCTTTATTAAATTCGTATTTAAGAATTCTTATCAGTCTATATATTTTTATGGAATTAACTTTGACTGGGAAAACAATAATTATTTTTGTAATTTAATTGTCTTTCAAGTTGTTTGGTTTGGAAGAAAGATTAATGTATTAGAAAGTTGTGTCTATGTTCAAAAACCAGACAAAATAATTTTTCAAAAAAAAGAGAGGTATAAATAAGAAAATCAAATAATTAACAAATACAAGTAAGAAAATACAAAAATTAAGGACTAATAGTGAGAAAATCCAAAATTAATTTATCGGCAACTTTTTAATTCAATAACTGTTCTATAATATTATTTGGAAGATATTTTAAAAAATGAATATAAAATAAAATTTACTTTATGAAAAATAAAATTTGGGAAAACATGAAGTAGGCAAGAGAAAACTTAATGAGGATAAAAAACTGATGAAATAAAGTAATGATCGATAACGAAAAGAAAAAAACATATCGAAATAACTAGCAATAAAAGAACGTGGAAAATAGAAACTAAAATAGAAATATCGATAAATTAATGAAATCATGAGTCCGAAAATCAACTTCGAAACTCCTTTTTTTCGGAATAATAGTTTTTTAGTCATAATATGTAAATCATTGGGGAAAAAAATAATTACTCAAAAGTAAATGTAGTTTGTGAAAAAAACATCACTTTAAAAGAATTCAAACCAATGATTACGTCAATAAAGTTCAATTTCATTTCCGGTAGCTGGCCATAAGAACTCCACAGTTAAGCGTGCTTGAGTGAGAGTAGTGTTAAGATGGGTGACCTCCTGGGAAGGCCCTTCGATGCGTATGGTGAATTAAATAATATTGGAATGACTCAGCTATAAAGCTTGTAATCGTTCCATATGTGACTACTATAGGGGTAGAGAATTCTTACGGTTATTAATTTATTTAATTTATTATATATTTTTTCACCGGAATAAATGTTTTGCTACAAACATAATTAGCCACGGGATAATCCGTGGCAAAAAATTAATTCTAGCCACGGGAGACTCCGTGGCAATAAAATCAATACTTGTCACCTTTTTTTTCCCGTGGCTATTTGTTTGTCACGGCCACTTGCGCCATGGATGGTCTTTCCGTGGCAAAGTACTTTAGCCACGAAAATTTATCACTTTTGCAACGAATTCAACCGTGGCCCAAGTGCTCATTTGTAGTAGTGTTAGGGAAAATACCAGTAATTTATTTAAACAGTAAATAAAAAAAATATTGTTAGAAATGGGTAGAAACAGATAAGGACTTAACTGTTAAGATTATCTGTTCCTGAACTCAATGATTAGCATTGAATATTTGTTGCTTTTGTTGGAAGAAGACGAATGAACAAGATGTTGATAGGATGCTGCTCCAGATCGGGACAAGACCGTCTTAGAACTCTCAACGCCTGCTGACTCGAGTGGACAACTTGGTGCTCCAAGAAAGATGTTGATGGTGACTTTTAGCTCCGGTTCAGTTTACTTAAGCTACAGGCCAGATGGTCAAGAGTAGATCCCAGTTCCATCATGGTGCAGTAGACTCAGATGTGAAATCACTTTGGATCCAGATGGAGCGACTCAATACTAGTGTGCTTGTTCCTCTACTCGAAATTGAAGAAATCCAACGAGTTCCCCAATGAACTCTGCAGGCCCGAAGATTCTTCTCTGGTTCGTGATCTGAAGTATCTAGGATCATTGATTCTTTTCTTTCATCTTCCACCCTATGCTTTTCCCAATTCTTCTCTTATATTCTCATCTTCATTTTTTTTGGTAAGTCCTTGTTCTATTCTTCTACTTTACCATCTTCCCTTTTGAGATTCTTTGGTTAGACCAAATTCTGTCTTAGTGAACCTTTTTAGAAGTAATATGTTGTAGGTTTAGTCAACTTTTTATTACTAATGGTTTGAGGATTGTGAGTTGTGCCCTGTTATCTAATCTAGTGAGCTTTTGAGGAATTGATTTGAATGGTATTAATTGATTAATTGAATTAGGATTATACCATAGAGATTGCTCAAACTTGGGTCAAGAATTACTTGATCGTAGAGAGGACTAAGAGTTGAGTAAATTATTGGATAGTGAGAATTATATCATATTTTGATGGATACCTAATACCCAACATAGAACCTAATCAAGTGTAAATAATAATATCACTTTGGGATTCTTACCTAATGCTTATTTGGTGGATGCATCATGAATATTTGGGATCATAGAGTACTGTTTAAAGTGTAATCCCCTAGAAAATCTAACGCAATACAGTGGCGGAAACACTGTAAAGTTGGGATTAAAACATACTGACAAACTATATCTTATTAAAAGAAATGGTAAGTCAATACAGAGACCTCTTTTTACAAATGGGCTAAAGTAAAATCTCCAAACGAGTTTATACAAATCCATAAATTACAAGAATGAAGAAAGAGTAGGATCCACGCTACTCGCTAGCTCACACCCAAAACCCAGCAGCAAATACCTGTCATGTTATAAACATAACAGCCATGTCAGTGGGGAGTAACTCGGACGTTCTCCCAGCCATATTATATCATATGGAAAAAAAATAGTATTACTATATCAAAATAATTAAAATGAGAAAACATTAATTAAAACGATATAATAAATATAAGTTTTCAGCGAAACTTAAAGCATTTGCAAACCTGCAAGTCAATATCATTCGATAATAATAATATTCAAAAATGGCGTTATGGAAATCACTCTGTGCAACGGAATAGACTTTCACTAGGATAATAATCAAACTAGCTTCGAGAACTTAGTCAAAACAAATTAGACTTCGGTCTCTAACTAGGCAACTCAACCATAACAGGACTGCGTGCAGCGAGATCCTGGTTTAAGTAGTGCACACCCCTCCTGGATACAAACCATATCCAGTTCAACCCGACGCGACTTACACGATGCGATATCCTAGTTTAAGGTAAACATACACTCTCCTGAACACAAACCATGCTCAGTTCAACGACCAATGCGTCTCAACATAGACACACCAGCTTTATAGTCGATGGCAAAACGTATACCCTAAACTGTATTACTCTACCCAAACACTTGTCCTCATTCCATAACTCCAAAACAGCCATTATCGATTATACAAAAGATATAATAATTATGAATAATAAGAAGATAAAAGGAATAAACATTTATACTAAAAGGGAAACTTTCTATAAAGGGAAACTTACTAATTTTAGAAACTTGCTTAAAATAGAAAAATTGTTATAGAAAATACGTAAGTGATTAAAATAAGTGAAAAGTATAAAAACAACATTTTCAACGAAATTAACATTTTATTATTATCGTCGTTATTGCAACTTTAATATATTTCTAAATTCGTTACTCAAAATATAAACAAAATATAATAAGTCAATATATAGTATTTTATAAATAACTAGGAAATCGAGTTAAAACTATAAATTTTAGAAAAGAGATGTTTTAAGATAAACGATCTCAAAATTAATTGAGTCGACGAACTTTATAAATGAAATGAAATTTACGAAGAATTCAATTTTTTTTTAACAGATAGTTTTTATTAGTAAATAATATGGATTTTAATAAAAATAGTCAATCGAAAACAAATAGGAAATTATTAGTGAAAATAGTCTCGACTAAAAATATATTTAAAACAAAATCGACTATTTTCTCATTTATTAGAATAAATCGTAAAACGAAAATAAATTTATTATCAAGTATAGAAATTTCGATTAAAATATAAAAAATACGATTTTTAAATGAAAATTATAAATTAACGAAATATGACGAAATATGAAATCGACATTATTGGTTACTAGTGTCACGATAACTAACGAGATATTATAACGATCATAAATAATTTAATTACCAACGATTTATAAAACAATATCGAAAACTTGTAAAAATATTGAAAGGCATACGATTTAAAATTAGTATAATTAGCAAATAATAAATAGCTAAAAATAAGAAAACCGAAGTTAGAATATTTACTACATACTACTACTCAAACATACAATATAAAATCGAGTAACGTCCTAAAGTTACCTTGAGTTGAAAAGATAACCCCGAAACATCTGCTCGTCTAATAGCTCGACCTCCAAACTTGAATTCCAAAGTCGTCTTGAACACTCGTTCCAGTAAAACTTCATACTCCAACGGAATCGGGAAAAAAACAGAAATAAAGGAACCGGATTAAGGATCGACAAACGAATTGAGGAACGAACGAGCCACAAATCAGGAGGAAACATCGGCAGTCGAACAGCTAACAATAACAAACGACGAAAACCGAAACAGGATGAAAACGAGCGAAGAAGAAGAAGAAGAAAAAGAGAAAGAGAAGACAGACAGAGAGACAGGAAAAAAATTGACAACCGAACTGGATAAAACAACAGTAACAAGACCGATTAGCCACGACAAAAAGTGACGAAACAGGAGCAGCAATGGTACGTAGAACAGCAGGAAACACAAGTAACAAGAACGACTCGAAAGTCGAGACAGAAAATGAGAGAAGACCGAGAAAAAGGAAGATGAGAAACAGGACCGAAATTGAATTATATAGCAGCAAAAATGCTAGTAACTGAAACAGCAGCAGCGATACAAAATGAAGCAATAACATCGACTAACAACTGATACGAAGCCAAAAGAACAGTAGATTATCGACAGAAATCTGCATCAATAACGCAGCAGCAGAAAGACGAGGGGCAACGAACCAATACAACAGCAGAAGGCGTCACACAAGATTGAACAACAAGGACAAGACAAACCGAAACGACGTGAACAATGAGAAACAGCAAAAACAATCGTGAACAGCGGGAAAAAGGAGGAGAATTACCTTCATTACTAACTCCGAGCAAGGTGAAAGTAGAAGCACGACGGCGAACAAACAGCAGCAGGAGCGCGCGCGAACGAAAAGCAGAGCAACAAAACGCGGCAGCAGCAAGGCGAGAAGGACCGAGTGACATCGGACAGCATCATCGATACAAGGAACAAAGGGAAACTAATCAACAACAAAGCAGCGAGAAAATCATACAAGAGAAGAAGAAGAAAACTGAGAAGGGAACGTAACCACATAGCAGTAACAGCAACCGCGCAGTAAAGCAGATCAGAACCAAATCGCATCCAAAATAGAGAAAAACAGAGGGGGAAAAACAGGACGCAACAGCAGCGGCAAAGGAGCACAACAGCAGCTGGGCGCAACAGCAGCAGCGAAGAACTGCAGCAGCAGCGAACGGAAAAAGGGCGAAACAGGTGAAGAAGAAGGAGAAGAGAAGAGGAAGGAGCAGCGGTGAAAAAAATAAAAAGAGAAGGGGGAAGAATGATGAGGAATAGAAACGGTGGAAGAATAATAAAAGGGAGAGTGAATGAGTCAGTAAAGGGGTAAAGGGAGATGAACGTTTTCATAGAGGAAAAGAAAAGGATAAACATCACATTAAGTGAGTAAGAATTACAGATTAAATGAATACGGAGTAATACGGAATGATTAAATGAATCGGGTGAGAAACGAATTCCGTAACGATAAGTTGACTGACCCACGAAATCGAATTAAAGCGAGTTAATAACATTAATAAATAATCGGGCCGTCAAATAAAATGAGTAAATAAAGTATTTGAGACGAAAACGGAGCTTATAGAATTAAATAATTAGACAATGAAATAATATTTCTCGATAAATAATAAATTTTTCGACGAAATGAATTAAATTGATTTCTCGAGAAAAACAAATGAATATTTTGACGAAACTTTAAAAATAACGAATTTCGAGTCGAAAATAGAAATTCGAGCTTAAATATAATTAAATAAAAGAATTTAGAAATTAAATCGCCGAAATAGGCTATCGATAAGAATTAAATTAAATTTATAAAATGAATCAAAACAGAAATAAAAATATGTTTTAAATATAAGAAAGAGTTTCCGAGACAAATGGAATTTAGGAGTTGAAACGATTAAACGGTAAATTCGTTTTATAAAATTTTTAAGAATGACGAGTTAAATCGTAAAAATAAAATTTAAAATACAAACAAAATTTTAATTTAATTAAATTTATAAAATCTGGGGTGTTACATAAAGTGTTAACCTGAGTGTTGTGGTACCATCGAAGGTTTTCATTAATATCGTTAGAAATTTTGGTTGACATAGATTACCCGTGTGTTTGTTAAGGATTAGATCGTTGATCGTTGTTTAAGGTTGTAACCTATAAACTTTGGAGTTGATTGATCTAACTTGGATAAATTGTTGTTAACCTTGAAAAGGAGAAACATGTTACAATTAGAGGTTGTATTTATCGCGTTGTTTTGAGGAATACTTAATGCGAATCATCTTGATGGATTTATAGTTCAAAACCCTTAGACCAACGAGATTGTGGCTTCGTTGAGTTAATATTTTGGTGGTTTCGCTGTTACGATATGAAATTTGGTGGAATTCTCTGAAACCTTAGTCGAATGACGTGTTCGAAGATGTGAGTGTTTGCGCCATTACCTATAGGTTTGAGCGTGTTTGAGGACTTGTTGTACTTTCCCAACTTCTGTACTTGTGGCATTATAAATATGTTGGTGATCATTTTTGACGATTTTGTACTCGAGCATTGTTAATTGGTGGATTTTATTTAATGTTCCTTACTCGAGAAATTTGAAGTATACCTCGAGTTTATACCTTATGAGCTTTGAATTTATGAGCCTTAGTGATTACGAGTTTGGATATGTTTTGATAACCACTGGAATCGTAATTAATGGATTAGTCTAAATCATTTGAGGGTTCTTACCATACTAATTGAAAGATTATATAAGTATTTAAGACTTAATTTTGGAGGCGGTGACAATTGATCATTTTGGAGGTGGTAGATTGAGTAGGACCACCCTGTGCCGATATTGGACTTAGCGTTATTTGATGGGCCAATTGGGCACCGTGTTTGTGAGAATCGTGCTAGGAATCTGGAGATGGTTAATTTCTTCTATAATCCTTGAGAGTTCTTTTTTACTCTAAACTCCGCCTTCTATTCTGCTTCACTTGAATTCTGTTACCGCATCTGCTTCTAATCCCTTCGACCTCTATCGATTTTGTAAGCTCTTATTTTTAATTTATTTATCCTTGTTCTTTTTATCCGTTGACCATTTTTTTCGAACTTCCAATTTTAATAAAAAGTTTGACTTGTTTAAAAAAAATGGATTATCGTAAAATTTTAACATTTTGAGTTATAATTTCTAATTGTGATTTTGCCCGTTTTGTAAAAATTTTGACTAACTTAAACTTTTTGGATGTCGTGAAATTTAATAATTTTTGAATTATAATTTAAGAACTTTATACTTCACTTTTGTTTTATCTTTGGTTGATATTTATATTTAGATCAGCTTCAAAATGCATTAATAATTCATCTTAAATTATTTCAATTTTTGATTTTCAAGCGATCGGAATTTTATGAAGACTTTCATATTTCCAAATACTTCGATTTCTATAG
Organism: Agrostemma githago; assembly: GCA_958450325.1. Taxonomy (NCBI): domain Eukaryota; kingdom Viridiplantae; phylum Streptophyta; class Magnoliopsida; order Caryophyllales; family Caryophyllaceae; genus Agrostemma; species Agrostemma githago. The sequence continues at coordinate 25,588,561 of OY288243.1, read as the reverse complement.
GATTATTTAAAACGTTGTCGAAATTATTTTGTATATTCAAGTTCGAAATATTTTGGTTACCCTATTTTCTTCAAGCTCGTTACAAATGCTATTTAGCGTCGTTATTTTATCAAATAACTTTACTTTACGATTTCACTAATTTAGAAGATTTTAAACTCCGAGTAGCTTAGTCCAGTTCCTCTTGGAATAGATATTTGCGCTCGATTTCGTATCACTTTGAAAGTTATTAAATTTTCTTTTAAAGCAAGTTCTTATACAAATTTGTATCCTCATCTTTTCGAGTGGGCTAATCTTGATTTCCTTCTGCTTATTCTTAGTTTCAAGGAAGAAACTTTCTTTTAGTGGGGAGAATTGTAACACCCGCTATTTTTCTAGCATTTTTATCATTTCCGTTATGACTTCGTCATAACTCTGTCACATTTCGACCTTATGTTTCATCATTATTCCAAGCTCTATTTTCATTTTTGTGTCTAATGGTATTTATTTTTATTTTGAAAGATTTTAATTCTTTTAAATCTATTTATTTGATTTTCTTCGTAAACTAATTATTTTTCTGCGAGGAATTCTACTTCTCTACGAATTAACGTTTTTAAACTCTGATTTAAGCTATTCCTTTTCCTACAAATGTCTAGATATATTTATATAATATTTTCTACTAAGCAATATTTTATTTACGAAAATTTAGCCTTTAATGATTTTATTACGAAGTTTCGTACATATTTTCGAACGCGCGTTTTACTCGAATTGCTTTGAAATGCTTTTAATAATTTTATTATCCTTATTTTTATCAACCTACAACTAAAAAGAGACCTTTTTGGACCGTGACACCATGTAGTAACACATTTGATTACAACTTTTATTTACATAACACTTTATGTTTAAACTTTAAGTAAAAAGATATTTTTCTCTTTAATTGATTTACATGCTTAAATTACAAGCTTTTCATGCTACCATCACATTCATTTTGGCTGAAATTTTAAGACTACATTCACATTGTTTTTATTAATTTTAATGCTTCATTCATCCACCATCCTTTCATATTTTTCTTATTCATTTTTACATCAATTTTATTTTAACAAAAACCTCTTATTTCTCCCTCTTTTTGGCTGGTGTTCCTGCCCATTTTCAGCAGCCATTTTCATCCATAATCAAGCTTTGATCGTCGTATTTTCATCTTCTAAATTATCGATTTTCTTTTCCCTTCGTTAAGGTAATAATCGATGTTATTTCCGATCGTTATTTAACTTGATTCATTTAGTTTTCTCATGGTATTTTTGTACCATGTATGTCATGTGAATTAGGATTCCTGTCTGATCTCGAAGCCGACGAATTTATAATCAACTCGGATTTAGGTTAGAGGTAACGTCGATGTTACTCGGTATTGCATGATTTTATTTGTGTAATTGGATGTATATAATTATAATTTTAATTTTGACAATATATGTATGTCATATAATCTGGAAAATTTATAAAAGTTGAAAATTTGTATGTTTCGGTATTTTTATCGCTTTTACGAGATTAACGATTAAATCGTCATATTAGTTTGTAAAATCATAATATTCGGCCTAAACATGTAATATATGTTTATATTCTGGAAAAATGTTGTTTTTGATGAGTTTTAATAATTTAGTATTTTTCTGGTATTTTTGATATCGATTATTGAATTATTACCGTTATCGGACAAAAACGATTAAAAGCCGATTTTTAGTTCTAGTACTTAAACATTTTATTTTAATCTGATTTTTGACGTGGTGAAACTTTCCGATGAAATAGAATTTTCTGAATTTTTTCATAAGTTTTCGGAATTGTTAAGTGGATGAATTAATTAATCACTTTAAATCATCGTTTATCGTTAAAACCGTGTTTGTCGTTTAAATTCTCGATTTCTGGTCTTTGGTTTAAATCTGGAAAAATTATGATTCTGATGATTTCATATTAAAATGTAATTTTATGATTTTTAGTGCCTTAATAAAATGTTAGGAACGATAAGTTTTGTTAATAGAATCGTTAATTGTGAAAACGGGTTTTAAAGACGGTTTTGACGGGATTTGGTAAATCTGGAACTTTGGAAAATCTGGAGAATTAGTATATTCTGGAAAATGATAATTTTTAGGTTTAATAATAATTTTTAGACATTAATACTTAAATCGTTGTGTAATTACTATTTTTATTAATCGTTATTGTCGAGATTGGACGATTAACGAGAAAACGCTTTAAAAACCGAGTTCTAGGATTCTGGAAATTTTTCTTTTCTTGAAAGAATGTCCATAAATATATTTTAAATATTTTACGTAATTTTTGTACTATTTATTAAAGTATTTAATTAATAAGTTTTGATTTTTGGACAAATTACGATTTATCGTTAAAATGCTTCGTCTTACCTAAAAGATTTATTTTTCCAGCTATTTTGAAAATATTTAAATCTGAAACATTAAGAGTTAAATCATCCCTTAACATATTCTAAATATATTCAATGGTTTAATTTAATAAAAGACGTAAAAAGATTTAATTTGACATTTGTCATAAAATCCTATTTATAATCGTATTGTCGAAACTAATAATAATTAGGGAATTTTAGTTTTGTAAATTTTGGAAACACCCTAATTAGTAGTTTTTAAATTGTTTAAAACATTTCTAAATCATTTTATAAACACTTGTATGACGTTTCAATAATTTCATTAACTCAAATGTTCTCGTTTTAAGAATTAATATCGTTCAGGCCGAAAGTACTAGTTTTATAAATCTATATCGTTTACTAAAAATGTGATGTTAGTATAAACTAATATTTTCGCTATTTTGATATGATGCTATTTTTAGTAAAGTTTCTAAAAATATAAGTTTCCTAAAATAGAAAGTTTCCTCTTGTGGAAAGTGATTCCTTTTTCTTTTGTTCTCCTATTGTTTATATTGAATACATCTTTTAAATATCGATAATGGATTGTTTTGGAGTTATGGAATAAGGATAAGTGTGGGTTTAGAGTAATATAGGCTGGGATGTACGTTTTTGCCATCAACTGTAAGGTTGGTGTGTCATTGTGGGGCACATTGGTTGTTGAACTGAGCATGGTTTGTGTTCAGGAGAGTGTATGTTTACCTTAAACTTAGATATCGCATCGTGTAAGTCGCGTCGGGTTGAACTGGATATGGTTTGTATCCAGGAGGGGTGTGCACTACTTAAACCAGGACCTCGCTGCACGCAGTTGTAATACCTGGTTCGATAACTCTCGGTGATGTTAGTAACGATGATCATAGTGGCATAGGTGATGATTCATGTCGAGATTGGGTATGTTTGGTTACGTTAGGTGAGTTGTGAACTTCGGGACGAAATTCTTTTAAGGAGGGTAGATTGTAATACTCGTAATTTCATGTAGAGGTCAAGCGGAGTAAAGTCAGGCCAGACTTTAATACCGTATTTTACGTTGGTCCAGGTTTCTTAATTGGATAGTAGAGTAAATTCATTTAGCTAACCCGTTTCATTAACCTAGTTCGAATACCCGTATAATTTAACCTAATAATAGAAGCCATTTGTAGTATCAACTTAATCATTTTTCATAATACCTAATTCTTATATTATAGTGCTTTGCATATTATAACTACTAAGTGGTTTAGTATATTATTATAACATATTATTATATTATCATGCCATAATGCATAAGCCGGGCCTATAACCTAAAAGTCCACCTAATTCCTCATTCTTGTTTCTTTCTCTTGCCTCCGCCGGTTACAAAACCGAACCCTTGTCTCCTTTAACTTCCATGTTTCATCTCCACCTTCACCAACCCAGGAAAACCATCGTTGTTTTCATAGTCAAAACCACGCCACAGAACCGTTTGGATTTTCCCCTGTGTTCCGTGTTTCTTGCGTCACCCCTGTTAACGAGGTGTTATCGTCGCGCGTGGTGGCTAGGTAAGGTTTGGGTTGTGTTGCTTGTTGAGGGCGTTGGAGCGGATTTCGTGTCGTTATTGGTAGTTGTTCCTCGGCAGTTTGTTCATTGTCGGGGTCGTTAGTTGTTCTGCAAATTGTTATTGCTGTTGTTGGATGTGGTTCGGTCCTTCATGGTCCCTGTGTTATTGGTTGAGAATCGAAATGTTTTTGTTAGTTGTTATGACCACGGTTACGTCGTAATACTATAATTAATATTGCGTTGGGCGTGGCTGTTATTGTTGTTGTGGGTTATCGCGGCTGCTCGGGATTGCTATTAGTCGAGCCTGCGGTTTGTTGTGTTGTACGTTGGGTAACGGTTGATTACATTATCCCTGTGGAGGTTAGCTCGTAAGGTTTTTGTTGGCTAATGGGTCGTGATTACTCGTGATGCATCGTAATTACTTGCTGCTCTGTCGTGCTCGATCGATTGCTTGTGAGGAGTTGTTCAGGTAAGGTTATCCTTACTCAGTTTACATTGTATGTATGCATTTTGTATGATATGTAATGGTATAATGGTTATATTGAGATTGCGGCTGTGTGCCTATTGAGATTGAGGCTGTGTGCCTATATTGATATTGAGACTGTGTGCCTATTGATATTGCGGCTGTGTGCCGATTGAGAGAAGCTAGCTAGGTCTAGCTAGGCCCGGTTGATCTCGGGACCTTCCTTGATGTTTCCTCCTAGGAGAGCTTAGGAGGGTGTGCACACTAGCACTGACGGGGCGTGACTGCGGTCGCGATAGATAATGGGAATGATGATGATGATGATGATGATGATACTGATACTGATGTTTGTGATGTTGGTTATACTAATGTTATTTATTTAATGTTATCGTAAGCTGACCTTGTGTGTATGTCTGATGTGTCTGTGATGATCCGATTGACGTTTCCGATCAATTGGGGAGCAGTCTATTATGCAGGTTAATTATGTATATCGTGATGTGTTTGGATGCTGGGATACATGTACGGGATTGGGGTGAGCGCAACTTATGAGTCCAGACGTAGCACGGGTGAATGCATAGGCATTCCCGTTTTTAAATAGATTGTATAACTTCCGCTGTGTAACCAGAGTTAATAGTTAATGGGTTGTAATTGTTTAAATCTTGTGGCCGGTTTGGTATTCCATATTGTATTGTAATGAGCTACTACCTCGGAAAACCAAGATGGTAACATCCTTAGTTACTTGGGAATGTCTGGTAAGGCTCCTGGGTAAATGGGGGTGTTACAGCAGTCCTGTTATGGTTGAGTTGCCTAGTTAGAGACCGAAGTCTGATTTGTTTTGACTAAGTTCTCGAAGCTAGTTTAGTATTGTCCTAGTGAGAGTCTAGATTATACATTAATCCTATCCATAACGCCATTTTGAATATTTTTATTGTTATCGGTATAAATTGGTTTGCAGGTTGGCAAATATTTTTATGTTTCTTCGGAAACCCATTTGATTATTGCATTTCGCGTTGAAAGCTTATTTTAAAATGCTGTTTTACTGTTTTCCATTTTGACTATTTTTCCTATATTAGTAATTACTGTTTTAAAATCTTGTTATACGGCTGGGAGAACGTTGACGTTGCTCCTCACTGATTGTGGCTGTTATGTTTTTAACATGACAGGTATGCATGTTTCCGGGTGTGGGCTAGCAGGCAGTCATGATCCTTGCTCGATTAATTTTAATAATTATGTTCTGTGGATTGTTAAACCCCTTTGTGGATTTATTTAATTTTGGCCATTTTATTTAGGGCCTAACGTTTGACTTTACCATTTATATTTTTGTAAAAACATAGTTACAGCGTGTTATAATCCCGACTCTACAATGTTTCCACCACTGTATTGCATTCGAAAATCTAGGGGATTACAATAAGGGTTTCACGGGTTAGAAGACGGCGCAGGTGTGGGGCAAGGGCCACAAGGAAAAAGATTGGCTTCCCTATTCGGCCAAAGGGGAGTGGTCATTCGGTGGTCCATCCCATGGTGGAATGTTAGTGGGCGTGTGGGGTTTCCATTTTCGTCTTCGACCTAGCTTTGCTAATACTATCCATGAGGGATCTGGTTTATGTTTACTCGGGTATGTTGTCAAGTCAAATGGGTGTTAGACCTTCCATTTCCAAGGATGCTAAGGTTATTTCCAGTTCTGACCCATGGACCGAGGATTTGTTTAGGAAATTTAGAATGTCTTGGGAGCAGAGGTTCTTGCGTCCCGTTGTTCGACCGACCGACAATTCTTCCGTACGGCGGAGGGTTTGTGAACACCCATCAGGACAAAACAACTTAAAAGCTAGGAAGACAACACCACTAAGAGGTGAGGAGGTGACTCGAAGGACTGTCACTAAGTGCCTGACAAAAGACAACATTACGGATTCTAGTTTCGTCAGTTCATCTAAGCGGGCCAAGACTAACGAGACCCATATCGAAAACGTGGAAGAGGAAGGAAAGTGAGATTGGTTGGGCTGGCCTTTGGCTAGGGCGGTAGCAGCTTGTATTCAGAGGCTCGAAGATGAGAAACACAAGCGGGCTCATCCGAATGGTAAGGGGAAGAAAAAGCTGGACCGGTAGAGCCCAGCCGTTTGTATTATGTATTACTAGTTGATATTATGTGGCGTATTCGTACTAGTTTTTGTGGAGTTTTGACACGTTGTTGATTTCCCGGATGTTCGGGTTTCAGATGCTTGATGTAAATGCCTCGACAAAGGCTCGATTTAACCGAATTTTGTTATTAATGAGAAGCAGTATATTTTTCGTTTTTTTTGTGGCTCGCAACTCGATTCTTCATTTTGCCCGGGGTGCCCTTTCGAGTTTTCACCCCGTCCTCGGCTCATCATTTTTTTTTCTTTTTTTTGCTTTTTTTTTTCTTCGACGCCTCGCAACTCGATTCTTCATTTTGCCCGGGGCGCCCTTTCGGGTATTCACCCCGTCCTCGGCTCGTCAATTTTTTTTTACGACGGCTCGCAACTGGTTTCTTCATTTTTCCCGGGGCGCCCTTTCGGGTTTTCACCCCGTCCTCGGCTCGTCGTTTGTGCTTCGTCATTTTAAATCACTATTTGGTCGGGATGTGGAAGGAGTCTTGGTTTGTACATGAATCGATTAACCGATTTTTTGTTTGTTTGTTTTGTTTTGGTTGTACCCAGAGAAAGGTTGCCTACGTATCCGTTTTTAGGTGGAATCAAACCATGTTCGTAGTTCTTTTGAAAAGCGTGAGTGATTTTGCTTTAGACTCGTTTATGCCATTTATCGATGCGAATTTGGATTTTTTTTGTTTGTTTTATTTTTTTATTTCTGCCTAAGTCGGAGGTCGGGACGTGATTTTCAGAGTGTTTACGGGTAGTATCGTTTGAGCTGATCCATGTTGGTTGGGGTTGAGAACTCTTGACCGTCTAGGTCGGTGAGGATCACGATGCCCCCCGAGAGTATTTTCCTAACGAGGTATGGTCCCGCCCAATTTGGTTTGAATTTCCCTCTAGGGTCAACGAGAAGGGATGCTCCAATGGATTTAATTACTAAATCTCCCTCGTGTATGTTTCGGGATTTCACTCGTTTGTTGAAGGCTCGCTAGATTCGTTGTTGGTAAGCTTGTACGTTGAATAGGGAATGTATCCTACGTTCGTCTAGGAGTACTAGCTCGTCATATCGTTTTTGGTTCCATTCTTCCACGGGAATACCGCTCTCGGCTAATATTCTTAGTGACGGTATTTCTAGCTCTATTAGTTGGACGGCTTCGGAACCATAGGTTAGGTAATATGGTCTGGCTCCAGTGGGTGTTCGATACGATGTTCGGTACCCCCATAAGGCGAAGTGGATTTTGTTTGGCCAATCCCTGTAGTTGTCTATCATTTTCTTAAGGATTGTGGTGATGGTTTTGTTGGCTGCTTCTACGGCCCCGTTTGTTTGCGGTCTATAGGGTGAGGATTTGTGTCTTTGGATTTTGTATTTGTCTAGGAGCTTTTGGGTGTCGGCCCTGATGTGAGCCCCCTGGTCACTGATGATTTCATGAGATATACCGTAGCGGCAGATGATGTTGTTTTGTAAGAATTTGACTACTTGTTTTGAGGTTAATACGGTGTAAGAGGCAGCCTCTACCCATTTGGTGAAATAATCGACGGCCACTAATATGAAGCAGTGTCCGCCGGTCCCGGATGGGTGTACTTGTCCTATGATGTCTATCCCCCACGTAGAGAAAGGCCAGGGTGTGGTTATAGTGTGTGGAGGATAAGGAGGCAGGTGTTGGATGTTGGCAAATATTTGGCAATTGTGGCAGTGGCGAACGTGACGTCGACAGTCTGTCTCTAAGGTAATCCAGTAATAGCCCAGTCTCATTGTTTTTCGTGCTAATAGGTGTGCACTCATGTGGGGTCCGCACTCTCCGTCATGTACCTCTTCCATGACTCTCTCGGATTGGTTTTTGTTTATGCATCTAAGGAGGTCTCCTTGTGGGGTTTGTTTGTATAGTAGTCCTTGATTTAGGACGTAATGGGTGGCTTGTATTCGTAGGGCTCTTTTGTTCTTGGTGTTAGTGTTGGGTGGATATGACCCGTGTGTTTTAAAGTCTAGGATTGCTTTGTACCAAGGTTCTTCGGGGGTATCGTCGGTTTCGAGGTTATGGATGTAGGTTGGTTGTTCGCTTCTCTCTATGCAGATAGGCATGGAGAAAAAGTGATCGGGCATGTTTATTAGTGAGGCTAGTTTGGATAATGCATCGGCGAATGGGTTTTCCTCACGGGGTATGTGTATGAAGTCAATTTCGGTGAATTCCCGGGATATTGTTTCCACCTTGGTTCGGTACGGGGTTAGGCTTTCGCTATAAACATTCCAGGTACCCGTAGCTTGGTTGACCACTAAGGATGAATCTCCATGTACTCTAAGGTTTTTGACTCCTAGAGATATGGCTGCTTTTAGACCTATTAGGCAGGCTTCGTACTCGGCTGCGTTGTTGGTAAGTCTGGTTGGGTGGCGGTTTGTTTGTTGCAAGCTTAGGGGGGTTAGTGGTGGGTTGAACCTGTAACACCCCTAATTTTTATAAATTAAATTTGTATCCATATTTTTATTTGGTTTGCGATTTAACTTGTAATCCTTCATTTTAAATCTTATCGGATTTACTTTGACTTCGTCTTAAACTCCTGAAATCTTTATTTTAGCTCGAATTTCTATTTTCAACTCGAAACTCGTTAAAACGTTTTATTATTTCTTCGAGAAATTATTTTATTAAACTTTCATTGAAAAATATCATTTTGCTTTCGATAAATCAATTTAATTCATTTTCGTTGAAAACTATTTATTCGTCGAGAAACTCAATTTCCTTACAAACAATTATTTAAACTCGAGATTGACCCATTTGATTTTCGAGTCAACTAATTATTTTTATCAACTTCGAACCTGGCCCAAATATTTAATGTTACGACAAAATAATATTTTAGCCCATCTCGAAGTTTGGGTCTAATTCTTTTCTTATGCGATTTTAACCCAATTTATTTGTAAGCCAGTTATTTATTTTTACTAATGATTTCGATCAAATCGTAAATTATTTTCCAACCCAAATCGAGTCTGTTACCTCGTCTTACTAGATGAGTCACTAAAATATATTTTATAAGTTTAAGCACCTGTTTTTATTTATCCTAATTCTTGTCAACTGCCTCTATCTCTAGCGGTTGTTATTGTTACATTATCACTTATATTATTTTATGATTTACACTACTTAGCTAACCTCCTATTCCTATCCTATTCCTACTCTCCTACTCCTACTCCAATTTTTGCTTCGTAAGATTAGCTTAGAAGTGAGATTAGCTTAGAAGTGAGTTTGTATGCAAACTCTCAACTTTCCATCTTATTTGTTTGCTTGTGCTTCATAAAGGAAGCATATGAACGTTCTTCTTCCTCTTTTTTTTTATTATCCGTGTACCATCTCTAATCTACCTCACAAAATCATCCTATATTCTTGCTCGTTCTTGCTCTTAATTCATCATCTTCCGTTCTAAACTCAGGGTAATTTAATTACTCTTAATCCGCGTCATTCTTAGTTTTTTTAGAGTAACTTTTATATGGTCGTAACACCATATATGTATACCATTTTTTAGGCTATTTTGAGGATCCCGAGGCAGACGAGTATATTGTCGATTCGAATCTCGATGAAGGTAACACATGATGGCATGACTCGGTATTGCATGATATATATGTTGTAGTTGCTTGTAGTATCGTTTTAAATCGAATTTTATAAATATGTTTACTATATTATTAAGATGATACATTTCAATCTTCTAAAAATTATTATAGGGCCGAGACTAAAACATATGAATAAGAAAATTAATTTCTTAATTTTTCGTGATTTTTAATATGAATTATCAAATTGAAAGTTTTATTGTTTTTAGTAAAGTTGCAGCATGTTTTCGAATCTGTTACTACTTTTGTACGATTTTTACTCCTGTTTAAAGATCTTATTTTCAAAACGTTTGAAAAGAGACTACGGTTTATTTTAAGTCTTTTATACGTCTATTAAATTTCATAAATTATTTCCAAGTGGTTTCGTCACAAAAAATCGTTTATGAAACTGTGACAGATTAGTTCGCGAATCTGTCAGTTGTTGTAAAACCTAATTTAAAACCTATGATAAACTTTGAATTTAATTTTGATAATTTACTTACATTAACTTTAAAGAGTCTAGTTAATGTTTCTAATTGGATTTGTTTTGAGATAAAATTTTAAACGTATTTTATTAAAGAAATACTATCGGGTGTCGGATTCTGACAGTTTATCAAACTACGAATAAACAGCCCTGTTAAGTTAGGAATTTCGATTTTCTCCAGAAACAAATGTTGTAGTTAAGCTTTTAAAGTTTTCAACCTCACCGATTTTATATCGTTTTGATTTTTAATGATTTATTTATGAATTTTATAGTAAGACAGTGCAAATCTGAAAAATTTGTAAATTTGTAATTTATTACTTTTAATTACTTAAACTCCAACCTTTTGAGAAATAATTATGATTTTTACTTTCCTTGACTTTTAATCATTAATTATGCATTTACCTAATAAATATAATGTTTATGTCTCAAGGCCTAATATTAAATATTTTATATAACTCATATGTTAAACGATTTCTAATTATAATAATACCTATTTTGGAAAGTTACTATTTGAAGAAAGTTTCTATCTTTGGAAAGTTACTATTTTGGGAATATTTAAGATATCTTCGGATGAAATATTTATTGGTTTGAATATGGAATAATGTTGGAAATGAGAATATACAGTATATAAGTCTAGGATATGTTGGTTGTTATCATCAGCTATATGGTCAGTGTATTTGCGTCAGGGATACATTGATTGTCGAACTGGGTATCGTTTATGCTCAGGAGTCATGCGCATGTACTTAGGCTAGGACCTCGCTGAACGCAGTCCTATTATAGTTTGAGTTGTTTGGTGAGAGGGCTTAGGAGTCGCTTCGTGGGCACTGAGTTCCTTAACCAGTGAGGCTTAGGGGTCGCTTCGTGGGCACTAAGTTACACTTCGGTGTTGTTTTGACATATCTCTAGTAGTAAAAGCTGTAATGATCATCGGTTTTATATTCCATTATTCGTTTTGACGCCGTCAGGCTGCTGAATTGTTTTCTGGTTTTGAATCTATTTTGATATATATAATGTTTTGAGTTTAATCTATTTTCTTATATTATGCTTCTATTGCCTATATATTATGTAATATGGCTGGGAGAACTGCCTGAGTTGCTCCCCACTGAATTGTGGCTGTTATGTTTATAACATGACAGGTATTCTGTGTTCTGGGGTTTGGTGTGCGCTAGCGAGTGACATGGATCCTACTCTGTTTTAATTATGTTTTTTTTATGGATTGTTAAACCCATTTGAAGGATTTTTATTTTTAGCCCTTTTGTAAAAAGTGGCCTTTGTATTGACTGACCATTCTTTTTGTAATATATAGAACGTCAGTGTGTACTAATCCCAAATCTACAGTGTTTCCGCCACTGTATTGCGTTAGAATTTATAGGGGATTACAGTTGGTATCAGAGCATTGTTGCTCCCGACGCTCACACCTGATTTTAGGAAAAATACTCGTAAATGATTTGAACATTAATAAAATATTAGTGATAGAAGGGTAGAAACCAAATTAAGGATTTAACTGTTAGGTTTCCATGGTCTTGTAACTCAATGAATAGCATTGAATGTTTGTTTTATTTGTCCAAGAAGAAGATGAGTGGACAAGATGTTTACGTGATGCTGCTCTAGATCGGGACAAGACCTACTTAGCTCTTCTAAGACCTGATGACTCGAGTGGACGACTTGGTGCTACAAGGAAGATGCAATGGTGACTTCTCAGCCCAGATTTAGTTTGCTCAAGCTACAGGCCAGATGATCAAGAGTAGATTTCAGTTCCATGATGGTGCAGTAGACTACGATTGATTTCACTTTGGACCCAGATGCAACTTCATTTCAGTTTGGATCCAGATGGAGCTACCCAAGACTAATATGCTCGAAGATGAAGTGATCTAGTGAGTTCCCTTGTGAACTTAGGAGGCCTGAAGACTCTTCTTTCGTTCAAGACCTTAATAGTCTAGGATCCTTCTTCTTTTCTCCAAGTCTCCTCTTCTTCCTCTTCTTTCTTTCATTCTTATTTTTCTTTCTCTTCCTCATCCTCTTCTCCTCTTCTTATTCTTCTTCTCCTTTCTGATGTTGTCTTATTGTGTTGCTGTACTACTACGACTTGATGTTGTTCGGCTCTCTGCTGTCACGTGTTATTATTCCTGATGTCCGTGTGCTGCCACTGCTCTCCCTATCAGTTTTTCTCTTCTTCTTCTCCTTCTTCCAATCCTTGTCTTATAAATGGTCATTTTCAGTCTCGTGGTGAATCCTTGTTTTATTCTCCCATTTTGCCCTCCATCCTCTTGAGATTCTTTGGTTAGACTCCTGTCTTAGTGAACCCCACAAAAAGTTAAAGATGTTTGAGGTTTAGTGAACCCCATTACCTTTGGTTTGAGGATTTTGAGTTGTACCCTATTTTCTAAGCAAGTAAGAACTTTTTGAGGATTGATTTCAATAGTATTAATTGATTGATGGGATTAAGATTTTACCTTACGTGTTGATCTTGGATTATAATTCACTTGATTATATAAAGTACTTAGAGAGAATAAGCTTTTGGATAGTAAGATTATATTTTATTTTGATGGATATCTAGTACATAACTAAGAACCAGACTAAGTGTATCTGGTAATATTACTTTGGGATTCCCACTTAATTTTGACTTAATGGACTAGTTGTGGACTTTTGGGATCATATATCATTGTTTAAAGGGTTAGCCTGAGTGTTGTGGTACCATTTCAGGTTCTCGTTAATGTCTTTAAAATTTTTGATTGGCATAGATTAAACCTTGGTTCTTATGGATGAGATCATTGAGTCTGATAAGGTTGTAGCATATGAACTTTGGAGTTGAGTGAAATAAACTTGGATGGATTGTTGTTAACCTTGAAAAAGAGAAATATATTGCATAAACACAGGTTGGACTTATTGTGTCATTTTGAGGAATACTTTAATACATATCTTTTGATGGAGTTTATTTCAAGCCTTCTGACCAACGAGATTGTGGCTTCGTTGAGTCATTAACCACATATTTGTTTCACCGTTATGAGTATAAATTTGATTGACTTCTAAGGAACCATACTCGAATGACGTGTTGGGAAAACGTGTGTGCCACCTGTAAGATTGAGTGTACTTAAGGTTCGATATATTATACTAATAACTTTTGTTCCCTTGTAATGTTATGAGCATAATCGTGGGATCAATTTGAAGACTTAGTGCCCGAGATTTGTTAAGTTGGTGGATCTTGTTTAGTGTTCCTTACTCGAGAAATTTGGATATAGCTCGAGTACAACCTGGTGAGCTTCAAACAGTTTTAGAGCTTTGTTGGTTAATTGGTTTGATAGTGTTGTGGCAGTTTGCAGAATTTCGGTAGCATGATTTGATTCTGAGTTATTTGGTTGATTCTTACCCTATTGATTAAGTGATTGTATGAACAAGTGAAGCCTTGTATTGGAGGTTGTAGCTGTTGATAGTCTTAGCTTGGAAGTTATAGCAAGTGATAATTTTGGAGGTTGTAGACTGTGTAGGACAACCCATTTTCCTGATATTAATGGCCTTAGTATTATTTTGTGAAATTAGAAACCTGAGTTTGTGGGAGTCGTACTAGGGAATCTTGAGAACCTTAAACTCCTCTGTAATCCTTGAGAGCTCTGATTGACTCTCGTTTTCATTCTTCCTCCGTTTCTCTCGAATTCTACTCCTCCAATCGCTATTGGTATCCCTTCTGATCTACCTCTTTATCGAGTTTAAGATTTTGTTGTTTCGATTTAATCCTTAAACTTTTAATCAAACTTCCCGTTTTGAAAAATATTTGACTAATTTAAACTTTTGAGTTATCATTTTTATGTTACAATTTTAAGCTTCAAACATCGTTTTGCTTTGACGTTTTTGTTGAAGTTTATATTTAATTATTTTTAAAATATCTTAAAAACTTGTTTGAAATTAGATCGACAGTATTTCAAATCTTTTTTTTTAAATGATCGAAATTTTACGAATATTTTCATAACATACAAATACTGACTGAGAAAATTTAACTTTTGAAAATAATTTCATAAATTCAAGCTTTCATTTTATTTTTGTTGGTGAACTTTGGGATTTGTTATTAGAATCATATGATGACTAGTTCGAGATTTCCCAACGCTAAACTCGATTTCTCAAAATTTGATTTTGTTTTGTCTTAAATCAAAATGTTGATGAGTTTCTTAATCAAATTGATTTAGCGTCGTTTTGAAAATGTTTTGGGTACCCTCTTTCCCTCGAATTTGTTTTTAAATATAATTTAATGTCGTTATTTTATCAAATAACAGTACCTTGCGTTTTTAATAATTTGGAAAGTTTTAAACTTTGGGTAGATTAGCCCAACTCTTCTCGTAATAAATTTTGCACTCGATTTCATATCAGGTTTGATGATTTAAAAATTCCTATTAAACCAAGATTTTGATGCGAGCTAAGCATTCTAATTTTTCCAAGAGAATAACATTATTTTTGTGTTCCTGCAAGTTTCGGGGACGAAACTTTTTTTTAGTGGGGAAGGTTGTAACACCCCTAATTTTTATAAATTAAATTTGTATCCATATTTTTATTTGGTTTGCGATTTAACTTGTAATCCTTCATTTTAAATCTTAACGGATTTACTTTGACTTCGTCTTAAACTCCTGAAATCTTTATTTTAGCTCGAATTTCTATTTTCAACTCGAAACTCGTTAAAACGTTTTATTATTTCTTCGAGAAATTATTTTATTAAACTTTCATTGAAAAATATCATTTTGCTTTCGATAAATCAATTTAATTCATTTTCGTTGAAAACTATTTATTCGTCGAGAAACTCAATTTCCTTACAAACAATTATTTAAACTCGAGATTGACCCATTTGATTTTCGAGTCAACTAATTATTTTTATCAACTTCGAACCTGACCCAAATATTTAATGTTACGACAAAATAATATTTTAGCCCATCTCGAAGTTTGGGTCTAATTCTTTTCTTATGCGATTTTAACCCAATTTATTTGTAAGCCAGTTATTTATTTTTACTAATGATTTCGATCAAATCGTAAATTATTTTCCAACCCAAATCGAGTCTGTTACCTCGTCTTACTAGATGAGTCACTAAAATATATTTTATAAGTTTAAGCACCAGTTTTTATTTATCCTAATTCTTGTCAACTGCCTCTATCTCTAGCGGTTGTTATTGTTACATTATCACTTATATTATTTTATGATTTACACTACTTAGCTAACCTCCTATTCCTATCCTATTCCTACTCTCCTACTCCTACTCCAATTTTTGCTTCGTAAGATTAGCTTAGAAGTGAGACTAGCTTAGAAGTGAGTTTGTATGCAAACTCTCAACTTCCCATCTTATTTGTTTGCTTGTGCTTCATAAAGGAAGCATATGAACGTTCTTCTTCCTCTTTTTTTTTTTATTATCCGTGTACCATCTCTAATCTACCTCACAAAATCATCCTATATTCTTGCTCGTTCTTGCTCTTAATTCATCATCTTCCGTTCTAAACTCAGGGTAATTTAATTACTCTTAATCCGCGTCATTCTTAGTTTTTTTAGAGTAACTTTTATATGGTCGTAACACCATATATGTATACCATTTTGTAGGCTATTTTGAGGATCCCGAGGCAGACGAGTATATTGTCGATTCGAATCTCGATGAAGGTAACACATGATGGCATGACTCGGTATTGCATGATATATATGTTGTAGTTGCTTGTAGTATCGTTTTAAATCGAATTTTATAAATATGTTTACTATATTATTAAGATGATATGTTTCAATCTTCTAAAAATTATTATAGGGCCGAGACTAAAACATATGAATAAGAAAATAAATTTCTTAATTTTTCGTGATTTTTAATATGAATTATCAAATTGAAAGTTTTATTGTTTTTAGTAAAGTTGCAGCATGTTTTCGAATCTGTTACTACTTTTGTACGATTTTTACTCCTGTTTACAGATCTTATTTTCAAAACGTTTGAAAAGAGACTATGGTTTATTTTAAGTCTTTTATACGTCTATTAAATTTCATAAATTATTTCCAAGTGGTTTCGTCACAAAAAATCGTTTATGAAACTGTGACAGATTAGTTCGCGAATCTGTCAGTTGTTGTAAAACCTAATTTAAAACCTATGATAAACTTTGAATTTAATTTTGATAATTTACTTACATTAACTTTAAAGAGTCTAGTTAATGTTTCTAATTAGATTTGTTTTGAAATAAAATTTTAAACGTATTTTATTAAAGAAATACTATCGGGTGTCGGATTCTGACAGTTTATCAAACTACGAATAAACAGCCATGTTAAGTTAGGAATTTCGATTTTCTCCATAAACAAAAGTTGTAGTTAAGCGTTTAAAGTTTTCAACCTCACAGATTTTATATCGTTTTGATTTTTAATAATTTATTTATGAATTTTATAGTAAGACAGTGCAAATCTGAAAAATTTGTAAATTTGTAATTTATTACTTTTAATTACTTAAACTCCAACCTTTTGAGAAATAATTATGATTTTTACTTTCCTTGACTTTTAATCATTAATTATGCATTTACCTAATAAATATAATGTTTATGTCTGAAGGCCTAATATTAAATATTTTATATAACTCATATGTTAAACGATTTCTAATTATAATAATACCTATTTTGGAAAGTTACTATTTGAAGAAAGTTTCTATCTTTGGAAAGTTACTATTTTGGGAATATTTAAGATATCTTCGGATGAAATATTTATTGGTTTGAATATGGAATAATGTTGGAAATGAGAATATACAGTATATAAGTCTAGGATATGTTGGTTGTTATCATCAGCTATATGGTCAGTGTATTTGCGTCAGGGATACATTGATTGTCGAACTGGGTATCGTTTATGCTCAGGAGTCATGCGCATGTACTTAGGCTAGGATCTCGCTGAACGCAGTCCTATTATAGTTTGAGTTGTTTGGTGAGAGGGCTTAGGAGTCGCTTCGTGGGCACTGAGTTCCTTAACCAGTGAGGCTTAGGGGTCGCTTCGTGGGCACTAAGTTACACTTCGGTGTTGTTTTGACATATCTCTAGTAGTAAAAGCTGTACTGATCATCGGTTTTATATTCCATTATTCGTTTTGACGCCGTCAGGCTGCTGAATTGTTTTCTGGTTTTGAATCTATTTTGATATATATAATGTTTTGAGTTTAATCTATTTTCTTATATTATGCTTCTATTGCCTATATATTATGTAATATGGCTGGGAGAACTGCCTGAGTTGCTCCCCACTGAATTGTGGCTGTTATGTTTATAACATGACAGGTATTCTGTGTTCTGGGGTTTGGTGTGCGCTAGCGAGTGACATGGATCCTACTCTGTTTTAATTATGTTTTTTTTATGGATTGTTAAACCCATTTGAAGGATTTTTATTTTTAGCCCTTTTGTAAAAAGTGGCCTTTGTATTGACTGACCGTTCTTTTTGTAATATATAGAACGTCAGTGTGTACTAATCCCAAATCTACAGTGTTTCCGCCACTGTATTGCGTTAGAATTTATAGGGGATTACAGAACCTAAGGTTGTTATTCCCGATATCTTTTTTTTTTAGGGTGATCGAAGTTGAGTGGGCTGTTTGTGGCAGCCCTTGCATTTTAGTCCGTCGTTATCGATAATTGGCATAAAGTCGAGCCTTTTTAAGCGTCAAAGTAAACTGTTGAAAGAAGTTAAGCGATTGTCGAGGCATGTTTGTAAAAAGAAGAAGTTGTTTTATTGATACTAGTAAACGGGCTAGATGCCTGTGATTTGTTTTTGGGTGAGGTGGAGGACATGTTCCCTCGCACCTCCCTAGACTCGATAGAGTAGAAGACAAGACATTTATTATTATTATTTTAGTCTAGGCCCTAAGATGAACTAGACTCTGACTCGGGTGCGGACTTGCTGGCCTCAGTAAGCGCCCTGGTGTCTTCGTATTCGGGGTAAGCCCCGAATTTTTCTTCTTGGATGAGGTAGCGAACTTGCTGCCTAAATTCACGACACTCACTAATGTCATGTCCTCGGCCTTGGTGGTACCGACACCATTTGTTACCGTTCCAATGTAACCGCCTCTTGTCGGTAGGTGGGTCAGGTGTCGGACTTAGGGGGTATAATAGTCCGTCGGATATTAGAATTGTTAGGGCATGATCGTGAGATAGCCCGAGGTGCTCTAGTAATCGGAGACCCCTTTCCTCGGAGTTGTCCATCAAGAAGCGGATGGGTCTTTTTGTTAGCAGTGCGGTTTTTACCGCCCCTGTTTTTATCAATCCCTCGATTTTATCTTGTAGCAATGTACAAGGCTCCGTGTCATGACCATTGCCCCTGTGGTAGTGGCAGTATTTTCCTTTGGACTAGTGTCGGGACCTATGCTTAAATGGGGGATCGCCCATCGGCCCTATGGGTCGTAAGAGGCGAAGGGAGGTTAATCTTTGGAGCGCGGCCGCGTAGCTAACCCCTATTTGAGTGAACTTCTTTTTGGGTTCGATAGTTTCGGGCGAGCCTATGCCATCCCCTTTGATTGACCCGTTTTATATGGAGATAGGGGGATCGAGAGATTCTTCGAGGCTTTCCTCGATGTGGGTTACCCTAGCCTCAATTCTTAAGAGTATGGGGTGTATTTGCGAGACTAAACGGATTAGGCTTTCGATGATTGTCACGAGGTCGACGGGTGTGGGCTCTGAATGAGTGTCTGGTTCATCCTCAATGTTTAGGACATCCTCTCCCAAGGGGGTAAGGTGGGAGCAGTCAATAGTGTCGTCGAAGATGGCGTGGACACTAAAAGGGTTCGTAGTATTATTGGGTTTCTTAGGTGGTGGGAGGGATCGTCCCGTTTTCTATCATATCTTGTATAGTATGCTTGAGCCGAAAACAGGATTCTGTGTCGTGGCCTTTGCCACGATAGTACTGACAATACTTATTAGCATTCCATGTTTTTGCCCTCTTATACGCGGGAGGGTCCGTGGTAGGACCTATTGGCTCGAGCTTTCCTCGCTCAGTCAACCTTTTTAACGCTTTGGTGTATCTGATACCTAGTTTGGAAAATGTCCTAGGGGTGAAGTTCGTTCTTCCCCGGGTGGTTGGTTCGACCTGGTGTACTTCTTCAGTTTTGTTATTTCCATAAGACCGGGTTCCTGTAGAAGTGGTCGGTCCTTGATAGCCTTTCCCCATTATTTTGGAGAATACCCCCTATGTCGTCCTCTAGGCGTATTCCTAAGGTGGATAACTCCTTGAAGGTGTGGATGTTTTGGTACCTAAGATGGGAGGCGTAGGCAGGTGTAAGGTTATTGACGAACTTTTCTACCAAAGTGGTTTCGTCTGGGCGGTTTATTAATTGGGTACTGACTCTCCTCCATCTCGTCAAAAATTCTGAGAAGCCGTCCTTCTTGTTCTGGGAGAGGACCTCGAGGCTTCTAATGGTGACTTGTGTTTTGGCGTTATCCGCGTACTGTTTTGCGAATTCTACAGAGATATCATCCCAAGTGGATACCTTTTTTAGGGTCTAGTGAATAAAACCATGATCGCGGTGTGTCTCCTAAGGATGAGGGAAATATCCTAGTGAAGAGGATAGGTTTCACCCCTTTAATGGCCATATAATCCTTAAAGGCTCGGATGCGATTGAGGGGGTCCTCGGTTCCCTTGAACTTAGGGATGTCTGCTAGGGAAAAGTTTTCGGGTAATTGGTCATTCACCATTTCGAATTTCCTATGGTTTTCAAGGTGAACGTTGTTTCCCTGGTTCGGGCGCATTTGGTTCTCGAGGAAATTTATGCGGTTCATAGCGGATTGGAGGGTGTCATCCTGAGGCGGGGTAACGGGATCGGTAGGAACGACGCCGACGGGTGCTCTGCTAGTGGGGTGGAATTTAAGAGGACCTCGTTGAGGATCCGGTTGTGATGTTCATCCGAGGCTTTGTCTTTTAGGTGACCTAGGCGGGAGTCTATGCTGTTTACGGATGCGTTCACCGCGATGACAGTGGTTTGTAAGTCCCGGACTAGGTCAGCTAGGGCTCCTATGGTGTTGTCTGCGGATTGTCGACCGTTATCCCCATTGTGGTTGCTTGCGTCTACGCTTGAATCCCCCGCCATGACTGTGAAAAGGTAATGCTAATGAGGACAGGTCTTATGGACACTTAAAGGACTCGAGGAATGCTCGTGACTGAGCGACGCAGAAATGAGACCCTGGACCCGTGTATGTGGTCATTGGCTTAGGGACTCAGGTGCTTTAGACTCTTGGTGTGTTCGGCGAAACGCCTAGTGAATCTTAGCTCTCTACAACGAGACGATTTGACACAAACCTCGGTGGTGAGGTTTAAAGAGGACTTCTCGAAATGAGACGACCCAAAATGTAAGACCTCAAGTAGAGGCGATCCTAGCAACTAACATAGACAGTTAAACACACGGTTGTACGACCTAAGAGGTTGATCGCGATCCGGGCTCAGGATCAAAGAATTTTGATATATTCTTCTTTCGAAAACGACCAATTTTTTGCAATTTTTTTGAAAAGGATGGTTTGTAGAAAATAGTGTAACGGTGGCGGGTCGACGTCGTCGTGACGTGGAAGTCCGTTGCCATGTGTGCGTCGGAAATCCGGCGATAACGAAGTGTAAATGTTTTTTTCGAAAAGGAGTACAGTTCTTTAGGGGAACCGGTTTTGAAAATGATTACGTGATGCTTTTATCGAAACTGCTATTAATTAGCTAGTTTGATACTTGTGGTGTACGTGATGCTCGTGGTTGAGCGTGAAGTCTAATGACCGTTTTTTTTTTTTTTAAAAGTGTGACCAAATCCTTATTAAGGGATTTAGGTGGTGAATCGTGTTTTAAGAAAATCTTTTAAAGCGAGTGACCCACGTTCGTCGGTTGCGTTAACTAGCTTTTAACGGTGGGTGGGTCCATTGTAGAAAGAATTTCGAAAGTGTGACCGTTTTTTTAGTTCCTGGACTTCATTAATTGAAGCTTTGGTTATGTTAACGGTTTGCGTGTAAAAAAAAAAATCTTTTTTTTAAATGAAATGTAACCGTTTGGTGTACCTTGATTCCATTGATCGGGAGTCTCGGCGGTATTAACGGTATTTGCTGTTGACGGGTTTTAATTTCGCCAAGGTGATGGCATTGAAAATATTATATTTTTTTGAAATTGGTGAGTGTAAAATTTGCCATGATAACGACATCTAATTTTTTTTCCCTTTTTAGAAATCATGATTTGACCGGAGTATCGGCGTTTAAAAGGTCGTTTTGAAAAGATGAGGTATTTTCGAAAACGGAATTGGGTGCGGTTGAATATGTTGGCGTGGTTGAATCCGGATTTTTAATGTTTTATTTGGGTTGTTCCAAACACGCTACACATAACTAGGAATGCATACACTCATGCAGGATGCAGACACGGGTAGGTTAGGGTAGGCTACTGCCCACGAATAGTCTTCACTAAGTCATTGACAAATCATCTAGGGAGACGAGGATCATACCGTCTGTTCGGAGCTATCCGATTATTAATCCCGCGGGTTACGCGTTAGCCGGCCGGATCGTCAACCGAGGATCTCTCCCCGTGTCCCTAAAGATCTTACCGCGAAGAGGTCGGTTGGTCCTGATATCGGTTAGGGTGGGCTTTTTAGGGCCAAAACCTGTAGTGACCACAACTAAGAACTAAGAAATGAGCTTCACTGACCTCGTTCAAGTTACACGACCACTGGAAACTTGTTTCCAAATCCCCAGCGGAGCCGCCAAACTGTGGACGTCCGTCCGCACCGCCTGACACCCCGCACGGGACCGACCCGGTTTTTCATCGTGTGGCGGCAGCCACCCACGCGGCTTCTTCCCTGTCAGGGGCCGGTTCGATCTCGCGTACGGGGCGAAGTGTCGCACCTCGATTCGGATGACAATCCGGACTTGTACTAGAAGGGTGCGGGCACCCATGTTTCCGTTTGGAATCGATCGAGTCGTGGTTGTAAATGTTTAAAGGCCGATTTGTTTGGTAAGATGACCTTTTTAGTGAACTGAATTCGTTGCCGATTTGTGGAGTCGCCACCGAGTCAATTATGGGGACTCGGAAACCGTTAAAGTCAACTTTGATCCCTTGCCGGTTCAAAGTTGAGTGGCACGGGACCTAAAGATAAAAACTTGTACCCTTAAGCACTTCATGCCTGAAATGACTCTCATTGCCAATGGTTTCGGACATCCAGAAACCGTTGATTCTGAGTAAGGGGTGAGGGTACGTATTGGGAAGCCAACATCCGATAGATGTCAACACCCAATTCCGCCCGCACTATAGCGGCCTCTACTAATCAATCGGTGGGCTGATAACCTAGTTCTTTTGTTGTGGTGGAAATACTGTAACATCCGTTGTTTTAACCCTATGCCTTTTACTATGTCGGTTGTTTAAAGACAAGTAAGTATTGTCGTCAAAGTAGTTGTATTTACATTCTTTACATGTGATTTCACGTGAAAAGCAGGCCATGAAAAGATACACGTAGGAGAGTAGAGAGTACTAATATTATAGGTATTAGAAAATCAATTTTAACGTGATAATACGGATATTAGTCATTCTCGTGGTATACCATACCTGGTATTCTGCTTAAGATGCGTCGATTCTGTATTAGTAGAGATGCGTCGAACCTAATGAGGCGAGCACTTGGACTAATACGGAACCCGACCATCACTTTATTCAGTTTCAGTTGTTTTATGTTTTGAATTCCGTGTTAGGAGATTTAGCATGCGATTATAAGGTCATAAAAGCAATAAACCATACGAAAAACGGTATATGCGAATGTAAGTAAATCACATTGTGAGGAGTTGCACCCTCGGAGTATACACTAAACGGGACTCGATGCATACATAGTTGAGATCGGATCTCAGAATTACTCGGGTCTATTTAGTGTGTTTTAGTATTCGTAAATGAAGTTGGGACGTTACGTGTTTTAGTAGATGTTTGTGGACCTAGTGTCCACATCTAGTGTTATCGTAGTGCATAATAAAAGAAAGTGCAAATATGGAAAGTTTTGTTTAGATAAAAACCTAGTGACGACTCGGTTTCAACAAGCGGATCCTCCTAGCTTGACCAGTGACTCCGGCAGAGCTCCGTTACCGTTTACCCTTCCTGCGGCTACTCCGGCAGAGCTTCGTTACTATGGACTAGTTCTGCGGCTAATCCGACAGAGCTTCGCTACTAGACTTGAGCTAGTCGAACACAAGTACCTCGGTATCGAGTGGGGTGCTCGAAGGTGAGGAGTAGCGTCGATGTCGCTTTTATCGGAACTACGATCGAGTGGATCGTTTGCCTCGGGTGTCGGAGTGGGAGCCCTTAGCGAGAGAGTTAGAGGGAGAAGAGAAGATGAAAATTGTGTGTCGAATGAATGAGGCGGAGGGGGGTATTTATAGGTGTTTTCGGCCCTCGTCGCCCATATGGACGCCTGAGCTGGGGCGCAACAAGACCTAGGCGCCTGGGCTAAGGGGCGGGGAGACTAAGACCCGTGAGGTGGGGCGGTCGGGATTTTGAAGATACGATTTTTATACTTTACAAAAGCGAGAGGGAGGAGCGTGGTACTTAGCTTGGAGCCTAAGGCTTCCCGCGACTTGACCTAGCGCCGTGGGTTTAGTGGGCCTTGGGTGTGCGTCCCGAGGTTCGCTTGGCACGGTGCTAACTCGGTTCGAGTTTCGGGACCGACTTGGGGTCCCGGTGTCGGAATTGACTCTAATTAGTGTCTTTGTGACCGTAAAGACACGACTAAGGCTGCCATCATGTATGTTTTAATTTTTCCGAGTAATTATTTGATCCGTTCTATAGAAAAAATACCTACAACATCGCGAACCCGCGTCGCGTTGCAGTCCTATCGTCATCGGGTGTTTGTTGGGCACTTCTGCGGCCACCAGGTCCAAATCTGGGTGTCTACATATGCATCTTCTCCGTTTTAGAATGCTCCAAAATCGGATCTTCGAAATTCAAAGCGTCTCACACCAGGCGACTCAATCCTGATGCGCATGACACTAGGCGACTCAGTTCTGGTGTGCAAGACTCCAAGCGTCCGAAAGGTCGGTTTGAACTGCGCGAACAACTATAAATACCCCCCTCATTTTGCTTATTCCACACACCAAATCGAATTCTCTTCTCCCTCTCACTCTTTACGAGTTCTCTCTTTAACTTAGGTCGCTCTCCGACTCTAAGTACGATCCACTCGATCGTTATCCCGACACGTGAATCAAAGCTACTCCTCGTCGTTCCTCGAGCACGCTACTCTATTTGAACAAAGAGGAGCACCTGTGCTCGACTAGCCACCTCCCAATACAGTAGCGAAGCCCTGCCGGATTCACCGTACGACAAGCTAGGAGGATCTGCCTCGAAGACCTATCGTTAGTAGGTTGTCGTCTAAACAAAACTTTACATACCGTAATCTTTATTTATGAACTTCGATAACGTTGGGTCCGACTAGTATGTACACTAGGTCCATGACACGTTATAAATATACGTAACGTCCCCAACTTCAACCATAAGCATTAAAACACCCTAACTAAACGCGAGTAGTTTCGAGATCCGTTCTCAACCATCTATGCATCATGTCTCGTTTGGTGTACACTCCGAGGGTGCAACTTCTCACTACGTGATTTACTTATATTTCACATTTACAACTTTTGTATGATTTACCGCTTCTATGACCTTATAATCGCATGCTAAATCACCTAACACAGAATTCAAAATGTAAACAAGCTAAAATTGAACAAAGCGGTGGTCAGGTTCCATATTAATCCTAATTCTCACCTCTCACACGTGGTTCGATGCATCCCTATTAATATCAGACCGACGAACCTTAAGCGGAATATCGGGTAAGGTATACCACGAGAATGACCAATATCCGTATTATCACGTTAAATCTGATTTGCTAATACGTATAATGTTTAGTATTCTCTACTTTCCTACGTGCATCTTTTCATGGCCTGCCTGTCACGTGAAATCGCATGCAAAGAACGTAAACACAACTAGTTCGACGACAATAAACTTACTTGTCCTTATACAACCGACATAACAAAGACATAGGGTTAAAACAACAGATTATATCGCACTTCCGCCACAATTAAGAAACAAAGTTATTAGCCCACCGATTGATTAGTAGAGGCCGCTATGTGTGGGCGGGATTGAGTGTCGATGTCTATCGAACTTTGACTTCCTAATACGTACCCTCAACCCTTACTCAGAATCGACGGTTTCTGGATGTCCGAAACCATTGGCAATGAGAGTCATTCCAGGCATGGAGTGCTTAAGGGTACAAATATTTATCTTTAGGTCCTGTGCCACTCAGCCTTGAGCCGGCTAAGGATCAAAGTTGATTTGAATGGTTTCCGAGTCCCCATAATTGACTCGGTGGCGACTCCACAAATCGACAACGAATTCGGTTCACTTAAAAGGTTGTCTTACCAAACATATCGACCTTTAAACATTTACAACCACGTCTCGATCGATTCTAACGAAACACGGGTGTCTGCATCTGTCTAGTACTATCGAATCGTACCGTCAACCAAATCGAGGTCCGACACATCATCCCGTATGCGAGATTGGACCGGCCTCGAGGGGAGGGGGCCGTGTGGGTGGCCGCCGCAGAAATCAGAAGTCCCGCGCGGGCGCGCACGGGGCGGTGGGCAGTGCGGACGGGTGTCCACACTTGTCTATCTGTTTTTCTTATATACATCCCTTTTTTCCTTCCCTTTCCCACCATGCCTCCTCATAGACCTGAACATCTACGTGCTCTTATCTTCCTCCTTCCAATATGTGTCTTCTCCCGCTCCTCATGATCTAAGATTCAACCTTAAATATGTCTCGTTGTTGTCATTTAGTTTAGTGAAGCTTTCGTTCCTTCAATTCGTTCACCCTAGGCGTTGTCCCCCATCTCTTCTCATAATTCCCCTTACGTTTCCTTAATGTTCCCCCTCGTCCTGGTCACCCTCATCTCGTTCCGCCTTTTCATCTTCCTTCTTTCCCGTTTACTAGGACCCGTTTTCTTCATCATTGTTCACCTTCTCCTACCATTTTCGTCTTCCCCATTTCCCCCATTTTCATAATTCTCGCAACTTGAGGATGAAACCAGATAGCTTGCGATATGGTATCACTCCATCCTTACATATTAAAACAAATAAACCACCAAAAATACACCCTTAGGAACAGTAGCTCTCTTAGCTACAGTGCGCTCCTTATGAAAAGTGATCTCTTATGAACAGTGCTTCCCAACCTTTCCTCTGCTTGCTCTATTTCCTTTCTCTTTTACCTTCACCAGTCTCTATTTCTCTAACTTCCTCATCCCTAAATTTCTATCCCTTCATTTCACCTTAGGAATCGATTTCTTCATCAACAACCCTCTTCCTTTCCCCTTTCTTCTCCATCTCCCTTGATCCCCACTTTCCCAGGTTTCAATTTCTTCCTTTTTCTCCATTTTTCATTGATTTTTGTTGATCACCCCCATCTTATTTGTTGATGAGGCATTACAGATTGGCATAGATGATCCGTTATTGTGGCGAAGGAAATTAGGGTTTCCTTTGATTCATTTGTTCTTATTTGCTGTTTTAATTAGATTTTCGAAGTGTGGTAATTATATTCCTCTACTGTTATGGCTGCTGCAAGTCCTGGTGGATTTAACAAGTTTTTGTTCACTGTTGGAGCTCGAATTTCTGCTCAGGTGAGAATTTCTCTGTTATTTGTTCTTCAATTTTGATTGAATGATTTTGGATAGGATATGATGAAGTTTCATTTTTGTGGCTTATCTTTACGATCAAGAACATAAAAAAATCAGGTGAAAAGATGATTTAATTACCTTTGATGATTAAACTTCTTGTTGAGTCGATTACTTTTGTCAGCGGGCAAAAAAACACACAAAATTGGATAAAATTAATGAATATAATTAGAGTAACCTATTAATCGAAAGAAAGTGGTTTAACTGATATCATCATACCATGGATTCCCATTATCAAAATTAGAAATTGAAAGGGAGATTAGTGGAGGGTGCAAGAAGAGAAAGTGTAGGATTCTGGGAATTTGTACGTTGCTTGATGCAATAAAAAAGATTAAACCAAGTCGGTCAAGTCGGTTTCCTTGGTAATGAGACCAGATATCTCGTGAGTGTTATTAATTCGGTTGGCTCAAAACTCGATTTGAGAACTGAATAAGGTAAGTCGAATTAAGTTAGGACTCCATCCAAGTTAAACTATTTTCTTTTGGCTATGACTATTTGTTGTTGGATTTTTTACTTTGCATCGTTGTATTTTAAAAATGATTTTCACTATTCTTTTCTAAACTAGCTTTTGGGGAATCAAATATCAAGAGTTCGAGAAAGAGGGGTTTGGGGTTAGAGAATCACAAATCTTGGGAGGATTTTGGTATGATAAAGGAGGACAGAGAAAATGTGAAGAAGAAACTGTGAAGGAAAAGCGGAAGAAAGCAAGGAGAGGAGAGAGAGGAAGCAGACCTAATGCAGAGGACAATAGGTTACCGTTTTCATTTAATTTGTTTTTGTCGGTGTTATTATGTTGTGGTTTGACACCATGATTTTTGGAAGAGACTTTATTCACCTAATTTTTGGAGTTGTTCTTCATTGTCTAGGACATTTGAAGGGCCATGTTTATAAACTTACTTAGAAGTATATGGCAGGTGTACATGTTCCAACTGTCGGACTCGTCTATTTGAATGAAAACGTCCTCATGTCTTGTTTTAACATAAAATGAAGTGTCCAAATAACGTCCTCATGGGTGCATAAGGTAATATGAAGAGTTGGAGTAATATAGTTGGTCTGCCTTAAGAATAATACTCCCTCTGATTCTCAGGATTCGCAACATATTCCTTATTTAGCATATTGAATAGGTTTGATACATTTCCATATTAGATAGGTTTTTGTTTGTGTGAGTCTTTTGCTATATTGGTGAGACCCCCATTCAACTCACAACCTTATTATTTGTGCAAATAGTAAATGTTGTCAATCGAAAGAATCCGAGGGAGTACAGTCACTGTCAAGTGGGACCGGGCATCTAATTTATCTTCTTTCTGTCGCGAGAAAGATCAGATTTCCTTCATGACATACCTTTAATGCGAGTACCTTTCTTTTCTGTTGGGTTGGTGTACTCTATGCTGGATGTCCTGTGTGCTATTGCGGTGTATAATGTTTTTTTCGATTACTTGCGCTACAGCTTGGCAAATGTTGATCCTATAGATATTGTGGAAAATATTGCCTAATTGAATTCGGAGACCACACTTGGTAAATGTTATGCTTTTATGCGTTTTCTGGTGTTCTACGTAAATCTATTAAAATTGAGTTGTTGACATGTTTATTGTTTGGAGTTGCAGTTGTTGTTGTATCGAAAACCTTCACGACGACTGAAACCATGCTCAATGCTAGGACTTTGAGAGAATGGATTTCATCTTCTCCTGGGTTAGTGTTTTTTCGACTTTGTATCCAACTGCACCATTGTGACTTAAACCTTGAAAATCATGTCACACTTTATAGTGTGCAGTATCAACTTTCTGTCATGTTTTGGGATTTTTAGAGGTTTTGATTGCTGAATTTTGCAATCTTACAAAAAAATAATTAGTTATTTGAAAAGCAACATACGGAGGGCGAACATATGTGCTTTGATTGTTCATATTATTCCAGTATAATACAAAGTGGGTTAAAGAAAAAAAAAATGTAAATAACCGTGATTAGTGTTATAACAATGTAAATGACTTATGTGACTATACTAAAGAAAGAAAAAAGAAGCTGCGTTGTTATAGTAGTAAATGAATTCTAGTATAATACAAAGTGGGTTAAAGAAGAAAACAATGTAAATAACAAAAATGGTTGCACTGAACTAAGTCATAATCTTGTGCACATTAAGTAATACGTGTATTACAAAGTAATAACACTGACGTAGTAACTAACAAATAATAGTATCCTAAGGCCGTACATTAGTTCTACGTTTAGTTATTAAAGAATGAGTACGAAAGTAAGAGGACGACAATATTAAATGTGAACTTCTACACAATGACTACGTTACAACGTATAGATATTTTGCAGTTCACTAATTGGAAAAGTTAAATTACGTCATTGGTTTGGATCAACGATGTGCATACGTTTTTCATCAAATTGGTGTATTATTGATTTTAGTTAGGTTGGTAATATATAGAGCGTAGATTTATATTCGTGACACAACTACATCGGTCATAACACTTTCATTAAGAACACCTAACCTACTACTCCGTATCTAGTAGTTTGTATTTCGTATTATTGAAAAAAAATATAAATTGTTAGATAGACACCATAAAGTTCATAACTTGTGAAACCGTAATGATATGTAATCGTACATATACAGTATACGGAGTGTAATATAATCGTAGATAACATCGAAATGAGATTTAAATATACATATATTTGAACTACATTGTTATCATACTACGTGAGCTGTTTAACAACAATAGTAGAGAAAAGAGAAAACACAGTTGTACATATGAAATTATTTTTCAGGTATGTAGTATCTGGAAGACGGTTTTAGAAAAGAGTAATAGTAACTTGTACAGAGTAGTAAATAAAAATGTTTTAGGACAAAACGGGTCCTTAGATTAGCATCTAAACATCAAACGTAGATGAAATATACGAAATTAGGGGCAGGATATGAAAATTAGGTTTCAAACACATCACACCCCCATCTCATCCTCATCTCCTTCGCCTACCCACCGAATGACCAAAAGAAACCGTCCATATCTTCGATTAAGCAGGAATCAACAACACAAAACTTGAAATCAATGGCGTATTAAGCATCGACAAGTGAAGATCTGATCTTTCTGTAAATGAATGAACAAACAAAAGGTTAGATCTAGTTTTCGGCCTATTTTATTTATTTATTTTCTTCAATTTTTTTTTAAAAAAATAAACATTTTCATGAAAGATCTGTATGACATCATGTGGATATTCTTATTTGCATGTGCTTTGTTGATGATCAAAATATACGAAAGAGACATGGACATGGTGTGAAGAAATCAATAAAGTTTGAAGCTTTCCACTTTGGTCGACAGGACTGAAATGAAGTTATAGATACAAAGCAAGGAAAGAGATAATAAAAAATGAAATGGCATAGGATGAGGTAAATTTTTTATTTTAATATGAATTACTGATCATGGGGAATAACTTTTACTGTTTAATGTAATTGATTGATTGTGTTGAAAATGCATTGAAAGTCATTCAAAGAATCTGGTTACAGGAATTGTGTTGGAAATACACAAAAATTGAAAATATATGATATTCAAAACAATTTACGGAGTATTAGACACTTATTGGAAATTCAATACTGTCTTTTCATTTTTTTTACAGAAATATGTACTATAAATAGAGGTTAGATTATGGTACTACTTCAAATACTCAGAAAAATATACAAAAAAAAGAGAGAAAAAAAGGGCATAAGAAAATGATGCATAGGGATAAAAGAGCTAAAACAGAAGAGAAAAAAGAGCATGTCTACCCAGCAACGTGCATAATGGCTAACATGCCATATTCCCTAGATGATAAAGGAACGGTTTCTGGAAAGAGCTTCAGCTCCCTCAGGAACAAACTGAGGTCTATGGGATATCCTGTGGCTAAGGCAAAGGGTTTATGGGGTACGGGTAACACATTTGAAAGGGTAGTGGTTAAGAGTTTGAAAGGGGGGAAAAGAACTATGAATTTTCTTTCAAACTTGAACGCATTTTCGAGGTCTGTGAAAAGGGGAAGTGTGGACATGACATAGGTCCACCCCGACGCGGCCACGCGCGGGTTTGGGGAGGCGAATGAATTTCCATATGAGATGGATCGAATTGAATTTTAAATCGAAGTAGGAGTCGCCACCGAATTTTGTGGTTATTCGGAACCATTCGAACCCACTCTATGTCGTAGTGGGCCATATTTAAAACATGGCCCATTTCCGATGTCAGAGTTTATTGGGTTCGTCCCTTTGCAGTTCGATACCGATGCCGACTTGATCGGTTTATCGTATATTGAATGACTCTCGTTGCCAATGGATTCGGACATCCGGAAACCATGGTTCTGAGTAAGGGGTGAGGGTACGTGTTGGGAAGTTCATTGAGAACACCCAACTCCGCCCGCACTTAGCGGCCTGTACTAAGATATCGTTCGTTTTTGTGTACACGCGTTAGTTCGACGGTTGAATGATATGCAGAGATTATTTTCCTAAGACATGTGAGGAAAATAAATAAGTGGGTTGCTAAGTCGTTTAATGCATATTAAACTAATAACGTCAAAGTTATTTTAGCATGTGAATTTGTTTTAGTACAATAAAACAAAATATGAAAATAAATTGCAACAAACACGAGAAAACGAGTTAGTAACGATTGAATAATAATATAGAAAATAAACATACGAGATCGAGAAAATAAATATTAATCGAAATCTGAAAAATATTGCTAAAACGCTGTTTTGTATAAAAAACAAGGTTCGAAAAATAATAAAAAAACGAGAAAGGCATGCCGAGGCAGCCGGCCGCGCGGCTCGCCCGGGACGCAGGCGGGTCGCGTGACGGCCTGTTTTCAAAAGCGGTTTTTTGGAAATATTCGATTAAACCGCGTACGAATATTGCATAATTCGTACTCGACTTAATATTCCCGATATTCGTTATATTCGATAGTTGACTACGAAATCAATATCAAATATTTGGAATAGTTTTAGAAAAGATATAAATTTTAGGAATCGTTTCGTAGAATAAATAATAAAACGATCGAAAAGGTTAAAAAAGGATCCGGGTCACAGGCCCGTACGCGAGTCGCCTGGGCATGGCGCGACTCGCGTGCGGGTCTGCCCGTTTTTATTATTTTTTGTCGAAAATCGTTAAAGTTTATAAATCGCGTACAAATATGGATTAATTTATACTCGATTCATATTTTCGATATTCGTCGTATTCGATATTCGATTATGAAATCGATATCGAATAGTCGGAAGGATTTTAGAAAAGGTTTTGAAAAAGTTTGTTTTGAACGAAAAGTTTAAAAAAGGATTTTGAACGAAAAAATGTAACGATATCGTCGAAATCTTAATATAATTCTTTTCGATACAATATTCGATTATATAGAATCGATATCATATTTTTAAGAATGTTCGATATAAGAAAATAGTTTTTTAATAATATTGATATTAGAAATAAAAAAGACACTGACGAAAGACCCGTAATAAAAACGAGAAGGAGAGAAGAGAAGAAGAAGAAGCGGGTTTGATTTACACCCTCAACCTCCATGCTTTGTTTTATCGGGATAAGGCTCGTCGGAAAGTGGTTTAAACTTAGGAGCGTCGAGATGATGAGGATGAGTTTAGGGTGTCGGTTTGGATGGGTGGTTGGACGTCGGTAAAGTGAATTAAATGGATTTATCGAGGAAAGGTAATAAATGTTTTGACGAAACTTAAAATAAATGAGCTTCGAGCCGAAAAAAATAGAAAATTCGAGTTTAATATAAATACATAAAAGAATTTGAATTTAAATCGTCGAAATAAACTTTCGATAAGAATTAAATTAAACGTCTGAAATGAATCGAAACAGAAATAAACAAATATTTTTTAAATGTAAGGAGAGTTTTCGAGACAAAATAGAATTTTAGGAGTTTGAAACGAATAAACGATAAATTCCTTATATAATAATTTTAAGAATTACGAGTTAAATCGTAAAAATAAAATTACGAACAAAATTTTAATTTAAATTATTTTATAAAAATCAGGGTGTTACAATCTTCCCCACTAAAAAGAAGTTTCATCCTCGAAACTACAAAAAGACAATAATAGGATGGAAAACAAGGTTATTTTACTCGAACAAAAGGAGAAAGCTTAATTCGCATCACAATCTCGGCTTAAAAAAAATGTACAACTTCAAACGTGATATGAAATCGAAATCGAAGTCAAAATTTATTTCAAGATAATTTGGGCTCGGTTCCCTAAGTTTTAAATCACTAAAATCAATAAAATCGCAAGTTAAAAATTATTTTATAAAATAATGACGAAATAATATTTGTAACGAGCTTGAGGAGAAGAGTACCCAAATATTTTCAAAGCAATAGTAAAACGTTTTGGTTAAGAATTTCGACAATAGTTTTTTTTTTTTTTCTTTTTTTAAACCAAACAAAAATTTGAGAAATCAAATACGGTTAGAAATTGAATCAATTGTCAAATATTTTCAATAACATATTTAAAGTTTACCGACAATAAAATAGAAATTTAAACGTACCAAGTTTTCCTAAAATTTTAAACCGTTTTACCCAATACTCATATAGAAACCAAGATATTTGCAATTATGAAAGTTTTCATAAAATCTCGATCACGCAAAATCAAAATTGAAATTTTAAATAGTTTTGAAATACTTTAAAATAAATTATTAAGACCCCTTTGAAACATGACCAAAATAAAACAAAAACGAAATAAAAAGTTTTGAAATTTATAACTCAAAATGTTAAAATTTCACGAAAATCCAAAATGCTAATTTGTTCACAGTTTTTACAAAATGGGGAGTTTTAAAATTTGAAATTATGCTTCCAAAATGTTAAAATTTCATGAAAATCAAAAATTTGTAGATTAGTCAAACTTTTCATAACACATGACTTGGGAAATTAATAAATGGATAAATAGAGTCAAAGTCAACGACAAATCGAAACAAAAGTTTTCAAACCCGATAAAGAAGTCGAAAGGGATTGGCTGAAGAAGAAGACGAAGCGGGATTCAAGAGAAGCTAAGGGGAGGACGAATTTGAGAGTCAAATAGAACTGTCAAGGATTGAAGAATTAAATTAACCATCTCGAGATTCCCGGTACGACTCCCACAACACGGGTTCCTAATTTCCATCAAATAACGTCAAGTCCAATATTAGGCACTAGGTGGTACTACTTGGTCACGATCCCAAAAATGTCTTACGTGATTATCTAATCATTCAAACGATACGATACCAATCCACAATTGTTTTACAATCTAATCTCATCAATTAAATTCTCAACGGCCATCACAACACCCAAACTCGCAATCGATAAGGCTCCTAAATCCAAAGCTCCTAAAGTTCGAACTCGAGGTATATTCCAAATTCTCGATTAAGAAACACTAAACACGATCCACCAATTTAACAATGCTCGGGCACGAAATTCTCAAAATATTCACCAACATAATCCCAACACCATAAACAGATAGGGATTAGGAAAGTACACCAACCTAAGGCACACTCAACCTCAATATATAATAACAGATACTCACATCTTCAAAACACGTCAATCGCCTATGTTTCTGAGAAATCCATCAAATTTCTAATTACAACGGTGAAACCACTAAATATTTAATAACCCAACGAAGCCACAATCTCGTTGGTTTAAGGTTATAACAGTCCCAAAGATGATCCGTATTATAATATTCCTCAAAACAGCATAATAAAACCAAACTGTGATTGTGCAAGATAGTTCTTTTCTCTAGGGACAACAACAATTTATCCCAAGTTAAATCACTCAACCCCAAAATTCATAGGTCACAACCTTAAACGATGATCAACGATCTAATCCTTAAGAAATACGAATAATCTATGTCAACCAAAATTTCTAACGATATTAATGAAAATCTTCGATGGTACTCTACGATATTAAAGATACAACACTCAGGTTAACACTTTAAACAATACTCTACGATCCCAAAGATTCACGATGCATTTATCAAATAAGCATTAGGTAAGAATCCAAAAGTGATAATATCAGTTACACTTAATTCGGTTCTGGTTTAGGTACTATGTATCCCTCAAATATGATATACTCTTACTACCCAAAATATATTCAACTCTAAGTCTTCCAAAATACTCAAGGTGACCTATAACCCAAGGTTCGGTGCCTAAAGTATTATTCTAATTCCATCAATCAACAATTTATCATTCAAATCGATCCTCAAAAGCTTACTAAGATAGATAACAGAGTATAACTCACAATTCTCAAACCATAGGTAACAAGGGTTTACTAAACCTCAAACATCTATAACGATTCACGGGTACACATGGACGGACTTCGGTCAAACCAAAGAATCTCAAGAGAATGATGGTAGAATAGAAGAATTAATCGAACATTTATCTCAAGAATGAATACGCGAATTATAAGGGAAGAATTTGAAAAGCAGAAGCAGGAAGAAAAGAATCAATGATTCAAGATGATGAAGACTTATAACGAGAAGGGAAAGTTCGGACCTCTAAGGTTCACGAGGGAACCAAAGGATTACTTCATCTTCATCTTCTTGCAGAGGAACGAGCACGCAAGTCTTGGGTCGCTCGATCTGGATCTACTGCAACATCATGGAACAGGAATCTACTCTTGATCATCAGGCCTGTAGCTTATGCAAACTGAACCGGAGATGAAAGTCACCATCGACATCTTTCTTGGAGCACCAAGTTGTCCACTAGAGTCAGCAGGCGTTGAGAGTTCTAAGCAGGTCTTGTCCCGATCTAGAGCAGCATATCAACATCCTGTTCTTTCATTTCTTCTCGACACAAAAGAAACAAATATTCAATGCTAGTCATTGAGTTACAAAGACATGTAAGCCTAACAGTTAAGTCCTTACTTGGTTTCTACCCATATCTCACTAATATTTCTTTATTGTTCAAATCATTTACTAGTATTTTTCCTAGAATCAGGTGTAAGCGTCGGGAGCAACAATGCTCTGATACCAACTGTAATCCCCTAGAAATTCTAACGCAATACAGTGGCGGAAGCACAGTAGAGTTGAGATTAAAACACACTGACAAACTATCTCTTATTAAAAGAAATGATAAGTCAATACAAAGGGCTCTTTTTACAAAAGAGCTAAAGAGAAAATTCACCAAACGGGTTATACAAATCCACAAATTACGTAAATGAAGAAAGAGTAGGATCCACGCTACTCGCTAGCTCACACCCAAAACCCAGCAGCAAATACCAGTCATGTTATAAACATAACAGCCACGTCAGTGGGGAGTAACTCGGACGTTCTCCCAGCCATATTATATCATATGGAAAAATAATAGTATTACTATATCAAAATAATTAAAATGAGAAAACATTAAAACGATATAATAAAAATAAGTTTTCAGCGAAACTTAAAGCATTTGAAAACCTGCAAGTCAATATCAATCGATAATAATAATATTCAAAAATGGCGTTATGGAAATCAATCAGTGCAACGGAATAGACTTTCACTAGGATAATACTCAAACTAGCTTCGAGAACTTAGTCAAAACAAATTAGACTTCGGTCTCTAACTAGGCAACTCAACTATAACAGGACTGCGTGCAGCGAAGTCCTGGCTTAAGTAATGCACACCCCTCCTGGATACAAACCATATCCAGTTCAACCCGACGCGACTTACATGATGCGATATCTAAGTTTAAGGTCAAAATATATACACACTCCTGAACACAAACCATGCTCAGTTCAACGACCAATGCGTCTCAACAAAGACACACCAACTTTATAATTGATGGCAAAACGTATACCTTAGACTGTATTACTCTACCCATACACTTGTCCTCATTCCATAACACCAAAATAGCCATTATCGATATTCAAAAGATAAATATAATCAATATAGATAATATGAGGATAAAAGGAATAAACAATTTATATAAAAATGGAAACTTTCTATAAATAGAAACTTACTAATTTTAGAAACTTACTTAAAATAGAAATATTATTATAGAAGATACGTAAGTTATTAAAATATGTGAAATGTATTAAAAATAGCATTTCTAACAAAATTAACATTTTATTATTATCATCGTAATCGTAACTTTATTATATTTCTAAATTCGTTACTCAAAATATAAATAAAATATAATAAGTCATTATATAGTATTTTATAAATAATTTAGGAAATCGAGTTAAAACAGTAAATCTTAGAAAAGAGATATTTTAAGAAAAACGACACCAAAATTAATTGAGTCAACGAGTTTTATAAATGAAATGAATTTTAAAAAGGTTTCCAAATTATTTTTATGGAATAGCTTTGATTTATAAATAATACAAATTTTAATGAAAATACTCAATCAGAAACAAATGGGAAATTATTAGTAAAAATAGTCTCGACTAAAACATATTTAAAACTAAATTGACTATTTTCTCATTTATTAGTATAAATCGTAAAACGAAAATTAATTTATTAAACAAGTATACAAATCTCGATTATAATATGAAAATACGATTTTGAATTAAAAATTAGAAAGTAATGAAATATGACGGAAATATGAAATCGATATTATTTAGTTACTCGTGTCACGATAATCAACAAAGTATTACAACGATTATAAACCATAAAATTACTAACGACTTAGAGAACGATATCGAAAGTTGTAAAAATATTTATAAAGCATATGATTTAAAATTAATAATATTAGCAATAATAAATAGCTAAAAATAGAAAACCGAAGTTAAAATATTTACTACATACTACTACTCAAACATACGATATAATACCGAGTAACGTCCTGAAGTTACCTTGAGTTGACAACCGAAACGAACTCGTACGCGTCCTTGGTCACCCAAGCTTCAAATTAGTAGAAATGTCGTCCTTATGCTCCAAGTCGTAGAACCGCTAGTCTTCTTCTGATGGATTCACCAAGAAATTCGAGAAAACAAAACGAAAGAATGAGACGAGCGAAAATTGACATAAGACTGAATCGGAATAGATTGGATATGATAACAGAATATATAAACGAACATATGGGGTATATGATCGAACTATCAGGACTAGAGGGGAAGGGAAGATTAGTGAGGACGGAGAAGAGAACGGATAGATGGGGTGATGACAAACAAGGACTCAAAGACATATAACGGATGAAGATCATTAAACAACAACAGACCCCAGCAAGAAAGCATAGCCACGAGAGGAAGTAGAGGAGAAGAAAGGGAGCAAAGATCGACCGATCCGAGATCG
This sequence comes from Agrostemma githago, assembly GCA_958450325.1. Taxonomy (NCBI): domain Eukaryota; kingdom Viridiplantae; phylum Streptophyta; class Magnoliopsida; order Caryophyllales; family Caryophyllaceae; genus Agrostemma; species Agrostemma githago. The sequence continues at coordinate 25,550,190 of OY288243.1, read as the reverse complement.
AACCGAGCACAAATAGAAATGAGCAGAGGAAGGCGTGATATAGGACTGAAAACAAACAAAGGCAACAAAAGAGTAAGAAGTAGAGCGGGGCTAAAAACAACAGACTCGATAACGAAACGGAGAGAAACAGGCAGGAGATGAGAATCAACAACAAAACGCAGCACTAAGTACAACAATAGCAGCGAACTGTAGCGATAAACAACAATGAAATAGCAACAACATCAACCAACAATTGCAATCGACCACAATAGCAGAGGACAACAACCAGAATACACGAGAATGAAAAGAAAGGAAGAAGTAGAACGAGAAAGAAGAATAACATGAAACAACAGGACAGCAGCAGAACAGTGCACCAGCAAAACGCAGAAAAGAGTAAGAAGAAGAAGAAGAAAAGTAGAAGAGGAAACGGAAAGAAGCAGCAGAACATCAGAACAAACAGAATAGATTGATAAAGTGGTAAGATCGAATCACCTTCGATGAGTCCGAGTCGAAGAATAGCCCAATACAGCGCACGAAACCGCAGCAACAGTATTCGAACTTCGGGCATGAAAACAACCGCAACAGCACGACAATGGCAGCAGGATCAGCAAGACAGCGAAGAAACGGACCAGGACGAAAGCAAAACAACAGCGATATCAACAAACGCACAGCAAAACAGGCAAAGAAGGAGAAGGATCGAGAAGGAGATTACCTTGATGAATAGCAGCAACTAACAGCGAACTGCAGCAGCAACCCACGCAGCAGCAGCAACATCGGCCGAAATGGAGGAGATCGGGGAAGAAAATGGAGGAACTCGGACATAACAGCAGCGCCAAACGCAGGCACATAGCGCAGCAACAGCAGCAGAACAAAAGATGAAGAAAAGGGAAGAAGGAAGCGGAGGAAACAAGAGAAGAAGAGGGGAATGAAAAGGTGACTAAGAAAGTGGGAACCAAAAAAAATATGAAGCGGTGGAATGATGAAATGAAAAAGGGGGTGTATATAATGAATGGACCAAGTTGGTGAGTTGAATCAAAGAGTGCAAGGGAGGGAGTACGTTAATTAGTGGGAAGATAAATGAATTAAGGAGTCCAAAAAAAAATTATGATACGAAAATGGCTTAATTAAATGAATCGGGTAAGAACCGAATTCTGAAACGATAAGTTGAATGACCCAAGAATCGAATTAAAATAGAGCCAATAAAATTGTTAAGTAATCGGACCGTCAAATAAAATGGGTAAATAAAATATTCGAGACAAAAACGAAGCTAAAAAAAATACGTAATTAGACGATAAGATAGTAGTTCCCGAAAAATAAAATTTTCGATAAAGAGAATTAAATAGATTTCTCGAGGAAAGGTAATAAATGTTTTGACGAAACTTAAAATAAATGAGCTTCGAGCCGAAAAAAAATAGAAAATTCGAGTTTAATATAAATACATAAAAGAATTAGAATTTAAATCGTCGAAATAAACTTTCGATAAGAATTAAATTAAATGTCTGAAATGAATCGAAATAGAAATAAACAAATATTTTTTAAATGTAAGGATAGTTTTCGAGACAAAATAGAATTTTAGGAGTTTGAAACGATTAAACGATAAATTCCTTATATAATAATTTTAAGAATTACGAGTTAAATCGTAAAATTAAAAATACGAACAAAATTTTAATTTAAATTATTTTATAAAAATCAGGGTGTTACACATAAATTTGGCCGATACCTTACAGTGTTTCCAAACGGGGGACGAACAAATATAAGCGTAGACGATGTCTTGTCTACTACCACTACTACAAAAACATCAAATAGACATGGGTCATTTTCACTAATAGACATGGGTTTCGTTACCCATGTTAAGTTGAGTGACATCTATTGTCAAATACATACACATAAGTCCTACGACCTATGTCTATCCAACACATAGACATAGGTTTTTCTAATAACCCATGTCTATTGTTATATTAGACATAGGTTTTCAGATTAACCCATGTCTACAATAAAAAAAGACATGGTTTTTTTATACGCCCTATGTCTATTTATAAAAATAGACATGGGTTATTTGTTTGCCCTATGTTTATTGTCACAGTATAGACATGGGTTATTTGGTACGCCCTATGACTATTGAACTGCTAAATTACAAAAAAATACGAAATAGGTGCGCCACTCTCACCTAAATGGTAGCTAAATTTTATTAATAACAAAACAATTAATTACAGTTACAATACAATATCTCTCTTCCTTCCACACGAGATACGTATTACGTAACTCCAAAATCTAAATTACATACATACTACAATCTTCATTACATTTGTATTTCCTTCTTTTATGCATTTCTTACACCCGCTTCAAAATACATAGCCTACGTGTATCATATCATACCTGTACATAGGTAATACCACCAATTAAAATACTTGAAAGAGACACAACAAGAAAAATAATTTTAATAGAATAATTTATATGATACAAAAAATCAGTACTGACAAAGAACATATGTGAATCAAATTTATATGATACATAAGATATGTGTGATGAGGGTCGGCAGCCTGCTCCGGACCGCCTGCTGAGCAGGCCCCTCATTAAACTCTACCCAAGGAGCCCGGGAACCGACTTGACAGATAATCAGAGCAAAGTCACTAAAGAGAACCCACTGGGGGCCTCAGATGACCGCCTGCCCAGCAGGGCGACGCGGTCTGCTTAAGTCCAGTCTTCGCAGCCCCTACCCGCCTGCTCTCTGGGGAAATCCCCGCAGGCCGGACAGGGATAATCAAGGGACCTCCTCGTCATTTCGCCTAAGGTAAATGAGAATGAGTGGATGAGGGGAAGCCACTTGTCACCTCCTCATCCACCCATCCACCTTCCACTTCCCTTTCTTGTGGGAAGGTATAAATACTCTCCCATTTCCCACAAGAAAGAGGTAGGATTTTCTCTCTCTAGAACTCTTACTCTTAAAACGTCACCTAGTTCCTCACGAGCTAGGTTCTTCAAGGCATTCACGGACTAACTTAGGCATCGGAGAGGGTTCCCTCGGACAACCTCCGAGGCCCTGTGCGTTCTGTGTGCAGGGAGCCAGCCCATTCCGCTGGGAAAGGTCCGACCAGTGGAGTAGGAGGAAGGAGAGGTTAGCAAGATTAACCAGCTGCTAATTCGAAGCGATACCGATCAATACGAGCCCGAATTCCGAATCGGGTTAATTGATTCCAATACCGCAACAATTTGGCGCTGTCTGTTAGGAAGATCTGGTTGTATCCACGAATTACCCACAAAAAATCAACCATTCCCAACTACAAAAACTAACCAATCAAAGTAATCATGCCTGAGATCATTGACACTAGTGTAGGGGTAGGTCCAACGGTCCCACCAGTGACCCCCCTATACGGCATGCCGCAGCCAGAGAGAGCACCTCCCACCACGATCCTGGGGATGGGGGGAACCAGTCTCCTGGACATGCCAAGTGCAGCTGTAGCACCAGAGTTGGGGGCACATCCAGGGCACACCCTGAACCTAACCCCTGCTCAGATGGTACAGACAGCCGCTTTCTTCTCCGAAATGCTTAACCAGGAGTTCACTCCTGAGGACCAGGTAGGCAGGGTCGCAACGACCCCCAGACAGCCCCCCTCAGTTAGCAGGGATGGGGCTGGAGGCACGAAGCGAACCGCCGCCAGGAACGCCCAGAGGAAAGCAAGAAGAACAGCTCAGGTATACGCACAGGTGCAGAGACGCATCACAGCAGGCAGCTAAGAGCCGCCTGCCCAGCAACATGCGTTCTCCATACACACCACGGAGTCCGCGTCTGGGGAGAAGAGAGGTCTGTCTCAGGGATTGCAGGAGCGGATGAGGCAGAAGGAACCTGCGTCTAAGCGCCTGGGAGAAAAGCAGGGCGGAGTCTTTTCCAGGTTAACACCAGCAGCAAAAGGACAACCAGCCCCGGTGTTGTCCCAAAGCCTGCAGTCTAGGCTTAACCGGGGACAGCCACTTGAATCAAGGTACCACCAAGATGACAACCTCGATCAGTCCTGGAGAAAACGATACAGAGAAGTCTCCCCTGACTCGGAGGACGAAGCAGCGAGCAGGCGGCCACCGAGGCACCGCTCCCCCAGTACGAGGAAACCGATCCCTAGACAATGGGATATCAACGGTAACCAGTCTGGGGAAAGCAGGTCACGAATGGTAGGCAGGCCCACAAAAACTCCTCTTTATCCTGATGTACAAGAGTACCCCATCCCGAAAATCAAGATGCCCACCGTCAAGTTTGACGGGACCACAGATCCGGAGGATCATCTGGCGGCATTTGAGAGTCATATGGGCATGTATGACGTGGATGACGCAATCTGGTGCAAAATCTTCCCAACCACCCTGGTAGGGCTTGCACAGGGATGGTTCAGGGATCTTCGCCAGGGGTCGATCAGCTTCTTTATAGAGTTAGCCGAGGCCTTCCTTGAACAATATGCAGGGAACAAAAGTAGACGACTCACTCGGTTTGATCTTATGACCCTGAAGCAGAAAAAGGGCGAAAGCGTCAGGGAGTACCTAAAGAGGTTTGACTTGTTCTACCAGCAAGTCAGAGAGATTGATGATTCCACCGCTGCCTACGTCCTGACAATCTCCCTGCTCTCAGGGGAAATGAAGAATCAGATGATCAGGGCCCAACCTGAAACTTTGGCCAAGGCCAGAAAAATCGGAAGAGTTTCACAGCCTGCCGGACACCCCTGCAGGCCAAGCAAGTCCGCAAGGGGACCGCAGGGTGGACGCAGCAGAAACGAACCAGGCAAACAGAGAGAGGAGGGGGATACCCCCAAGAAAGAACGCACAGCTTACCAACCAAGGTTTGACAGCTACACTGCCCTCAACATGTCGAGGGCAGAAATCTTTGAGCTGGAGAAGAAAACAGCAAAATGGAATCGCCCAAACAAGCCGCGCAGCCCGAAGGGGGATCCTAAAAAATTCTGCACGTTCCATGATTGCATAGGCCACACCACGGAGGAATGCCGACACTTAAAAGACGAGATAGAGAAACTCATAAGAAACGGCTGTCTGAGTAACTATGCAGTGAGGAACAAACCCCAAAAGGAAGCGGCAGACAAGCCTGAAGGTTCAGCCCAAAATCGCACAATCATTCATGTAGTGTCAGGAGATGCAGAGGGGCGAACAAGCAGACGAAGCCAGAAAAAGCAGATCCGCGAATTGCGAAACCAGATCTGCTACGCCGAGAGGGCAGGAAGCCCAAAGGGCACGACTTTGAGCATCACCCCTGAGGACGCAGGGAGAGTCATATACCCGCACAGCGACCCTTTGGTCCTAACTCTAGAGATCAGCAACCACATTGTCAAGAGATGCATGGTGGACACTGGCGCATACACAAACCTCTTGTACAAGGACGCCTTTGAAAGAATGAATCTAGAGAAAAGACACCTGAAGCCAGCCCCTGGATCTTTGTATGGGTTCAGTGGGGCAGGTGTACTTCCTATGGGGATTATCGACTTACCAGTAACATTCGGGGAGGGGGCCTCTGCCAGGAATGTCAAGGCATCATTTGTTGTGGTGGATGCCAAGTCTGCATACAACGCCCTGATAGGGCGGGTCACCCTAGATGAGATCGAAGCCGCTGTGTTAATCAGGGGCCTCACCATAGCCTATGTGACAGACTTTGGCATGGAAGGGAAGGTCCATGGGGATTAGGAGTCATCCAGACACTGTTATTCCGTGGCCCTGCAAGCCCATAAAACAGTAAGGAAAGGAAAACGAAAAGTCGAAGCCTCCCCCAGCAGGGAAGGTGAAATCCCGGCTGCCCAACAAAAAGCAGCCCACTTAGAGCCTGAAGGGGAGAGCATGCTGGTGGACTTAAAACCAGGGAGGCAGGTCCTCATAGGGGCCGACCTGGAGGAGTCCTACCAAAAGGAGTTAATTGCAGTTTTGAGAGAAAACAGGGACGTATTTGCTTACTCTGCAGATGAAATGCCAAGGGTCGACCCGGCTTTTATTGTTCACAAGCTGAACGTTAACCCGGAGGCATGCCCCGTAAAACAGAAGAAAAGAAATATGTCCGTGGAAAAAGACGCGGCGATAAAAGAAGAAATAGACAAACTCTTAAAAGCAGACTTCATTGAAGTCTGTGATTACCCTGAATGGTTGGCGAACGTTGTGACGGTAAAAAAGTCATTAGGCGCATGGAGAATGTGCGTAGACTTCACAAATCTTAACAAAGCCTGCCCAAAGGACTGCTACCCCCTGCCCAGGATAGACCAACTGGTGGACGCCACTAGTGGGTATACCACGTTATGTTTTCTGGATGCATTCTCAGGGTACCATCAAGTGTACCTCTGGCAGCCTGACAGGGTGAGGTGCGCCTTCATAACTAGCCATGGCACTTACATGTATAAAATGATGCCATTTGGGCAAAAGAATGCAGGCGCCACCTATCAGCGATTGGTGGACAAGGTCTTTGAAAACCAAAAAGGGAGAAACTTGGAAGCCTATGTCGATGATGCAATTGTCAAAAGCAAGGAGGACGGAGAGCACCTAGCGGACCTGCAGGAAACATTCTCTTCCCTGCGATCATACAAAATGAAGTTAAATCCAAAAAAGTGCACGTTCGGAGTCCGATCTGGCAAATTCTTAGGGTTCTTAATCAGCTCCAGGGGGATAGACGCCAATCCCGAAAAAATTCAGGGGGTCCTAGACCTCCCAGGGCCTAAGACCATAAGGGACATTCAACGACTCACAGGCAGGATAGCTGCTCTGGCTCGCTTTATCGCCAGGTCAGCAGACAAGTCAACCCCTTTCTTCAAAGTGTTGAAGGGCAACAAGCAATTCAAATGGGAGGATGAGCAAAAGAAAGCCTTCGAACAGTTGAAAGAGCATCTGAAGAAGCTCCCTACCTTGGCGAGATCCGTGGCCGGAGAAAAACTATACCTATACATTGCTGTCACCAACTCAACAGTGAGTGCAGTCATCCTGAAGGAAGAAGCAGGCTCACAGCAGCCCATCTACTTTGTAAGTCACGCCCTGGGGGCAGCAGAAAGAAACTATCCTATGGTTGAAAAGGCCGCCTATGCAGTGGTCATAGCAGCCAGAAAACTCAGGCCCTACTTCGACGCACATCCTGTTGTGGTCCTCACCGACCAGCCACTAGAAAGGATACTGGAAAAGTTTGAAAAATCTGGAAGGCTGCTAAAATGGGCAATTGAGTTAAGCGGACTGGGGATATCTTACCAACCCAGGACAACCATCAAATCACAGGCCCTGGCGGACTTCCTGGCTGAATGTTCTCACTCAGGAGAAGAAGAACCTCCCACCGAGGAGTGAATAGTACACACTGACGGGTCCTTGATGGTAGGATTTGTCGTGGATCCCACCCCCAAATAAATAACCAACTAGCACCTAACGGTAGTTAGGGTAAGTCGGGTCGTGTCCACGGAGACGGTGTCGCAAGGTTTAGACTAGGTTGGCCTAAAACGAGACTAGGTCACACCAACAACACAAAGAAGCGATAAATGGAAAACTATGATGGAGGAGAGGTAGGAACTAGACTAATGATGAACTAGGCTAGAACAATGCTAAACAATGCTAATAATCAAACTAACTAGCAAACTAAAGAAATGATGCTAACTAAAAAGATGAATCAAATATGAAGAAAGAGTGGGTTAGGTCGGGTTCATAAGTGTAGTAGGGTGACTTGGGTAATCAAGAGTGTAGATGCCTCCTAATTGCTAGATTCGGTCCGGGCGGTCGCAACTTAAACCGATGTCGATGACTATTCTCAACATGTCCACACACAAAACAAACAATGAGTAGAAGAAGACTAGCATGAGAAGCATGGCCACTACAACTCAAACAAGCAATTCAACAAACACATGGTGTGCCAAGTATGTGACTAACAACAAAGATTCACCCTTTACCCCTAATCAAACCCTAATCACCCATATCCTACCCTTAATCCCCCTACTAACCCACAAGTAAACTACTCACTCATAATCAAACTAACTACAACAATAAAAAGAGAAAACAACATCGTAACTCTAACATTCATCATCAAGAACAATAACAATCAACACTAAGTAAAGATTCAAACTTGAATTAATAACAAAGAACAAGAGTAAAGAAAGTTATACCAACACAAGATGAAGAAAAAGATGCAATCTTGTATAAATAAGAAACCCCAAAATAATCCCAAGGTTGTCAAGCTTGGAGAAATCTTCAAGTATCTTCTTAATACAAGAACTAATTAACTAAGATTAACTAGAATTAACTAAAGATTAAAGAGAGGTTTTGCTAATGTGAGGAACTAAATCTAGGGTTTATAACTTGTAGAGAGGCTTAAGAGAGTCTAAACTAAGGTAGGTTCCATAAACAATACAAGAGGGAAGTATTTATAGGGTTACAAGTGGGAAGGAATTGAAAGAAAAGATGCGGAACTATAACTGGGACTTTCCCGATCGGGAATGGGAAATCCCGATCGGGAAACTTCCACTTTCTCGATCGGGAATATGCCAAAACGATCGGGAATGCTCCACAGTGGCTACGTCTTTGTGCACCTCATCCCGATCGGGTTTGAGGCCTTCCCGATCGGGATGGGTCTTGTAGGCCTCCAATATGAACTTTTTGGTCCCTCCTTGCTTCTCATGGGCTTCCCATCGATTCTCGGGACTCGGGATCAGGTCTCGGAGGCTCGGGATTGGGTCCCAAGGTCTCGGGGTCGATTCCAAGGCATCGAATCATCGTTCCTTTACTCCGTTGGCTCCAAAATGTGTATGTATAGAGTCGGAATCGCTCCAACTCTTCCAAATCGGTCTCGGGAACCTGAAACGAACTAAAGGAAGCATAAGAAGCCCCTAAACCGCTCCCAAGGAGCGATTCTACAAGGAAAATGGGATCAAAACACTACAAAATAGGCACTACAAACCTCACTTATCAACTCCCCCACACTTAACCCTTACTCGCCCTCGAGTAAGCACATACTAACTACTATACTAGCCGAATGGGTATTAGCGCACCCTACGCCCTTTCAACTCACGCGAGTGCACTTAGAGGAAAAGTGCACTCCACAAGGCAAGTCGGGTCTTGCGACAAAACTGCGGATGCAACCGGACACAAGACACATAAACAAACAAGCATACAAACAAACATACAAAAGGTTGCACCCAAAAGAAAAGAAATACCGCTTCCCTCTAAAAGCGGTGAAAGAAGCACCGGTTTAGGACTCGAGGTAAGTGACAACGTTCCCAAGCTAGCAATACAAACCGAGGTGGACTAAACCCTAATAGTATGTCGACAAAGCAACAAAAACGTTGATAACTTACCTAGGTTCCTCCTAACCTTCTAAGAATGTACTACGGGACGATCGGCGGAGTGGGAAGTGATGATCCACGGTGTTAGTCGACACTGTAGGTAAGTTAGACCCCGCCCCCTTTAGCGTGAGCCAAGAGGGTCGTCCCGTGTCCAAAACCGCCTAACTAGTCCAAGTAAAAAGGTGGAAAACATGCAAAATGAGGGAAGACCGACTAATGCCGCAATCATCCTTCCTCGGGACTCGGTCCTTTAGTAGGCTCTTCACGGCAAAAGTCGGAAAAAGGCTTATTTTTGTGGAGTTAAGATCTTTTTGTGAGACGATTTTCTTTTGGCATTTTCTCTTTTCTTTTGCTTTTTTGTTTTGTTTTGCCATGCCACTCTTTTTCTTCTTTTCTATTTTCTTTTTGGCTTTTGTGCCTTTTCTTTTTCTTCATTCTTTTCTTTCCTTCATTTTCTTTCTTTTTCTTTTTCTTTGCCCTTTTGGCTAGATTTGGCTTTTTGGCATTTCTTGACAATTAAGAAAGAGAGAAATCAACACTTTGCAATTTATTGTGTGGAAATGTGTAGGAGGTAGGGTAATGGGTATGTCGGGGCTGCGCATCCCCTTTCAAACCCACAAAAAGGTGGAGAACTTGGACTAATCAAACGATTCTAGACACGGTCACTTAAGGGACGGGACTCGGCAACCAAGGCCTTTTCACACCGTGGGTGGTCATAATGGTCAAAATGCAAATCCCGTAGTAAATCACTAGTAAGCTAGGTGGACTCAAGGTAAAGGACCAACGAAATCATTGATTTAGGGTCATTCTACTAGGCTAAAGTCCAAGACTCGATTTACACTACTAGGAAGGGAAAGTAAGCACTCACACACTAGCCCTAAACCGGGTTTTCAAAAATCATTTACACACAAGACACACAACAAAACACAAAACAAAGACTCAACAAAAATGAAAGAAAAGGAAACAAAAGCAACGAAAGAAGAACAACACAAAACGAACACATACATAACACAAACACCACCCCTAGCTTCCAAATGAGCAACCAACCAACATCAAAGTTTACAAAGCTCCTCCCGAGCACACCACATCACATTCTCCTCCAAACTCCACAAGAGATAAAGAAGAAAAAGGGATAAAGATGTTACCGGAAGTCTTGAAAGCTCTCCAAAGTTAATGGTGATTGAGCAACCTATAAGGAAAAGGGAGGCAAAACACACACAACAAAACAAATATACGAGACAATGACACAAAGGAAAACACACAAAAAGAAAATCTTTTTGATTTTTGTGAAATTTTTTCAAATTTTTAGGGTTTTTAAAGATTTTTTTGGAAAAACTACGAAAATGAAACTAACTACGATAGAATATCGCTCCCCCACACTTAAACCGAGCCATGTCCTCCTGCTCGATCGTAGTGTGCGGAGAGACAAAAGAAAAAGAAAAGAAACTACTAAAATAAAGCTAAAAATCAAAAAGTGGAGAAAAGGGTAGAAAGCGTCCGGCCGGGGTGTAGTCAAGTCACCATGGGCCGAGACAAGAAAAGATATGGATGGGGGAAGAAATAAAAAAAAGAAATAAAAGGAAATGGGAGGGGAGGACTAGGTGTAATCAAGTCACCTAGCCCGGATTCCGCCCGATTTCCACTAATTTCTAACGATTAATCCTAAAAAAAAAAAGAAAATAACTTAAATAAATAAATAGAAATAAAAACGAAGGAAAAGAATTACCAATTGTCATTTTGGATTTTGAAGTAACTCTTGACGTAATCACGTCGTCTAGAGCCACCGGGAGCAATCATCAAGGCCCCTAAGGCCACCCAATCGCCTCTTCATCATCGAGGCTAGTAATCACCGTCATCATCACCTCCGTCACCATCATCATTATCATCACCGTCATCATCGTCATCCTCATCATCATCACCGTCATCATCGTCATCCTCATCCCCCTCGCCCATGTTCACATCCCAAGCGTCCTCCTCCTCAAACTCCTCATCGTTAGTCACACCGCCACTAGTGCTAGGGTTACCGTGGCCTTGGAAGTATTCCGGTCTATACCACGATGGGAGGTTCCCTTGCGGGTTTATATACCCTTGTTGAGCTAGGAGGTGGTACCCGGGGTATTAGGCGTAGTAGTCATCCCTCCTATGCTCATATTGCCCAAGATGTAGGGCATTAAGCATAGCGGCCATAGAAAGGTCGGCCGGGGGCGAAGGGTAGACAAAGGGAGTGTAAGGTGCATACGGAGGGACGTTAATGAATGACGGGGGGTGGGATAGTAGTGTTGGGGTAGTGTAGCTTGTTGTTGTTGTTGTTGTTGTGGTCGAGCCGGGAGTTGGGGACGAGCTCGTGGTCGGGGTCCATGGGAGGAGGAGGCACCTTGATCACTTCCGATAAAAGGCAATAAAAGATTTGGTTCTTGAACCGGCACGGCGGACCGTTGCAAAGGCGCAAGGGCCGGAAGTGTATCGCACGGTAGGAGAAAGTGCGTCCGACCCCCCGTGCTCCAAAGGTACTTTCTAAGCCTATTATCATAATTAATCCATCGATGATACCTAGATAAACGGTCCTCATCTAATCTTGTGCCCCCCGGTACGGGGATTAAACCGTCCTCCCTAAATGTCGGACTCGCCCTCTTGGCTATATGAGTAACAAGCCCCCCAATAGCAATTTCCCTCAAATGCTTCCCCCCCTTGGCTATCTTCTCGAAATGCTTGGCTAGTGCAAGTGCGACGTCGGGGGTGAATCGTTGTTGCCTCTTTAAATTCAAGTACCCCCCGACTAAGGTTCGCTCTTGCCTAGTGTAGGTACCCGTCTCACACCTCCCGAAAATAGTACCCGCTACAAAACGCTGCCATATGCGTATGACCGGGTGGTGGACAAGGCGACTAGACAAGTGTTTAAGATCCACAAGTGTGAGACCCGTGATACTACGCCATACGTCGGCCACATTAAAGTCATCGGGTACCCGACCATCGGTAACCTTCGGAATGCCCAAGAGCTCACCGAAGTCGTCGAGGGTGTACATAAGGGATGTGTTATTGATTCGGAAATAAACTCGGTGCGGTCGGGATCTAATTTCGAGACAGAAGGTACTTAGGAACTCTAAAGTGAGTTGCCTATAGGTGAGATCATGCATGTCGAATAGAACTTCCATACCCATCCCGACAAAGAATTCCCTACATTGGTCCAAAATTCCAAGCTTTCGAAGAATAATTTTGCATATGAATCTAGTTGGTTCGAGGGGCTTACCAAGGAGCTTGATAAATTTTTCCTTTTGCTCGTCCGACTAAAAAATCAGACTGGGAAACTCCGGGAGACGAGCAATTTCTTGCTCCTCAACCTCGACCATCGGCTCGGGCTGGGCTCTCGAACTCGAAGCATCCTTTCTTTTTCTGCTAATCACTGATCCCCCTCTCTTCTTTGGTGCCATATTGGATGATGAAGACTTAGAGTGATAGTATACCAAAAACAAAAATATTTCCTTCCCACAAATAAGAGCTAAAACCCACCAAAAATACCTCAAAGATGCTTAATATCGAAGAAATAAGCTACCCAAGTGAAGCTTAGAAAGACAAATCGAGTATTAGATGAAATACCAATTTTCGGATTTTGAGAAAAATTGGCACAAAAACTCGATTTTTTTTCAGTTTTTGGGAGTTTTGAAGGTAGAAAATGGGTTTAGGATACTTAGGGATGAGATAGAAATCAATTTTGTGAAGTTTTGGAAGTGATTTGGTGAAGTTTCGTGGAGAAATGGAAGATTAATGGTGATTTTGGGGTTAGGTTTTGAAGATGGGGGTTTTGAAGAGAGGTTGAAGATGAAGATTGGTAGAGTTATGTGTAGTGATATGGGAATGGGTTGGGTTGGGATAATAGGAAGGTTGTAAGAGGGAAGGGAGTGGGGCGGGTCGGGTTGGGCTTCAATCGGGTGAACTGGGCTCGAGGTAACGCCGTCCCGATCGGGAATGAAAAATCCCGATCGGGTTTCCCCACCATCCCGAACGGGAAGGAAAAATCCCGATCGGGATGGGCTCACAGTAGCCGCTCCAAATTGCACCATCAACCCGAACGGGGAGGGAAAATCCCGATCGGGTTTTCCTGCCATCCCGAACGGGAAGGAAAAATCCCGATCGGGATGGGCTCACAGTAGTCGCTTCAAATTGCACCATCAACCTCAACGGGAAGGAAGAATCCCGATCGGGTTTTTCTACCATCCCGAACGGGAAGACCTTTTCCCGAACGGGATGGGCTCTTCTAGGCCGGGAAGAGTCTCCTAACCCTCTATGGCTCCCAGAAGCTTGTTCCAAGCTTCAAAAACCGACTTCCCAACACACGATCCAAGCTCCTACAATGACCACTCCTCCCTAGGAGGCATTTTCACTTCTCACCTATCACAATAAACTCAAATAACACATCAAATTCCCTCCCTCACAACGCTCATCAATCATCCAAATTATTAAGAAGTTCACAAAACAAAACAAAAAAAACTACAAGAGAAAGAGATATATACAAAGAGACGGTTCTTGTGGAACTCCGTCAAACCAAGGTGGTACATTCTTCAATCTTTTTCACAACCAAAACTAGTTCCATCTCCATCAAGGGCACGAAGGAACAAGTCGAAGGCCCTAGCAAAGTCTTCAATCAAGCTCGAGATATAACCAACCACATACCAAGGCTCTTCATGGCCTTGCCTTGACGTTCCCGGGGCATCCCGATCTTCCAAGTTCAATGACTTGAACTTGTACTTTTGGTCTTTGGGGACATACCCAAACGTCCACCGGTCCTCATGTGGCCCCAAGGGTGGCTCATCTTTCTCCTTGCTTTTCAACTTGTCGTCAAGCCCATGATATGGGCACTCATCTTCCTCCAAATTGGAGTCATCATCCTCAAGTACATAAGAGTTCTTGTTCAAGCTTTGTCCCGACTCTTCCCCTAGATCAATGTTTTTCTTGGCTTGGATCATATTGCATGACTCAACATTAGTAGGCGAAGTGTTACCTTGGAGGTCAAACACTAGCTTCTCTTCGCCTAACTCGAATGTGATCCTACCATTCTTCACATCGATCATAGCACCGGCGGTGTGTAAAAATGGGCGCCCAAGAATAATGGGAGTGATCCCATCTTCCCGCATATCGATCACGATGAAGTCAACCGGAATGAAGAACTTACCGATTCTCACCGGCACATCCTCTAGCATCCCCAATGGTCGGTTGAATGAACTATCGGCCATTTGGAGCGTGATAGAAGTACTTTTAAGCTCCTTCATCCCAAGTCGGCAACAAATGGAATAAGGGATGATGCTCACACTCGCACCCAAATCACATAATGCTCTTTCGATCTTGTAGTGGCCTATGGTGCAAGGGATCGAGAATCTACCCGGATCCTTCAACTTTGGAAGCGTAGAACCTTGAATGAGCTCGCTCACCACTCTTGTGAACGCAATGGTCTCTTCCTTGTCGACGGATCTCTTCCTAGCCAATATTTCTCTCATAAATTTTCCATATGCCGGGATTTGGGTAAGTAGCTCGGTAAATGGGACACTCACATCCAACTTCTTCACAATACTAAGGAACTTGTCATATTGAGTGTCCACCTTAGTCTTCATTTGCCTTGATAGGAAAGGCAACTTGATTTGGTATTTATTTTGCTCAATCGGGGTGGGCTCTTCAAATGACACTTTCCTTTTTCCTTTGTCTTTTGCTTGAAGTGGGGGAAGCTTGTCTTGTTGGGGTTTCTCAACCTCCCATAAGACTTGCTCCTCCGTTGGATTATCAAAGCTTGAGCTTTCTTGAACTGGAGATGCCATTTTCTTTGTCGGTTCTTGCATTGGCTCTTGCTCACTAGGGAATGGAGGGGAGTCATAAGATGTACCTCTCCTTGTGGTGATGACATTTACATGCTCAAATTTTGGTGTTTCACCTTGAGAAGGTAGTTGCCCTTTTTGTCTTGAGGAGCTCCCCGAAGTAAGTTGAGATACTTGAGTTTCAAGCATCTTCATACGGGCATCTCTTGTCGCGTTTTCCCCTTGAATATAAGCAAAGAGCTCTTGATGCTTTCTCGTTATGTCCATTTGACTCTTTTGCATATCCATCATAGATTTTTGAATGTCGAATCCCCGAGGTGGAAATGATGGATTATGCGGAGTATCGGTGAGGGCTAATGGAGTACCATAGTCATGAATAGGAGATCGACTCCTAGGCTTGCTTTCTTGACGGTTAGCTTGAGTTGCTTGTTGTTGATGGTTCCCTTAGAACCCATGAGAATGTCCTTGATTAAGGCCATTGTTGTGGTTTTGTTGTCTTTGGAAATTTTGGCTTCCTTGGAAACCGCCTTGATTAAAGTTCCCTTGTTGGAACCCTTGATTGTTGTTGTGGAAGGTACCTTGGTTATTTTGCTTGAAGTTGTTAAAGGGCCTTGAGTTGCCTTGATAACCTTGGTTGTTGTCCCTTAAGGGAGGTGGAACATAGGGACGATGTTGTTGTTGGTATTGAAAAGCTTGTTGTTGAGGGACTTGATTGGAAGCTTGGAATTGATTAGAGTAGGAGGCACCTTGCTTGAATGCTTGAAAGGCATTCACTTGCTCGATACTTCCTCTACAATTCATAGGATCATGACCAACGATTCCAAAAGTATCGCACATCCCATAATAAGGCAAAGGAGGTGCAAATCCCAAAGCATTTACTTCTTGAATTGAGTGATGATTGGAGGAACCAATGCTTTGAACTTGAGTGAGGTGACCTTGGAGCTTCTTGTCAATGTTCTCCATATGGGTCTTCAATTGAGCTCCAAGGTCAATGCTTAGTTGAGTAATAGCATCAACCTCGTGCCTACCTCCTCGATTTGCCTTCCTAGGCCTTGAATATTGAGAATTATGAACCGCCATCTCCTCGATTCTTGCCCATGTTTGGTCGTCATTGACCTCGGTAAACCTACCATTGGAGCCCATGTTGAGTTTAGTTCTTGAGTCCTCATAAAGACCATTCCAAAATTGTTGGACTAAGAACCATTGTGAGAGTCCATGGTGAGGGCACGATCTAACCAAAGATTTAAACCGCTCCCAAGCTTCATATAGGCTCTCTTCATCCCGTTGTTGGAAACCGGTGATGGAGGCCCTAAGCAAATTAGTCTTCTCCGGAGGGTAGAAAGTTTGGTAGAACGCCAATGCAAGCTTTTTTCAAGTGTCGATGCCCATGGTTGCCCTATCTAGACTCTTAATCCATTGCTTCGCTTTTCCAATTAATGAGAATGGAAACAAAACCCATCGGATTTGATCTTGTGTAACCCCGGGTTGAGAGATAGCGTCGCAATAATAGGAGAAAGTCTCCATGTGTTGGTGCGGGTCTTCGGTGGGCAAACAACTAAATTGATTCCTTTCCACAAGTTGAATGAAGTGGGTCTTGGCCGTAAAATTTCCGGCATAAGCGGCCGGTAGAGAATTAGGTCCCGACAAGACGTCTTCCGTGAATATAGAGTGAGAGGAAAATTTCGGCATTATTGGATGTAAGGGAGAAGATGGTGTAGACGGAGTTGAAGTAGATGTAGAAGGGGAACTAGGACTAGAATCTCCAAAGGGATTAGTGAAATTCCCTTCGGCCGTCTCTCGAAATGCTTGCTCAAAATCGCTTCTTTGAGCTTGCTCTTGATGGGTATTGCTTGCACTTGATTGAGAGATCCTAACCCGGTTAATCGTCCGTTGGCGAAGAGCTCGAAAAAGCCTTTCCGGCTCTGGATTAAAGAGAAAGGATTCGCCTCCCTGCCTAGGCATACACTACACACTAGAACAAACGTGAGAACACCTAGTGCTTTATGGGCACTAGGTAACGACAATAAACAAGCACAACTAGAGACAAAGAGAAAAGAAAGATAAGAAAACGGGAAAAACTAGGAAATATGCACAAGAGAGGGTAGAAGGGCACAAAGAAGGGTAACTAAGTCTAGCTATAAGCAAACTAAGTCCAAACAATGCGCCGTCCCCGGCAACGGCGCCAAATTGATGGTAGGATTTGTCGTGGATCCCACCCCCAAATAAATAACCAACTAGCACCTAACGGTAGTTAGGGTAAGTCGGGTCGTGTCCACGGAGACGGTGTCGCAAGGTTTAGACTAGGTTGGCCTAAAACGAGACTAGGTCACACCAACAACACAAAGAAGCGATAAATGGAAAACTATGATGGAGGAGAGGTAGGAACTAGACTAATGATGAACTAGGCTAGAACAATGCTAAACAACGCTAATAATCAAACTAACTAGCAAACTAAAGAAATGATGCTAACTAAAAAGATGAATCAAATATGAAGAAAGAGTGGGTTAGGTCGGGTTCATAAGTGTAGTAGGGTGACTTGGGTAATCAAGAGTGTAGATGCCTCCTAATTGCTAGATTCGGTCCGGGCGGTCGCAACTTAAACCGATGTCGATGACTATTCTCAACATGTCCACACACAAAACAAACAATGAGTAGAAGAAGACTAGCATGAGAAGCATGGCCACTACAACTCAAACAAGCAATTCAACAAACACATGGTGTGCCAAGTATGTGACTAACAACAAAGATTCACCCTTTACCCCTAATCAAACCCTAACCACCCATATCCTACCCTTAATCCCCCTACTAACCCACAAGTAAACTACTCACTCATAATCAAACTAACTACAACAATAAAAAGAGAAAACAACATCATAACTCTAACATTCATCATCAAGAACAATAACAATCAACACTAAGTAAAGATTCAAACTTGAATTAATAACAAAGAACAAGAGTAAAGAAAGTTATACCAACACAAGATGAAGAAAAAGATGCAATCTTGTACAAATAAGAAACCCCAAAATAATCCCAAGGTTATCAAGCTTGGAGAAATCTTCAAGTATCTTCTTAATACAAGAACTAATTAACTAAGATTAACTAGAATTAACTAAAGATTAAAGAGAGGTTTTGCTAATGTGAGGAACTAAATCTAGGGTTTATAACTTGTAGAGAGGCTTAAGAGAGTCTAAACTAAGGTAGGTTCCATAAACAATACAAGAGGGAAGTATTTATAGGGTTACAAGTGGGAAGGAATTGAAAGAAAAGATGCAGAACTATAACTGGGACTTTCCCGATCGGGAATGGGAAATCCCGATCGGGAAACTTCCACTTTCCCAATCGGGAATATGCCAACCCGATCGGGAATGCTCCACAGTGGCTACGTCTTTGTGCACCTCATCCCGATCGGGTTTGAGGCCTTCCCGATCGGGATGGGTCTTGTAGGCCTCCAATATGAACTTTTTGGTCCCTCCTTGCTTCTCATGGGCTTCCCATCGATTCTCGGGACTCGGGATCGGGTCTCGGAGGCTCGGGATTGGGTCCCAAGGTCTCGGGATCGATTCCAAGGCATCGAATCATCGTTCATTTACTCCGTTGGCTCCAAAATGTGTATGTATAGAGTCGGAATCGCTCCAACTCTTCCAAATCGGTCTCGGGAACCTGAAACGAACTAAAGGAAGCATAAGAAGCCCCTAAACCGCTCCCAAGGAGCGATTCTACAAGGAAAATGGGATCAAAACACTACAAAATAGGCACTACAAACCTCACTTATCAGTCCTCAACAGCCAATGGTGCAGGGGCGGGTGTCGTACTGACCAGCTCTGAAGGAGTGGATTTTGAGCATGCGCTCAGATTCACCTTTCTTGCGTCAAACAACGAAGCAGAATATGAGGCCGTACTAGCGGGAATAAATCTAGCCAAGACTGCAGGCGCAGAGCGAATTATACTAGCAACTGACTCCCAGCTCATTGCCAATCAAATCAACGGGGAATATGAGGCTAGGGATCAGGCCATGGCCACCTACCTAGAAAAGGTGAAGCAGGGATTATCAAGCCTAAAGTCCTATGAAATCAGGCAAATACCTCGATCACAGAATAATCGGGCTGACGCCCTGTCAAAACTAGCCAGCTCCAGCCTGCAAGACATAAGGAGGTCAGTTTGGGTTGATGTTGTGCATGAGAAGTCCACTACCGCCTGCCAGACAGTCAACATCGTCGAAGAGGAACAGGAGAACTGGATGACCCCCCTCATTCAGTTCAAAAAATACGGCATCCTATCGTCTGATCCAGTACAAAAAAGAAAGGTACAGGCCAAAGCAGCATGGTTCATGATAATTAATGAAGAACTGTACAAGAAATCCTTCACCTTCCCCCTGCTCAGATGCCTGGGGGCTGAGCAGGCCGCTGAAGTTTTGGATGACATCCACTCAGGGATCTGCGGGCATCACATTCGAGGAAGATCGTTGGCCCACAAAGCTCTAAGGGCAGGCTACTACTGGCCTACCATGCTAGCAGATGCAAGGAGCCTGACTCGGAAATGCAGAAAATGCCAACTCTTCGCTCCATCAATTCATGTCCCAGGCCAAGAACTCAGGCCAATTCTATCTCCCATTCCTTTCGCCCAATGGGGAATGAACATACTGGGTCCCTTTGCTACGGCCACCTTGGGACGAAAGTTTCTGATCGTGGGGATTGACTACTTCACAAAATGGGTTGAAGCCGAGGCAGTCCCAAACGTCACCGAGCCAGCAGTCAGGAAGGTCATCTGGAGAAACATCATAACCAGATTCGGCCTACCAAAAGTGTTAGTGTTTGATCACGGGAGGCAGTTTGATAATGACCCCCTAAGAGCTTGGCTGGAAGGGCATGGAATAAACGTCGCCTATTCCGCCGTCTGCCATCCGCAGACCAATGGGCAGGCCGAGGCCGCTAACAAACAAATCCTAAATGGGCTCAAAAAGATGGTGGATGATCTCAAAGGAAGATGGGCAGACGAGCTACCAAGTATACTCTGGTCAATAAGGACCACCAGAAAAGAATCAACAGGTCAGACGCCATTCGGCCTAGTGTATGGAGCAGAGGCTTTAATACCCATCGAAGTACGAATTCCTACCCTGCGGGCTCAGCAATACAGCAAAGCTGACAACGACGCAGCAATGGCCGAAGCCCTAGACCTGGTCCATGAAATCAGGGAAGAGGCCAGCATCAACATAACCGCCTATCAGCAAAGGATGAGAAAGGCATACAACAAGAGGGTGCAGGAGAGAAGGTTCCAGATAGGTGACTTAGTACTAAGGAAGACGCAGGCTGTAGGAAAGTCTAGGGAGCACGGCAAGCTAAGCGCCAACTGGGAAGGCCCATACCAGGTGACCCAGATTTTGGGAACAGGCACATACAAGATCGCCAACCCAGAAGGCCAAGAGCTGAACGCACATTGGAACACCGACACCCTGAAAAGATACTATGTTTAGCTAAACCTTAGAAAAATATCGTCTCTAAGAAAAAGTACTGGCGAAAAACGATCAGAATGAAATGTCGACGGCTCCGACCACCCTTATGTTCTAACAAAAGTTTTTATATATAATACTCAAGAATTCATACTCGTTGTCTGTTTAAGCTTCCGCTCTCACACATAAACGAGCAGGGGGCAATAGGGGGAGCCCCCCCTGTTGCCAGAACCGAGAAAAATGGCCCCCCAACAAAAATTTCCTACCTCTGGGCAGGAAGGGTGCAGGCTACGCACAGCTAACAAGGACTGGGGGCAATTCCTCCCAACCTTGTATAAAAAATGCAAAGGCCCTCCCTGCCTACCTCTGGGCAGGCAGGGGGCAGGCCCCCTGGACTCTAAGCAGAGGCCAGGGACAGGCCAGGCTACGCACAGCTATCAAGGACTGGGGGCAATTCCTCCCAACCTTGTATAAAAAACGCAAAAGCCCTCCCTGCCTACCTCTGGGCAGGCAGGGGGTAGGCCCCCTGGACTCCAAGCAGAGGCCAGGGACAGGCCAGGCCACGCACAGCTAACAAGGACTGGGGGCAATTCCCCCCAACCTTGTATAAAAAATGCAAAAAGCCCTCCCTGCCTACCTCTGAGCAGGCAGGGGGTAGGCCCCCTGGACTCCAAGCAGAGGCCAGGGACGGGCCAGGCTACGCATAGCTAACAAGGACTGGAGGCAATTCCCCCCAACCTTGTATAAAAAACGCAAAAGCCCTCCCTGCCTACCTCTGGGCAGGCAGGGGGCAGGACCCCTGGACTCCAAGCAGAGGCCAGGGATAGGCCAGGCTGCGCACAGCTAACAAGGACTGGGGGCAATTCCCCCCAACCTTGTGTAAAAAACGCAAAAGCCCTCCCTGCCTACCTCTGGGCAGGCAGGGAGCAGGCCTATGGACTCCAAGCAGAGGCCAGGGACAGGCCAGCCTACGCACAACTAACAAAGACTGGGGACAATTCTCCCAACCTTGAACCAGGCCATACCTTGAGGAAAAGAGAAAAAAATAGGCCAAAACAGGGGAAAGCATTCCATAACAAACCCATGAAGGGTAAAAAGTTTTTACAAAGGAACTAAGGCAAAGATCGAAAAACTAAATATTACAAACAGCTGGCCATAACAAAAGCTCAGCGCAGAGAATAGGGCTACTTCAAGAGAGGATGAACATCATGGAGCCTCCTAGCTTGGACCAGCCACCGCCTCAAGTGGTTTGGCCGCCCGAGCCTCATTTTTAGCAGAGTAGAGGCATCGGAAGGCCTCCTCATCAAACACAGGGAACATCTCCCCAATCACCTCCATCACCAGCTCCAGGGAAGAGTTGGCTCCACTCACAAAACTTGCATCCACTGCAGCCTCGGTCTCCTCCGCAAGGGCGTCCTTCTCTTTTTTCCACTCACTCTTAGCCTGCTCAAAGGTTGAGTCAGCCTTGGACAGGCGTTCCTCCAGGTCAGCTGCTTTCCTTTTCAGGTGCTCCATCTCAGCCAGAGAGAGGTTAGCCCGCTCCATCGCCAAGCGACTCTCCTTCAGCTCAGCTTCATACTTGGCTGCTTCCCTCACAGCTCTCTCTCCTTAAAGCTTCCACTGATCAGCCTGACTTCTCTCCTCCTCCAGCTCACCCTCCTGCTTAGCCAACTTATCTTTCAAGTTATTTATCAAAGTTATGTCCCTTTCCACCATAGCCAGACGGTCAGGAGGGGGGAGCCCCGGGTGTGACGGTCACCTCTTCTTCGCTCAAACGGCTTAAAGCCGCTAGCTCAGCAGACGCCAGCAACACCTTGGAGGTATGCTGGATATACTGAATCACTTGGTGAGAAGTTGAAGTTACAGACTTGGTAAGACGGTCGGCTAAGACAGCGCTAGAATCGGAAAGCAGGCCCGACACGTCTACGCTGTCGCCAGCAGTATAATGGAACTCTGTATTCTCCTCCTGAAAAAGGGCGCTCGGAATGTCACGAGCAGGGCGTTTTGCCTCAGGAGTAACAACATCTGCCTCCAAGTCCACCACAGTAGTCCTTGAGGGCTCCCTACCCCTTTTTCTTCTCTGCTCCAGAGGAACACTCTCCCCAGTCCCCTCAGAATTCACAGGGCGCGATCCCTGGGAAATTTGAGGTCTGGCTGGAGAGTCACCCTGCTTGCATCCAGGGGAAGGGGTGGCCCCTGAGGTAACTTCAGCTTCCCCATCATGAACACTGGGGGAAGGAGTCGTTGGCTTCGCTGACGGCAGTCGTGGGGGAAGAGGCAGCCTCCGGCCAGCAGCAAGATCCTTTACGAGCTTCATCAAGCTTTTCTCCCCTTTCTTGAAATTTGAAGGGAGGGAGGGACGCTTTGAAAGGATTACAAAATACTCACTCAAACCTAACCTTCTTACCTGCTTCCTTGTCCAACGACGAACAGCAGAGTCTGCAGAGAAAGATGGGCAATCACCTAAAAAAAAAACAAAGAAATATAAGAAAAATCTCTCAGAAAAATCGCGCCAACAAAAGCCCCCTAGAACTACCTTCAAGGCCAGGGATCAGGCCCAATGGGAGCAAGTACTCATCTGTGGCTATGAGCTCTGCGTGGGGAAGCCAGTAGGCAGGGCCAAAAACACCAGACTTATCAGCAACTATTTCAAACTTCTTGACTAAAATCTCTTCTTTTGCACTCAGCTTTACCTCCAGGGCCTTCCCCCCGACGCCTGGAGATACTCTTCGCGAGTTTCCATACGGGTATGAACATGGTTCCTAAAATGCCTAGGAATCCGCCACCCTAACGCGCTATGTACATACAAGAAATTATTCTTCCAGTCTTTCAGGCTGCTTAAAGTCGGCCAGACCAGAGCGTATTTCTTCTGTCTCTGCAGGGACCAGTACCCAGGGGAGCCGTCTCCCCCTGACGAGGACACCATTTGTAGCCCAACCATAAAGCGAAGGGCATCAATATAAGGCCCTTCACCGTGAAAAAGACAGGTCCAGGTGTAGGCTATCAGGGACCTAATGGCTGAGGCAGTCAGCTGGGCTATAGCAACGTTCATCCTCCTGAAGGCCTCCTCCAGGAAAGGGTGAAGAGGGAATCGCAGGCCGAATTCCAAGCTTTTGTGGTAAACAGCCAAACAGCCTTCAGGGGGGCAACATACTGTGTCCTTTTCCCCTGGGACTATGACAGTATACCCCTCCCCAAAATTATAGAACTTCTCAATTTCCCCGGCAGCATTGCTTTCTAAAATCAAGTCCCTATTCTTGGCTTCGGGGTATGTTTTTAGGGGAATCAAGTATTTATTCTTATCCAAATAATAAGTCTTTCCTCTCTCCCTACGAATGAGGGGGCCGACAATCCTGGAAGGGTCTACCTCCAGTGCCTCGTTGTCAGAGTCGACAACGTCAAAGGGAGCGGGTTCAGGTGATTCAGCACCCTCCCCCTGTCAAGGTGATCCTCCTCCCTGGGCCCAACCCCAGAAGAGGAGGCTAGATCACGTCTATCCCCGTCTCCACCCACAGTCCTCTCAGGCAATGAACTAAAGGAGAAAGCCCGAACTCGAGACATACTGGCTTATAAAGAAAAAGTATCGATGAAAGGAAAAAAAGGGTAAAGATGTAAAGAGAGATCCTAACCTAGAACGTTGGTCGTCGCCGGAAAAGTGTGACAGTAAGCACTCCTTGGTCTCACAAAAATTCTCAGCAACGAAGACGATTTGGGAATAGGAGAGGGATTACGAGTTTCGGAAAAAGTAAAAGAAGGAAGTGAAGGAGGGGAAGGGCTTATATAAAGCCCAGGAAGCCAAAAAGGCTGCCTCTCTGACAAAGCGTCCCCAACAATCTACCCCACGTGTCACACTCTGAACATGGGCCGCTCACCTCTTCCCAAGAGGGGCCTCGAGAAAGCAAAAGTGTCAGAAGAACGGTCAGCTGGCGACGTCATCCCCGCATTCAAAAAAAAAAAGAGAGAGAGAGTAACAAAGTCGCTCGGATTTTTTCATTAACTTCAATGGAAAATGGACAAGTTACATGTCATGCCTGGCAAATAAAGAAAATACATAAGGAGCCTAAACTTCCGGCTCAACGCGCCTATGCCCTGCGAGCAGGCCTAGTCATCACCTAAGTCTGGAGAATAATCCCCAGAGCTGCCTTGACCTCCAAAGTCCGACCCCCAATCCCAATCAGGGGAATCCTTAAAGGGATCGTCAGGGAGTCCGTCCTCATCCCTATCACTCAAGCAGCCCAGACCCTCACTGTCTTCAGAGCCCCGGCTACTGACATCCCAGTCTCTGCCATAGGGAACAGCCTGGGATTCATCACAGGTTCGGCAGCCTGTTCACTTCACTGGAGAAGAAGGGCCAAACCCCAGGGAAGAGTTTGCGTCAGAACAGTCGGGGTCGAATTGTTCAGGATGTGGCCATGGGAAATACTCATGGCAACCCCGATCAAAGCACCCTCCTCTTGGAAGGCAGCGCCTGAACCTGGAAGCAGCAGGAGGCGAGGATCTCCTAGGGCGCTTGCCCGCCCTAATGGTGGCCCTCTGAGCACTCCGACGGGGATGTGACCGAGGACGACGGCTCCGGCGAAGGGTCCGGTAAGCCGCACGGGCGTACCTAAGTCTCCAAAATCCCCTAAAAAGAAAAGTAACAGTGCGAACTCCATGACGAGTAATAGATTTCTTGATCCAAACCATGATTCAACAAAGAAAAGTGGAAAAATTGAGGATGAAATAACAAAATGATGAAAGGAGCTGGAATTTATACAAGGGAAATGAGGCATTAAATGGCATCCCAACCGTCTTGGCAGGGAATGCCACCAATCGCAAAGTCCTCACATTGCCCGAAAATCCACTGAGCAGGAAAGGTAATCATTGCAAAAGACCTCTCAACTCTTTGCATACCTGACACAGTTAACACTTCCTTCCTCGGGAAAGTGCAAACACATTAAATGCAGCAGTGAAACCGAAAATAAGTCAACCTCCCTCCATCTAAGCAAAAGTCACCAGCCGGAAGGAAGCCTTGGCCGCTTTCAGCTTGCGAGGGCCAATTGATGAGGGTCGGCAGCCTGCTCCGGACCGCCTGCTGAGCAGGCCCCTCAGAGAACTCTACCCAAGGAGCCCGGGAACCGACTTGACAGATAATCAGAGCAAAGTCACTAAAGAGAACCCACTGGGGGCCTCAGATGACCGCCTGCCCAGCAGGGCGACGCGGTCTGCTTAAGTCCAGTCTTCGCAGCCCCTACCCGCCTGCTCTCTGGGGAAATCCCCGCAGGCCGGACGAGGATAATCAAGGGACCTCCTCGTCATTTCGCCTAAGGTAAATGAGAATGGGTGGATGAGGGGAAGCCACTTGTAACCTCCTCATCCACCCATCCTCCTTCATTCCACTTCCCTCTCTTGTGGGAAGGTATAAATACTCTCCCATTTCCCACAAGAAAGAGGTGGGATTTTCTCTCTCTAGAACTCTTACTCTTAAAACGCCACCTAGTTCCTCACGAGCTAGGTTCTTCAAGGCATTCACGGACTGACTTAGGCATCGGAGAGGGTTCCCTCGGACAACCTCCGAGGCCCTGTGCGTTCTGTGTGCAGGGAGCCAGCCCATTCCGCCGGGAAAGGTCCGACCAGTGGAGTAGGAGGAAGGAGAGGTTAGCAAGATTAACCAGCTGCTAATTCAAAGCGATACCGATCAATACGAGCCCGAATTCCAAATCGGGTTAATTGATTCCAATACCAGAACAATGTGGATTAATACTTATGACATCAACTCATGAAAAAACATACGTGAATCAAATTTATGTGGATCAAATAAGGAAATTATAACATAATCTGTGATGAGTAGATATAATGTGATAGAGAGTACTTGGAAAGAAACATAATTTGCACATCCAAACCTACTGTATATCTGATTTACAACTACAATGGCGATATTCAAATTCACCGGCTTTTTCTCCGTTCAGAACAGCACTTTCAGATGGCTCCACACCATTAACCTAATCAAAATGAAAAAAAAAAATTCGAAACAATCTTGGATGAGCATACAATTTTTTTATTAATAGTGCTTGATAAATTTTCCCTAGGCGCTCCTCTTCTACCTTTCTCATTTGTTAAGAGATCCAATACCTCAAATCCAAAAAATCCCTGACTTGATGAATTTTAAAATCTGACAAATTGTGAAAATGCTTTTGAAGTCTGAAAAAAAAATGTCAAAGCTGTCCTAGAATAGTACAAGCTGTGATTCAGAGGCTAGCAAAGTGTATAAATAGTTAAACCCAGCATTCCAGCCCATGGAAGTAGAACAAGGAAAACGAGAAATTTCACGGGACTGAGTGAACGGTGAGCCTGGAAGTTTTAGTCTAGTTGAATTGTAAAACGGTTCTTTGTGGAATGTTAAAGAGAAAATGATTTTCAGAGGCTTTCCATTGAGAGAAATCGCGTTGGATCACGTTCCAGAACGAAGAGAAGGCAAATGATATTTTATAGAAAGGGTGCCATGAACAAACATATGAAAATAATCTAGAGAGAAATTAACATAGATTTTCATTCTCGTCAGCATACCTCGTTAGTTATCTCTCTTGCCATTTTTGCATAAGCAGCCTCCTGTGCATATTGCACATTCACCTTTACCTCAGCTTCTTCTTCTTCGTGCCTTCTCTCCTTCATTTGTAGCCAAACGGTTATATTGAAATCGAATGACAGACCGAAATCAATTATTCCCCTTGTAGTGTAACACCAATGTAAAATTTATGAAAAATAGTTTTAGCATAGGTGAGAAGCGCACCTCTTCCGTGACTTTAGGCAAAAATTGCCTCCATTTGTCTTCGAACTTTTCCAATAAGGTTTTTGCCATGACATGAAATTTATTCTTTTCATCATTGTATTTTATAGTGTTTTTGAAAACCAATCTTACATCACTATTGTAGACACCCGCATTTTGACTGCCAGGTGTCTATGGTAGTTTCCAAAAAAACACCCGATGATGATCGGACGCCAACGTGTCTCTACGCGCTCGGACATGGGCTCAAAACCATTAGTTGTTAGCTTAAGCACTTATGGTGTACAAATCTCACAAACCGGACCTCAAATCCAGGCCTAGCGGATCGTTCCGAGTCAAACAAGACTAATTTGGGTCAAAACCGACGCCGGAAATAAAACCGACTTTTTAGCGATTGGGTCAACCCCGGTCAAAGTCGTTTCCGAGACATACAAGACAGCCACCCAAACACAAAATCCAACTCAAAAACAACAAAAACCATCAAAAACCAAAGTCCACGGTCCAAAGCAATGGACCCGCGCGACCTAGTTGAGCCACTTGATCGAGTGCTCAACCCACTCGATCGAGTGCTCAACCCACTCGATCGAGTGGGCCTTATTCAGGCCAGACTGCAGGCACACTGGGCCACTCGACCGAGTCAGCTGGTTACTCGGTCGAGTAACCCTTGACGGGGTACCTAGGCCTTGCCTATATAAACACCCCATGCAACACACCTCAAGACACCTTTTTTGCAACCCTAAACTTTACAAACCCTAAAAACCCTAATCTACACACACTTCAACTACACTAGCAAGCCCTAAACCTAGCTTTAGGAATTCAAAACCCTAACCACCATAACTCATCCTACATACCTCGATTACTCCCGTGCAAGCCGCATCTAGACGAGTTCATACCGAGAACAAGAACATGTAGGTTGAGGGTGCCAATTCCCGTTCTTCTCTTTTCTCCTTTTTTCTTGCGTCGTGTCGCCTATCCTCGTCGTAGTCATCTCGTTTTAATTTTATTCGCGTCATATCGGCCACGCGCCACAGATGCTAAGTCATAGGCTTCATTGTAATTATGATATCTTGGCGAATAATATTCATTTCGTGTTAAAAAAACAATTCTTGACGATAATCATGACATCACCACGCGGCAGAAATGTTGTCATATGGCTCTTGAATTTGGCAACATATCTATGGGTAGAATGTCGGCCGAAATGTGTAACCGGCCCTAAGATTGTAAAATTGTCATCTCGTGTTTGTAGAAATGATAATTTTTTCGGGTGGTCATGAATTGTTCGAAATGGTTTAGTAATTTGCTCCAATATAACAATTTCTGTAGACACCCACATTTTGACCGCCAGGTGTCTATAATAGTTTCCGCCAAACACCCTATGATGATTGGACGTAAACGTGCTTTGATAGACTCGGATATGGGCTCGTAATCATGGACATTTGGTTTAGACTTATTACGGAGTACAAATCCTACGAAACCAACCTCAAATCCAGGCCCAGTGGGTCGTTTCGAGTCAAATAAGACTAATTTGGGTCGAAACCGACACCAGGGGTAAAACCGTCTTTTAGCGACCGGATCAAACCCGGTCAAAGATATTTTTTCCCGAGACACGCGGACCAACCGTGACACTACACGTCCGGTTTGGACTCAAACACTACAAAAAATCAGTTTAAAAAATATTAAACAAATCCGTTTAAGGATAGAATTCGACCTCAAGTAGGAATTCTATCCGAAGACCGAAACAGTTCACAAACCGAGCTCAAACACTCGGCCAGAACACCCCAGCCAGCCGAGATTCATTGCTTCTTCGCCAAGCAACGGAATTTGCGTTCCTCTCGACTTCCTATATTTCCTATCCTGAGCGGTAGTTCTAGTCCAACTACTTCTCCTAGCCAAGGTCGGGAATTCTCCTATAAATAGCCCCTTGCAACACACATTGAACATCGACAATTTTTTTCATCAACCTCAAAAAAAGAATCCTAACTCAACACGACACAAAAATCGTGACACACAGAAATTCTCACAAATTATTCTCACATACCACCTCGTTATACTGAGCCATTCCCGACGACTCCAACCCGACGAAACCGACCCTCCAACCGGCCGAAACCCGTCCAACCACACGTCCAAAATAACACCTTAACTCATTCCGCATCATCTCGACGCTCCCAAGTTTAAGCCACTTTCCGATGAGCCTTATCCCGAGAAAACAAAGCATGTAGGTTGAGGGTGTAAATCAAATCCGACTCTTCTCTTTTCTCTCTCTCTTTCCCGTTTTTTTCCTTCTTTTTGTGTCGAGTCGTCGGTCCTCGTTTATATGGGTCGTTCGTCACATATTTTTTTATTATTTCTAATAATCGATACTACAAAAACTAATTTTTATAACGTTCTTAAAATACGATATCGATTCTCTAATCGAATATCGTATCTAACAAGAACAAAATTAATTAATTCTCGTTGATGCTAAATAAAATCATTACATCTTTTTAAAAAAAATTCGACGATTTTATACGCGGAGAGAATTAACATCTTTTTCGTTAAAAATTCTTTTTTTACTTTTCGTTCAAAACAAATTTTTTTCGAAACCTTTTTTAAAATCATTCCGACTATTCGATATCGATTTCATAATCGAATATCGAATACGACGAATATCGAAAATATGAATCGGGTATAAATTAATCCATATTTGTACGCGATTTATAAAAATTAACGATTTTCGACAAAATAAAAAAAACCGGACAGCCTGCCACGCGACTCGCGCGGTGGCCTGTTCCGCCGAGTCTTTTTTTTTTTTTTTTTCATTTCCTCGCATTTCTATTTTTTTTTCTCGAGTCTTACATTAAAAGCGATCCTTCGCGACATACTTCGATAAATACCTTTTTGACCTCGGTCAACGCGTGTTAATCCATCACGTAACATAAATCTTTTCAAAAATCATGCATTTTATTTATTTACATCCTTATTCGATTTATTCATCGTTACTAACTCGTTTTCTCGTGTTTGTAGCAATTTATTTTTCATATTTTGTTTTTATCATTTTATTAGACTAAAACGAACTTCACATGCTAAAATAACTTTGACGTTATTAGTTTAATATGCATTAAACGACTTAGCAACCCATTTATTTATTTTTTCTCACACGACTTAGGAAAATAATCTCTGCATATCATTCAACCGTCAAACTAACGCGTGTACGTAAAATGAACGATATCTTAGTAAAGGCCGCTAAGTGCGGGCGGGGTTGGGTGTTCTCAATGAACTTCCCAACACGTACCCTCACCCCTTACTCAGAACCATGGTTTCCGGATGCCCGAATCCATTGGCAACGAGAGTCATTCAATACACGATATCCGATAATGTCGGTGTCGGTATCAAATGCTAAGGGACGAACCCGATAAGCTCTGACCTCGGAAATGGGTCATGTTTTAAATATGGCCCACTACGACATAGAGTGGGTTCGAATGGTTCCGAATAACCACAAAATTCGGTGGCGACTCCTACTTCGATTTAAAATTCAATTCGACCCATCTCGCCTCCCCAAACCCGCGCGTGGCCGCGTCGGGGTGGACCTATGTCATGTCCACAATTTGGCGACTCCGCTGGGGATTAACTGATGTGTCACTTACCATCGGCATCCTCAGGGTGAGACTCGAAAAGAAATCGTTCGATTATTAATGTACACGTTTTAGTTCAATGGTTCATGCATAACCCAAATTTTTCCCGGGCCGGTTACTTGTGACCGACGTCCCACTATACCACGTTGCATTCCTAAATGGGTGCACTAAAGACTTCGATGGCGGAACTCGCATGGGTTTTACGGCAGGTTCTAAGACCAACTCGGCTTAGGAAGTTCGTCCTGATTTGCGAGAAAGCGATCGTCGTTGGTATAGACCCTATTTCGACCGACCGAGACTTAGACTAAGAGCATACATGGTGTCATTATACTGTTTCCGTGACTACATGCTACTTGATCTTCTTTGGTTATTTTCAAAAACCGTCATTTTCAAAAAAACTTGCATCTTTTCAAACCTATCCATTTTCCAAAAACCCAGAAAGCTACCGAATTTAGGACTTATGATTTTGACTCAAAATAGTCTATTTTTAGCCAGTATGCTGCCCAAACTTCAACAAAATTTTCGAAAATTCGGCCCGATAAGATTTTTCGGTTTTCAGAAAAAATCGGGCCATCTTATCCGACTTTGTTCGGTTTTCAAATCCAAATTTCCTTTTCAAAACCTTCCTCTTCTTAGGACTTCCCGTATTTAGTAGTGTCGGGTCTTGTCATAAGTCATTAGAGTCTATAGCGTCGAAACTCTGTCGATCCTACATCACGAGTTTCTTCCTCATCCCAGTCCGCCTTATTTGTCGAGGCACGGCCCACCTGCGTAGGACGAACTCCTACAAAGGAAAGCCCGTTTACACATTCAAGTCCAAAGTCTAGGGAGTATCTCACGTGGACCTTCCTTCGAGCGGGACTCAGTCCACATAGCCGAATCCTAAGGGAGGCCCACCTTTTCCGAGTCACCCGTCTAGGTGTCTTTTCCGAGTCATTTCCTTTTCAGGCTTTTCCTCACTCGGGGGCCACGCTTCAGCAGAGCGATCAACCACGGTTGCTCTAAGGGTCATGGCTTACACGTGTTGTCTCACGTATCCCACTTTCGAGTCACTTAGGTGTCACACCATCTGAGTACTATCAGATTCTTTATCCTCACTCGGGGGCTATTCCCCAACCGAGCAGTCAACCACAGTCATCCTAAGGGCACCCCACACCCGAGCCATGACGCAACAAGCCATAGATGAATTGAGGTCCTCTTTGACCAAGCTGGAAAACATGATCACGTCGATGAGAGGAGACCAGATCGCCATCCTTACCCGGGTAAGTGTCGTGGAGCAGGGAACTCCCAGTGGCAGTATCGACACTACTGGGCCTTTAGCTGAATTGGCCAGTGCAGTCCACAAACTGCAAGAACAGGTCCATCTGTCGACCCAAAACTCCATCCACACGAAGAATGCTCGGACCTACACCCCACTGACCGATGAACTACCCGCCAATCTCAATCTGACGGGTCTTCCAATGTTCGAGGGTACTGAAGACCCGGTTCACCATATCCGGGCTTTCAAGGAGTTCATGGCCCTTAAGGGGGTTAAGTCCAACATGTTCAAACACCTGCTCGCTTCTTCTCTCGAGAAGCACCCAAGGGCCTGGTACTACCGGCTCGATTCCAAGAAATACAAAACTTGGGATGACGTGGCAACGGAGTTCGCTCGGAACTACGCCGACAACACGGAGATCCAGACCACTATGCGCACCCTGGAAGTAATGGCCCAGGAATCTAAGGAAGGATTTACAAAATATGTCCAACGCTGGAGGGCTGAAAGTGTCAAACTGGTCGATAAGCCCAGTGAAAAAGTGCTCGTTGAAGCCTTCGTCAAGAACCTCCTTCCAGCTTACCGGGTCCATCTCCGGTACGCCATCATACCTAGCTTCGCGGTCCTAACTGAAATGGGAACGAGAATCGAGGATGATTTAAGGTTGGAAAGCCTCACTAAGGCCTCCACCAAGGGATACCAAGGGGCCAGCTCATCAACGAGCAAGCCCACATCTACTGCTGCCACTCGAAGCATTTTTGACGAGGTAAACGCACTCGATACCTCGTCCCAAAAGAATACCACCCCCCGGGTATTCACCGACATAGGCACCACCTAGAAAATGCCCTGTAGAGGCTTTCATCAAAAGGCCTGATCACCCCGATAGGCCCAACACCTGATCTCCCGGTCGAACGTCGCTCCAAGGCCTACAACCTCCAGGCCTACTGTTAGTACCATCGTGGTAAGGGACACGATACCGAGAAATGTTGGAAGCTAAAGCACCTTATCCAAGATCTCATCGAGAGCGGGAAGATCCCTTTGCCCGGGGGTAAACCCAACAACAAGGATAACCCGTTGGCAACTCACGCCATCTTCTCCGGGGAAATAATGGATTGCTCACACCTCATTTCTCCATTTGTCCCGCAAATAAACGGGATCTGGTGCGACGACGAAGACGACGTCTATCTAACCAAAGGGGAAGCTGTCCCCATCACACCCGAGGAGATTCAGAAGGTTAAGTCCAAGGTCTTAGCCACTAGCCAAGCCCTTATCATTGCCGAGCCACTTAGGGTGGAGCCCGCCCCAGAAGAGCCGACTGCTGAAAAGGCTCTTGTAAAGCAGCTAAACAAGACTCGAGTTGACCTCTCTATATGGCAACTCCTAGTTAGCTCCCAGGAACATCGAGAGGCACTCACTAAGGCCCTCGATCAAGTCAAAATCGACTCTATGGCTACTCCAGCTGAAATGGTAGCCACGGTTCTGCCCCACCTAAAGGAGAGATCCATAGAGGAAGGCCCACTGATTACCTTCTCTAATGCTGATCTACCACCATTTGGGCCAGCCCACAACATGGCCCTCTACATCACGGTCATCTGCCATGGAAAGTACCTACCCATGACCCTAATTGACAACGGGTCAGCAGTCAATGTCCTTCCCTTGAGGACCGCCAAAGCCCTCGGCATCACCGAGGCTGATTATATTCCCACAGCTCAAACCATTCAGGCTTTTGACGGAAGCCCAAAGTCAGTAGCCGGAGCAACGAAACTCACTATCATAACAGGCCCGATAGAGAAGGAGCTGGAATTTCAAGTGATCGACGTGACTTCCTCCTTCAACCTTCTTTTGGGAAGACCTTGGATTCACGCGACCTGGGCTGTGTCCTCCACCTTGCATCGGAAAATCAAGTTACCTTTGCATGACACCGTCATCACTCTAGAAGCCACACCTATGACTGTGGCTAACTGCAACACCTCGGGCCGCACCGATCTCTGGGGGTTCGATTTCGTAGGGGCCATCGAAGAAGATCATCTCTTCCGTCCTTACTTCACGGTTCGCCTTGACCGAATGTTGCAAAATCTAGGCTTTCTGCCGGGGGTCACATCAAGGCCTGATCTCCCTGCAGGAAAAATCCTCGAAGTTTTGGACAATGGGAGGACTCAAACAGGACTGAGCTACACCCTAACTCCGGAAAACATGGGTCAAACCAGAACCGGCAAGATTATCTTTGTCACTCCAGTGTTCGAGACTGTCCAAACAGGCCTATATCGGCCCATCACCACGCGCCCTGGGACCCACTTGGCCTAGGACTGCAACTACATACCGGATGACATCTTCGCTCTTATCCAGTCCGAAGATGCTAAGAATGCTGAGCCCGCGCTAGGGTTACTTTTCGGAGAAGAACTCACGATCCCAACACCAAAGGAAGAGCTGGTCAGCCTCATTCTCCGAAGCCGCACCTTTGATCCATCCAAACTGATCTCAGAAGTCGGGTCCGAGACCGGAAGCAGAGCCTGGAGGAAGACTGTCAAATGGACTGACAGTCAAGGAAGAACTTACAAGCTGATCACAGGGGAAGGAGAAATGCCAGAATCTGAGTCGGAGTCAGAGTCAGAGTCTAAGATTGAGTCTAGTGAGTCCGGTGCTAGGGTCAGTCCTGTAACTCCCTCTCTCCCTCTAGCTATTCCTAGTGCCTCGGGGTTTGTCCCGGGCACCCTACCTATCCCGCCACTAACTAGTGATCAGATGGCAGCTCTCTTCGAGCTATTTTCTCAATTCATGATCAATAATAACAACCGTTCTGCTTACGACTTGTCTCATTTTCAAAACTTTCTAAATTTCAAAAATATTATGTGCAATGACATTGAGAAACCCGACGAGCAGGTGTCTACAGAGCCCCCTGCCGTCGGTCATGAATTACATCGGAAAGGCCTTTATGAATATGGTAACCGGCCCTAAGATTGTTACGTGCTAAGATATCATAATTACAACGAAGGGAACTTTGGCTCTTGTAAAGGGTACACCCGACATTTCGTATGAATATAAGCCCTAAGTTCGAGATGCAGGGAACTTAGGCTCTTGTAAAGGGTAGACCCGACATTCTACCCATAGGGTTGGCCACAATTTCGATATTCTTCAATTTTCCGCAGCGGAGTCGCCAAATTGAGATAGGTCACAGCCCGGCTTGGCTGATAACCGGGGAGATTATTATGGGCCTTGACGCTAGAAGACTCGACCCGGATCGACAATTGACAGGAAGCATCCGTCTTCTGCAGGTATTTAACCGTTTTTTTTCTTTTCTTCGAAAAATTGCCCGATTTCCCGAATTTTTCCCGAAATTTCGAATTCTTCGAAATTTTCGAAATTTCCTATTTTTCGAAAATTTTGGTTTTTCCGAAATTTTTCGAAATTTCCAATTTTTCGAAAATTTTTGGTTTTTCCGAAATTTTTCGAAATTTCCAATTTTCGGAAATTTTGTTTTTTTTTAAAATTTCCCGAAAATTCGATTTTTCGATTTTTTTTATTCTTCGAAAGTTTTTGACTTTTTGAAAATTTTTGTAGATCTGGTTATCCGAGCGTATGTCAATCATAGAGCCCTCAGTGAATATATCCAGATATCGTAGCTGTCAGATTGGCTCAAGGTCCCGACAAATAAGCTCAAGTCATCATATAAATCGAAAATATTGGGATGAAGAGCTAACATTTCATGGTGGGCCTTTGATTAGATGGAACGTCATCTGGTGGTTCCTTTCAAGGTTGACGGGGTTAGCTAGGAGGGACAAGGCCCGTTATTGGGTGATCTTGTCCTTGGACTGGACCGTCCATATCTATCCGGATCGTATTCTGAGACAGTTCGGTTCGTTTCAGCAGATCCCCGAGACGGAAGCAATCATTAGCGTTTCGCTCCAATTGACGGACGCTATGTGTGACACGTGGCTACAGCGCTGGTTTACCCGTGTCATGTGGACTATAACTCGCCCTTGTCAAACCACTTGGGTTTCTGAATCATATCGAAAATGGACCTCTGAAGAATCTCAGGAGACCCGTAAAACTTTGAAGACTGAAGAGGCTCTTGACTTGGCCCGTCGAGAATCGGCAAAAGATAATAGGCGGTTCTTTGATAAAGAGGAGATTCCAACTACCTTTGCTGAGCCTGGGTCGGGTTCTAAGTCAAAAACTAAGACTCGAGCTAATGAGACCGGTGCTAGTGATTTAGAGAGGAGGCTCGGACCAAAACTAGCGGTCCGAGATAGGCTAGGTCCGTGTGACGTGACCGGGGAATCGAGTTTGAGGAAGCGAGCCCGGGTTAAGGAGATTCCCTTGGTTATTAGGGAGCGTTCACCTCCACGTCAACGCCGGTGGGTGGAAAAGGAAACTAAGGACAAAGGAAAGGGAAAAATGCCTTAGTTTTTTTTATTATTTAAGTATTAGTATTATTTATTGTGTGCTGGATTTTTTTTTGATTTTTTGTAACTTTCCGGATTTGTCGGAATTTTTTTTTGAAATAAATAAAGAAGTTTATTAAAGAACCGTTCCTGTTTTCTTTTCTCGATTGCAGTGGTTGTGCCCTTTTGAGGGGCTGTCTACGTATCCATAAAAAATGGAATCAAACCAAACGTAGTTCAGACTTAATTTGCAATTTCGAAATACATCAAGACTATTGGTTCAAGATGCTTGTAACAGTAGAATTAATAATTCTAGCTTTCGAATTGTTCTTAAAAGTTTGAAAAAAGATGTTTTTAATAAACTTTTGCAAATGACATTGAGAGAGGTGGGTTAAGGGTAGTAGCGCTTCAGCTGGTCCAGGTTAGTTGGATTGACAAATTCATTCCCATCCAGATCCGTTAGCATTACTGCTCCACCTGATAGAATCTTCTTTACCAGATACGGCCCGGCCCAGTTAGGTTTGAATTTTCCCCTTGGGTCTACTGGTAATAAAGCTCGAACAGACTTGAGAACCAAGTCTCCTTCTTTGATGTTTCTGGGCCTTACCCTTTTGTTGAAAGCCCGTTGGATCCTCTTTTGATAGATTTGTATATTATTGAGGGCGCGAGATCGTCGTTCGTCTAAAAGGACTAGCGAGTCATATCGTGCTCGAACCCAATCGGCTTCAGGTACTTGACTTTCGAGTAGGATTCTGAGTGATGGCACTTCTAACTCAGTAGGTTGGACTGTTTCCATGCCGTATGTAAGGTAATACGGTGTTGCCCCGGTCGCAGTACGAATCGAGGTTCGATATCCCCAAAGTGCAAATGGTATCTTATCGGGCCAATCCCGGTAATTATCAGCCATCTTTTTGAGTATGGTGACAATTGTCTTATTAGCCGCTTCTACCGCTCCATTGGTTTGGGATTGGTAGGGTGAAGATGTATGCCTTTGAATTTTGTACTTGGTCAGCAGGGCTGCTGTTTCGGCTTGAAAATGGGTCCCGTGGTCACTAATGAATTCGTGAGGGATCCCATACCGGCATATTATCTTATTTTGAATGAATTTGGCAACATGGCTGGCATTGAGAATACGATAGGATTTAGCTTCGACCCATTTGGTGAAATAGTCGATTGCTACAAAAATGAAGCAGTGTCCTCCGGTTCCCGAGGGGTTTATCTTCCCAATTATATCGATTCCCCGCGTTGAAAATGGCCATGGTGATGTCATGGTGTATAGCTGGGATGGTGGCATATGTTGTATGTTGGCAAAAATTTGACAATTATGGCAATGTTTAACATACAGCTGACAGTCGGTTTCCATGCTATTCCAGTAGTATCCGAGCCTCATGATTTTCCGGACCAACATTTGAGCATTCATGTGTGGGCCGCATTCGCCATCATGTACCTCAGCCATAACTTTTTCAGCGTTGGTCTTATCGACGCATCGAAGGAGAGCCCCCTGTGCTGTCTTTTTGTAGAGTTGTCCATCGTCGGTGCGGATGAACTGGGTTGCCAGTCTTCACAGGGCCTTTCTGGCTCGATTGTCAGCTCCGGGTGGATATTCCCCGGTTGCTAGGTATGTCAACACAGCTTGATACCATGGCTCCGAAGATGCTAAGAATGCTGAGCCCGCGCTAGGGCTACTTTTCGGAGAGGAACTCACGATCCCAACAACAAAGGAAGAGCTGGTCAGCCTCATTCTCCGAAGCCGCACCTTTGATCCATCCAAACTGATCTCAGAAGTCGGGTCCGGGACCGGAAGCAGAGCCCGGAGGAAGACTGTCAAATGGACTGACAGTCAAGGAAGAACTTACAAGCTGATCACAGGGGAAGGAGAAATGCCGGAATCTGAGTCTGAGTCTGAGTCGGAGTCCGAGTCTGAGTCTAAGATTGAGTCTAGTGAGTCCGGTGCTAGGGTTAGTCCTGTAACTCCCCCTCTCCCTCTAGCTATTCCTAGTGCCTTGGGGTTTGTCCCGGGCACCCTACCTATCCCGCCACTGACTAGTGATCAGATGGCAGCTCTCTTCGAGCTATTTTCTCAATTCATGATCAAAAAATAACAACCATTCTGCTTATTACGACTTGTCTCATTTTCAAAACTTCTCAATTTCAAAAATATTATGTGCAATGACATTGAGAAACCCGGCGAACAGGTGTCCTTGCCTCCACATCTGATCGAGCAACTCGAGCAAAGGGAATCCCGCAATCCGGTAATCGAAGAAACCGAATTCATCAACGTGGGAACAACCTTAGAACCTCAGATGCTTAAAATAGGATTATCCTTAGATCCCGAGGAGAAACAACAATTCATAGTTCTCCTTCAAGAATTCAAAGACGTCTTCGCATGGTCCTACAAGGACATGCCAGGGATTGATCGCGAAATAGCCGAGCACCACCTACCGATCAAGGAAGGGTTCAAGCCGGTTAAACAAAAACTCCGACGCATGAGGCCCGAATGGTCCCTCAAAGTCAAAGAGGAAGTCGACAAGCAATTCAAGGCTGGGTTCATACGAGTCTCCGAGTATCCAGATTGGGTTGTGAATATTGTACCAGTCCCTAAGAAAGACGGTAAGGTATGCGGGGTATAACCAGATAAAAATGGCAGAAGAAGATATGGATAAGACCACCTTCATTACACCTTGGGGTACTTATTGCTATACTGTTATGCCATTTGGTCTCATCAATGCCGGGGCCACCTATCAACGAACCGCCACAACTTTATTACATTACATGATGCATAAGGAAGTGGAAGTTTATGTCGACGACATGATCGTCAAATCCAAACACAGGGATGGTCACATCACTGCCCTAAGGAAGTTCTTCACCCGATTATGCAAATACAACATGAGGCTAAACCCTCAGAAATGCAGTTTCGGGGTAACATCTGGCAAATTACTGGGTCATATCGTTAGCCAACGAGGTATCGAGGTCGATCCAGCCAAAATCAAGGCCATCACCGAGATGCAGCCCCCCATAACCGAAAAGGAGATAAGAGGGTTTCTCGGAAAAGTCCAATACATCAGCAGGTTCATCTCAAAGCTAACCATGGTGTGTGAACCGATCTTCAAGAAGCTGAAAATAGGGGAACGGTTACTATGGGACGACAAATGTCAAGCAGGCTTTGATAGAATCAAAGAAATTTTGTCTTCACCACCGGTCCTGATGCCACCTCAGCATGGTTTGCCTTTATCACTATACCTAACCACGACAGAGACAGCCATGGGGGCTATGCTAGCCCAAACGGTCAACTCCGAAGAACGGGCTATATACTACATCAGCAAGAAATTTTTAGAATACGAGTGTAAATACACCATGCTCGAGAAAACATGCTTAGCTTTGGTCTGGGCCACCAAGAAGCTCCGACATTACATGCTCAGTTACGAGGTACAAGTATTGTCCAGAATGGATCCAATCAAATACCTCTTCGAGAAGCCCATCCTCAACGGCAGGATATCAAGATGGACCCTCATATTGGCAGAGTTCGATCTGAAGTTCGTACCATTGAAAGCCATCAAAGGACGAATAGTAGCCGAATTTCTCGCTGACAGTCCCATAACCAAAGAAGGACACACCGACACTTGGTCCTTCCCGGATGAAGACATTTTCCACACTGACACCGAAGCGTGGGACTTGTACTTTGACGGGGCATCCAATTTCTGGGGATTTGGAGTCAGGATTTTACTAATCTCACCAAGAGGAGAGCATACTCCTGTATCCATCAAATTAGACATCCACGGGCTACAAGCCGCCGCCGACTTAGGGGTCACAAACCTCCGAGTACACTGTGATTCATCTCTGGTCATTAATCAAGCACTCCAAAAATGGAAAACTCGAAATGCTAATCTCGTGGCCTACCAGGCACGAGTAAGGGATCTCGAGAAACAGTTCCAGAAGGTAGAATATATATACCTACCTCGGGAAGAGAATCAGTTCGCAGATGCACTCTCAAAACTGGCATCTTTGCTAAATATTCCCGATCATATGACCAGTATGCCAATCTGTGTCGAAAGACGATCCGAGCCAGCATATATCCACGACATCGAAGAAATCGAGATACCTGATCCCGAGCCATGGTATCAAGCTGTGTTGACATACCTAGCAACCGGGGAATATCCACCCGGAGCTGACAATCGAGGCAGAAAGGCCCTGCGAAGACTGGCAACCCAATTCATCCGCACCGACGATGGGCAACTCTACAAAAAGACAGCACAGGGGGCTCTCCTTCGATGCGTCGATAAGACCAACGCTGAAAAAGTTATGGCTGACGTACATGATGGCGAATGCGGCCCACACATGAATGCTCAAATGTTGGTCCGGAAAATCATGAGGATCGGATACTACTGGAATAGCATGGAAACCGACTGTCAGCTGTATGTTAAACATTGTCATAATTGTCAAATTTTTGCCAACATACAACATATGCCACCATCCCTGCTATACACCATGACATCACCATGGCCATTTTCAACGCGGGGAATCGATATAATTGGGAAGATAAACCCCTCGGGAACCGGAGGACACTGCTTCATTTTTGTAGCAATCGACTATTTCATCAAATGGGTCGAAGCTGAATCCTATCGTATTCTCAACGCCAGCCATGTTGCCAAATTCATTCAAAATAAGATAATATGCCAGTATGGGATCCCTCACGAATTCATTAGTGACCACGGGACCCATTTTCAAACCGAAACAGCAGCCCTGCTGACCAAGTACAAATGTCAAAGGCATACATCTTCACCCTACCGACCCCAAACCAATGGAGCGGTAGAAGCGGCTAATAAGACAATTGTAACCATACTAAAAAAGATGGCTGATAATTACCGGGATTGGCCCGACAAGATACCATTTGCACTTTGGGGATATCGAACCTCGATTCGTACTGCGACCGGGGCAACACCGTATTACCTTATATACGACATGGAAGCAGTCCAACCTACTGAGTTAGAAGTGCCATCACTCAGATCCTACTCGAAAGTCAAGTACCTGAAGCTGATTGGGTTCGAGCACGTTATGACTCGCTAGTCCTTTTAGACGAACGACGATCTCGCGCCCTCAATAATATACAAATCTATCAAAAGAGGATCCAACGGGCTTTCAACAAAAGGGTAAGGCCCAGAAACATCAAAGAAGGAGACTTGGTTCTCAAGTCTGTTCGAGCTTTATTACCAGTAGACCCAAGGGGAAAATTCAAACCTAACTGGGCCTGGCCGTATCTGGTAAAGAAGATTCTATCAGGTGGAGCAATAATGCTAACGGATCTGGATGGGAATGAGTTTGTCATTTGCAAAAGTTTATTAAAAACATCTTTTTTCAAACTTTTAAGAACAAGTCAAAAGCTAGAATTATTTATTCTACTATTACAAGCATCTTGAACCAATAGTCTTGATGTATTTCGAAATTGCAAATTAAGTCTGAACTACGTTTGGTTTGATTCCATTTATTATGGATACGTAGACAGCCCCTCAAAAGGGCAAAACCACTGCAATCGAGAAAAGAAAACAGGAACGGTTCTTTAATAAACTTCTTTATTTATTTCAAAAAAAAATTCCGACAAATCCGGAAAGTTAAAAAAAATCAAAAAAAAATCCAGCACACAATAAATAATACTAATACTTAAATAATAAAAAAAAACTAAGGCATTTTTCCCTTTCCTTTGTCCTTAGTTTCCTTTTCCACCCACCGGCGTTGACGTGGAGGTGAACGCTCCCTAATAACCAAGGGAATCTCCTTAACCCGGGCTCGCTTCTTCAAACTCGATTCCCCGGTCACGTCGCACGGACCTAGCCTATCTCGGACCGCTAGTTTTGGTCCGAGCCTCCTCTCCAAATCACTAGCACCGGTCTCATTAGCTCGAGTCTTAGTTTTTGACTTAGAACCCGACCCAGGCTCAGCAAAGGTAGTTGGAATCTCCTCTTTATCAAAGAACCGCCTATTATCTTTTGCCGATTCTCGACGGGCCAAGTCAAGAGCCTCTTCAGTCTTCAAAGCTTTACGGGTCTCCTGAGATTCTTCAGAGGTCCATTTTCGATATGATTCAGAAACCCAAGTGGTTTGACAAGGGCGAGGTATAGTCCACATGACACGGGTAAACCAGCGCTGTAGCCACGTGTTACACATAGCGTCCGTCAATTGGAGCAAAACGCTAATGATTGCTTCCGTCTCGGGGATCTGCTGAAACGAACCGAACTGTCTCAGAATACGATCCGGATAGATATGGACGGTCCAGTCCAAGGACAAGATCACCAGATAACGGGCCTTGTCCCTCCTAGCTAACCACCAGATGACGTTCCATCTAATCAAAGGCCCACCATGAAATGTTAGCTCTTCATCCCAATATTTTCGATTTATATGATGACTTGAGCTTATTCGTCGGGACCTTGAGCCAATCTGACAGCTACGATATCTGGATATATTCACTGGGGCTCTATGATTGACAGACGTTTGGATAAATTTTTTTTTTCAAAAAGTCAAAAACTTTCGAAGAATAAAAAAAATCGAAAATTCGAATTTTCGGAAATTTTTTTAAAAAAAAAAAAATTCAAAATTTGGAAATTTCTAAAAATTTCGGAAAAACCAAAAATTTTCGAAAAATTGGAAATTTCGAAAAATTTTGGAAAAACCAAATTTTTTCGAAAAATAGGAAATTTCGGGAAAAATTCGGGAAATCGGGCCATTTTTCGAAGAAAAGAAAAAAAATGGTTAAATACCTGCAGAAGACGGATGCTTCCTGTCAATTGTCGATCCGGGTCGAGTCTTCTAGCGTCAAGGCCCATAATAATCTCCCCGGTTATCAGCCAAGCCGGGCTGTGACCTATCTCAATTTGGCGACTCCGTTGAGGAAAATTGAAGAATATCGAAATTGTGGCCAAGCCTATGGGTAGAATGTCGGGTCTACCCTTTAAAATGGCGGGATAGGTAGGGTGCCCGGGACAAACCCCGAGGCACTAGGAATAGCTAGAGGGAGAGGGGGAGTTACAGGACTGACCCTACCACCGGACTCACTAGACTCAATCTTAGACTCTGACTCGGACTCCGACTCAGATTCTGGCATTTCTCCTTCCCCTGTGATCAGCTTGTAAGTTCTTC
The DNA here is from genome assembly GCA_958450325.1 of Agrostemma githago. NCBI lineage: Eukaryota > Viridiplantae > Streptophyta > Magnoliopsida > Caryophyllales > Caryophyllaceae > Agrostemma > Agrostemma githago. Next base: position 25,506,544 of record OY288243.1, on the reverse strand, counting down.
CTTGACTGTCAGTCCATTTGACAGTCCTCCTCCAGGCTCTGCTTCCGGTCCCGGACCCGACTTCTGAGATCAGTTTGGATGGATCAAAGGTGCGGCTTCGGAGAATGAGGCTGACCAGCTCTTCCTTTGGTGTTGGGATCGTGAGTTCCTCTCCGAAAAGTAACCCTAGCGCGGGCTCAGCATTCTTAGCATCTTCGGACTGGATAAGAGCGAAGATGTCATCCGGTATGTCGTTCCAGTCCTGGGCCAAGTGGGTCCCAGGGCGCGTGGTGATGGGTCGATATAGGCCTGTTTGGACAGTCTCGAACACTGGAGTGACAAAGATAATCTTGCCGGTTCCGGTTTGACCCATGTTTTCCGGAGTTAGGGTGTAGCCCAGGCCTGTTTGAGTCCTCCCATTGTCCAAAACTTCGAGGATTTTTCCTGCAGGGAGATCGGGCCTTGATGTGACCCCCGGCAGAAAGCCTAGATTTTGCAACATTCGGTCAAGGCGAACCGTGAAGTAAGGACGGAAGAGATGATCTTCTTCGATGGCCCCTACGAAATCGAACCCCCAGAGATCGGTGCGGCTCGAGGTGTTGCAGTTAGCCACAGTCATAGGTGTGGCTTCTAGAGTGATGACGGTGTCATGCAAAGGTAACTTGATTTTCCGATGCAAGGTGGAGGACACAGCCCTGGTCGCGTGGATCCAAGGTCTTCCCAAAAGAAGGTTGAAGGAGGAAGTCACGTCGATCACTTGAAATTCCAGCTCCCTCTCTATCGGGCCTGTTATGATAGTGAGTTTCGTGGCTCCGGCTACTGACTTTGGGCTTCCGTCAAAAGCCTGAATGGTTTGAGCTGTGGGAATGTAATCGGCCTCGGTGATGCCAAGGGCTTTGGCGGTCCTCAAGGGAAGGACATTGACTGCTGACCCGTCGTCAATTAGGGTCATGGGTAGGTACTTTCCATGGCAGATGACCGTGATGTAGAGGGCCATGTTGTGGGCTGGCCCAAATGGTGGTAGATCAGCATTAGAGAAGGTAATCAGTGGGCCTTCTTCTATGGATCTCCCCTTTAGGTGGGGCAGAACCGTGGCTACCATTTCAGCTGGAGTAGCCATAGAGTCGATTTTGACTTGATCGAGGGCCTTAGTGAGTGCCTCTCGATGTTCCTGGGAGCTAACTAGGAGTTGCCATATAGAGAGGTCAACTCGAGTCTTGTTTAGCTGCTTTACAAGAGCCTTTTCAGCAGTCGGCTCTTCTGGGGCGGGCTCCACCCTAAGTGGCTCGGCAATGATAAGGGCTTGGCTAGTGGCTAAGACCTTGGACTTAACCTTCTAAATCTCCTCGGGTGTGATGGGGACAGCTTCCCCTTTGGTGAGATAGACGTCGTCTTCGTCGTCGCACCAGATCCCGTTTATTTGCGGGACAAATGGAGAAATGAGATGTGGGCTATCCATTATTTCCCCGGAGAAGATGGCGTGAGTTGCCAACGGGTTATCCTTGTTGTTGGATTTACCCCTGGGCAAAGGGATCTTCCCGCTCCCGATGAGATCTTGGATAAGGTGCTTTAGCTTCCAACATTTCTCGGTATCGTGTCCCTTACCACGATGGTACTGACAGTAGGCCTGGAGGTTGTAGGCCTTGGAGCGACGTTCGACCGGGAGATCAGGTGTTGGGCCTATCGGGGTGATCAGGCCTTTTGATGAAAGCCTCTGCAGGGCATTTTCATAGGTGGTGCCTATGTCGGTGAATACCCGGGGGGTGGTATTCTTCTGGGACGAGGTATCGAGTGCGTTTACCTCGTCAAAAATGCTTCGAGTGGCAGCAGTAGATGTGGGCTTGCTCGTTGATGAGCTGGCCCCTTGGTATCCCTTGGTGGAGGCCTTAGTGAGGCTTTCCAACCTTAAATCATCCTCGATTCTCGTTCCCATTTCAGTTAGGATCGCGAAGCTAGGTAAGATGGCGTACCGGAGATGGACCCAGTAAGCTGGAAGGAGGTTCTTGACGAAGGCTTCAACGAGCACTTTTTCACTGGGCTTATCGACTAGTTTGACGCTTTCGGCCCTCCAGCGTTGGAGATATTTCGTAAATCCTTCCTTAGGTTCCTGGGCCATTACTTCCAGGGTGCGCATAGTGCTCTGGATCTCCGTGTTGTCGGCGTAGTTCCGAGCGAACTCCGTTGCCACGTCATCCCAAGTTTTGTATTTCTTGGAATCGAGCCGGTAGTACCAGGCCCTTGGGTGCTTCTCGAGAGAAGAAGCGAACAGGTGTTTGAACATGTTGGACTTAACCCCCTTAAGGGCCATGAACTCCTTGAAAGCCCGGATATGGTGAACCGGATCTTCAGTACCCTCGAACATTGCCAGACCCGTCAGATTGAGATTGGCGGGTAGTTCATCGGTCAGTGGGGTGTAGGTCCGAGCATTCTCCGTGTGGATGGAGTTTTGGGTCGACAGATGGACCTGTTCCTGCAGTTTGTGGACTGCACTGGCCAATTCAGCTAAAGGCCCAGTAGTGTCGATACTGCCACTGGGAGTTCCCTGCTCCACGGCACTTACCCGGGTAAGGATGGCGATCTGGTCTCCTCTCATCGACGTGATCATGTTTTCCAGCTTGGTCAAAGAGGACCTCAATTCATCTATGGCTTGTTGCGTCATGGCTCGGGTGTGGGGTGGCCTGTCTGTAAGGGCACCGCGTAATCAGTAACTGACCCCGATCTTAGAATCAAAGAGTACATCCCGAGCAAGGAAAAGACTAGACTAGAAAAAGACCGGAAACTGACTTCTAGACGGACAACCCACAGACGGTGGGCCTTCCTTAGGATTCGGCAAAGTGGGCCTAGTATCGTTCGAAGGAAGGTCCATGTGTGAAATCCCCAGACTTTGGATTCGAATGTGTAAATGGGCTTCCCTTTGTAGGAGTTTGTCCTACGTAGGTGGACCGTGCCTTGACAAATAAGGCGGACTTGGGATGGGGTAGAAACTCGTGATGTAGGATCAACGGAGTTTCGACGCTATAGAAACTAACAACTTATGACAAAACCCGACACTGCTAAATATGGGAAGTCCTAAGAAGAAGAGGGTTTTGAAAAGAGAATTTGGATTTGAAAACCGAGCAAAGTCAGGTAGGAAGGCCCGATTTTTTTTGAAAACCGAGAAAAAGGTAATCGGGCCGAGAATTCGGGTTTTTTTTGAAAAGGTTTGGACAGCATACCGGCTAAAAATAGGCTATTTTGAGTGAAAATCATAAGTCCTAAATTCGGTAGCTTTCCGGGTTTTGAAAAAATAGATGGGCTTGAAAAGATGCAAATTTTTGAAAATGACGGTTTTTGAAAAGACCAAAGAAGATCAAGTAGCATGTAGTCACGGAAACAGTATAACGACGCCAAGTATGCCCTTAGTCTAAGTCTCGGTCGGTCGAATAGGATCTATACCAACAACGATCGCATTCTCGCAAATCAGGACGGACCTCCTAAGCCGAGTTGGTCTTAGAATCTGCCGTAAAACCCATGCGAGTTCCGCCATCGAAGTCTTTAGTGCACCCAAGTAGGAATGCACCGCGGTATAGTGGGACGTCGGTCACAAGTAACCGGCCCGGGAAAGAATGGGGTTATGCATGAACCATTGAACTAAAATGTGTACATTACTAATCGAACGATTTCTTTTCGAGTCTCACCCTGAGGATGCCGATGGTAAGTGACACATCAGTTAATCCCCAGCGGAGTCGCCAAATTGTGGACATGACATAAGTCCACCCCGACGCGGCCACACGCGGGTTTGGGGAGGCGAATGAATCTCCATATGAGATGGGTCGAATTGAATTTTAAATCGAAGTAGGACTCGCCACCGAATTTTACGTTTATTCGGAACCATTCGAACCCACTCTATGTCGTAGTGGGCCATATTTAAAACATGGCCCATTTCCGATGTCAGAGCTTATCGGGTTTGTCCCTTAGCATTTGATACCGATACCGACATTATCGGATATCGTGTATTGAATGACTCTCGTTGCCAATGGATTTAGGCATCCGGAAACCATGGTTCTGAGTAAGGGGTGAGGGTATGTGTTGGGAAGTTCATTGAGAACACCCAACCCCGCCCGCACTTAGCGGCCTTTACTAAGATATCGTTCGTTTTACGTACACGCATTAGTTTGACGGTTGAATGATATGCAGAGATTATTTTCCTAAGTCGTGTGAGAAAAATAAATAAATGGGTTGCTAAGTCGTTTAATGCATATTAAACTAATAACGTCAAAGTTATTTTAGCATGTGAAGTTTGTTTTAGTCTAATAAAACGATAAAAACAAAATATGAAAAATAAATTGCTACAAACACGAGAAAACGAGTTAGTAACGATGAATAAATCGAATAAGGATGTAAATAAATAAAATGCATGATTTTTGAAAAGATTTATGTTACGTGATGGATTAACACGCGTTGACCGAGGTCAAAAAGGTATTTATCGAAGTATGTCGCGAAAGATCGCTTTTTATGTAAGACTCGATAAAAATAAAAAAATAAAAAAGCGAGGAAACGAAAAAAAAAAGAGACTCGGCGGAACAGGCCACCGCGCGAGTCGCCTGACCGGCGCGCGACTCGCGTGGCAGGCTGTCCGGTTTTTCTTACTTTGTCGAAAAATCGTTAATTTATATAAATCGCGTACAAATATGGATTAATTTATACCCGATTCATATTTTCGATATTCGTTGTATTCGATATTCGAGTATGAAATTGATATCGAATAGTCGGAACAGATAAAAAAAGTTTTTTTAAAAAAAAAACCATTTTGTAGAAAAAAACGATGTTTAAGAAAAATCGAGGAAAACGAAGAAGAAAGGGCCTCGGATTCAGGTTGTCGTGCGAGTCGCCTGGGGATGGCGCGGCTCGCACGGTCTGCTGTCCCGGTTTGGTTTTTATCGAGAAATTGTTAATTTTGATAGATCGCGTATAAATATGAATTAATTTATACTCGATCTATGCTTTCGATATTCGTCGTATCCGATATTCGATTATGAAATCGATATCGAACACTCGGAACGATTTTTAGAAAAGTTTTATAAAAAAGCTTGTTTTGAACGAAAAGCTTAAAAAAAGGAATTTTGAACGAAAAAAGATGTTAATTCTCTCCGCGTATAAAATCGTCGAATTTTGTAACGATTTTATTTAGCATCAACGAGAATGAATTAACTTTGTTCTTGTTTGATACGATATTCGATTAGAGAATCGATATCGTATTTTAAGAACGTTGTATAAAAATAGTTTTTGTAGTATCGATATTAGAAATAATGAAAAATATGCGAAAACGACCCATATTAAACGAGGACCGACGACTCGAAAAAAGAAAAAAAACGAGAAAGAGAGAGAGAGAGAAAAGAGAAGAGTCGGGTTTGATTTACACCCTCAACCTACATGCTTTGTTTTCTCGGGATAAGGCTCGTCGGAAAGTGGTTTAAACTTGGGAGCGTCGAGATGATGCGGGATGAGTTAAGGTGTCGGTTTGGTCGTGTAATGGGACGGTTTCTCGTGGCTTCGAGGCCTCATCGGGAATATGTCGGGATTCTAATTGATATTGAGGATGTATGATACGTGTATAATTTCTGTGTAAACCGTGTTAAAACGTTGTTCTTTTGTGTTGGACGAGAGGTCCTATTTATAGGAATCGAGGTAGTCTTGCTTGTGTGACAAGAAATACCGGTTTGGAAAGGAAATACGAGAGTTTGAGAGGAAACCAAAGTCTCGTTTCTTGGTGAAGAAGCCAAATATCTCGGCTGGTGGGGGAGAGTTTCGGCTGTTTTGGATGTCTTGGCCGAGTATTTGGAGCTCGGTCGGTGTCTGATTCGGTTTCTGGATATAACTCCTACTTGAGATCGAATTCAACCTTTAATGGAATTGTTTAATGTTTATTGAAGCTGATATTTTGTAGTGTTTGTGTCCAAACCGGACGTGTAGTGTCACGGTTGGCTCGCGGGTTTCGGAAAAAATATCTCTGACCGGGTTTCGACTCGGTCGCTAAAAGACGGTTTTACCCCTGGTGTCGGAATCGACCCTGTAGACACCCGCATTTTGCCTGCTAGTGTCTATAGCAGTTCCCGACAAAACACCCGATGATGATCGGACACTAACGTGACTTAATACGCTCGAATACGGACTCGGAATCAATAGTATCCGACGTGGGCATTTAGCGGAGTGCAAATCTCTCAAAACCGACCTCAAATCCAGGCCCAGTGGGCCGTTTCCAATAAAATGAGACTAATTTGGGTCAAAACCGTCACTGGAAATAAATCCCGTCTTTTAGCGACCGGGTCAAAACCCGGTCAAAGACGAAACCGTCTCACAAAATCAGCCAAGTTCATTCTCGAAAACTGGCGCACAAAATCAGAATTCAAAATTAGCAAATCAAATCAAGAGTCAACATTTTCCTATAATAACTCAACCCATTTGATTCACTTGATCAAGCCTATAAATACACCCCCTAACCCTTTGCATTTTTCAGCTTTGAGAGTTTAAGGAGAGCCTTTGTAATCCTCATTCACCCTACATATTCTACCCTAATCTACCTAAACATCCTACACTACAACCCCAAGCAAAACCATACAAAAAAAACCGAGCCTTTTGGCCTCGAAAAACCGGCGGCATACATACACACACACACACACATACATATTCAAAATCCCGAGATCAAAACTCGTCAAAGACACACACCATAACTCACCCTACATATCTCGACACTTCCGCGCTCCCGTCGCTATTACGAGTTTGTTTCCGAGGCCATTAAGCATGTAGGTTGAGGGTGTAATTCAAATCCCGACATCTCTTTCTCCTTTCTCTTTTCCTTTTGATTATGTATATATATGTATATTATTATTATTATTATTATTATTATTATTATTATTATTACTAGCACTAACATTTTAATTCCGTTACTAACATTATTTTAATTTTGCTACTAACATTGTATTTATGTACTCTAACACCTAACATTTTATTTATGTACTCTAACCACTAACATTATTTATTTATTTATTTATTTACATTTCGTCATTAACAATTAATACCGTGTATGTGTATATGTACATAATAATACTAGTATTCGGTTTCAAATACGTTTGACTACGACGATCGCCTAAAGTCCGTCTAATCCCTTTACGAGTAACGACGGAGGTGGAGCCCTTTCGAGGAGCCCCGCCCCAATGCTCTCAAGGGCGTGACCTGATTGCAATCGGTTGTAGTTGAACGCATTCGATTCCATTTCAATTAGTACGAAACCCGTTGACATGAAAACCGACATCACATAATCCGGAAGGATTAGTTTCGATGTCGTGACGTAGAGGGATACAATTTCGTCACTAATTCCAAATTCCTAATCTATAAAAAACGTAAATCGAGTAAATAAACCCACATCGGCACGTAATTATAAAATTGGCGATTTTTCGACAAACAAAAGACCCGCGCTTAGACCCCCCATGCGAGTCGCACGCCGGTCAGGCGACTCGCGGGGAGGCCTGTTCGGCCGAGACCACTTTCTCGTTTTCCCGACTTTCTACCCTTTTCGGTCCTTACATTAATATGCGACCTTCGCGACATATGTCCATATTTTGAGACTCGTCTTTTCTTTACGACTTTTAGTCAACGCGTGTAAAGGCCATCACGTGAACCCATTTTTCTAAAACTCATGCACATCACGACACTTAAAACGATTTTGATCGACGGTCTAGCACTATTAATTTTATGTCGACGACTCTTTAGTCGTATCCGACACATAATTAATTTAGACTCCATTCCTCGATGTGATAAGTCGGGACAAGACATCGAGATTCGGGATCGGGCTAGCACCACGTCTAGGTTCCATATCTCCGTCCTCCGTTTAATACACAATATAATGTGTATTTAATCGAAGTTCGTCCGTTTGCACAACTTACAGTCTAGTTTATATTTATTATATACGGGTCCGTTTCTAACTAACGTTTACCATATTCTATTCGATTATTCTATTTTATTGCTCGTTGTATTGTGAATTCCGGGTTGTATTCCGCCCGTGTAATTTGTAATTTATTTACGAGTTTTCTATTTTCGATCTTTGCCATTTATTTATTTAAATGAACATCACATGCTAAACTACTCCGACAATAATTTAGATGCATTAAATGACGTAGCTCACACATAATTCGCATGTTTAGCTAAAAACGTTGTTTGCATATCATTTAGTCATTTTACTAGCGCGCGCACACGAACACGAACGATGTCTTAGTAGAGGCCGCCATGTGCGGGCGGGGTTGGGTGTCTTTAGTGGGCTTCCCAACACGTACCCTCACCCCTTACTCAGAACCTTGGTTTCCGGATGCCCGAAACCATTGGCGCTCGAGAGTCATTCTATATACGAAAGCCGGTTTAAACGGTATCGATATTGAAATGCAAAGGGACGAGCCCCATAAACTCTGAAATCGAAGTGGGCCGTACTTTGTGTACAGCCCATGACGATATATAGTGGGCTCGTATGGTTCCGAATAACCACAAAATTCGGTGGCGACTCCATTTTGACTTAAATTTCGAACCCGAGAACAATCTCACCACGAGATTCATTCGCCTACCCAAACCCGCGCGTGGCCGCGTCGGGGTGGACCTACGTCATGTCCACAATTTGGCGACTCCGCTGGGGATACCTGATGTACCACATGTCATCGGGGTTCCTAGGGTGAGACTCGAAGAGAAATCGTTTGAATATTAATGTACGCGCATTAGTTTAATGATTCATGCATAACCCAAATTTAGCCCGGGCCGGTTACTTGTGACCGACGTCCCACTATACCACGGTGCATTTCTACATGGGTGCGCTAAAGACATCGATGGTGGAACTCGTCTCGGTTTCGCGGCATGTCCTAAGATCAACTCGGCTTAGGGAGTCCGTCCTTCACACGAGAAAGCCATCGTTGTTGGTATAGACCCTATTTTGACCGACCGAGACTTAGTATAAAGCATACATAAGCGTCGTTATAATGCTTGCTTGACTACGTGCTACTTGGTTTCCGTGTCATTTTTCAAAAAAACCGTCATTTCAAAAAATGCGTCTTTCCAAAATACCAAATTTTGAAAAACCCGAAATACTGTCCGTTTCAAGACCCGTCTTTTCAAAATATCCAATTTCAAAACTCGGAATGCTGCCAAAATTTAGACTGATGATTTGACTCAAAATAGCCTATTTTCTAGCCGGCATGCTGTCCATTTCAAAATTCGAATTTCATCCACCATTCGATTTTTGAATTTTCAAATTCCATTTCGATTTCAAATTTCAAAATTCCATTTCGATTTTTTTTCAAATCCTCAAGATGCCATCCGCGATTTTCAAATCTCCGAGATGCCGTTTTGGATTTTCAAATCTTCGGGATCCTATTTTCGATTTTCAAAATTTCGGAAATCTATTTTCGATATTCAACTTTTCAAAAAACTCGGCCCTGTCGGCATGCTGCCAATTTCAAAAGTCGGGATCGCCTCCTCAATTTTCAAAACGCGAAATTACTCGGAACCATTCTAATATTTTAAAATGTCTGGTCCTATTGACCCACTGCCAATTTCAGGACTGTCCTCTCAATTTTCAAAATTCAATCATTTTTCAAAAACCTTCCTTATTATAGGACCTACCGTAATCCGTGTGTCGGGTCTTTTCGTAATACGTCGAAGGTCTTTGGCGTCGAAACTCCATCGATCCTACATCACGGGTTTCTTCCCCATTCTAGTCCGCCTTTTCCTAAAGGCATAACCGACCAACACGAGTCATACACTCGTAAATGGAAGGTTCGTCTGAACACTCGAGTCCTAACTAGAAAGTCACACGCGATCTTTCCCTCCGACAGGACGGTCCCCACGACCTTTCCTAGGGAAATCTTGCCCGTCTTTCTATCCGTTAGTCGAGTCATCCCAATTCAAGTCCTTTAACTTATTAAGGGTCTACCCTAATCACAGGGTCTATCTTTATTCAAGTCAAGTCAAGGGTCTCTAGCGTCGAAACTTTGCCGATCTTACATCGTAAGTTTCTTCCCTTACCCCGTCTGCCTTTCCTCGAGGCCGAGTCAACCTTTTACAAGGCATAGCCCTGTAGCTAAAGGTTCGTGATCCTTACACCTGAGGGTCACTCGTCCGACACTCGAGTCTTAGCAAAACCTTCAATCTCACTCGGGGGCTACCCTTTAGCAGAGCGATCAATCACGGTTGCTCTAAGTGTCAGGTCCTATACGTGTTGTCTCACGTAACCCGCATTTGAGTCACTTAGATGCCACACCATCTGAGTCCAATCAGGGTTTTCAGTCTCACTTGGGGGCTGTCCTCCACCCGAGCATTCGACCACAGTCACCTTAAGGGGTACCTTACGTTCATCATACACCGGCGTCCTTATGATGTCTTCTTCGAGTCGTACCTATGCTACGAACACCCGAGTCTCCTAAAGGTTTAGGTCGCCACGGTTAGTCCAAACACGTGACGCGGTCAAACATGGTAGCCCCATTTTCGGACTTACCCTCGTGCAGCTTGAGTCTCATCGTCGAGTCCAAGCCAGGGTTGTTACCTCGTCTAGGTCAACGTTCGAGTATCCCGGTCCAAGAGTCTTTGTCGACCCGTCACCCCGGGCCGTGTCTAGTTTGACTCCCTCTCTTGCATTTGCGCAAAGTCGAGTTTAGGCGAGTCATGGCACCTGTCATTTTCTCCGATCAAGGACCTTACCAAAAAGAACATATACCAACCGAGCATCTGGAAATCCGGATTTGATTCGAGTCTAAGTCTGAGTCCGAGTCTAGGATATCCTACATCCTCATTTCAAAGTCAGAGTCAGAGTCAACTGTATTCTGTCCTCTTTTCAAAATTCAATAAAATTAGCTTTTCTATCTCTCATATATGCTTTCCTTATGTGTTTCCGAGAACATGATGAACACCATCATACACTGTGAGCACATGCACGTGACTATTATAGGCACATCTATAATGACTGCAGGAACTAAGGCCCGTGTTTTCCTTTTCCTGTTCCATGTCTGGTATAGAAAGCCACATAACTACCCTTAGCAGGAGCGGTATCGAATCCTATGATAAATCTAGGTAGTCGTCTAGTTTGGGTTCAAGACGGGAGGCAAACCCATTTCCCACAATAAACACCCCTCCAATAAAACTGACCAATCCCTACTTTAGGCGTTAGTCTGACCAGAAGCAAAAAAAAAGCATCGTGACTCTATAGGCTTGATGCCAAAAATACCCAACTCGGGACGATGCTCCCACTAAGCCTGCTCGGAATTATGATGACAATACCGAGATCCAAATCACCATGCTTACCGTAAAGTACTCCACCGCGAGTTGCACTCACCAACTAGGCTTATACCTTACAAAGGTTTAGCTCCACAAGCCTAATCCAACCGATGGGCCCACCCCCATATCCACCCACAACATCAAAGGGAGGGATAGCCGTGAAAAAAAAAATGGACAAAAAACAGAAGTCCAAAGAAAAAAAGCAAAAGGACGAAACAAAAGAGCTGACCATGACCAAAAAAGAACTCTCAACATCCCTCGACCAGATACGATCAATCCCTTGACTAGGACACAGTCAACTCGAGTGAAGGATCCCACGACCGGGGCTAAGAGGTCAATCCAAAAAAAAAGGAATTCAAAAACCCATGACAATGGTCAACGGTCAACCCAAGTGAAAGTCCCTTGACCGGGGTACGGCCAATTCAAAACATTATCAATGCCCATACCATCCAATAGGGGAGAGATAATCAAGCTGGTCAGCTAACACCACATCTAGCCTTCCCACATTACAACCCTCAAGACCTTCTCGAGATCTAGGCTAAGAGACAGCCCCAAATTTTGAGGATTCGAGCTCCATAGGATACACCCTAACCATTAGGGCCAGACATGGAAATCAGATCCCGCATTATCGAACCTACCCCGATTGAAGTTCGAGTCATTTTTACTCGACTTCCCCCTTTCCTACCACATTACAATACCTTACCCTCGAAGCCTTAGCTCCACAAAAACGAGCTCCAGATTTCGAATCATCAAAGCCATTTACGACCTAGCTCCACATATCCAAAAACATCCAAACCAGTTACCAACCCCAAACATGGGAACTCAACCTGCGGTCGGCATAGAACATGCCCAAATAGTTCACACCACCTCTGGGGGCTACCCCGGGGAACGCTCACAGTCACAGGATCAACATCCTAACTGTTCTAGCCCTTTGATCATGACATCATTGGGAATGCACCTAGCCTACACCATCGCTATGGCTAGTTACACACAAAGCCCTAATAAACTAGGCAACATAATATATCTTTCAATTCACTGAACTACGGCTTGGTTTGATTTCACTACACGTGAATACGTAGGCAGCCTTTCAACAAGGGCACAACCACCCACATTGACACACGTTCAAAAAGCACCATCATTCCTGTCACGACACTGTCATGTTCTCAACAGTTAGCTTTGTCGTCCTGGGGGCTTCTTTTAGGCAGAAGTTCTCCATCCACCCACATAATCCAAATACTTTCAAAAATCTAGCCACCTTTCTATAGTGTGTCCTAGTACTCGGCTCAGTCAAAGACGAGAATCTATCAAGGACTCGAAGCAACACCCACTTTTGGGACTATACCCCAAAATCAAAGATCCAAAAGAGCACCAGACTATAACATTGCTACTACTAAGTCCTGTCGTTACAGTCTCGTTACAGACTACTGCAGCCACCCTATAGCACATCCTTCCCATTTCGATGTTCGACTGTGTTGCCACTCGCCTAGGCTACGGAATAGCGCAGCTTAAGAGTCTTGTCATCTTAGGTGACCCACCCCCCTACCGAGTCGCGGTCCAACCCCTCGAGAGTCCAATCGTGTCTGTCAACCCGTCCGTCGCGTCCAGAGTCGAGTCTGTCAGTATGCATCTCTCTTCGAATTTTTTACTTTGAAGTTTGCAAAACTTAGCCATTTGATAAAATCCTTTTCAACAAGGTCAAATTTCAGTCTATTTAAACTGCAAATTTCTTTTCTACCCCTTTCAATTTTGAAAACCTATCTCCTAGCACGTGAGTTGCTTTCAGGACTTCGATTTCAAAACGAAGCAAAAAACATTTTCCCCAGCGCAAGTCAGTCTATAGATGCTAATTGCATTTCCTATGTGCTATCTTGCTATCTGCTAGGCCTGCTATTTCTGCCTATGTATCTAACATTTCAGGTACCAGCTAGTGCTTCCCAACGGAACATCAAAGGCGGTGTTTCTCCTGGAATGCTACATGCAATTAAGTTGTCATGTGTCGGCATACGGGTACACCCAAGACTTCAGAAGCAAGTCCCGCGCAGCTACTTTACTCCCCAGCATGAGTCGGTGTTTCACCTAGATATTACGTGCAAATACAGGTACACCTAGGCCTTCAAAGGCAAGTCCGACTCCCCACGGAGCTATCGTCATCAGGACAGGTATGACCCCTTTTCTTATGGCTGGCGAGCCCTTCACGCAAGTCTAATGGACTATAAACGACCCGACCGGAAGGCTGCCAGGTCGTAATCCTCGATTGGCCAGGTAGCTACTCTGACTATCGCCTTGTCCAAGCCTCAGTCAGAGTGGGGGCTCTGTAGACACCCGCATTTTGCCTGCTAGTGTCTATAGCAGTTCCCGACAAAACACCCGATGATGATCGGACGCTAATGTGACTTAATATGCTCGAATACGGACTTGGAATCAATAGTATCCGACGTGGGCATTTAGCGGAGTGCAAATCTCTCAAAACCGACCTCAAATCCAGGCCCAGTGGGCCGTTTCCAATAAAATGAGACTAATTTGGGTCAAAACCGTCACTGGAAATAAATCCCGTCTTTTAGCGACCGGGTCAAAACCCGGTCAAAGACGAAACCGTCTCACAAAATCAGCCAAGTTCATTCTAAAAAACTGGCGCACAAAATCAGAATTCAAAATTAGCAAATCAAATCAAGAGTCAACATTTTCCTATAATAACTCAACCCATTTGATTCACTTGATCAAGCCTATAAATACACCCCCTAACCCTTTGCATTTTTCAGCTTTGAGAGTTTAAGGAGAGCCTTTGCAAACCTCATTCACCCTACATATTCTACCCTAATCTACCTAAACATCCTACACTACAACCCCAAGCAAAACCATACAAAAAAAACCGAGCCTTTTGCCCTCGAAAAACCGGCGGCATACATACACACACACATACATATTCAAAATCCCGAGATCAAAACTCGTCGAAGACACACACCATAACTCACCCTACATATCTCGACACTTCCGCGCTCCCGTCGCTATTACGAGTTCGTTTCCGAGGCCATTAAGCATGTAGGTTGAGGGTGTAATTCAAATCCCGACATCTCTTTCTCCTTTCTCTTTTCCTTTTGATTATGTATATATATGTATATATATGTATATTATTATTATTATTATTATTATTATTATTATTACTAGCACTAAAATTTTAATTCTGTTACTAACATTATTTTAATTTTGCTTCTAACATTGTATTTATGTACTCTAACACCTAACATTTTATTTATGTACTCTAACCACTAACATTATTTATTTATTTATTAATTTATTTATTTACATTTCGTCATTAACAATTAATACCGTGTATGTGTATATGTACATAATAATACTAGTATTCGGTTTCAAATACGTTTGACTACGACGATCGCCTAAAGTCCGTCTAATCCCTTTACGAGTAACGACGGAGGTGGAGCCCTTTCGAGGAGCCCCGCCCCAATGTTCTCAAGGGCGTGACGTGATTGCAATCGGTTGTAGTTGAACGCATTCGATTCCATTTCAATTAGTACGAAACCCGTTGACACGAAAACCGACATCACATAATCCGGAAGGATTAGTTTCGATGTCGTGACGTAGAGGGATACAATTTCGTCACTAATTCCAAATTCCTAATCTATAAAAAACGTAAATCGAGTAAATAAACCCACATCGGCACGTAATTATAAAATTGACGATTTTTCGACAAACAAAAGACCCGCGCTCAGACCCCCATGCGAGTCGCACGCCGGTCAGGCGACTCGCGGGGAGGCCTGTTCGGCCGAGACCACTTTCTCGTTTTCCCGACTTTCTACCCTTTTCGGTCCTTACATTAATATGCGACCTTCGCGACATATGTCCATATTTTGAGACTCGTCTTTTCTTTACGACTTTTAGTCAACGCGTGTAAAGGCCATCACGTGAACCCATTTTTCTAAAACTCATGCACATCACGACACTTAAAACGATTTTGATCGACGGTCTAGCACTATTAATTTTATGTCGACAACTCTTTAGTCGTATCCGACACATAATTAATTTAGACTCCATTCCTCGATGTGATAAGTCGGGACAAGACATCGAGATTCGGGATCGGGCTAGCACCACGTCTAGGTTCCATATCTCCGTCCTCCGTTTAATACACAATATAATGTGTATTTAATCGAAGTTCGTCCGTTTGCACAACTTACGGTCTAGTTTATATTTATTATATACGGGTCCGTTTCTAACTAACGTTTACCATATTCTATTCGATTATTCTATTTTATTGCTCGTTGTATTGTGAATTCCGGGTTGTATTCCGCCCGTGTAATTTGTAATTTATTTACGAGTTTTCTATTTTCGATCTTTGCCATTTCTTTATTTAAATGAACATCACATGCTAAACTACTCCGACAATAATTTAGATGCATTAAATGACGTAGCTCACACATAATTCGCATGTTTAGCTAAAAACGCTGTTTGCATATCATTTAGTCATTTTACTAGCGCGCGCACACGAACACGAACGATGTCTTAGTAGAGGCCGCCATGTGCGGGCGGGGTTGGGTGTCCTTAGTGGGCTTCCCAACACGTACCCTCACCCCTTACTCAGAACCTTGGTTTCCGGATGCCCGAAACCATTGGCGCTCGAGAGTCATTCTATATACGAAAGCCGGTTTAAACGGTATCGATATTGCAATGCAAAGGGACGAGCCTCATAAACTCTGAAATCGAAGTGGGCCGTACTTTGTGTACAGCCCATGACGATATATAGTGGGCTCGTATGGTTCCGAATAACCACAAAATTCGGTGGCGACTCCATTTTGACTTAAATTTCGAACCCGAGAACAATCTCACCACGAGATTCATTCGCCTACCCAAACCCGCGCGTGGCCGCGTCGGGGTGGACCTACGTCATGTCCACAGACCCAAATTCGTCTTATTTGACTCAAAACGACCCACTGGGCCTGGATTTGAGGCTGTTTTTGTAAGATTTTGTACTCCGTAATAAGTCTAAACCAAATGTCCATGATTAGGAGCCCATATCCGAGTCCATCAAAGCACGTTTACGTCCAATCATCATCGGGTGTTTGGTGGGAACTATTATAGACACCTGGCGGTCAAAATGTGGGTGTCTACAGAGCCCCCACTCTGACTGAGGCTTGGACAAGGCAAAAGTCAGAGTAGCTACAAGGTCAATCAAGGATTAAAACCTGGCAGACTTCCGATCGGGTCGTTTAGAGTCCATTAGACCTGCGTGAAGGGCTCGCCAGCCATAGGATAAAAATCATACCTGGCTTGACGCTGATAATGTCGCGGGAGCTGTCTTGGAAGCTATAGGTATACCTGTTTGCAGGTACATCCTATCTTAGAATTGCGTGGGAGCTTGCCTTGGAAGCTATGGGCATATCTGTTTACAGATATATCCCGATTCTTCAGTAGAAAATGTCGCCTGAGCTTTCCCCTGGGGAACTTTTCTTAGAATTTCTCGGGAGTCTTGGGTGTACCTGTATGCTGACATAATTTGTATGTAACATTTAGGTGAAACACCGACTCATGCTGGGGAAGAAATGATGATTTTTTTTTCGAAAATTTTGAAAAGGAAAAACGCTGATTTTTTTGAAAAGTTTGGAAATCAGGATGCTTGGGATGACTTGATTCCTAGTCGGATTCTGACACGGATTCCTGAAACTTCCTGGTTAGGCCTGTATGCCTAGATGAAGCAGGGGAAGTGATATAAAAGTCCTATTCCTGTGATGACTAGGGAAAGGGATATTCTCTATTATAAATAGAGAGTTCTGGCTTCTTATTTTTCATATTCCAACCCAAATCTTTTCTTCTATCTTAGAATTCCTTAGACTTTTTAGGATAAATAAAAGAAACTATTCTCGCAATGGGTATTGATCATTTGACTGCGATGCTTCAGGCGTGGGCCCAGGACTTTCGAGACGAGGATAAAGTTCAGCTAACTCAAATGGGAATTGTGGCTTTATTCCCACTTCAGCGACTTAGGGTAGATTCGCACTTTCTTGATGCTTGCTTATCCTTTTGGGATACTACCCACCATGTTTTTGCATTTTCTCGAGGAGAAATATGTCCTCTTCCTGAAGAAATTGCAGCTATAGGCGGTTGGTGCCCTAATGCTCGTGCTGCCATTCCCCCATTTTATCCTGACCCAAGGAGGAGATTAAGGGATTTTCTAGGCTTGTCGCATGCTGAGACAGCCCGTATGGTAAAGGGAGATTCAGCTTCCCTATTTGACCTGGCTGACAAATTTATGCATCCAGTTGGCGCAAGAATTACTTTTACCCATAGGCGTAGGGCTTTCGCCTTTTGTATGCTGCATCGATATGCCTTTGAAGGTCGGATGGATGCTGACTCTTGTTTGGGTGAGATCAGGCTGATTAGCATAGTTGACCAAATGGAGACAGGTCACAGCCCGGCTTGGCTGATAACCGGGGAGATTATTATGGGCCTTGACGCTAGAAGACTCGACCCGGATCGACAATTGACAGGAAGCATCCGTCTTCTGCAGGTATTTAACCGTTTTTTTTATTTTCATCGAAAAATTGCCCGATTTCCCAAATTTTTCCCGAAATTTCGAATTTTCGGAAATTTTCGAAATTTCCAATTTTTCGAAAATTTTTGGTTTTTCCGAAATTTTTCGAAATTTCCAATTTTCGAAAATTTTGATTTTTTTTTTTAATTTTCCGAAAATTCGAATTTTCTATTTTTTTTATTCTTCGAAAGTTTTTGACTTTTCGAAATTTTTTGTAGATCTGGTTATCCGAGCGTCTGTCAATCATAGAGCCCCCAGTGAATATATCTAGATATCGTAGCTGTCAGATTGGCTCAAGGTCCCGACGAATAAGCTCAAGTCATCATATAAATCGAAAATATTGGGATGAAGAGCTAACATTTCATGGTGGGCCTTTGATTAGATGGAACGTCATCTGGTGGTTCCTTTCAAGGCTGACGGGGTTAGCTAGGAGGGACAAGGCCCGTTATCTGGTGATCTTGTCCTTGGACTGGACCGTCCATATCTATCCGGATCGTATTCTGAGACAGTTCGGTTCGTTTCAGCAGATCCCCGAGACGGAAGCAATCATTAGCGTTTCGCTCCAATTGACGGACGCTATGTGTGACACGTGGCTACAGCGCTGGTTTACCCGTGTCATGTGGACTATACCTCGCCCTTGTCAAACCACTTGGGTTTCTGAATCATATCGAAAATGGACCTCTGAAGAATCTCAGGAGACCCGTAAAACTTTGAAGACTGAAGAGGCTCTTGACTTGGCCCATCGAGAATCGGCAAAAGATAATAGGCGGTTCTTTGATAAAGAGGAGATTCCAACTACCTTTGTTGAGCCTAGGTCGGGTTCTAAGTCAAAAACTAAGACTCGAGCTAATGAGACCGGTGCTAGTGATTTGGAGAGGAGGCTCGGACCGAAACTAGCGGTTCGAGATAGGCTAGGTCCGCGCGACGTGACCGGGGAATCGAGTTTGAAGAAGCGAGCCCGGGTTAAGGAGATTCCCTTGGTTATTAGGGAGCGTTCACCTCCACGTCAACGCCGGTGGGTGGAAAAGGAAACTAAGGACAAAGGAAAGGGAAAAATGCCTTAGTTTTTTTATTATTTAAGTATTAGTATTATTTATTGTGTGCTGGATTTTTTTTGATTTTTTGTAACTTTCCGGATTTGTCGGAATTTTTTTTTGAAATAAATAAAGAAGTTTATTAAAGAACCGTTCCTGTTTTCTTTTCTCGATTGCAGTGGTTGTGCCCTTTTGAGGGGCTGTCTACGTATCCATAATAAATGGAATCAAACCAAACGTAGTTCAGACTTAATTTGCAATTTCGAAATACATCAAGACTATTGGTTCAAGATGCTTGTAACAGTAGAATAAATAATTCTAGCTTTCGACTTGTTCTTAAAAGTTTGAAAAAAGATGTTTTTAATAAACTTTTGCAAATGACATTGAGAGAGGTGGGTTAAGGGTAGTAGCGCTTCAGCTGGTCCAGGTTAGTTGGGTTGACAAACTCATTCCCATCCAGATCCGTTAGCATTACTGCTCCACCTGATAGAATCTTCTTTACCAGATACGGCCCGACCCAGTTAGGTTTGAATTTTCCCCTTGGGTCTACTGGTAATAAAGCTCGAACAGACTTGAGAACCAAGTCTCCTTCTTTGATGTTCCTGGGCCTTACCCTTTTGTTGAAAGCCCGTTGGATCCTCTTTTGATAGATTTGTATATTATTGAGGGCGCGAGATCGTCGTTCGTCTAAAAGGACTAGCGAGTCATATCGTGCTCGAACCCAATCGGCTTCAGGTACTTGACTTTCGAGTAGGATTCTGAGTGATGGCACTTCTAACTCAGTAGGTTGGACTGCTTCCATGTCGTATGTAAGGTAATACGGTGTTGCCCCGGTCGCAGTACGAATCGAGGTTCGATATCCCCAAAGTGCAAATGGTATCTTGTCGGTCCAATCCCGGTAATTATTAGCCATCTTTTTTAGTATGGTGACAATTGTCTTATTAGCCACTTCTACCGCTCCATTTGTTTGGGGTCGGTAGGGTGAAGATGTATGCCTTTGAATTTTGTACTTGGTCAGCAGGGCTGCTGTTTCGGCTTGAAAATGGGTCCCGTGGTCACTAATGAATTCGTGAGGGATCCCATACCGGCATATTATCTTATTTTGAATGAATTTGGCAACATGGCTGGCGTTGAGAATACGATAGGATTCAGCTTCGACCCATTTGGTGAAATAGTCGATTGCTACCAAAATGAAGCAGTGTCCTCCGGTTCCCGAGGGGTTTATCTTCCCAATTATATCGATTCCCCACGTTGAAAATGGCCATGGTGATGTCATGGTGTATAGCAGGGATGGCGGCATATGTTGTACGTTGGCAAAAATTTGACAATTATGGCAATGTTTAACATATAGCTGACAGTCGGTTCCATGCTATTCCAGTAGTATCCGAGCCTCATGATTTTCCGGACCAACATTTGGGCATTCATGTGTGGGCCGCATTCGCCATCATGTACCTCAGCCATAACTTTTTCAGCTTTGGTCTTATCGACGCATCAAAGGAGAGCCCCCTATGCTGTCTTTTTGTAGAGTTGCCCATCGTCGACGCAGGGCCTTTCTGGCTCGATTGTCAGCTCCGGGTGGATATTCCCCGGTTGTTAGGTATGTCAACACAGCTTGATACCTTGGCTCGGGATCAGGTATCTCGATTTCTTCGATGTCGTGGATATATGCTGGCTCGGATCGTCTTTCGACACAGATTGGCATACTGGTCATATGATCGGGAATATTTAGCAAAGATGCCAGTTTTGAGAGTGCATCTGCGAACTGATTCTCTTCCCGAGGTAGGTATATATATTCTTCCTTCGGGAACTGCTTCTCGAGATCCCTTACTCGTGCCTGGTAGGCCACGAGATTAGCATTTCGAGTTTTCCATTTTTGGAGTGCTTGATTAATGACCAGAGATGAATCACCGTGTACTCGGAGGTTTGTGACCCCTAAGTCGGCGGCGGCTTGTAGCCCGTGGATACATGCTTCATACTCAGCAGCGTTATTACTGACGTCGAAGTCTAATTTGATGGATACGGGAGTATGCTCTCCTCTTGGTGAGATTAGGAGAATCCTGACTCCAAATCCCCAGAAATTGGATTCCCCGTCAAAGTACAAGTCCCACGCTTCGGTGTCAGTGTGGAAAATGTCTTCATCCGGGAAGGACCAAGTGTCGGTGTGTCCTTCTTCGGTTATGGGACTGTCAGCGAGAAATTCGGCTACTATTCGTCCTTTGATGGCTTTCAATGGTACGAACTTCAGATCGAACTCTGCCAACATGAGGGTCCATCTTGATATCCTACCGTTGAGGATGGGCTTCTCGAATAGGTATTTGATTGGATCCATTCTGGACAATACTTGTACCTCATAACTGAGCATGTAATGTCGGAGCTTCTTGGTGGCCCAGACCAAAGCTAAGCATGTTTTCTCGAGCATGGTGTATTTACACTCGTATTCTAAAAATTTCTTGCTGATGTAGTATATAGCCCGTTCTTCGGAGTTTACCGTTTGGGCTAGCATAGCCCCCATGGCTGTCTCTGTCGTGGTTAGGTATAGTGACAAAGGCAAACCATGCTGAGGTGGCATCAGGACCGGTGGTGAAGACAAAATTTCTTTGATTCTATCAAAGGATGCTTGACATTTGTCGTCCCATAGTAACCGTTCCCCTATTTTCAGCTTCTTGAAGATCGGTTCACACACCATGGTTAGCTTTGAGATAAACCTGCTGATGTATTGGACTTTTCCGAGAAACCCTCTTATCTCCCTTTCGGTTTTGGGGGGCTGCATCTCGGTGATGGCCTTGATTTTGGCTGGATCGACCTCGATACCTCGTTGGCTAACGATATGACACAGTAATTTGCCAGATGTTACCCCAAAACTGCATTTCTGAGGGTATAGCCTCATGTTGTATTTGCGTAATCGGGTGAAGAACTTCCTTAGGGCGGTGATGTGACCATCCCTGTCTTTGGATTTGACGATCATGTCGTCGACGTAAACTTCCACTTCCTTATGCATCATGTCATGTAATAAAGTTTTGGCGGTTCGTTGATAGGTGGCCCCGGCATTGATGAGACCAAATGGCATAACAGTATAGCAATAAATACCCCAAGGTGTAATGAAGGTGGTCTTATCCATATCTTCTTCTGCCATTTTTATCTTGTTATACCCCGCATACCCGTCCATAAATGATAGGAGGGCATGATCAGCTGTGTTATCCACCAGTATATCGATGTGTGGTAACGGGAAATCGTCTTTCGGGCTCGCCTTGTTGAGATCCCGAAAGTCGACACAGACACGTACCTTACCGTCTTTCTTAGGGACTGGTACAATATTCGCAACCCAATCTGGATACTCGGAGACTCGTATGAACCCAACATTGAATTGCTTGTCGACTTCCTCTTTGACTTTGAGGGACCATTCGGGCCTCATGCGTCGGAGTTTTTGTTTAACCGGCTTGAACCCTTCCTTGATCGGTATGTGGTGCTCGGCTATTTCGCGATCAATCCCTGGCATGTCCTTGTAGGACCATGCGAAGACGTCTTTGAGTTCTTGAAGGAGAACTATGAATTGTTGTTTCTCCTCGGGATCTAAGGATAATCCTATTTTAAGCATCTGAGGTTCTAAGGTTGTTCCCACGTTGATGGATTCGGTTTCTTCGATTACCGGATTGCGGGATTCCCTTCGCTCTAGTTGCTTGATCAGATGTGGAGGCAAGGACACCTGTTCGCCGGGTTTCTCAATGTCATTGCACATAATATTTTTGAAATTGAGAAAGTTTTGAAAATGAGACAAGTCGTAAGTAGAACGGTTGTTATTATTGATCATGAATTGAGAAAATAGCTCGAAGAGAGCTGCCATCTGATCACTAGTCAGTGGCGGGATAGGTAGGGTGCCCGGGACAAACCCCGAGGCACTAGGAATAGCTAGAGGGAGAGGGGGAGTTACAGGACTGACCCTAGCACCGGACTCACTAGACTCAATCTTAGACCCTGACTCGGACTCCGACTCAGACTTAGACTCAGATTCTGGCATTTCTCCTTCCCCTATGATCAGCTTGTAAGTTCTTCCTTGACTGTCAGTCCATTTGACGGTCTTCCTCCAGGCTCTGCTTCCGGTCCCGGACTCGACTTCTGAGATCAGTTTGGATGGATCAAAGGTGCGGCTTCGGAGAATGAGGCTGACCAGCTCTTCCTTTGGTGTTGGGATCGTGAGTTCCTCTCCGAAAAGTAGCCCTAGCGCGGGCTCAGCATTCTTAGCATCTTCGGACTGGATAAGAGCGAAGATGTCATCCGGTATGTAGTTGCAGTCCTGGGCCAAGTGGGTCCCAGGGCGCGTGCTGATGGGCCGATATAGGCCTGTTTGGACAGTCTCGAACACTGGAGTGACAAAGATAATCTTGCCGGTTCCGGTTTGACCCATGTTTTCCGGAGTTAGGGTGTAGCCCAGGCCTGTTTGAGTCCTCCCATTGTCCAAAACTTCGAGGATTTTTCCTGCAGGGAGATCGGGCCTTGATGTGACCCCGGTAGAAAGCCTAGATTTTGCAATATTCGGTCAAGGCGAACCGTGAAGTAAGGACGGAAGAGATGATCTTCTTCGATGGCCCCTACGAAATTGAACCCCCAGAGATCGGTGCGGCCCGAGGTGTTGCAGTTAGCCACAGTCATAGGTGTGGCTTCTAGAGTGATGACGGTGTCATGCAAAGGTAACTTGATTTTCCCATGCAAGGTGGAGGACACAGCCCTGGTCGCGTGGATCCAAGGTCTTCCTAAAAGAAGGTTCAAGGAAGAAGTCACGTCGATCACTTGAAACTCTAGCTCCTTCTCTATTGGGCCCGTTATGATAGTGAGTTTCGTGGCTCCGGCTACTGACTTTGGGCTTCCGTCAAAAGCCTGAATGGCTTGAGCTGTGGGAATGTAGTCGGCCTCGGTGATGCCGAGGGCTTTGGCGGTCCTCAAGGGGAGGACATTGACTGCTGACCCGTCGTCAATTAGGGTCATAGGTAGGTACTTTCCACGGCAGATGACCGTGATGTAGAGGGCCATGTTGTGGGCTGGCCCAAATGGTGGTAGATCAGCATTAGAGAAGGTAATCAGTGGGCCTTCTTCTATGGATCTCCCCTTTAGGTGGGGCAGAACCGTGGCTACCATTTCAGCAGAAGTAGCCACAAAGTCGATTTTGACTTGATCGAGGGCCTTAGTGAGTGCCTCTCGATGTTCCTAGGAGCTAACTAGGAGTTGCCATATAGAGAGGTCAACTCGAGTCTTGTTTAGCTGCTTTACAAGAGCCTTTTCAGCAGTCGGCTCTTCTGGGGCGGGCTCCACCCTAAGTGGCTCGGCAATGATAAGGGCTTGGCTAGTGGCTAAGACCTTGGACTTAACCTTCTGAATCTCCTCGGGTGTGATGGGGACAGCTTCCCCTTTGGTGAGATAGACGTCGTCTTCGTCCTCGCACCGGATCCCGTTTATTTGCGGGACAAATGGAGAAATAAGGTGTTGGCAATCCATTATTTCCCCGGAGAAGATGGCGTGAGTTGCCAACGGGTTGTCCTTGTTGTTGGGTTTACCCCCGGGCAAAGGGATCTTCCCGCTCTCGATGAGATCTTGGATAAGGTGCTTTAGCTTCCAACATTTCTCGGTATCGTGTCCCTTACCACGATGGTACTGACAGTAGGCCTGGAGGTTGTAGGCCTTGGAGCGACGTTCGACCGGGAGATCAGGTGTTGGGCCTATCGGGGTGATCATGCCTTTTGATGAAAGCCTCTGCAGGGCATTTTCATAGGTGGTGCCTATGTCGGTGAATACCCGGGGGGTGGTATTCTTCTGGGACGAGGTATCGAGTGCGTTTACCTCGTCAAAAATGCTTCGAGTGGCAGCAGTAGATGTGGGCTTGCTCGTTGATGAGCTGGCCCCTTGGTATCCCTTGGTGGAGGCCTTAGTGAGGCTTTCCAACCTTAAATCATCCTCGATTCTCGTTCCCATTTCAGTTAGGACCGCGAAGCTAGGTATGATGGCGTACCAGAGATGGACCCGGTAAGCTGGAAGGAGGTTCTTGACGAAGGCTTCAACGAGCACTTTTTCACCGGGCTTATCGACTAGTTTGACGCTTTCGGCCCTCCAGCGTTGGAGATATTTTGTAAATCCTTCCTTAGGTTCCTGGGCCATTACTTCTAGGGTGCGCATAGTGGTCTGGATCTCCGTGTTGTCGGCGTAGTTCCGAGCGAACTCCGTTGCCACGTCATCCCAAGTTTTTGTATTTCTTGGAATCGAGCCGGTAGTACCAGGCCCTTGGGTGCTTCTCGAGAGAAGAAGCGAACAGGTGTTTGAACTTGTTGGACTTAACCCCCTTAAGGGCCATGAACTCCTTGAAAGCCCAGATATGGTGAACCGGGTCTTCAGTACCATCGAACATTGGCAGACCCGTCAGATTGAGATTGGCGGGTAGTTCATCGGTTAGTGGGGTGTAGGTCCGAGCATTCTCCGTGTGGATGGAGTTTTGGGTCGACAGATGGACCTGTTCCTGCAGTTTGTGGACTGCACTGGCCAATTCGGCTAAAGGCCCAGTAGTGTCGATACTGCCACTGGGAGTTCCCTGCTCCACGGCACTTACTCGGGTAAGGATGGCGATCTGGTCTCCTCTCATCGACGTGATCATGTTTTCCAGCTTGGTCAAAGAGGACCTCAATTCATCTATAGCTTGTTGCGTCATGGCTCGGGTGTGGGGTGGCCTGTCTGTAAGGGCACCGCGTAATCAGTAACTGACCCAGATCTTAGAATCGAAGAGTACATCCCGAGCAAGGAAAAGACTAGACTAGAAAAAGACCGGAAACTGACTTCTAGACGGACAACCCGCGGACGGTGGGCCTTTCTTAGGATTCGGCAAAGTGAGCCTAGTCCCGTTCGAAGGAAGGTCCATGTGTGAAATCCCCAGACTTTGGACTCGAATGTGTAAATGGGCTTCCCTTTGTAGGAGTTTGTCCTACGTAGGTGGACCGTGCCTTGACAAATAAGGCGGACTTGGGATGGGGTAGAAACTCGTGATGTAGGATCAACGGAGTTTCGACGCTATAGAAACTAACAACTTATGACAAGACCCGACACTGCTAAATAAGGGAAGTCCTAAGAAGAAGAGGGTTTTGAAAAGAGAATTTGGATTTGAAAACCGAGCAAAGTCGGGTAGGAAGGCCCGATATTTTTTGAAAACCGAGAAAAAGGTTATCGGGCCGAGAATTCGGGGTTTTTTTTGAAAAGGTTTGGACAGCATACCGGCTAAAAATAGGCTATTTTGAGTCAAAATCATAAGTCCTAAATTCGGTAGCTTTCCGGGTTTTGAAAAAATAGATGGGTTCGAAAAGATGCAATTTTTTGAAAATGACGGTTTTTGAAAAGACCAAAGAAGATCTAGTAGCATGTAGTCACGGAAACAGTATAACGACGCCATGTATGCCCTTAGTCTAAGTCTCGGTCGGTCGAATAGGGTCTATACCAACAACGATCGCATTCTCGCAAATCAGGACGGACCTCCTAAGCCGAGTTGGTCTTAGAATCTGCCGTAAAACCCATGCGAGTTCCGCCATCGAAGTCTTTAGTGCACCCAAGTAGGAATGCACCGCGGTATAGTGGGACGTCGGTCACAAGTAACCGGCCCGGGAAAGAATGGGGTTATGCATGAAGCATTGAACTAAAACGTGTACATTACTAAACAAACGATTTCTTTTCGAGTCTCACCCTGAGGATGCCGATGGTAAGTGACACATCAATTAATCCCCAGCAGAGTCGCCAAATTGTGGTCATGACATAGATCCGCCCCGACGCGGCCACGCGCGGGTTTGGGGAGGCGAATGAATCTCCATATGAGATGGGTCGAATTGAATTTTAAATCGAAGTGGGAGTCTCCACAGAATTTTATGGTTATTCGAAACCATTCGAACCCACTCTATGTCGTAGTGGGCCATATTTAAAACATGGCCCATTTCCGATGTCAGAGCTTATCGGGTTCGTCCCTTAGCATTTGATACCGATAACGACATTATCAGATATCGTGTATTGAATGACTCTCGTTGCCAATGGATTCGGGCATCCGGAAACCATGGTTCTGAGTAAGGGGTGAGGGTACGTGTTGGGAAGTTCATTGAGAACACCCAACCCCGCCCGCACTTAGCGGCCTTTACTAAGATATCGTTTGTTTTACGTACACGCGTTAGTTTGACGGTTGAATGATATGCAGAGATTATTTTCCTAAGTCGTGTGAGAAAAATAAATAAATGGGTTGCTAAGTCGTTTAATGCATATTAAACTAATAACGTCAAAGTTATTTTAGATTGTGAAGTTCGTTTTAGTCTAATAAAACGATAAAAACAAAATATGAAAAATAAGTTGCTACAAACACGAGAAAACGAGTTAGTAACGATGAATAAATCGAATAACGATGTAAATAAATAAAATGCATGATTTTTGAAAAGATTTATGTTACGTGATGGATTAACACGCGTTGACCGAGGTCAAAAAGGTATTTATCGAAGTATGTCGCGAAAGATCGCTTTTTATGTAAGAATCGAGAAAAATAAAAAAATTGGAAAGCGAGGAAACGAAAAAAAAAGAGACTCGGCGGAACAGGCCACCGCGCGAGTCGCCTGACCGGCGCGCGACTCGCGTGGCAGGCTGTCCGGTTTTTCTTACTTTGTCGAAAAATCGTTAATTTATATAAATCGCATACAAATATGGATTAATTTATACCCGATTCATATTTTCGATATTCGTTGTATTCGATATTCGATTATGAAATTGATATCGAATAGTCGGAACAGATAAAAAAAGTTTTTTAAAAAAAACCGTTTTGTAGAAAAAAACGATGTTTAAAAAAAATCGAGGAAAACGAAGAAGAAAGGGCCTCGGATTCAGGCCGCCGTGCGAGTCGCCTGGGGATGGTGCGGCTCGCACGGTCTGCTGTCCCGGTTCGATTTTTCTCGAGAAATTGTTAATTTCGATAGATCGCGTATAAATATGAATTAATTTATACTCGATCTATGCTCTCGATATTCGTCGTATCCGATATTCGATTATGAAATCGATATCGAACACTCGGAACGATTTTTAGAAAAGTTTTATAAAAAAGCATGTTTTGAACGAAAAGCTTAAAAAAAGGAATTTTGAACGAAAAAAGATGTTAATTCTCTCCGCGTATAAAATCGTCGAATTTTGTAACGATTTTATTTAGCATCAACGAGAATGAATTAACTTTGTTCTTGTTTGATACGATATTCGATTAGAGAATCGATATCGTATTTTAAGAACGTTGTATAAAAATAGTTTTTGTAGTATCGATATTAGAAATAATGAAAAATATGCGAAAACGACCCATATTAAACGAGGACCGACGACTCGACAAAAAGAAAAAAAACGAGAAAGAGAGAGAGAGAGAAAAGAGAAGAGTCGGGTTTGATTTACACCCTCAACCTACATGCTTTGTTTTCTCGGGATAAGGTTCGTCGGAAAGTGGTTTAAACTTGGGAGCGTCGAGATGATGCGGGATGAGTTAAGGTGTCGGTTAGGTCGTGTAATGGGACGCTTTCTCGGGGCTTCGAGGCCTCGTCTGGAATATGTCGGGATTCTAATTGATATTGAGGATGTATGATACGTGTATAATTTCTGTGTAAACCGTGTTAAAACGCTGTTCTTTTGTGTTGGACGAGAGGTCCTATTTATAGGAATCGAGGTAGTCTTGCTTGTGTGACAAGAAATACCGGTTTGGATAGGAAATACGAGAGTTTGAGAGGAAACCAAAGTCTCGTTTCTTTGTGAAGAAGCCAAATATCCCGGCTGGTGGGGGAGAGTTTCGGCTGTTTTGGATGTCTTGGCCGAGTATTTGGAGCTCGGTCGGTGTCTGATTCGGTTTCCGGATAGAACTCCTACATGAGATCGAATTCTACCTTTAATGACATTGTTTAATGTTTATTGAAGCTTATATTTTGTAGTGTTTGTGTCCAAACCGGACGTGTAGTGTCACGGTTGGCTCGCGGGTTTCGGAAAAAATATCTTTGACCGGGTTTCGACTCGGTCGCTAAAAGACGGTTTTACCCCTGTTGTCGGAATCGACCCAAATTAATCTTATTTGACTCGAAACGACCCACTGGGCCTGGATTTGAGGTTGGTTTTGTAATATTTGTACTCCGTAATAAGTCTAAACCAAATGTCCATGATTAGGAGCCCATATCCGAGTCCATCAAAGCACGTTTACGTCCAATCATCATCGGGTGTTTGGTGGGAACTATTATAGACACCTGGCGGTCAAAATGTGGGTGTCTACAATATCGATAATATAACTAGTATAAAATATTAAAGTGTTCGTCGAGTCGTGTCGAGCATGAGTGATGGTGGGATAAGGAAACCCGAATATACAAGTGTACTGCACACAGCGTTGCCGGTCGCTTATCCCATCACCCCGATTGCTTGATTGTTGAGACGAATTAACATCAACTCTAATTTTCCTTTTCTATCATCGTTATCGCAATTTTTATCTATTCTAAAACCTATTTTCAAAACATACTTTTTTATAAGGGTCGAAACCCGTTGATGCGGATCCGACATCAAACAATTCGCAAGAATTAATTGTGATGTCGGGATGCGGAGGGAATCAAGTTTTTCAATTCTATCATAGCGTCAAACTCTTGGATTCGATGCTAATTTCATAATTAGACGTCGAATCTAACGAGCTAGTCACATAAATTAATTAACGCGGTTTCTATTGATGATAAAATAATTGTCATACAATTCGCTAGAATTCTGACATTATTAAACGCGGAGGAAATCCACTCATATCGCGATAGTTAATTTAAGACGATTTAAAGAAATTTTCTTTTATTTTTACTCCAGTATTCCATATCGATTCAATAATCGAATATGGGATACGACGAGCACTCAAAGTTAGAATCGAGTATAAATCCCATAATATTTGTACCCGATTCAACGCAATCAACGAAATAGGTCAAATTGTTAAAATCAAAAGCATTTTCGAAGTTAATACCAAGTTGCGAGCGAACCGTAGTTCATACAGGGGGCACTCGACCGAGTGCCTAGCCCACTCGGTCGAGTGGCACCCCAACACCGAGACATAAGGGTCTGAACGACCTCCACTCGGTCGAGTCTCACAATGACTCGATCGAGTGGCAACCTACTCGGTCGAGTTCGTCAATAACTCGACCGAGTAAGGTCCAAAATCGTAGACATAACCCCTTTTGAGGGTCCACTCGGTCGAGTCTCGCCATGACTCGGTCGAGTGGCCCCTTATCACGACAATACCGTGAGTCTTACATCCTCTTTAGTCTCGATAATGTTTTTTTCGTGACCTACGTCAACACGTGTCTGATTAATCACGTGGAACATCACCTTTTCAAAAATTTACATCATCTTATCTACATCGTTCAATAATTCGCAAACTGTTATTATCGTTATACCGTTACTAACCGTTTGTTCTTTTGTCGCTTTTATTGTTGATTTAATTGTTTGTTTTATTATACTAAAATGAACCCACATGCTAAAATACAACTTTGACGTTAAGATTTTAGTTGCATTAAATCGAAATAGAAACCCTTTGGATTTCTCACATGCTTAGGGAAAATACTGTTTGCATAAGCATTTTTTCCCGTTCAACTAACGCGCGTATTAGAAAATCATTCGATATCCTAGTAGAGGCCGCTAATGTGCGGGCGGGGTTGGGTGTCTTTCGTGGACTTCCCAACACGTACCCTCACCCCTTACTCAGAACCTCGGTTTCCGGATGCCCGAAACTGTTGGCGCACGAGAGTCATTCAATACACGATAACCGGTAGTGATGGTATCGGTATCAAATGCTAAGGGACGAACCCAATAAACTCTGACATCGGAAATGGGCCGTATTTTGTACACGGCCCACTACGACTTAGAGTGGGTTCGAACGGGCCCGAACTCCCACAAAGTTCGGTGGCGACTCTACTTCGATTTAAATTTTCATTCGATCCTTTTTCATATGGAGATTCATTCGCCTCCCCAAACCCGCGCGTGGCCGCGTCGGGGTGGACCTATGTCATGTCCACAACTATAAATCTCACGAACATGTTTATATCCAGTATTGTCCTTAGCTTCCATTTGTTTCTTTATCGTGCTGAAGCCCATGGGCTTTTCAATAATCTGATTATAAAAAGAAGCAAATTTGAGGCATCTCTAAAAAGCAGAACAAAAGATGCTTTATGAGCAACATAAATGGAGGAAACATCACATCATCACAAAACCTTACGGGCAATTATTAATCGGCATTATTTACATCAATAAAGGAGAGGCCTAAAAAGATTAGAAATAACATCATAGAAGCTAAGAAGAATAAGATTTATACCTCATAGTAGTCACGTAAGCCAAGGCCTTTAACATCAACGGGTTCCATGAAAGTCCATGCAAACTTGTGCTTACTGATCTACACGCCAAAAACCACAGAAACACTGGATTCAGCACATACATGGATAAAGTCCATACACGTCAGGAATAGTTAAAATGTGAGCGGATACAGTTCAGCGCATAATTCAAGCTATAAATGGTTAAAACTAAAGGCAACATAAAAGTGCCACCTGATTCAATATTGTGCCAAACTGACGTATTAGCTCCTGCATTCCTTTTGCAGCGGCACCTTACCTACTTGCTGCATTTTGCTGTTTTTTACCGTTAGCAACATGTGTTTCTTTGTCTTTATCTTTCTCCTTAGATGCAGAACCTCCTTTAGAAGCAGTTGCTTGAATTTTAATGCTGTTGACGTAGAATTGATCATCTCAATAACTCTTTGCTCTATCTGCGAACAAAATGACAACATTGCACTTCTGAAAGCCAACACCAAGACATTCATCCCATATGGGCAAAACCCGATCACTAATAGTTAGTATTCCAAAATTTGAATGTGCCTTACGAGTGTTAGAAGGGTCGTGTTACCGAGACACACACAGCAAATGGAATATATATGATTCTCAAAATCAGCCGTGCAAGTCATTTCCTAGTACCATACTTCAATCCTTTCCCAAGCTAGCTAAAATTGAATTGCGGATTTCAAGTATAACAAAAGGATCACACGAAATCAATGATTTCAAACAGTCGGCGAAAAAAGAGCAGTATATACACTATTTAGCGATTCAACTAAACAAAATACTGAAGAAACTAAATTATTTTCGAAACAAGGGATCGATAGAAGAACAAATGAAGGCAACACACCTGAGAGAACAGGCAGAAGCTCGACGAAGAGCCCACATTTTTGCGACTGGAAATTATATGAAGAAATCGGCGAGATTCAAGGTTTTCAGAGAAAATGATAAACCCTAACAAATTGAAATTGAAATGGGGGACACTGAGTGGAGAAGACGAACCTGACGGGTTGCCGGCAGGTGGTCACCGAGCGGCAGAATTGAAGTTGAAAAACCAAGCGAGCGTTTTGGGTGAAGCTTACTACAAAACATCTAATCAGCAACCAATGAGTATGAGCTATTCCAGCGTGAATAGAAAATGACTCCTCCAAATCCAATTCAGTTGCTACAACTTCTGCAACCAGATTCAGCATTCGTTACATATAGATAGTCTTACTTTAACTTACACCCTTTTCTTATAACATTCCTTCCTACAAGATCTTTTATACTTTCATTCAAAACTAGTAAATCATTCTCGTTCAACTAATAACAGCTTTGCGATGCTGAAAGGGGTCCATAATATTCAGCATAACAAATGAGTTCGAAAATGGAGCTGCTAATGCAATCCGATGCTAAAAAAAACTTCAGTAGAATAACTCAGAAATAAAAGTCAGATTCGAATATCGATTTGATTAATCTTCGAACTGCAATCAAGCTAACATAACAAACGAATTGAACACAAATCATCCAACATCAATGGAAGATTGGATAAATCTTCAAACTGCAATCAAGCTAACATAACAAACAAGTTCAAAAATGGAGCTGCTAATGCAATCCGATGCTATTACAAACGCCAATTTAAAGAATCGTAACCAATAAATTCAACTTCAGTAAAATGTAACTCAACAAGTAAAACTCAGATTCAAACATGAATTCGAATCATTGAAAAATAGTTGCTGATGCAACTTTAAATACCAATTCTAAGAATCATACTAAAAATTCCGCAGAAAAAAAAATCCAAACTCGGTAGAATTTAACTCAATAATAAAACTCAGAATCAAATATCGATTCGATAAATCTTTTCAAAACATATCGATTTAACTACAATCTGATGCGAATATTAATACAAGTTTAAAACGTCGGAATCATAACAAACGAATTCAAAAACTTAAGTAAAATCGAAGTTTTTTTCACTCAAACTCAAATATTAGTTCGATAATCTACAAAATCATAGCTGCTACTGCAATCTGATACTATTTTAAGCACGGTTTTAAAGCGTCATAATCAATTAATCATAATACACAAATCAAATCAAATAATCCAAATTTCAGTAGAGAAAAAGGAGAAACCGACAGCAGAGAAACGACGGGAGAAAAATGAAAGACGAGAAACGAGGCAAGATATGACGGAAGAGGAATTGATGTTGAGTGGAAGAAGAACAAGCAGGCGAGCGTCGATCTCTACAGGGAAGACAAAAAAGCGAGTGTTGATTGATGTGGAGAAGACGAAGGAGGCGAGCGTCGATTGATGTGGAGAAGACAAACCACGCGTACAAGTTTTGCGCTAATGACCGTCAATTTTGGCTCAATTTTAGGTTTCTTAGGGTTTTGAGTTTCTCATTTCTATTTCAATAAACATGGGTAGTTGGGTGAAGGGTAGATTAAATTTTTATTTCAATATACATGTTTCATCTATTCTATTAATATATTTTAGACCTAGGTTGTACTCTTTGACCTATGTCTATAATTTATAGACATGGGTTTTAATTCGACCTATGTATGTTTTCTTTTATATACATGGGTTTTTCAATTAACCTATGTCTATTAAAAATAGAAATAGGTTTTATATTTAACCTATGTCTATTAGGTGATGTCTATGACTAATTTTGTAGTAGTGTACCCTTGGGAACAACTGGAAGACTTTGTCTAAAATCTCCACCAAAAACAACAACATTCCCTCCGAATGGTTTGTCCGACAAAATTTCATTGGAAGACCGCATTATGTCCTTAAGACTTCTGTCGAGAGATTCAAAATAAAATCGGTTCACCATTGGAGCCTCATCCCATATTATCAACTTTGACATGATAATGAGTTCAGCAAGGTCTGTCCCGGGCTTTATACCACGTGAAATTGAGTTCTCGTCGACATTAATTGGTATAGAGAATCTGGAATGCGCAGTTCGACCTCCTGGAAGCAGAATAGCTGCAATGCCGCTTGACGCTACAGGCAGCACAATATCTCCTTTGCTCCTTAAGGAAGCACATAACGACCTCCAAATAAAAGTCTTACCTGTACCGCCATACCCATATAGATAAAAAAACACCACCTTTGCCAGTCTGAACTGCGTCAATTATGGTATTGTAAACTAAACGCTGCTTATCAGTGAAGGATGACATGAAGTGCTCATTTCCTTAAGTAATTCAGCCCTGTTGTAAGAAAGTTTGTCAGAAATAACCCTATTAGAATGAACAGAATTGAGATCATAATCAGGCATCGGCATTTCAGGAACCTGCTAAGAAAACTGCCATTGCTCTGTAGATTAGACTCAATCTCCGAGAACGCGTGGTTCTTTAGCTAATCGTCAGACATATGAGGTCTATAAGAAATATATATAACAAAGTCAATAAATCGAGGAAAAAAAATAGAATGTAATATAATGAACATAAACTAAATTCTGTTTTATGTAAGAACAAGTAAATAATTAAAAGAAAGATAAATGACAGTACCAAAATTCATCAACTCCCTCCTTCGTCTATGTAAAAAATCCTCAGTCAAGAGAGCCCATGTCTATTCCCAAACATACTCTGGCCTAACCAAGCTACCTGAGAAAAGAAGGGTAGAAAATAACTTTCTAAGGTAAAAGCCAGATCCCCATTCACTTGCCTCCTCTATAGCTTGAATGTATTCTTTATCATCAGCGAGCAAGCCAAGAGCGTAGCAAGCTTTTTGAAAAGAAGGGTGGACAACACCATTTACTGTTATAATGTCCTCATAACATGTTTCCCCCTCAAAAAGTTCAATAGAGTTCTCATATAATATCTCTCACCACCTAATGGGGACATGTGGAACATTCTACCAAGGCTAAAACCTTGTTTCCTAAGAGCCCAACACTTTTTATCAGCACGCCAAACGAACTTGGTAGGGAAGTCACCGTAAGTAAGATCCCGGCCATCTGAATTGTTAGCATTATACTCCATCCAACACTTAAATTTAGTGCGAGCACAACCGGACCTACTCATACTGTCTTCAATAGGGTCGTCCTCATTGTAGACAACATTCTACTAATTTGGCAAGTGGTAGTCCAAACGAATGACGGGAGGAGTTCTGTGGTGTATGTCAAATGCAAATATACGCCATACTGCTTCTGCAGGGGAAATATATCTAGAGTCATAGTACTCTTGTATTTGGTCAATCTCCCCCGTGTTTCTGTTGGATGAGGCTCCAACTGTAACACGGTCGTATCCCTTGTTAATATACTTGAATAAATACTTAATTGACCGAGCTTGATTTCACCACTCAACATTTATGCGTGCCCGATAACGCTTAAGCAATTTTGGGCTGTAGAGGACAACATAACCATTATGAACGGGAACACCACTCTTGTCGACGGTAACGCCACTGTCACGTCTTCTGTACATTGGATAACCTTCGAAATCGACAGTGGTACGCTCGCAAAAAGACTTAGAGAACATCTTAATGCAAACACCTTTCTCCATACACGAAGACTTGGGGTTAGCAAGACCACACGGACCGTGAATCATTAAGTCTTTTACAGCTCACCACTACAAAATTAGTCATAGACATGACCTAATAGACATAGGTTAGAAGAAAAACCCACATCTATTTTTAATAAACATAGGTTATTTAAAAAACCTATGTATATAAAAGAGAATATACATAGGTCAAAATTATAACCCATGTCTATAAATTATAGACATAGGTCAAAGTAAAACCTATGTCTACAATATATGAATAGATGTAGGGCATATAAAAAACCCACTTATATATTGAAATAAAAATTTAACCTGCCTACCTCCCTAAAACGCTCTTCACCAAAATAAAAATTATATTGATACCATATGCTCTTCACCTAAAAACCCTAATTTACTCTTTTACCCTAGCTCACGCAGCTCTCTCAGTTTCTTCAATTTCAATCTGCCGGCTCACCTCATGCTCACCTGCCGGCGACCGGAAGTTGAAAAAATTGAAAAAAATTGAAAAAATTGAGAGATTTTAACCTTGATTTTATATAATAAATCCGGGAAAAAACGGAAAAAAAAGAAGAGAAAAAGACGAAGAATCTGCTTCAAACGAACAAACGGACGCTTTTTCGGTTAGATTTGTACTGCATTTAGCGGATTATTGCTGGATTTTTGGAGTAGAGGAGAAATTCGAATTATTTGTTGGAAGCGGATTAATTCGATCTGCATTTGTAGGAAATCGTGATTTTGATGAGATATTGGAGGTGTAATTAAGGAGCTGGAGAGATCGACCGATTGATCGGAAAATCGGATCTTAGGTCACCGGGCGGCGGATGAGAAACGGCGTCGTCAGATGTTCGGAGGTAAGAAAAGTGGAACGACGATGAAATGGACATCATTGCTTAAGGATTTGAGAGATAAGGTTGGATTGAATCAACAGCAGCAGCAGAATCTGCAGAATCAGCAGAGTTTTTTGTCGTCTTCGTCGTCGAATTCGTTAGAATCGCTTTCGAACTCGAGTTCTTCGTCTGCGTTGAAAGATATTCACAATGCTGCTCCTCATTCTCCCTTACATTACACTACTGCTAGGTATGACTTTAATTTTTTGAATTTTGTTTTGAATATTTTGTTCTTCTATTTTTTTTAGTTTCTTTGATGTGTAGATTGATAATTTGTATTGTGTTTTGACTATTGATGCTAGTTTGATGTGAGCTAGATGAGAAAATGTAGGTTGAGAGCGTAATTTTTCGAAGTTGAGATCGAGTTTTGACTGGTTGTAACCTAGATTTCTTGTGCCATAGAATTTGATGTATTAGGTGCATTGCTTGATGAATTAAAGTCGAATGTATATCAGGATATGAGATGATTGTTGACTCAAACTCAACCTCCGTTTTTGAGCTGTGATATGAATCTACTGATGCGAATTTAGGAGTAGGTGTATTTGGTGTGTTGCTTGATGAATAAATGTCGAATGGATATCGGATATGAGCTGAGTGTTGACTTGAACTCAACCTCGATTTTTCTGCTGTGAATTCAATCTACTGATGCGAATTTTGGAGTTTAATGTTGAAGAAGTTGAGGTAGTCGGTGTATTAGGTGTGTTGCTTGATGAATTAAAGTCGAATGTATATCAGGATATGAGCCGATTGTTGACTCGAACTCAACCTCGATTTTTGAGTTGTGAATTGAATATGCTAATGTGAATATTATAGTATAATGTTGAAGAAGTTGAGGTAGTCGGTGTATTAGGTGCGTTGCTTAATGAATAAATGTCGAATGTATATCAGGATATGAGCTGATTGTTGACTCGAGTTCAACCTCGATTTCAGAGCTGTGAATTGATGTGAATTTAGGAGTATAATGTTGAAGAAGTTGAGGTAGTTGGTGTATTAGGTGCGTTGCTTGATGAATAAATGTTGAATGTATATCATTGGCTCGAGCTCAACCTCGATTTTGGAGTTGTGAATTGAAATTTAGGAGTATAATGTTGAAGAAGTTGGGGTAGTCGGTGTAATCCCCTAGAAATTCAAACGCAATACAGTGGCGGAAACACTGTAGAGATGGGATTAAAACACACTGACAAACTATATCTTATTAAAAGAAATGGTAAGTCAATACAAAGGCCTCTTTTTACAAAAGGGCTAAAGAGAAAATTCACCAAACGGGTTAAACAAATCCATAAATGGCAAGGATGAAGAAAGAGTAGGATCCACGCTACTCGCTAGCTCACACCCAAAACCCAGCAGCAAAAACCTGTCATGTTAAAAACATAACAGCCACGTCAGTGGGGAGTAACTCGGACGTTCTCCAAGCCATATTATATCATATGGAAAAATAATAGTATTACTATATCAAAATAATTAAAATGGAAAACATTCAATGATATAAGAAAAATAAGCTTTCAGAGAAAACTTTAAATATCGGAATAATAAAATCAGAACATGTTTTCGGAAGAAAATTTCAAATATTTGCCAACCTGCAAACCAAAATGTAACGTTAATAATAAAAATATTCAAAAAGGCGTTATGGATAGGATTAGTGATGAAGGCTAGACTTTCACTAGGAGAATACTAAAAACTTGCTTCGAGAACTTAGTTCAAACAAATCAAACTTCGGTCTCTAACTAGGCTACTCAACCATAATAGAGCAGCGACTTATAAATGCGTGACCCTAGTTTAAGATAATGCACACCCCTCCTGAGATTACCTGTCACCCAGTTCAACTTATGACGGCGACTTACTGCGAGGCCTAAGCTTAAGGTCAAAATGTACACAACTCCCGGGATACCTGTCACCCGGTTCAACAACCAATGTACCGATTCCTGATACACTATCCTTATAGTTGATGGCAAAACCGTAAACCCTAGAATATATTACTCTAACCTCACACTTGTCCTTATTCCATAACTCCAAAACAAAGCCATTATCGATATACAAAAGATATGATCAATATAAATTATATGAAGATAAAAGGAATAAATATTTTATATAAAAGGGAAACTTTCTATAAATAGAAGCTTACTAATTTTAGAAACTTACATAAAATGGAAATATTGTTATAGAAAATTCGTAAGTTATTCAAAATAAGTGAAATGTATAAAAATAGCATTTCTAGCGAAATTAACATTTTATTATTATCGTCGTTATCGTAACTTTATTATATTTCTAAATTCGTTACTCAAAATAAAATATAATAAGTCAATAAATAGTATTTTATAAATAATTAGGAAATTGAGTTAAAACTGTAATTTTTGGAAAAGATATGTTTTGAGAAAAATGATATCAAAATTAATCTAGTAAACGAGTTTTATAAATGAAATGAATTTACCAAGATTTCAAATTATTTTTAACAGATAGTTTTTATTAGTAGATAATATGGATTTTAATAAAAATAGTCAATCGGAAACGAATAGGACATTATTAGTGAAAATAGTCTCGACTAAAAATATATTTAAAACAAAATCGATTATTTTCTCATTTATTAGAATAAATCGTAAAACAAAATTTAATTTATTAACAAGTATACAAATTTCGATTAAAATCTAAAAATACGTTTTTTAAGTGAAAATTATAAATTAACGAAATATAACGAAATATGAAATCGACATTATTTAGTTACTAGTGTCACGATAACCAACAAAATATTATAACGATCGTAAATAGTTAAATTACTAACGATTTATAAAACGATATCGAAAGTTGTAAAAATATTTATAAATACGATTTAAAAATTAATATAATATCTATAGCGAATAATAAATAGCCAAAATTTAGAAA
This sequence comes from Agrostemma githago, assembly GCA_958450325.1. NCBI lineage: Eukaryota > Viridiplantae > Streptophyta > Magnoliopsida > Caryophyllales > Caryophyllaceae > Agrostemma > Agrostemma githago. The sequence goes on along the minus strand of OY288243.1, from coordinate 25,467,112 downwards.
GCCGAAGTTAAAAGCATTTACTACATACTACTACTCAAACATATGATATAAAATCGAGTAACATCCTAAAGTTACCTCGAGCCGACATCCGAAACGAACTCGTACCCGTCCTTCTTAATTAATTCAAGCTCCCATCTTTAAATCTGAAAGTCATGTCCGACCCTCGATCTTCAATAAGGCTTTGAGGCTTCCTTGGATAGGGAAAGCCACAGAGACGGAAACCTATGTAACAGGTTTGATCATAAGGAAAATACGGAGACATGAGAAATATATGAAAATAACTTAGGGAAGAGGAAGTTGAGGAGCAGAAAGGAATGAATATATCAAAACGAACTGCAGCACTACATCGTCCTCGTGAAACACACAGAACAATGGATTTTAGAGAAGGATAAAGCAAGCGAGATGACTAAGTGAGGCCATAAATGGAGGATCGATGATGGACAAAGAGACGGACAGAAGAGATGAAACAATACCGAAATGACAAAACGGGGGAAGAAAAAGGACGGAGATGAAAGACAGAAACGAGCAGCAGTCAAACAACCTCAATGCATATAAGCAATAACCATGGAACACGTTGTGAAACGATTCACAACAACGGGTACGACAAACCAAACAGCAACGACCGTAGTCAGTAGCAGGTCATACAATGACATCAAAGAACGGTAGCATCGAAACGGACACAAAGAAGATAAAAAGGAGAGGACAAGGACAAGCCAGAAAGTGACTGATTTATGAATGCAACTGCAGCAACCACGGACAACGACAATCGAACCAGAACAAAAACAGCAGCAGCAAACTAGCAGCCACACCCACGAATGACAACAGCAGCAGAAAACAAGCAGCAAAACCACAGACGGAACGAGAAGGACAAAACAGAAAAAGCTGAGGGAAAAAGGAAGAACAAAATACGGAAATTCGAAGACCGACTGACAAAACAAACGGAAACAGAACAGCAGCAGCATGGTCCGAACAACAGGACATGGGAAGAATAAATAGAGGAATGAAAAGAGGAAGAATAAGCAGCAACAAGACCGCAAAAGCAGACACGCATCAGCAGATAACCAACGCAGCATCAGCAGCAAACAAACGCATCAGCAGCAGAAAACGGACGACAAAGACGGAGAGATACAAAGAGATAAAAACACGGACAAGAAATGACCTGAACAGCTAGGTGGAAGGCACGATCCGGAAACGTATAGCAGCGGCAAAACGAAACACAGCAGCAGCGAGCATCAGGTCGACCCACAGCAGCGTCGAAAACCGAGGAAAACAGAGGAAAACAGAGGGGGGAAGAAAGCAAAAGAAATTGAAGGAAATGGGACATAGCAGCAGTGGCAAACGCAGACCCAAAGCGCAGCAACTGCAGCAGAACAAATCAGGAGAAGGAGACAAGATAAAAACCGGCGAGAACAGAAATAAAAGAAAGGAAAAGATGATGAAACGGTGGGGATGACGAAGAGGTTGACACGGGAAAGTACACATGAAGCGGTGGGAAATCAAATAAGAAGTAAGGGGGATGCACATTAAGTAAGTGGGAAAACAAAAGGTGGTGGGAAAAATGAATTAGCCAAAAGAAATAAAGTGGGTAAAATACGGATTGATTAAAAGAATCGGATATGAGATAAATTCCTTAACGATAAGTTGACCGAACCACACAATCGAATTTAAAACGAGTTAACAAAATTAATAAATAATCGGGCCGTCCAATAAAATGAGGAATTAAAGTATTCGGGACGAAAACGGGACTTATAGAAATAAATAATTAGACGATGAAATAGTATTTCCTGATACATAATAAATCTTCGATAAAGTGAATTAAATAGATTTCTCGAGAAAATATAATAAATGTTTTGACAAAACTTAGAATAAATGAACTTCGAGTCGAAAATAGGAATTCGAATTTAAATATACATAAATAAAAAGAACTTAGAATTTAAATCGACAAAATAGAATTTCGATAAGAATTAAATTAAATGTATAAAATGAATTGAAACATAAATAAAAATATGTTTTACATATAAAAGAGTTTCCGAGACAAAATGAATTTTAGGAGTTTTAACGATTAAACGATAAATTCATTTTATAATAATTTTAAGAATTACGAGTTAAATCGTTAATAAAATAAAAATACGAATATAACTTTAATTTAATTTAAATTATAAAATCAGGGGTTTTACAGTCGGTGTAATAGGTGCGTTGGTTGAAGAATAAATGTGGAATTTACATCAGCATATGAGCTGATTGTTAACTCTAGCTTTGAATCGAGTCTGCTAATTTGAATGTAGGAGTATAATGTTGAAAAAGTTGAGGTTGTCGGTATACTAGATGCTTTGCCTGATAATTAGATGTCGAATGGTGTCACGATATGAGCTGACTGTTAACTCTTGTTTAACCTTGATCATTAAGGTGTGAATCGAATCAGCTAATGTGAATCTAGGAGTACAATGTTGAAGATGTTGAGATAGTCGGTGTATTAGGTGCGTTGCCTGATAAATAGATGTCTAATATATGTCAGGATATGAGATGATTCTTGACTCGATTTTTGAGCTGTGAGTCGAATCTGCTAATATGCACGTTTCTTGATAAATAGATGGCTAGTGTATTTGAGGATTGAGGATGTGAGCTGACTATTGACACTAGCGTGAAGGAGATATATTGGTCGGAAACTTCATGTTTCAACTTCAATTTTTTAGCAGTAAATTCAATTGTAAATTTGAATCTGGGATTTTAACGAAAGAAGCTAGCATGAAGAAGATATATACGGAGTTCAGAGTAGATTGAAAGCTTTATCATTAGCTTTTTCAAACATTATGATGGCGGTATGGATGCAACTCTTTCATTGCTAATACATCTGTTGGTATTCTGTTACCTGGTGGTTAATTATACATGCATCAATTTATGGTGTTTATTTCCTTTTAATAACCCTGCTTATTTTTTTGGTCATTTTCTCAAAGAAATGTTTTTCATGAAATGGTTTCTAGAGCGTGGTGTTTTAATGATTGAGGGCGAGGCATACTCATGAGCTAAAATGTCGATTGTAAATGATCAGTATTTGTTTTCCGTTCGAGCCAATGCCCTATAAGGCTATAACAATCCTATCATATTAAAGAGTATGGACTTTAATCCCCCTCCTTCTAAAGAAGTAAGAAAAATCTTTTTTATGGCTCATACAGTTTGCTATTTCCAGCTTGCGTAATTATTTTTGTGGGAAATAAAATCAATTTGTTTTCAATCTCATGCGGATTGGTTGAACCATTGTTGAAGCATTGGGGTAATGTTGTTGTAGTTGTTGTTGATCCTTACAATTTGTTGTGAGATCACAAAATCGTAATATTCTTTACACTTGGACACCATCATAGTCTTCTCTAGTGTCCATGGGAACTCTCCCGCCGGTCTTTCAATAATATGTAGTATCTGACCATGATAGAAAAGTAAATTCAAAATAGGTTCTTAAATGCTTGCATTATGAATTTGTTCATCCCTCTAGCGCTAGCAAATTGTGAAACAGTTCAAGCGTACTCAATCTTGGTGCTTAATTAGTGTATGCATTTATTTCAGTTACTCTACAGTCTACACAATGAATTTTGAATCGTTTGTCACTTGTTCTTGTTGAGTTAGGCAATCATGGTATTGCATTGTATGAATTTTGGATGACATTTGCAGAATCAAAGTGCTTAAGGATGTTCTTAGTCAAGTAGGTCTTTCAAAGCAAGGGAAAAAACAGGTAAGATGTTAATATTATCTATTTTGATATCCTCATTTCTGATAGTAGTCATGAAGATATCAAAGTTGTTCGGGGTATACCTGGAGCCTGATCTTCAATTGATGTCTTCCTGGCCTTACCTCTTTGTAGCATCTTACGGAGAGGATCTTGGCCTTGCTTTATGACGAAGGCAGTGAGTTTTTCTATCAATATATTAGATTACTAATCCCGATTTTAGCACCTGATTATTTTATAATTGCATGAAATTTACAGTACAAAAGTGACATAATCCTTCAATTTTAGTGCCTAATTAATTTTAATTGTGACGATGTTGACTCCTGATTACAGTAATTTTAAAATGAAATTTATGGAATATGAATGTTGTTAACCCTTGCTTGATTGACAGGAGATAGTTCAGAAAAAGGTTAAGAGGAACATCATGTGTCTTGATTCTAGACGCTTTATTAGCATGTTTATTAGGTTTCTTGATCGGGTATCCAATTTAGATTTGTGGTTAGTATCTCAGTGTAGAAGGAGAGACATAATGTCTTGCGGTTGTAATTAAGGTTGTAATTAATTGTTTTTGTTATTAATAAAAATTTAATTTCATTACTATTTATGTGAAAAGTGGCACGCCTGTTTCGTATTGTTTTTGTAATTTAGCAGTTCAATAGACATAGGGCGTACAAAATAATCCATGTCTATACTCTGACAATAAACATAGGGCAAAGAAATAACTTATGTCTATATTTTTGATAGACATAGGGCGTACGAAAAACCCATGTCTATTTTTTTATAGACATAGGTTAATTCAACAAACCTATGTCTAATATAAAAATAGACATGGGTTATTAGAAAAACCTATGTCTAATATAAAAATAGACATGGGTTATTAGAAAAACCTATGTCTATGTTTTAGATAGACTATGTCCAAGTATTTGATAATAGATGTCACTCAACTTAACATGTGTCGCGAAACCCATGTCTATTAGTGAAAACGACCCATGTCTATTTGATGTTTTGTAGTAGTGCCAGCTTCGTGCAAAATTGGATCCTCCAAAGGATCGGGAATTTCTGCTGAAATGATTCTGTCAACATCAGCTGCCTCGGGAAATTTGTCTTCACGCTGGAGGAATAGAAGAATGTGTGCGTGTGGTAGACCACGCTTTTGAAATTCAATAGTGTAAACAACTGCCCAAAAATAAAGAGAACTTATTAAAAATACAACTACATTATTATAATAGAAATTACAGTTTTTTTGAAATTATAAATATGAAAGTGAAATGTAAAAGAAGATTGTAACCTTCTCTTGTTCGACCAAAAATTTGAAGATCCTTGAAATCCCTCATTAGTTGTTCGAGTTTTTGTTTGAAAACTCGTGTGACGATGTCGGGCGATCCTCCGACTTAACACCCCTTTTTTGTACGAATCTTGTTATCTCGGGCCACTCAGGGTTGCATCTGAATGTGATGAATAGATCAAGGTAACCACACCATCTACATATTTTCATTGTATCCTGGTAAGCTTCCCTCATGTAGCTCTTTCCACTAACAAAGCTGGAAGGTATTATATAACGGACACTAGTAGCAGCTGGATCAGTCTGACCACCTGCTGAAAGCTGCAGTTGAAAGCAACTTAAAGTTCTCCGACCTCAACTTGGGTTGGTTGAAACGTAAATATGTTGGCCTTTGCGCCTCGACCATTGTGTATCCATCGACGCAAAGCTGCTGAAATAGCCTACAACACCAAATAATGGTGTCAGGCTGTATATCCGGAGAACGGTCCTGAATACGGAATGCAAAAAACTCCCTCAATGTCAGTTGGTTACGCGCTGTCTTTGGGTTAGTGGATGATGCAACTGACTTGTCAGAGTGCTTAATACATTGTCGGTAACCGTCTTCTCCACGCGGGAAAAAATATAGGATACTGGAGGGCCAAAAAAGAAGGATGTTGTTCATTGATTCGTTTAAGCCTACTGTCCCTCTCCTCAACAACGACATCTTTAGACTGTAAAGCCTCTTCCAACTCACCCCTAATCATCGCAGCAACTTCGGACACAGAACGTAAATTGTATGTCCTACCATCAGTACGCCGCCCACTAATGAGTCTCAACGTAACTTCATCACCATTGGACACGTCGTAAATCTTATCTCTTGCCATTCTAAATGACTACGCTAGTGGGTTAAATTCATCGATCATTGACAGCAATTCAGCCATCAAATCATCATCAAAAACACACTTGGAGGATGAATTACATCTGCAGGAATATAATAAAATATTAATTAGTGATGGTGGAATTTATATAAACATAATGTAAAGAGAACATTAATTACAGAATTGAACAGTAGTAGATCACGTACCCAAGTGCATTTTTTTTATTTATAGTTTCCGCCTCGGTATCATATATGTATGTAGACACCCACATTTTACTGCCAGGTGTCTATAGCAGTTTCCGACAAACACCCGATGATGATCGGACGCAAACATGCTCTAACGTACTCGGAAATGGGCTCGAAATCATGGATATTTAGCTTGGGCTTTTTACAGAGTACAAATCTCACAAAACCAACCTCAAAATCAGGCCCGGTGGGTCATTTCGAGTCAAATAAGACTAATTTGGGTCGAATACGACACCAGGGGCAAAACCGTCTTTTAGCGACCGAGTCAAACCCGGTCAAAGATATTTTCTCGAGACACGTGAGTAAGCCGTGTCACCTCACGTGACAGACTCTAGCTCAAACTCCACAAAAAATCAGCTACACAAATATTAAACAATTCCGTTAAAGGTAGAATTCGATCTCAAGTAGGAATTCTATTCGAAAACCGAATCGAGCATTCGACCGAGCATGGGATACCCGGCCGAGCAGGCTGTTTTCAGCCGGTTCCCTTTTCTTCTTTGGCAAGTAACGGAGTTCTCGTTCCTCACAACTTCTTACATTTCCTATCCCGATTGGTATTTCTTGTCGTACAAGCAAGATACCTCTCTCATCCTTCTTTTCCTATAAATAGGACCTTTTGCATGCACATTAAGACATTAATCAGATATCACACACAACACGTTAAGATACAACATACACACACACACACATGAATTTTCCTAGCAGAGAGAAACACATCAACACACATACAATTCCCGACATTCTACATCCAAAACCCAAAGGAACCGGCCCCTATACCTGTCGCCCTTCACGTCCAAACCAAACCACTCAAACTCACCGACATTAATTCGACGCTCCCGTGCCTTAGCCACAATCCGACGAGCCTCGATCCGAGTCAACGAGAGCATGTAGGTTGAGGGTGTAATCAAACCCGACTTCTCTTCTCTTCTCTCCTTCTTCTTCTCGTTTTTTTTTCGTCCGTCCCACGTCGTCATCGTTTTTTTATGGGTCATTCATCGTTCTTATTTATAATATAGATATTACTAAAACTATTTTCATATAACGAATATTCTTAAATATATGATACCGATTCTTTAATCGAATATCGTATTAAAAGAATTACATTAATCTCCTTGATGCTAAAAATCGTTACTTTTTTTACAAAACACAACGATTCTAACGCGGAGAGAACTCACATTTTTTTTCGTTTCGTTCAAATTCTTTTCAAAACAACATTATAAAACCTTTTCTAAAAAATCATTCCGAATATTCGGTATCGATTTCATAATCGAATTTCGAATACGACGAATATCGAGATCATAGATCGAGTATAAATTAATTCATATTTATACGCGATCTAGCAAAATTAACGATTTCTCGAAAAAAAAACCCGAACCGGAACAGCAGTCCACGCGAGCTGCGCCACTCCCAGGCGGCTCGCGCGGAGGTCTGATTCCGCGGTCTTCTTTTCGTTTTTCTCAATTTTTCTTAAATATCGTTTTTTCTACAAAATAATTTCTTAAAACCTTTTTTCATCTTTTCCGAATATTCGATATCGATTTCGTAATCGAATATAGAATACGACGAACGTCGAGAATATTAAATTGGCTGCGAATTGTACAATATTTGTACGCGACTTAATAAAATCATCGCTTTTTCAGGAAAAAATCAATTTCGAAAACAGACCGGGACGCAAGTCGCGCGCGTCCCGGGCGGGTCGCCTTCTCGGGCGAGTCGCGTCTGTCTCGGGCGAGTCGCGCCTAACTCGGGCGAGTCGCCCGGTCGGCTGGAAACGCGACCCATTTTCTTCGTTTTTTATTTTTCAAACGTCGTTCTTTGGAAAAAACAGCGTCTTTTTAACGATATTTCAGATCTCGACATATTTTTTACATTATTCATATTTTCATTCGATTTATTCAATCGTTACTAACACGTTTGTTCGTCTTCTTAGCAATTTCTTCTTTTTATCTTTTGTTTTATTAGACTAAAACGAACTTCAAATGCTAAAATACAACTTCGACGTTAAATTTTAGTTGCATTAAATCGACTTAGCAGCCCGTTTAATTATTCACATGCATAGGGAAAACAATCTTTGCATATCATTTTCCCGTTCAACTAACGCGTGTATTCAAAAATAAAACGATATCCTAGTAGAGGCTGCTAATGTGCGGGCGGGGTTGGGTGTCCTTCGTGGTTTTCCCTACACGTACCCTCACCCCTTACTCAGAACCTCGGTTTCCGGATGTCCGAAACCATTGGCAACGAGAGTCATTCAATACATGATATCCGATCAAGTCGGTATCGGTATCAAATGCAAAGGGACGAGCCCAATAAACTCTGACACCGGAAATGGGCCGTATTTTGTACACGGCCCACTACGACATAGAGTGGGTTCGAACGGGCCCGAACTCCCACAAAGTTCGGTGGCGACTCCAACTTCGATTTAAATTTCAATTCGATCCATTCTCATATGGAGATACATTCGCCTCCCTAAACCCGCGGGTGGCCGCGTCGGGGTGGACCTATGTCATGTCCAGAATGTATAGTTGACAGAATTTGGGAATATCATTCTCACCAGGGAGAAGGCTATCGATATGGTTTGCATTCTCACCACGCATCCGATAAGTATAAGGACCCCTTGTTTGATTAATTGTGTAGTCAATTTTAGCATCTGATGATGTGAAAGAGTACATGCAATTATATGGTCTGATGTTGTCAATGAAATGTTTGCTCTTAGGGTGTTCTCCACTAAGTAGGTCTTTCAGGGGCTGTGGCAGATTTGTAAGATAAGGAAGTTCCACAATTCCATCCTTACAACACATCATAAATGAAGGAAAAACTGGTCGCCTGTCCATCCTATCTCTCTCACCGTACCACATCTAGGCGGAACATTTTTGGCAATTGTATTCAGAGTCACCAATGTCCAAATAATCCTACCAACCTAAAAGTTAAGTTTCTTAATGATCAAATGCTATTACAATTTGAATGAGATGGTTGCTGAAGTGTTGAATTAAAAAATATTTAATATACCTTTATCGTCTATTTCAGGTGATGGAATATTATTTACGTGTTCACATGCACCAAATATATCGCGAGTAAGGCTGTCTATTATAGTACTCCTTTGAGATGTAGACGTCAGCCGACAATCGACAACAATATTACTAATCAATTTAGGTTCGGTGGAAGAGGCGGTACATAATACATCGACGGTGCGGTTGACAGAAGCTGAATAGTTCGATGAGAAGGATAATGATCAAAAAAAATCGATAAATGAGATAATATGAAGGTAAGGTACTGACATTAACATCAACACTAATGTTTTGATTGAGATAATATTATACAAACAGAAACTGATAAGGTTGAGACAGGAAATACCTAAGTTTTGTCAGGGACTTGAGAATCAGGAGTACGTATGTTTGGCGAAGGTATTCTGTTCTTCAGATGAAGTTGGTTAAGTGACAGCATCCGTTTACGTCTAGCAAGCTCCGCACGTCACCATCGGTAAGGATAACGACATTCTTGTGCAGATAAACCTTGTGCAAAAGAATCTGGATTCTGCGGTTGATTGTTTTTCCGTTGTCTCAGGTTGGTTAAAGTACATTTACAATCAGTGCGGACAAGTTTGGCAGAGAGATATTTGAGGACCATACTGTCAAGGTCATAAGCTGAAACAGTAAGTACAACGTGTATGAAAATTATAATTTCGAAATTTATTATTTTTATCCCGGTCAATTACGTGAGGATAGAAAACTACACTTCAGTGATTGAAATCCCAACTTCCCAGGAGTAAAAAAAACATTAAGTCCGAACGTAAGTTACTTTGACCTAAATAAGTAAATAAAATAAGGCGTGCCATGTTCAACTGAAGTGCTGAGCTCCGTATTCCCGGATTGTTGAATAGTAATTGGCTGACATGAGACATTTGGAATAGGGCTGCTTGGTCCAGACCTCAACGTATGGTCCTCGTTTGGTAAACGATTAGCTGTTTCTACACTTGGAATGTCGAGACCTGGCAATTTACATTAAATAAAAGAGTGTACGGTAAGAAAGAAAATATAGAAATCTACAACTCACCAAAACTGCTTAGGTAGATTGTAATTAGTGACACAGAATTATTAGAGACCTGTGGTCAATACAACTGATTGTGTGTTCATGTTCTGAGTTAGATGATCAGTAGTTTTCTTCTTAACACGAAGGTCGTATAAGGCGATTTTCGTTCTACGTCTAGCAAGTTTAGAACGATGGGACTTGGGGATGGAGTTGTCAAAACATAAAGTCGTGTCTGAAGTTACACAGCTACTTTTCTGCGACCTGAACCAAGCAAGTTTACACTTCTGATTGGCACGTGCTATTCTAGCAGTAAGGCGACGAACAACTTGGCGTACGAAAAAATATACTGAAAATGACAATGGAATTAAGTTAAATAGTAAACTAAGTACGGAAATGAATAAAAAAGAAATGGAAAATAAGATTAAAATAAGTTTGTTACATAAGATAATTAAAAGACTAACGATCTGTACCGCAAGTATTTTCCTGAGACGGACGATGTAGTTGAGAAGTTGACACATCTAACGTAGTGTACATGTAAATACAAAGAGACAATTGTGAGAAATGGACGGAAAATGTGCGAATTGTAATTAGTAAATGAAAACTCTTCATGTGTTATCAGGATTGAAAACATGGTTGGGAATTACAAACAGTTTGCATACATTGAGGATTTGAGTCAAGAGTATGGCTGTTGCAGGTTCATCCATAGAGGAATAGCTGGGAATAACTTGACTTATCGTTGAGGTATTCTCCATAAATTGAGAATTGGATTCTAAATTAGGCAATACTGTTGCAGGTTCATTCGGAGAGGAATAGCTGGGTATAAGTTGAAGTATAAATGAGTTGTTCGCAACGTCCTCGTCATTTGAAGTACTGAAATCTACAAAGTAGAAGTCAGGTATTTATAAAAACAATACTGGTAGATTAGCCACAATGTACTGTTGTAACTAAAAACAGTATGGAAAACTGTTAGATTACCTGTTTGTAACTAAAAACAGTATGTACTGTTGTAAATTAAAAACCGCAAACTGGTAGATTGTAATCCCCTAGAAATTCTAACGTGATACAGTGGCGGAAACACTGTAGAGTCGGGATTAAAACACGTTGTAACTATGTCTTAGAAAAATTAAAATGATAAAGTCAAACAATAGACCTTAAATAAAATGGCCAAAATTTAATACAATCCACAAAAGGGGTTTGAACAATCCATAAGACGTAATTATTAAAATAAATAAGCAGGATCCACACTGCTCGCTAGCCCACACCCGGAACATGTATACCTGCCATGTTAAAACATAACAGCCACAATCAGTGGGGAGCAACCCCAACGTTCTCCCAGCCGTATAACAGGATTTTAAAACTGTAATTACTACTATAGAAAAAATAGTAAAAAGAAAAAACAGTAAAACAACATATTAAAATAGGCTTTTAGCGTAAAATGAAATAATCAAAAGGCTTTCCGAGGAAACATAAAATATTTGCCAACCTGCAAACCAATTTATATCGATAATAAATAAAATAATCAAAATGGCGTTATGGATATTTGGTTAGTGTGCACAAGGCTAGACTTTCACTAGAAATAATACTGGAAACTAGCTTCGAGAACTGTAAACTTAACTCATAACAGAATCCAGTCTCTAACTAGGCAACTCAACTATAACAGGACTGCGTGCAGCGAGGTCCTGGTTTAAGTAGTATACACCCCTCCTGGATACCAAATGTTTCCAGTTCAACTGACGGCGACTAACACGATGCGATATCTAGCTTAAGGGCACAATGCACACTCTCCTGGGCGAAACTACGCCCAGTTCAACGACCAAATGTGCCCCAAATGGGCACACCGGCTTTATAGCTGATGGCAAAAACGTACACCCCAGATTATTACTCTAACCCCACACTTGACTTTATTCCATAACTCCAAAACAAGCCATTATCGATATTCAAAAGATATAATCATTATAAATAATAAGAGAACAAAAGAAAAAGAAATCACTTTCCAAAAGAGAAAACTTTATATTTTAGGAGACTTCTATTTTTAGAAACTTTACCAAAAATAGCATCATATCAAAATAGCAAAAATATTAGTTTATACTAACATCACATTTTTAGTAAACGATATAGATTTATAAAACTAATACTTTCGGCCTTAACGATATTAATTACCAAAGTGAACATTTAATTTTATGAAAATTTTAAAATATCGTATTAGCGTTATAAAATGATTAAAAAATGTCTTAAACATTTTAATATTACTAATTAGGGTGTTTTCAAAAGTTAAAAAGCTAAAATTCCCTAATTATTATTAGTTTCGACAATAAAATTATAAATAGGATTTTACGGCAAACATCAAATTAAATATTTGAACGTCTTTATTTAATTAAACCAACAAATATATTTAGAGTATTTTAAGGGATGATTTAACTATTTAAAGTTTCATATTTAAATACTTTCAAAATTGCTGAAAAAATAATTCTTTTAGGTAAGACGAAGCATTTTAACGATAAATCACAATTTGTCCGAAAATCAATACTTATTAATTAAAGACTTTAATAAATAGTACAAAAATTACGTAAAATAGTTAAAATGTATTTATGGACATTCTGTTCAGAAAAGAAAATGTTCAATAATCCTAAAACTCGGTTTTTAAAACGTTTTCTCGTTAATCGTCCAATCTCGACCATAACGATTAATAAAAATAGTAATTACAAAAGGATTTAAGTATTAATACCCAAAAATTATTATTAAGCTTAAAAATCATGATTTTCCAGAAAATACTATTTTTTCAGATTTCCAAAAATTCCGGATTTAATAAATCTCGTTAAAACCGTCTTTTAAACCCGTTTTCACAATTAACGATACCATTAATAAAATTTATCGTTCATAACATTTTATTAAAGCACTAAAAATCATAAAATTACCTTTTAATATGAAATCATCAAAATCAAAAATTTTCCAGATTTAAACCAAAGACCAGAAATCGAGAATTTAAACGACAAACACGGTTTTAACGATAAACGATGATTTAAAGTGATTAATTAATTCATCCACTTAACAATTCCGAAAAATTATGAAAAAATTTCAGCAAATTCTATTTCACCAGAAAGTTTCACCACGTCAAAAATCAGATTAAAATAAAAATGTTTAAGTACTAGAACTAAAAATCGGCTTTTAATCGTTTTTGTCCGTAAACGGTAATAATTCAATAATCGATAACTAAAATATCAGAAAAAATACTAAATTATTAAAAATCATCAAAAACATTATTTTTACAGAATATAAACATATATTACATGTTTAGGCCGAATATTACGATTTTACAAATTAATATGACGATTTAATCGTTAATCTCGTAAAAGCGATAAAAATACCGAAAAATGTAAATTTTCAACTTTTAAAAGTTTTCCAGATTATATGACATACATATATTGTCAAAAATAAAATTATAAATATACACATGCAATTACAACAATAAAGTCAAGCAATACCGAGTAACACCGACGTTACCTTCACTCCAAATCCGAGTCTACGATAAATTCGTCGGCTTCAGGGTCAACAAGGACTCCTACATCGCATGACATACATGGTACAAAAATAGCATGAGAAAACTGAAAGAAACAAGGTAAATAACAATCGGAAATAACATCGATTATTACCTTAACGAAGGGAAACGATAGACGATTAATTTGGAGATGAAAATGGGATGATCAAGACTCGATTTCGAAATAAATCTAGGCTGAAAAATCTGCTGAAACTCATGGCCAAAGGAGAGGAAATGAAGGGTATTTCTTGTTTAATGTGTTGAATAAAAATGAATGAATAAATTATGATGAGATGAGTGTATGAATGTGGACTATTAAAATGATAAAACTATGTTAAACCATCCAAAACACCAGCCAAAATGAATAAGAAGGGAGTGTGAAGAGTCTTGTAATAAGTCCAAAAATGATTGTAGGAAAATAAAATATCTAAGGCATCTAATCAAGTTATAATACCAAGTGTTAAAAAAATATGAAAGTGTGTGACCAAGGGTGTCATGGTCCAAAAAGAAGTCAAAAGTATTTCTTTTAATTGTGGGTTGCTTAAAAATAAGAATCATAAAATTATTAAAAGCATTTCAAAGCAATTTGAGTAAACCTCGCGTTGGAAAATAATTATTTAAGAAACTTCGTATTAAAATCATAAATGGCTTATTTTTAGTAAATAAAAAATATTTCTTAGTTGAAATGTATTTAAATGTATTTAAACATTTTTAGGAAAAGGAATAACTTAAATCCGAGCTTAAAAACGTCAATTCAAAGAGAAATAGGATTCCTCGCGGAAAATTAAATAGTTTACGAAGAAAACCAAATAAATGGATTTAAGAGAATTAATATCTTTAACAATAAAAATAAATATCATTAAACTCAAAAATAAAAAATAAAGCTTGGTAAAACGATGAAATATGAGGCCGAAATTTGACAGAGTTATGACAGAGTCATAACGGTAAAGACAAAAACGCTAGGAAAAATAGCGGGTGTTACAATCCTCCCCACTAAAAGAAAGTTTCGTCCTCGAAACTAAGGGTAAGAAGAAAGAAATAGAAATTACCTCACTTGAAAAGATGGGGATACAAAGTTCGCGTACAAATTTTACTTTAAATGATAACTTTACAACTTTCAAAGTGATACGAAATCGAATGCAAATATTAATTCCAAGAGGAATGGGGCTAAGCTACCCGAAGTTTAATTTTTTTTTTAATTAATGAAATCGTAAAGTAAAGTTATTTGATAAAATAACGACGTCAAATAACATTTGTAAATGAACTCGAAGAAAATTGGGTAACCAAACATTTTCAAAACAAAAGTAAAACAATTTGATTAAGAATAATTCGATAATATTTCGTTTTATGACAAAACAAAATTTAGTTTGGAGAAATCAAATTTTGTTGTTAGTAAAAATCGAACCAACCGTCAAACATTTTCAATAACAAATTCAAAAGTCCACCAACAATAAAACGAAAACTAATTTCAAAATATTAAAATTTTGAAAATGTTATCAAAGTGATTATGAAAGTTTTCAAAAATGTTATCAAACCATAAAATAATTTTGACAATGTTAAAACGTTTTATGTAATAATCATAGAGAAATTGAATATTTTGGAAATATGAAAGTTTTCATAAAAGTCCGATTGCTTGAAAATAAAAATGAAATAATTTCGAAATAATTTAAAATAAATTATTTGGGCATTTTGAGACAGATCTAGATATAATTATCAACCAAAGATAAAACAAAAGTGAAGTATCAAGTTCTTAAATTATAATTCAAAAAGGTTAAGTTTCACGATATCCGAAAAGTTGAAGTTAGTCAAACTTTTTACAAAACGGCAACTTCACAATTAGAAATTATAAGTCAAAATGTTAGAATTTTACGATAATCCATTTTTTTAAACAAGTCAAACTTTTTATAATACAAGTCCGGTGAAAATAATAAATGGATAAATAGAGTCAAAGTCAACGACAAATCGAAACAAAAGTTTTCAAACCCGATAAAGAAGTCGAAAGGGATTGGCTGAAGAAGAAGAAGCGGGATTCAAGAGAAGCTAAGGGGAGGACAAATTTGAGAGTCAAATAGAACTCTCAAGGATTGAAGAATTAAATTAAACATCTCGAGATTCCCGGTACGACTCCCACAACCCGGGTCCCTAATTTCCATCAAATAACGTTAAGTCCAATATTAGGCACTAGGTGGTACTACTCGATCACTATCTCCAAAAATGTCTTACGTGACTGTCCAATCGTTCAAGCGACACGATACTAATCCACAAATGCTTTAGAATCAAATCCACAATTAATATTCCAACGGTTAACAAAACATACCCAAACCCTTGATCGATAAGGCTCCTAATTTCAAAACTCATAAGGTTTGAACTCGAGGTATGCTCCAAATTTCTCGAGTAAGGAACATTAAACAAGGTCCACCAATATAACAATGCTTGGGCACAGAATCCTCAAAATGATTACCAACATGTTTATAATGCCACAAGTAAAGAAGTTAGGGAAAGTATAACAACTCCTCAAATACGCTCAAACCTATAGGTAATGGCGCAAACACTCATATCTTCAAACACGTCATTGGGCCAAGGTTTCTAAAAATTCCACCAAATTTCATATTGTATCAGCGAAACCACCAAAATATTTATTAAATCAACGAAGTTACAATCTCGTTGGTCTAAGGTTATAACAGTCCCAATAAGATGATCCGTATTATAATATTCCTCAAAACAGCACAATAAAACCAAACTGTGATTGTGCAAGATAGTTCTCTTCTCTAGGGACAACAACAATTTATCCCAAGTTAGATCACTCAACCCTAAAGTTCATAGGTTACAACCTTAAACGACGATCAACGATCTAATCCTTAAGAAATATGGGTAATCTATGTCAACCAAAATTTCTAACAACATTAATGAAAACCTTCAGTGGTACCACAACACTCAGTCTAACACCTTAAACAATACTCTATGATCCCAAATATTCGCGATGCATCCATTAAATAAGCATTAGGTAAAGAATCCAGAGTAATATTATCAGTTACCCTTAGTTTGGTTCTAGGTTAGGTACTAGGTATCCATCAAATATGAGATACTCTCTTACTACTCCCAAATATATCCAACTCTAAGTACCCCAAAATAATCAAGGTGACCTATAACCCAAGGTTCAGTGCCTAAAGTATCATCCTAATTCCATCAAGCAACATTTTGCTATTCAAATTAATCCTCAAGAATTTCTTACTTTCTTAGAAAGTAGGACAGACTCAAAATCCTCAAACCAGGTAACAAGGGTTTACTAAACCTCAAACATCTATAACACGGGTTCACTAAGACAGAATCCGGTCTAACCAAAGAATCTCAAGAGAAAGATGGTAGAATAGAAGAATAGAACAAGGATTCACCAAGAGAATGAAGATGAGAAAATACAAGAGAAGAATTGGAAGAAATAGAGGAAGGAAGAAAAGAATCGATGATCCTATATTACTAAGTTCTTGAACCAGAGGAAAATCTTCGGGCCTCCAGAGTTCACGAGGGAACTAAAAGGATTACTTCATCTTCTTGTAGAGGAACGAGCACACAAGTGTTGGGTCGCTCTATCTGGATCTACTACTGCAACATCACGGAACAGAGATCTACTCTTGATCATCTAACCTGTAGCTTGAGCAAACTAAACCGGAGCTGAAAAGTCACCATCGACATCTTTCTTGGAGCACCAAGTTGTCCACTCGAGTCAGCAGGCGTTGAGAGCGCTAAGCAGGTCTTGTTCCGATCTGGAGCAGCATATCAGCATCTTGTTCTTTCATCTTCTTCTCGATAATAGAAACAAATATTCAATGCTAGTCATTGAGTTACAAGAACAAATAATCCTAACAGTTAAGTCCTTATTTGTTTCTACCCATTTCTAATAATATTTTATTCACTGTTTAAATAATTTACTGGTATTTTTCTTAATTTCAGGTGTAAGCGTTGGGAGCAGTGATGCTATGATACCAACTGTAATCCCCTAGAAATTCTAACGTGATACAGTGGCGGAAACACTGTAGAGTCGGGATTAAAACACGTTGTAACTATGTCTTAGAAAAATTAAAATGGTAAAGTCAAACAATAGACCTTAAATAAAATGACCAAAATTTAATACAATCCACAAAAGGGGTTTGAACAATCCATAAGACGTAATTATTAAAATAAATAAGCAGGATCCACACTGCTCGCTAGCCCACACCCGGAACATGTATACCTGCCATGTTAAAACATAACAGCCACAATCAGTGGGGAGCAACCCCAACGTTCTCCCAGCCGTATAACAGGATTTTAAAACTGTAATTACTACTATAGAAAAAATAGTAAAAAGAAAAAACAGTAAAACAACATATTAAAATAGGCTTTTAGCGTAAAATGAAATAATCAAAAGGCTTTCCGAGGAAACATAAAATATTTGCCAACCTGCAAACCAATTTATATCGATAATAAATAAAATAATCAAAATGGCGTTATGGATATTCGGTTAGTGTGCACAAGGCTAGACTTTCACTAGGAATAATACTGGAAACTAGCTTCGAGAACTGTAAACTTAACTCATAACAGAATCCAGTCTCTAACTAGGCAACTCAACTATAACAGGACTGCGTGCAGCGAGGTCCTGGTTTAAGTAGTATACACCCCTCCTGGATACCAAATGTTTCCAGTTCAACTGACGGCGACTAACACGATGCGATATCTAGCTTAAGGGCACAATGTACACTCTCCTGGGCGAAACTACGCCCAGTTCAACGACCAAATGTGCCCCAAATGGGCACACCGGCTTTATAGCTGATGACAAAAACGTACACCCCAGATTATTACTCTAACCCCACACTTGACTTTATTCCATAACTCCAAAACAAGCCATTATCGATATTCAAAAGATATAATAATTATAAATAATAAGAGAACAAAAGAAAAAGAAATCACTTTCCAAAAGAGGAAACTTTATATTTAAGGAAACTTCTATTTTTAGAAACTTTACCAAAAATAGCATCATATCAAAATAGCAAAAATATTAGTTTATACTAACATCACATTTTTAGTAAACGATATAGATTTATAAAACTAATACTTTCGGCCTTAACGATATTAATTACCAAAGTGAACATTTAATTTCATGAAAATTTTAAAATATCGTATTAGCGTTATAAAATGATTAAAAAATGTCTTAAACATTTTAATATTACTAATTAGGGTGTATTCAAAAGTTAAAAAGCTAAAATTCCCTAATTATTATTAGTTTCGACAATAAAATTATAAATAGGATTTTACGGCAAACATCAAATTAAATATTTGAACGTCTTTATTTAATTAAACCAACAAATATATTTAGAGTATGTTAAGGGATGATTTAACTATTTAAAGTTTCATATTTAAATACTTTCAAAATTGCTGAAAAAATAATTCTTTTAGGTAAGACGAAGCATTTTAACGATAAATCACAATTTGTCCGAAAATCAATACTTATTAATTAAAGACTTTAATAAATAGTACAAAAATTACGTAAAATAGTTAAAATGTATTTATGGACATTCTGTTCAGAAAAGAAAATTTTCAATAATCCTAAAACTCGGTTTTTAAAGCGTTTTCTCGTTAATCGTCCAATCTCGACCATAACGA
This sequence comes from Agrostemma githago, assembly GCA_958450325.1. Taxonomy (NCBI): domain Eukaryota; kingdom Viridiplantae; phylum Streptophyta; class Magnoliopsida; order Caryophyllales; family Caryophyllaceae; genus Agrostemma; species Agrostemma githago. Next base: position 25,447,812 of record OY288243.1, on the reverse strand, counting down.
TTAATAAAAATAGTAATTACAAAAGGATTTAAGTATTAATACCCAAAAATTATTATTAAGCTTAAAAATCATGATTTTCCAGAAAATACTATTTTTTCAGATTTCCAAAAATTCCGGATTTAATAAATCTCGTTAAAACCGTCTTTTATACCCGTTTTCACAATTAACGATACCATTAATAAAACTTATCGTTCCTAACATTTTATTAAAGCACTAAAAATCATAAAATTACCTTTTAATATGAAATCATCAAAATCAAAATTTTTCCAGATTTAAACCAAAGACCAGAAATCGAGAATTTAAACGACAAACACGGTTTTAACGATAAACGATGATTTAAAGTGATTAATTAATTCATCCACTTAACAATTCCGAAAAATTATGAAAAAAATTCAGCAAATTCTATTTCACCAGAAAGTTTCACCACGTCAAAAATCAGATTAAAATAAAATGTTTAAGTACTAGAACTAAAAATCGACTTTTAATCGTTTTTGTCCGTAAACGGTAATAATTCAATAATCGATAACTAAAATATCAGAAAAAATACTAAATTATTAAAAATTATCAAAAACATCATTTTTACAGAATATAAACATATATTACATGTTTAGGCCGAATTTTACGATTTTACAAATTAATATGACGATTTAATCGTTAATCTCGTAAAAGCGATAAAAATACCGAAAAATGTAAATTTTCAACTTTTAAAAGTTTTCCAGATTATATGACATACATATATTGTCAAAAATAAAATTATAAATATACACATGCAATTACAACAATAAAATCAAGCAATACCGAGTAACACCGACGTTACCTTCACTCCAAATCCGAGTCTACGATAAATTCGTCGGCTTCAGGGTCAACCAAGACTCTTACATCGCATGACATACATGGTACAAAAATACCATGAGAAAACTGAAAGAAACAAGGTAAATAACAATCGGAAATAACATCGATTATTACCTTAACGAAGGGAAACGATAGACGATTAATTTGGAGATGAAAATGGGATGATCAAGACTCGATTTTGAAATAAATCTAGGCTGGAAAATCTGCTGAAACTCATGGCCAAAGGAGAGGAAATGAAGGGTATTTCTTGTTTAATGTGTTGAATAAAAATGAATGAATAAATTATGATGAGATGAGTGTATGAATGTGGACTATTAAAATGATAAAACTATGTTAAACCATCCAAAACACCAGCCAAAATGAATAAGAAGGGAGTGTGAAGAGTCTTGTAATAAGTCCAAAAATGATTGTAGGAAAATAAAATATCTAAGGCATTTAATCAAGTTATAATACCAAGTGTTAAAAAAATGTGAAAGTGTGTGACCAAGGGTGTCATGGTCCAAAAAGAAGTCAAAAGTATTTCTTTTAATTGTGGGTTGCTTAAAAATAAGAATCATAAAATTATTAAAAGCATTTCAAAGCAATTTGAGTAAACCTCGCGTTGGAAAATAATTATTTAAGAAACTTCGTATTAAAATCATAAATGGCTTATTTTTAGTAAATAAAAAATATTTCTTAGTTGAAAAATATTATATAAATGTATTTAAACATTTTTAGGAAAAGGAATAACTTAAATCCGAGCTTAAAAACGTCAATTCAAAGAGAAATAGGATTCCTCGCGGAAAATTAAATAGTTTACGAAGAAAACCAAATAAATGGATTTAAGAGAATTAATATCTTTAACAATAAAAATAAATATCATTAAAATCAAAAATCAAAAATAAAGCTTGGTAAGACGATGAAATATGAGGCCGAAATTTGACAGAGTTATGACAGAGTCATAACGGTAAAGACAAAAACGCTAGGAAAAATAGCGGGTGTTACATAGATTACCTGTCTGTGAATTAAAAATAGTTTCTGAACATTGAAAATTGGACTCAAGAATATGGACAACTGTTGCAGGTTCATTTCAAGAGGAGTAGCTGCGAATAATTTGCCGTATGGATGAGGTGTTCGCAACGTCCTTGTCATTTGAAATGCTGAAATCTACAAAGAGTTTGTCAGGTATTAGCAAAAAATAGTTGTCAAATAATTTTTTGAAATGTTTCGGTTGGTATACAATAAATAAATAAACTAATACAGACATTGTGGTTATGAGTTTAATTTTGAAACTACCTTAATACAGAAACGGCAACGCAAAATACGATAAAATTAACTACAAACCAAACCTGATAGGAAATTGGAGGAATGTTGTATACAACTTCTGTTAGGTAGAAGGGAGCGCAGATCTAATGATGGTTCATCTGAATAGGACTGGTTGGAATTGATTTTACGCCTCGATGTGGTTTTCGTAATATCTGCGAAAGGCGACCTACTGACGACTGCAAGAAACAAATAGCAGGCAGAGTCATATATTTTGATTAATAAACAATTTAACAAACGAAGCATATGAATATAATTAATTAAGAATAAGCAAAATAAAGAGGTTATTAAGCTACATATTTTATACGTTGTTTGTAAAATAAATTTAAGGTTAAATTATGTTTAAATAAGTAAACTAAACTGACCGCTTTTTTGCTTTACTGTTGTCAGCATCTTCTGTAGGATGCATAAAGTACAATTCAATTGAGTTAATTGGTTTATGTTGATATGGTAGTGTAGATAATATTATATTACCTAATAAAATGAAATTAGTTGATGCAACAGATAAAAGAATACGATGAAATAATAAAAATTAAGATATCGAAAATATGTGGACATAATGTGAACTATACCTATGTGATTTGCAATATCTTCAGGCCTTGAACGCTTGACGTTTTTTGGAGAAGGTGGCATGCTTGTTCCTTTATAAGAACTTAGAAAATATTGAAAGATATGCTTCATGAATAAAAAAAACATGTGTACAAAAACTAATATAAACTGGAGGAAAAATAAGGAAGATTATTATTAGACTCAAAATACACATGGATAATTGGTGAATTACTTGGTAACAAAAGAACTAGTTTAATGAAGATCTCTATTCCCTATACAAGCATTAAAAAGTGATAAGTGTTACTCGATTACCTAACGAAGGTTCTCCAGTCTATAAAATAAGAAATGGTATATAAGTGTCGATATTAGGAGCGTGAACAATACAAATAATATGAAGGAGTACATAGCTATGGGAGGAGGTAATGACGATATATATTGTCTTCGTACATGGATGAGATTCATTATATTTTCTTGAAGTTGATCGAACAGATAAAAAATGTGAATGCTTGTCATTGTAATCAGCAGAAGTTTGTTACATTAGATTAGTCAACTAACACCAACAATAATTCCATAATCGAATATGACTGTCCTAAAAAAGTGAATACAAATAAGAAATTGTGGGCAATATTGTATGTATAGTTATCAATCTTTTATTACGAAAAAGATATTTTGACAGTAGTGGAAATAGACATATCTTTACGAAGAAGCTGTTGTCTAAAATAATTGTTGTATTGTTTACAATGTAGACAGTAATGACATACTTATAAAACTTTGTTAGTAACAGGATATAGGTAGAAATATTTTGAAAATGATTTAGACTTAATAAAGGTAAGCATATTTTGGGTTTTGTATATGGAGATTTCAATTTACGATTGCTATTTAATTAGAAGGCAGCGAGGAGGGGAAGTAGGTGTGATTAAAAACTAGTGAGAAATTGAATAATTAGTGGAGTGAACATGATCTCAATTCATCATACGTAATTATGTAAAATTCAAAGGTAACTACTACAAAAAGTACGAACAAAGTAACATAAATTTGTATTCAACAACAGTTTAGAAGAATCTTGATTAAATATAAATAATGGACGTCTTTCATAATGAGTATAATAAAATCAGATTAAATGACTTTTAATCATTCTTTTCTTTCTTCACCATGAGTATTTGCTTAGTGGTGGAACCTGCATCCGTGCCTGGACAAATATCTTCAATTCAGTTCACATCAATGAAACGAAAGGTGCACCATTGCGCTTAAGAGAAGTAATCCTTGGTGAGGTGTCACCGGTGGCAGACACCTGAAGAACATGCGTCACGTGGATAATAGGTAAGTACATGAAGATGTCTGCTAAATGGTGTATGGAACAAAAATTAGAGAATACATTGGAGGAAATAGGGTTAACTGGTAATTATCCCTACACTATCCTCTTGCGAGTGCACATCTTTTCCCTTTTAGAATCTTGATTGCCATAGCTTTCTTGAAGTTAAAAATGGGTAGAAGATTATACGGCATCGATAAAGTTTAAAAGTCGTACGAGTTGGAAGAAATTAAGTACATAATTATGTTGAAGTATAATTTGGTTATATGAAAATTTTGAGCAGAAATTTAGACGGATCATAAGGACATACAGATAGTTCGTTCGCAAGGTTTATAAGATCTCTTGCGGCCAAAAGGTAGTTATCAAACTCGTACTTTAAAAGACAAACTGTAAATGATTGGAACAAACAAATGTAAGTTGTGCGATCCAAAAGGGAAAATATATAGTAAAAGATAAATAATAAAGATCAGAAATAGGAAAGGAGTAGTTATTGTTTATAGACCTTTATATTAAACTCATACGTTGCGTTCCACTTACCCATCTTGTCCTCATCGTCAGTCATGCTTACTATAGTGTATGATGTTGATCCTCCTACGTTGTACCTCTCATGAATTTGGATCTTGAACAAGAATTTTTTTACCGACAAAGAAGCTTAATTGATCGGGAATTGAATCGGGTTCACCGGCCTGCGCATATGTAATCCCCTAGAAATTCTAACGCAATACAGTGGCGGAAACACTGTAGAAGTAGGATTATAACACACTGTAGATATGTCTTGATTAACTAAAAAATGTAAGTCAATACATAAGCCATAAAATAAAAGTGGCTACAAAATTAAAAAAAATCCATAAAAAGGGTTTTAAAAATCCATAATACAGTGCTCTGATTAAAACAAGCAGGATCTATAACTGCTCGCTAGCCCACCCGAAGGGAAGCACATATACCTGCCATGTTAAAACATAACAGCCACAATCAGTGGGGAGCAACATCGACGTCCTCCCAGCCGTATAACAGGATTTTAAAACAGTAATTACTATTATAGAAAAATAGCAAAAACGGAAAACAGTAAAACATCATATTAAAAATAAGTTTTCAGTGAAAAACTTCACGTATCGAAATAATATAATAAAAATGAGTTTTCTGGAGAAAACATAAAATATTTGCCTACCTACAAACCAAATTATATCGTTAATAATTGTAGACACCCACATTTGGCCGTTAGGTGTCTATAGCAGTTTCCGAAAAACACCCGATGATGATCGGATGCAAACGTGTTTTCTACGCGCTCGAATATGGGCTCGAAATCATTAGTTTCTCGTTTAGGCTTTTTACGGAGTACAAATCTCACAAAACCGACCTCAAATTAAGGCCCAGTGGGTCGTTTCCAATCAAATAAGACTAATTTAGGTCAAAACCGATACCGGAAATAAAACCGACTTCTAGCGATTGGGTCAAACCCCAGTCAAAGCCGTTCCGAGACACAAAAAACGAAACTGCTTAAACTCGAGGTCCAAAAAATGAACCCTTGCGCCTCAGCTGATCCACTCGATCGAGTCGGCCATCAATCTGGCCCAACTGCGGTCACTTGGGCCACTCGATCGAGTTAGGGGGCTACTCGGTCAAGTAACCCTAGACGGGGGTGCATGGCAACATCTATATAAGCACCTTCTTGCATGCACAATAAAACACATTTTTTTTACCTACAAACTTTACACACAACTTTTACACACTTTTACAAACCCTAATCTTCACCCATCATAACTCATCCCCTTCAACCAAACCCTAGCATCTAGGAACCCTAAACCACCATAACTTAACTTACATCAACCTCGATTCTCCCGTGCTAAAGCCACAACTAACGAGATCTATCCGAGACTAAGAAACATGTAGGTTGAGGGTGCAAAATCCCGTTCTTTTCCCTTCTCCTCTTTCTCGCGTCGTCCGTCGTTGTCGTAGTCGTAGTCGTTTTTATTATTTTTATTTTGTTGTCGTATCTATAATTTCCCGAATATTACGAGGGTGTCGCAAGGATTAATTACGATATCGGGATGCGGAGGGAATTTATTTTCGGATCTAATCAAACAAGCAAAATATATTTCTTTAGATGCGATACCGACTCTATAGTCGAATATCGTGCCTAAAAGAATTAGTCCACTAATTTAACTAATTCGATTTTCGTTGATGCTAAAATAGTCGTCACCTAATTCGATAGAATTAATACGACACTATAAACGCGGAGATAATCTATATCGTTTTAGTTTAATTCAAACGACTTACAAACGTATTTTCTGTATTTCTCTCTAAATATTCGATATCGATTCAATAAACGAATATCGGATACTATGAGTATCAAAGTCCGAATCGAGCATAAATCATACAATATTTCTTCCTGACTCAATAAAATCATCAGCTTTCCAAAATCAAAAAGCAATTTCGAGATTTATAATGAATTGCGAAGAGAACCTTAGTTCGTACATGGGTCACTCGACCGAGTGCCATAGGCCACTCGATCGAGTGACATCCAAAAATCGAGGCAGAATGCATTTTGAGGACCACTCGGTCGAGTCTCTCAATGACTCGATCGAGTGGCGACCTACTCGGTCGAGTCTCCAAGCGACTCGGTCAAGTAACCCCTTAAATTTTGGGCAGACCCCTTTTTCGAGGCACACTCGGTCGAGTCCTCCAATGACTCGATCGAGTGCCCTCTCATCACGCCAAAACGTGAACCCTAAACACATTTCGAGCCTTACAAAATACTTTTATGACTTTGGTCAACACGTGTCAAATCAATCACGTATCATACCACCTTTCCAAAACTCGTGCATCATATCTCGTTACATCGTTCTTTGTTGTTTGCAAACCGTTATTATCGTTATCATCGTTACTAACATGTTTGTTTCTTTTTTTGTCGATTTATTCTCCTTATTTCTTTTATTGTACTAAAAGAATCTCGCATGCTAAATACAACTTTGACGTTAAATTTAGATGAATTAAATCGACTTAGCAACCCATTCAAATTCTCGCATGTTTAGGTAAAACATTGTTTGCATATTATCTCATCGTATTACTAACGCGCATATTCGAAAGTCAAACAATATCTTAGTAGAGGCCGCTAATGTGCGGGAGGGGTTGGGTGTTCTTTGTGAACTTCCCTACACGTACCCTCACCCCTTACTCAGAACCTCGGTTTCCGGATGTCCGAAACCGTTGGCGCACGAGAGTCATTCAATACATGGTGTCCGATAATGTCGGTATCGGTATCAAATGCGGGACGAGCCCAATAAACTCTGACATCCGAATGGGACATACTTTGTGCATGGCCCACTAAGATATAGAGTGGGTTCGAATGGGCCCAAACTCCCACAAAGTTTGGTGGCGACTCCACTTCGATTTAAATTTAAATTCGACCCATCTCATATGGAGATTCATTCGCCTCCCCAAACCCGCGCGTGGCCGCGTCGGGGTGGATCTATGTCATGTCCACAATTTGGCGACTCCGCTGGGGATTTACTGATGTGTGACTTACCATCGGCATCCTCAGGGTGAGACTCGAATAGAAATCGTTTGACTAGTACAATACGCATTTTAGTTTTACGGTTCATGCATAACCCCATATTTTCCCGGGCCTGTACTGGCGACCGACGTCCCACTATACCGTGATGTACTCCAACATGGATATGTCAAAGGTGTTCATAGTCGATTCGTATGGGTTTCGCGGCATGTTCTAAGCTCAACTAGACTTAGGAAGTCCGTCCCGATTCTCGGATAGGCTATGTACACTGGTATAGACCCTTTCTAGACTGACCGAGACTTAGTGTAGAGCATACATGGTGTCGTTATTATGCTTGCGTGACTATGTGCTGCTTGGTTTCTAAGTTCGTTTTTCAAAAACCGTCATTTTTTTTTCAAAAAATACATCTTTTTCAAACTATCCAATTTCAAAACCCGGGAAGCATGCCGAATTTAGGACTTATGATTTTACTCAAAATAGCCTATTTTTAGCCGGTATGCTATCCATTTCAAAAATTCAAAAAATTTCAACTTTTCAAAAAATTCGGGCCCAATGACATTTTCGCCAAATTTAAAAGTCGGGATTCATGTTTCCGATTTTCAAATTTTCGGAAATTCAAAATCGATATTCAAAATTCCGAAATTCCAAAAATGCCTCTTTTCGAAAATATTCAAATTTCAAAAAATCGGAAAGCTGCCGAAATTTAGACTTAAGATTTGACTCAAAACAAGCCTATTTTCTAGCTGGCATGTTGCCCATTTCAAAATTCAAATTTCCGATCCACCATTCGATTTTCTAATTTTCAAAATTCAATTTCGATTTTCAAATCTTCGAGATCCCGTTTTCGATTCTCAAATCTTCGGGATCCTGTTTCCAAATTTTTAAATTATCAGAAATTCTTTATTTCGATATTCAAATTTCAAAATTCCAATTAATTATTCAACTTTTAAAAAACCCGGAAAGCTACCGAATTTAGGACTTATGATTTTACTTAAAATAGCCTATTTCTAGCCGGTATGCTACCCGTTTCAAAACTCAAAATATTTTCAAACCTTCAAATTGCGGCCCGATGGCACTTTTCCGATTTTCGAAAAAAATTGGGCCATCCACCGATTTTCTCGGACTTCTCAAAACTTTCCTCTTCATAGGACTTCCCGTATTTAGTAGTTTCGGGTCTTGTCATAAGTCGACGAAGGTCTTTAGCGTCGAAACTCCGTCGATCTTACATCACAAGTTTCCTCCCTATTCCAGTCCGCCTTATTTGACTAAGGCATGACCCACCTGCGTAAGACATACTCTTACAAAGGAGGGTCCGTCTACACATTCGAGTTCAAAGTCTGGGGATGTCTCACATGGACCTTCCTTCAAAAAGGACTCGACCCACTTGCCGAATACTAAGGGAGACCTACCTTTCACGAGTCACTCGTCTAGATGTCCTTTCCGAGTCATTTCCTTGTCAGGATTTTCCTCACTCGGGGGCTACCCTTCAGCAAAGCGATCAATCACGGTTGCTCTAATGGTCATGTCTTACGCGTGTTGTCTCACATACCCCACTTTTTAGTTACTCAGGTGCCACACCATCTGAGTCCAATCGAAGTCTTTAGTCTCACTTGGGAGCTATCCTCCACCCGAACAGTCAGCCACGGTCACCTTAAGGGGGTACCCTACGTTCATCATACACATGCGTCCTTATGATGCCCTCTTCGAGTCGTCCTTATTATACCCTAGGGTTAGGTCACCACGGTTGGTACGAGCACGCAACACGGTCAAACACGGTCGCCCCTTTTTCGGACTCACCAATCTGCAGCTCGAGTCTAATCCACGGTCGTTACTTTGTCGAGGTCAACTTTCGGGTATCCCGATCTAAGAATTATAGTCATTCCCGCCCCCGGGCCGTACCTAGTTTGACTCTCTCTCTTGCATTTGCGCAAAACCAAACTTAGGCGAGTTCTAACACCTGTCGTTTCTTCCGATCAGGGACCCTACGAATTAGGCGTTACCAAACCATTACAAATCTTGCGCCGTCGAGAAAGGAGATATCCAAGGGAGTATGCTTATGTTATATTTCTCCATTAACAATATCTTCTCGAAAGTCAATACCGCCCTGGATAACCTAAGTTCCAGGGTAACCATCATCGAAGAGGATCTTGTAAGAACCCGATCCCGTCTAACACAACTAGAGCGGGTAAGACAACCAATCACCCAACCGAGCCATTTGAAAGGTGAACACTCTTACGAAACTGTCTGATACCCTCAAGATGGCAAGACCGAGAGAGGTAACCCTCAAGTCACCTCTCCTAAAGTCAAGAACCAGTCAAAGGTAAGGACATTTACCCACTTGGATATGTCCTACACGGTCGCTTTCCAAAGGTTGGTTTCGAAAGAGCTAATACTACCCATAGGCCCAACAGCCGACGTAAATTTGGAAAAACGCTCCAAAGCATGGAACGCCAAGCATTACTGCAAATTCCACAGAGAGAGGGGACACGATACAGAACATTGCTGGAAACTGAAACACCTCATCCAAGATTTCCTCGATGCCGGGAGGACTCCCGTTTTGGAAACATTATCGCTTGCAAAGCCCCTCATGGACTATACAGGGCCCGGTGACCAAAGCATCCAGTCTACCTCCCATGCATCCGAGGGTCCGGATTTGATTTAAGTCCGAGTCTGAGTCTGAGTCCGAGTCTAGGATGTACTAATTTTTTCAAAGTCAAAGTCAGAGTCAGGGTCAGTTGTATTCTGTCCTCTTTTTCAAAATTCAATAAAATCAGCTTTCAATATTCTATTTCTCATATATACTTTCCTCATGTGTTTCCGAAAACATGATGAACACCGTCATACACTATGAGCACACGCACGTGACTATTATGGGCACATCTGTAATGACTGCAGGAAATCGAGACCCGTGTTTTCCTTTACCTGTTCCATGTCTGACATAGAAAGCCACATAACTACCCTTAGGGAGCGGTATCGAATCCTACGACAATTCTAGGTAGTCTCCTAGTTTGGGTTCAAGACGGGAGGCAAGCCCATTTCCCACAATAAACACCCCTCCAATAAGACCGACCAATCCCTACCTTAGGTGTTAGTCTGACCAACAAAAACAAGACCAAGGACAAAAAGAGCAAAAGGCCAAAACAAAAAAGCAGGCCATTAAAAAAAAGAAAAAAAAAAAAGAGGCGCCCTTGACCGAGGCTAAGATGTCAATTAAAAAAAATCAAAAACCCATAACCACGGTTAGCGGTCAACTCAAGTGAAAAACCCCTTGGCCAAGTACGGTCAATTATTAATACTCATGCCATCAAATAGGGGAGAAACAATCAAGTTGGTCAGCTAACACCACATTTAGCCTTCCCACATTACAACCCTCAAGACCTTCTCGAGACCTAGGCTAAGAGACAGCCCGGAATTTTGAGGATTCAAGCTCCATAGGATACCCCTAACCATTAAGGCCAGATATGGAAACCAGATCCCGCATCATCAAACCTATCCCGATCAAAGTTCGAACCATTTTTTACTCGACTTCCCCCTTGCACAACAACTACAACACAACATGACATAACAAAATTCACAATCACCATACAAAGACCCGAGATCAAAACTCGTCAATGACCCGAGATCAAAACTCATCAAAGACCCGATATCAAAACTCGTCAAAGACCCGAGATCAAAACTCGTCAAAGACACGAGGGCAAAACTCGTCAAATCCCATCCCAATTCTTCTCATCCAAACCAGTTACCTGCCCCAAACGCGGGAATTCAACTTGCAGTCGGCATAGAGCATGCCCAAATAGTTCACACCACCCCTGGGGGCTACCCCGGAGAACGCTCACAGTCATAGGATCAACATCCTAACCATTCTAGCCCATTGATCAAGACATCACTGGGAATGCACCTAGCCTACACCGTCAATATGGCTAGTTACACACAAAGTCCTATTAGACTAGGCACCATAATATATCTTTCAATTCACTAAACTACGGCTTGGTTTGATTTCACCGCACGTGAATACGTAGGCAGCCTTTCAACAGATGCACAAGCCCCCACATTGACACACATTCAAAAAGCACCATCATTCCGGTCACGACACTGTCATGTTCTCAACAGTTTGCTATGTCATCCTGGGGGCTTCTCTTAGGCAGAAGTTCTCCATCTACTCACAAAATTCAGATAAATTCAATAAGCCTCCTTTCTATAGTGTATCCTAGTACTCGGCTCAGTCGAAGACGAGAATATGTATGTCAGGACTCGAAGCAATACCCACTTTGGGAATGTACCCTAGAACCAAAATTTCAAAAGAGCAGTAGACCACAGCATTGCCACTACCAAGTCCTGCTGAAGCAGTCTTATTACAGACTACTACAAACCTCTTTATATTACATCTATCCCATTTCGATGTTCGAATGTGTTGCCATTCGCCTAGGCTACGGAATAGCGCAACTTAAGAGTCTTGTCATCTTAGGTGGCCCACCCTCCTACCGAGTCGTGGTCCAACACTTAAAGAGTCCAGTTTATGTCTGTCAACTCGTCTGGTCACGACCAAATTCGAGTCTGTCGGTAGGTCTCTTTCTTCAAATTCCCGCTTTGAAGTTTGCAAAACTTAGCCATTTGAAAAACCCCTTTTCAACAAGGTCAAATTTTGGTCTATTTAAACTGCAAATTTCTTTTCTACCCCTTTCCATTTTGAAAACCTAGCACGTGAGTTGCTCTCAGGATTTGGATTTCAAAAAGGAAGCAAAATATATTTTCCCCAGCGCAAGTCAGTCGATAGGTTCTAACTGCATTTCCTGTATGCTATCTTGCTATTTGCTATATTTGTTATTACTGCCTGTATATCTAACATTTCAGGTACCAGCTTGGCTTCCCAAAGGAACATCAAGTTTTTTTTATTCCCCAGCATCCGCACAACTCATATATTTCCCCAACGGAAAGCCCTAGGCGGCATATTCCCCGGAATAGTACGGGATGGGCCCATATATAGGCGCACCCAGGACTTATGCGACAAGTCCGAATCCCCATGGAGTTATCATCATCTGCTCAGGTATGATCGCTGTCTTATGGCTGGCGAGCTCTTCATGCAAGTCTGACGGACTATAAACGACCCTACCAGAAGTCTGCCAGGTCTTTATCCTCGATTGGCCTGGTAGCTACTCTGACTTTCGCCTTGTCCAAGCCTCAGTCAGAGTGGGGGCTCTGTAGGCACCCACATTTGGGCGTTAGGTGTCTATAGCAGTTTCCGAAAAACACCCGATGATGATCGGACGCAAACGTGTTTCTACGCGCTCGGATATGGTCTCGAAATCATTAGTTTCTGGCTTGGGCTTTTTACGGAGTACAAATCTCACAGAACCAACCTCAAATTCGGGCCGAGTGGGTCGTTTCCAATCAAATAAGACTAATTTGGGTCAAAAACGATATCGGAAATAAAACCGACTTCTAGCGATTGGGTCAAACCCCGGTCAAAGCCGTTCCGAGACACAAAAAATATTCACTCAAACATCAAAAGTCCAATCCAAATACTAGACCCACGAAACTGCCCAAACTCAAGGTCCAAAAAACGAACCCTTGCGCCTCAGCTGACCCACTCGATCGAGTGGGCCCTCAAACTGGCCCAGCTGCGGTCACTTGGGCCACTCGACTGAGTCAGGGGGCTACTCGGTCGAGTAACCCTAGACGGGGGTGCATGGCAACATCTATATAAACACCTTCTTGCATGCACAATAAAACACTTTTTTTTACCTACAAACTTTACACACAACTTTTACACACTTTTACAAACCCTAATCTTCACCCATCATAACTCATCCCCTTCAACCAAACCCTAGTATCTAGGAACCTTAAACCACCATAACTTAACTTACATCAACCTCGATTCTCCCGTGCTAAAGCCACAATTAACGAGATCTATCCGAGACTAAGAAACATGTAGGTTGAGGGTGCAAAATCCCGTTCTTTTCCCTTCTCTTCTCTCTCGCGTCGTCCGTCGTTGTCGTAGTCGTTTTTGTTATTTTTATTTTTTTATCGTGTCTATAATATCGCTAATAATCTCTAGTATAAGATATTAAAATACTTGCTAATTTGTGTCGAATACGAAGAATGACGGGATAAGAAAATCCGAATATTACGAGGGTATCGCACCCGATGTTGACGGTCGTTTATCCCGACACCCCGAGTGTTTGATTGTTGAAGCAAGTCAACATCAATAATCAGTTTTTTTATTCGCGTCGTTCTCATCCTCATTCATCGCATCTTCATCAATTTCAAAACTATTTTTGAAAACACTTTTTAATTAGGGTCGAAACCCGTTGATGCGGATCCAACTTCACACAATTTCGAGCCCGTCGAAGCCCTAAACACATTTCGAGCCTTATAAAATATTTTTATGACTTCGGTCAACACGTGTCAAATCAATCATGTGTCATACCACCTTTTCAAAACTCGTGCATCATATCTCGTTACATCGTTCTATGTTGTTTGCAAACCGTTATTATTGTTATCATCGTTACTAACATGTTTGTTTCTATTTTTGTCGATTTATTCTCATTATTTCTTTTATTGTACTAAAAGAATCTCGCGTGATAAATAAAACTTTGAAGTTAAATTTAGATGCATTAAATCGACTTAGCAACCCATTCAAATTCTCGCATGTTTAGGTAAAACATTGTTTGCATATTATCTCATCGTATTACTAACGCGCATATTCGATAGTCAAACGATATCTTAGTAGAGGCCGCTAATGTGCGGGCGGGGTTGGGTGTTCTTTGTGAACTTTCCAACACGTACCCTTACCTCTTACTCAGAGCCTCGGTTTCCGGATGCCCGAAACCGTTGGCGCACGAGAGTCATTCAATACACGGTATCCGATAATGTTGGTATCGGTATCAAATGCGGGACGAGCCCAATAAACTCTGACATCCGAATGGGCCATACTTTGTGCATGGCCCACTAAGATATAGAGTGGGTTCGAATGGGCCCGAATTCCCACAAAGTTCGGTGGCGACTCCACTTTGATTTAAATTTCAATTCGACCCATCTCATATGGATATTCATTCGCCTCCCCAAACCCACGCGTGGCTGCGTCGGGGTGGACCTATGTCACGTCCACAATAATAAAATATTCAAAATGGCGTTATGGATAGGATTAGTGTAGACGGCTAGACTTTCACTAGGAGAATACTAAAAACTAGCTTCGAGAACTTAGTTCAAACAAATCAAACTTCGTTCTCTAACTAGGTTACTTACTGCGAGGTCTAAGCTTATGGTCAAAATGTACACAACTTCCGGGATACTTGTCACCCAGTTCAACAACTAATGTACCGATTCCTGATACACTAGCCTTATAGTTGATGGCAAAAACGTAGACCCTAGAATATTACTCTAACCTCACACTTGTCCTTATTCCATAAATCCAAAACAAAGCATTATCGATATTCAAAAGATATAATAATTATAAATAATATGGAGATAAAAGGAGTAATCATTATATTCTAAAAGTGGAAACTTTCTATTTTAAGAACTTCTATTTTTCAAAACTTTACTAAAATAGCATCATATCAAAATATAGAAAATATTAGTCCATACTAATACAACATTTTTAGTAAACGATATAGATTTTTAAAACTAATACTTTCGGCCTTAACGATATTAATTGCCAAAGTGAGAGTATTTAGGTTTATGATATTACTGAAATATCACACGAGTGTTTATAAAATGATTAAAAATGTCTTAAAAGTTTTAATACAACTAATCAGGGTATTTTCAAAATTTACAAAACTAAAATTCCCTAATTATTATTAGTTTCGACAATACGATTATAAATAGGATTTTACGGCAAATGTCAAATTAAATCTTTTAACGACTTTATTTAATTAAACCATTGAAAATATGTAGAGTATGTTAAGGGATGATTTAACTCTTAAAGTTTCAGATTTAAATATTTTCAAAATTGTTGGAAAAACAATTCATTTTGGTGAAAAGGAGCATTTTAACGATAAATCGTAATTTTGTCCAAAATTCAATACTATTAATTAAACACTTTCATAAATATTAAAAAAATTATGTGAAATAGATAAAATATATTTTTGGACATTCTGTCCAGGAAAGAATTTTTTCCAGAATCCTTAAACTCGGTTTTTAAAGGAATTTCTCGTTAATCGTCTAATCCTGACAATAACGATTAATAAAAATAGTAATTACAAAACGATTTAAATATTAATATCCAAAAATTACTATTCAACTTAAAAATCATCATTTTCCAGAAACTAAACATTTTCCAGATTTTTAAAAATTCCAGATTTCACAAATTCCATTAAAACCGTCTTTTAAAACTCGTTTTCAAAATTAACGATTGTCTTAATAAAACATGTCATTCTTAATAATTTATTAAATCAATAAAAATCATAAAAATTCATTTTATCGTGAAATCATCAGAAACAAATTCTTTTCAGATATAAACCAGAAATCGGAAATTGAAACGACAAACACGGTTTTAACGATAAACGATGATTTAAAGTGATTAATTAATTCACCCACTTAAAAATTCTGAAAGATTATGAAAAAATTCAGAAATTATTTTTCATCAGAATGATTATCCACGTCAAATTTCAGATTAAAATATAATGTTTAAGTGCTAGAACTAAAAATCGACTTTTAATCGTTTTTGTCTGTAAACGGTAATAATTCAATAATCAATATCTAAAATATCTACTAAATTATCAAAAATCATCAAAAACATCATTTTTACAGAATATAATCATATATTACAAGTTTAGGTCAAATATTACGCTTTTACAAATTAATACGACGATTTAATCGTTAATCTCGTAAAAGCGATAAAAAATACCGTAACATGCAAATTTTCAACTTTTTAAAATTTTCTAGAATATATGACATACATATATTGTCAAATATGAAATATAAAAATATACATGCAATCACACAAATAAAATCAAGTATTACCGAGTAACATCGACGTTACCTCTAACCCAAATCCGAGTCGATTATAAATTCGTCGGCTTCGGGGTCATCCAAGAATCCTTTAATACATGACATGAATGATACAAAAATACCATGAGAAAAACTAAAAGAATCAAGGTAAATAACGATCGAAAATAACATCGATTATTACCTTAACGAATGGATTGGAATAAGGATTAATTTGACGATAAAACCGAGACGACTATGACTCAATTTGAAGCAAGAATTAGCCTTGAGAGGCTGCTGGAGTCACGGCCAAAATTGAAGGAGTTATGTCCACTGTCCTACGGATTAACCCGCTTAAGTCTATGTATCCGATATGCCTTGCTAGAGGTCGATGTCGGGTTGACACGTAAATAGGTTATGTGTCTGGTAGTCTTAAGTGGGTCCATTGGGTCACACACAATGTGTACGGGATATTATTAATATATCAGTATATTAATATATCGGGTCAGTAGTAATACGACTCAGCTGTGCTGTCGGGTTATGGTAATTAGAGTTATAATAATAATCTAGTTATGGTAACTAGAGTTATTGTGATAATCTAATTATACCAATTGGAGTTATGGAATAACTTCTAGGTTAAGTAGGTAACCTATCTCTCCTATATAAGGAGGTTCATATGATGAACCAGATCATACAACTGTGAGTATTGATTCATATATTATTAGAGAGATAATTTTGTGAGACCGTCTCACAAAACCCTTATACTAGCATATACGTCGCAGTTCCGTACCCGTGTGGATACCAAAGGAGGCATCACGTTTGGGGTGCTTTATTCTGTCCGTGGAGATTATTTATTCTTGTCCGTGGAGATTATTTATTCTTGTCCGTGAAGATTATTTATTCTGTCCGTGGAGTTTATATATATATTTTGGGTTTATTATACTTCTTATTAACATGCTGTTCCGCTGCAAATAAGGTATAATTGTTATCCCTCATCTTTTGTCTTTTCGGTTAATACTCGTGACAGGTCTATGAGTTTAAGGGTTGTAACTCTACAGTGGTATCAGAGCCTCTGTTATGTAGTATTAATCAAATTGACTTGAATCCTTATCTCATACTCCCTCCGTCCACTATTTATCGCCCTACTCCATTAAAATACTCCTCACATATATTCATGAAGTGGGGCGATAAATAGTGGACGGAGGGAGTAATTGGTTATAAGGGATTCTATTGCATATTAATTTGATTATATCTTCCGTCGTAAGGAGAAGTGTTCTCGATATCACGCCATATACTAGACTCGTGCGCATGCCTTATATGTGATATAGGTTGGGGCTAATTATTGCTTCATGATTAGTTATTTATTATTTGATGATTATTCATTAATCTTATGCATTAGAGAAGTGTTCTCGTGGACAAGATTTCAACCTTTCCGTTTTCTAGCAAAAGAATACAGTATATATCTGTGACAATTGGTATAACTATGGGCAATGATACTCTAAAAGAATTTTGACATATGGATGTTTCTTTTGTTGAGTTTTAATCTTTGTTCATGCAAAATATGTAGCTAGTCCATTAGGGTTTGTCATGATTTATGAATTTAATTGTTAAATTCTAAAATTAATCCTTAAAATTAATTTAAAGTCTAATATTGATTATGATTTAAGTTACTTTACCCTAAATTGACCCACTATAACCCTCAATTTCCTTGTTGACGATGAGACTAATTAGATTAGTCAAGATTCGACTGAAATTGAGAACGTAAAATTACTGGAATTTATTGTTGCCGATGAATTCTAATAAGATTAGGACAAGACTCGTTTTAATTATGGTGGAGACGGAACGGAAAGAGACCAACCCGGTTGGCACGAGTATGGCTCGGTGGGCACGAGTGTGACTCGGTAGGCAGGGGTGTGTCTCGGTTGGAAACGGGATGACCCGCGCGGCAAAGGTTTGACCAAGACGACACAATATTTACTCGGACGACATGGTGTCGTGTCGAGTGACGCTTTTAAGAAAAGTTGTTTTCTTGCGTTTGTATGTTGATTCTGAATCAGACATGGATTATATTTTATTTTTCCGAATCAATGAAAAATTAGTTTTCTAAATCGGCTAAATAATCTTATGCATTTTAATTATCATGTTATCATATATAGATCGGAAAAAGAGTTTCTCGAGTCTTATTTGATTTTGATGAATTCTTCATCTATATGACAATTATAAGTTGCAGATCGATTGTGAATCGATTTTTGTATATCCGTTAAATTTTCCGGGTGGGAAATTGTTCCTCGTAGTTGGAAAGATGAAAGATATTGGTGAAATTGTTCAAACCAAATAGCAATTATGAATTGTAATATGATTATGAATCAAAATATGGGATCTCTTAACTTGTTTTTTTACACAAATCACTTGTAACAATTGAATTATTATGATGAATGATTTTTATTGTTTGAAACTTGTGACTTGTGTGTTTAGGTTGCCTTGTAAGTTGACCTAGTAGCACGATTAGGACCCATATTGCATTTAATCCCTCACACAAATATTAAGTATTACCTTTCCAGAATTGACCACTACAACAATTTCATACCATTGGTTGAAGTGACTGCCTTAGCGGTGCTTTGCCGATGTGTGTGGACTGAGTAGGTGGGTAACGGTTACCCACAGGTTCAATCTGGTTTGCTTAACATTGCTATCAAGTCGGACTTGGGCTTTGAGGCAAATAGTTGGTGTCATATGATGACTAATTCCGACAACCAAGAATTACATAGAGATGTAATTGACAAGTTTGTTGTCTACCTTCACTTTTGGAGCTTAAGCAGTGAGCCCAAGTTCACTTGAGCGACAAAAGGTTTAGGATCTTGGAATATTATGCGAACTTGAGGGTAGTTTTCATTATTTTATCTTAAAATTGATTAAGATTTTTAATTAATATTAATTATCGTTTTACTTTGCATATACATATAGTTGTAATTTAGTCACCATTATCACATTCATTGAAGATGAGTTTGAATTGTTCAACCTCATCGATTGGTATCTTGAGAATCGTTCTCAAAATTAGAGATACGGATTTTGTCCTTATGAAGGATAATTCCGACAAATTATTACCAATGTTAATGTACAGTATGGACTGTATAATTAGAGTAATGAAGATGATTATAAGTACCAAAATTATTTGTTTCAATAAAGGGAACCGTTCCCATTAAGTGAGAAAATGTTGAAGATGATCTAATTAATCCATGTCATATGATGACGTGATTATATTGATAATCAGGAAATTTTGGATGCCTCTTTCTAAAGAATTAGGAATTGAAATCCTTTCAATTAGTCCTAAGTTTAGGTCACTTTATTATGAATAAACATGTGACTTAATAATGTTTCTCACCTTTTAGCCTGAGATGTTAAAAGACGATTGAACATTGTATTAAGAAGGCAAATAATACTAATGTTCTATGAGTTCATTAAGAAAATTGCTTGAGATATTGATTAATGAATCTAAGATGTTGGTTAAAGTAGGGGAAGAATAATTGTTATCATACCCAAACTTGTTGCCAAATTTAGATTAGGTACGATTTTATTAGTCATTAATGTAATGACAAATATTGGACATTGGTAGATAGTTTCTAGAATTGTCTAGAAAATCTGCAAATCAATTGAAGTATGACTTCTGGTGTGTATGTTACTAGAGTAATTGTTACTTTCATTCTACTGTTTTGGTATAAGATACCAAATGCAACTAATACATTGTGGATGTGATGGTTCAAAGAGGGTGGAATAATGGTATATAAGTGAAGTGTTTTATGATGAAATGAACAAATGTTGTTGTTTCATATATAAAAGGAAAATTACTTAATTTTGCCATAAAGCTGAATACTGGAATTGAATAATTGTTATTCTTGTACTAGTCATAAGCAAGAATATTGATTATGTTTCATGTATGGGCATGAAAAGTTTTGATAAAAGTAGAACAAGTGTTGCTCTATACCTTGCAAGAATATGAGGTACAATAAGACTAACATGATTGTTGAGCTCTACATTCATAGTAGTGAATGCTTTTATTTATAACATAACGATCAAAAGGTTCAAGTCCCACGACTCAAGTTTTACCTATTATGGCATAGTCCTTAATCCATGAGACAAGAAACATAAGAATAAGTTTCATAATGATGAAATTATAAACCTTATTGATAAGGATCAAGTGAGGTAAATGGATCTTGTTTATATGGATAAATGACATTACAAGTGACTCCTATTAATTGTAGTCGGAGTTTTAACTAGTGATGTTGCAAAATGGGTAATGTGTATGGTTTTGTTCATTTGATGAATTTTGAAATTGAATGCTTTGAATTATTCAAGGTACAAGATCAACTTGATAAGTTGATACGAGTTGTTCGATATGATTGAAACAGGGAGGAATTGAACTAAAAGATTGTGATCATTTTAGAAGTAGTGAAAAGTGTTTCAAACTACATCGAACCATATTTGATATGATTTGGTCTATGATGAGTTATGCAGATTTTATTGACTGTTTAGAAAGTTATGCACTATAAAAGTCTTTGTACAATGTTGATGAGATTGTCCATGTAAGTAGGAGAATAGACACCATATGAGATATGGATTTAAAATGTTCTAAAAAGTCTTTTCTTAATTATCAAGTCTTAAAGTTTAAAGAAAATCGTTTTCTAGAACTTAGACTCAATTATGACATGTGTTTTATTAGGGGTATTATGTTAATTCTACAAACCATCCAAAGAACAAAATTGTTTTGTTGCATGGAGTGATATGTTTCTTTTTAAATATGTGATTTCTAATAGAAATAGTGGGAGTAGAATCGACCTTGAATTGTTCAAGATTAACATGAATTCTCTACAACTGTTGAAGAGGATATTGATGCATCCATGAAAAGTCATGATCATCTTAGCTGTAAAATATTATCCTACATAGGTTTGACCTATGATGAAACAATAATGGGCAAGGACTCCAAAAGTCACATAAAATCTAATAGATTCCATATATACCATAACTACCAAGTATACACTTTGGTTAAATGGTCTTATAGTGAAGAATAGTCTTCAATATAAAGATGATGTGGATTGATATAAGAGTATCTATGAAGCATAGTTGGTAGTTAGGGATTGATCTCATAGTAATGACTATGAAAAACCCTTCTTACAACATTATGCTTAAGTATATTAAGATTGATTTAGCATTTTGAATGTCATCACTCATTATGATGAGTTTTGGACATATATATATGAAATACATTTCTGGAAAGGGATGCAATATGATGTGTGCGACACTTCGTATAAATTTCATATTATTAAAATTGCTAGGCAAATGTGAATATTCCGATTTGATTGGAGCATGGAGCAAGTATCTTCGTTCTTAATATGGTAATTCAAATATGTTTGTTTTCCATTGAGACGAAGAGAGACAAAGTGTGTACAAGAGGCTAGTGGGAGTGCATTTATCGTTATGATTTGGTATGTAAGTGACATACTTCTCTAACTAGATGACGTTTGATTGTTTTAGTCTATGAGACTTTGCAAGAAATGTGTTTATTATGTGCTCGTGTGACGAGTAGATACTAATCTGGTGAGTGTCACTAGAATGCTATCTAAGGATTGTTCCTTTGCGCTTGAGAAGCAAAAAGGAGAATTATTTAAGAGATGCACATGATGTGATAAGCGAATTATTGTAAACAAGTTACAACGATTCATATTTCCAAATAGACAAAGATGACATAAGATTGTAATCTCAGTATATTTTGTTTTCGATGAGAAATTGTGTGTTGGAACGGTTCCAAAGGACAACTTTGTGACTACTATTATAACTAAAGTTAGTGTTCTATTGCTTTTGAAGCAAATAGACGTTTGGTTACGAATCAAACACGCACTCAACTTTAAAGTTTAAGAATTAATTGTTGCTTATGAAACTAACAGTTTGCCTTAATCGAGAGAAGGTAGATTGGCCATATGCTTGTAAATAACCGATACAAATGTTGTATGTCCCAAAACTTCCTCTACATAAAGATCATATTGTTACGATCGGTATAAGACGCATGGGCTAGTGGTCTTAGTACTTTTAGAGGTGGTTGGTTTAGTGGGAGTTATTTCGATAATTGATATATGTATGACATATTGTCATTTGGTTAATGTAACCGAGTTTTGTCCCTAAATAATTTACATTGATGAAATAGATCACTAAGTACGTGACTTAGTCTTGGAACTCTATTTGGATGATGTAATTATTTTCTCTCTAGTCAGGGTATTATGTTGAGACACTTGAATACCCTTAAATGACTAGTGTGTGAGTTGGTTAATGACTAAGTTCCTTGAGTCATAGGTATTGAGATACTAAACTAGGCACACGGGTGTATGTTGGGAACATGCATTAGACAGACCCGCCGAAAAGGATTTTACTAAGATTTCGCTTAGTGTCAGTAAAGTTCTTTGCAAGTTATGAACTTGTACGGTCTTTAGACCTCAGTCTTTGACTATTCTATACATGTGAT
Organism: Agrostemma githago; assembly: GCA_958450325.1. NCBI lineage: Eukaryota > Viridiplantae > Streptophyta > Magnoliopsida > Caryophyllales > Caryophyllaceae > Agrostemma > Agrostemma githago. The sequence continues at coordinate 25,424,850 of OY288243.1, read as the reverse complement.
GTGTATGCTTTGATACTATTCCTCGTCAGCTGTAAAAGGGGGCTATGGATGGTTATTGGGCATGCATGGATCATGTGATGGGATGTGGTTAGACAAGAGGGGATTTGCTCTTCCTTTAATTAATTATTGAAAGGAATTTATTGTTTCTTGGCCACTCAAAGAGTGTGACTTGTACAAATGCGTGGCCGCGCTCAGATAGGATGATTGTCATCTATCTGCTCTTTTAACAAGTCAACTCAAAGATTCGAGTAAAAGATTGAGACATGCGAGGATGACACTTCTTCTTACCTCATTCTCAATTGGAGACAATAGTAGCAAAGAGACTTAACGTCGTTCTTGAGAGGACATGTACAAGTGGGACGAGACTGAAGGGGTTATGTCCACTGTCCTACGGATTAACCCGCTTAAGTCTATGTATGCGATATGCCTTGCTAGAGGTCGATGTCGGGTTGATACGAAAATAGGTTATGTGTCTGGTAGTCTTAATAAGTGGGCCCATTGGGTCACACACAATGTGTACGGGATATTATTAATATATCGGTATATTAATATATCGGGTCAGTAGTAATACGACTCAGCTGTGCTGTCGGGTTATGGTAATTAGAGTTATAATAATAATCTTGTTATGGTAACTAGAGTTATTGTGATAATCTAATTATACCAATTGGAGTTATGGAATAACTTCTAGGTTAAGTAGGTAACCTATCTCTCCTATATAAGGAGGTTCATATGATGAACCAGATCATACAATTGTGAGTATTGATTCATATATTATTAGAGAGATAATTTTGTGAGACCGTCTCACAAAACCCTTATACTAGCATATACGTCGCAGTTCCGTACCGGTGTGGATACCAAAGGAGGCATCACGTTTGGGGTGCTTTATTCTGTCCGTGGAGATTATTTATTCTTGTCCGTGGAGATTATTTATTCTGTCCGTGGAGATTATATATATTTTGGGTTTATTATACTTCTTATTAATATGCTGTTCCGCTGCAAATAAGGTATAATTATTATCCCTCTTCTTTTGTCTTTTCGGTTAATACTCGTAACAGGTCCATGGGTTTAAGGGTTGTAACCCTACGAAAATGAGAGAAAGAAAGGATTTTTTTTGTTGTTTAATTGAAAAATGAATGAATAGGAAATGGATGGTTTCTAATGCATGAATGTTATTAAAATTTAGATGAAAACTAACCTCCAACACACCTCATAAACCAGCCAAAAGGTGATGCATGAGAGAATGAAAAGTTTGTTCATTACGTATCAAATAAATGGGAGGAAAAAGAATAATATCTAATGTTTAAATAATAATATGAAACATATAAAGAAAAACGTAGTAAGAGTGTGACAAGGAGGTGTGGCGGTCCAAAACATGGGGAAAAGGTCTCAAATAATTTGCAAGTTGATAAAAGAAGAATCGTAAAATCATTAAAGGTATTTCAAAGCAATTATAGTAAACCGCGCGTCCGGAAATAATTATTTTCGAAACTTCGTAATAAAATCATTAAAGGCTAATTTTTCGCAAATGAAAATATCTCTTAGTTGTAAATATTATATAAATGTGTTTAGACATTTTTAGGAAAAGAAATAACTTAAATCCGAGCTTAAACCGTTAATTCGTAGAGAAATAAATTTCCTCGCGGAAAAATAAATAGTTTACGATGAAAATCAAATAAATAGGTTTAAAAGAATTAAAATCCTTTAAAATAAAAATAAATATTATTTGACTGAAAAATAAAAATAAAGCTTGGAAAAATGATGAAACAGAAGGCCGAAATGAGAGATGACGAAATCATAACGGAAAATATTAAAGCACTAGGGAAAATAGCGGGTGTTACAGCATATGAGGTGCACGTCGACTCATATATGCTTAAGATGAGAATTTAAATATGCACCAGGTATGTGAACAAAAATTTGCTGTAAATGATATTGGTACCTGCTCAAGTTGTGCAATAAGTTCAGCAGCGGAATGGTTTAGAAACTGAATCACTTGTGTGTCGAATACGACAAACTTAGCTTCCTCCTTACTGTAGTAAGTGGCAATCAACTTTATTTGGAATCTGGTACATTTATAACATATAAGATTGCAGAAGAATATAAAAGGAAATTGAAATATGTCGTCTACTGTAAGTAATGAACATAATGAACTGTAACTACCTCGGTATCCTGGAGGAGAACCCGTGGCGACTGCCATCACATGACTGGCGTGAGCAAATCCATCTACCTCTAGCATTTTTTGTTGCCATAGTCCAACATGACTTACAACTTTCATAATACCAACAGCAGCCGCTATCAATGTCAACAACTTTAGCAACGGTGTAGAATAGTACATGCTGTAATATGTTTTAAATATTAGTAAATCAGTAAAAAAACAAAAGAGGACTTTATTAAATGAGTATGGTTTATGTGTTTTAGATTCACAGTATAATTAAGCGTAACCTTTTCGTTCTTGATGATATCGCTGATTGTCATGACTTCTAAACTGCTTATATCGTCTAGGCATTCATTTGTTGCAACAGTGTTGATAATCTGGGGGGAATTGCTTGGAGCCTGTGATGAGAGACTGAAAAGAAGAAGGATATTATCATTAACAATATGGATTTCAGATTTGGTTGTATTTTGCAAAGACGGAAGGTAAATCACTACTCTTATAGCTATTAGTAGACACAAACCTTGACTGAAAGGCTGCAACCTCAGGGATGGGTGGGTTAATATGGTAAGTTGTGGCATTGTAAGTGGTTTGAATTCTCCATGTAGTTAAAGAATGAAAAGTAAGTAAGTTTTAAAAATATGTGACATTAAATAAAGGGCGAACAGAGTTACGTAGAAAACAGTTAGTACCTTCAAAATACTTAGTCTCAACACATTGGAGAACGATAATTTTTGACTGGCTAGGGTAGGGCTGCTTTTTGATTAGTTTGGGTAAATCAGAGGCATGTGGAGACCAAAGAGTGCAAGTTAACTCACAACCATTGTTAAAAAAGTGTAAGAAAATATAGAGTAATTATAGGGTTTATAGAGAATAGTTCACATTAGTTATTCGAAATTTAAATAAGTAGTTGTAGACACCCAGATTTGGACCTGGTGGCTGCAAAAGTGCCAAACAAACACCCGATGACGATAGGACTGCAACGCGACGCGGGTTCGCGATGTTGTAGGTAGTTTTTCTATAGAACAGATCAAATAATTACTCAGAAAAATTAAAACTAACATGATGGCAGCCTTAGTCGTGTCGTTACGGTCACATAGACACTAATTAGAGTCAATTTCGACACCAGGACCCCGAGTCGGTCCCGAAACTCGAACCGAGTCAGCACCGTGCCAAGCGAACCTCAGAATGCACACCCGAGGCCCTCTAAACCCACGGCGCTAGGTCAAACTGCGGGAATCCTTAGGCTCCAAGCTAAGTATCACACTCCTCCCTCTCGGTTCTGGAAAGTATCGAAATCGTATCTTCAAAATCCCGACCGCCCCACCTCACGCGTCTTAGTCTCCCCGCGCCTGGGTCTTGGTGCACCCGAACTCAGGCGTCCATATGGGCGACGAGGGCCGAAAACACCTATAAATACCCCCCTTCGCCTCATTCATTCGACACATTCTCATCTTCTCTTCTCCCTATACTCTCTCGCTAAGGGCTCACACTCCGACACCCGAGGCAAACGATCCACTCGATCGTAGTTCCGATAAAAGCGACATCGATGCTACTCCTCACCTTCGAGCACCCCATTCGATACCGAGGTTCCTGTGTTCGACTAGCTCAAGTCTAGTAGCGAAGCTCTCCCGGATTAGCCGCAGAATCGGTCCATAGTAACGAAGCTCTGCCGGAGTAGCCGCAGGAAGGGTCGACAGTTACGGAGCTCTGCTGAAATCAGTAGGAGGATCCCCCTTTGAAGTTGAATCGTCACTAGGTTGTCATCTAAACAAAACTTTCCATATTTGCACTTTCTTTTATTATGCACTACGACAACACTAGATGTGGACATTAGGTCCACAAACATATATTAAAACAAGTAACGTCCCAACTTCAATCACAAATACTAAACACACTAAATAGACCCGAGTAATTCCGAGATCCGTTCTCAACTATCTATGCATCGAGTCCCGTTTAGTGTATACTCCGAGGCTGCAACTCCTCACAATGTGATTTACTTACATTCGCATCTACAGTTTTTCGTATAATTTATTGCTTTTATGACCTTATAATCGCATGCTAAATAATTCGCATTTACAGTTTTTCGTATGATTTATTGCTTTTATGAACTTATAATCGCATGCTAAATCACCTAACACGGAACTCAAAACGTAAAATAACTAAAATTGAACAAAGTGATGGTCGGGTTCCGAATTAGTCCAAGTGCTCGCCTTATTAGGTTCGACGCATCTCTATTAATACCAATCCGACGCATCTTAAGCAGAATACCAGGTAAGGTATACCACGAGAACGACTAATATCCGTATTATCACGTTAAAACTGATTTGCTAATACGTATAATTAGTACTCTCTACTCTCCTACGTGCATCTTTTCATGGCCTGCTTGTCACGTGAAATCGCATGCAAAGAATGTAAACATAACTACTTTGACGACACTACTTACTTGTCCTTAAACAACCGACGTGGCAAAAGGTATCGGGTTAAGACAACGGGTGTTACACTATTTCCACCACAACAAAAGAACTAGGTTATCAGCCCACCGATTGATTAATTAGTAGAGGCCGCTATAGTGCGAGCGGGATTGGGTGTTGACGTCTATCGGATGTTGGCTTCCCAATACGTACCCTCACCCCTTACTTAGAATCAACGGTTTCCGAATGTCCGAAACCATTGGCAATGAGAGTCATTCCAGGCATGGAGTGCTTAAGGGTACAAGTCTTTATCTTTAGGTCCCGTGCCACTCAACCTTGAGCCGACAAGGGATCAAAGTTGACTTGAACGGTTTCCGAGTCCCCATAATTGACTCGGTGGCAACTCCACAAATCGAAAACGAATTCAGTTCGCTAAAAAGGTCGCCTTACGAAATGAATCGGCCTTTAAACATTTACAACCACGACTCGTCGATTCCAAACGGAAACACGGGTGCCCGCACCCTTCTAGTACAAGTCCGGATCGTCATCCGAATCGAGGTCCGAGACATCGCCCCGTACGCGAGATCGGACCGGCCCCCGACTGGGAGGGGGTCGCGTGGGTAGCCGTCGCCACACGATGAAAAACTGGATCGGTCCCGCGCGGGCGCACGCGGGGCGCCGGGTTGTGCGGACGGACGTCCACAGTTTTGCGACTCCGCTGGGGAATTTGGAAACAAGTTTCCAGTGGTGGTGTAACTTGAACGAGGTCGGTGAAGCTCATTTCTAAGTTCCTAGTTGTGGTCACTACAGGTTTTGGGCACTAAAAAGCCCACCCTAACCGATATCAGGACCAATCGACCTCTTCGCGGTATGATCTTTTGGGACACGCAGAGAGATCCTCGGTTGACGCTCCGACCGCCTAACGCGTAACCCACGGGATTAATAAGCGGATAGCTCCGAACGGACGGCATGGCACTCGTCTCCCGGGATGATCTGTCAATGCCTAAGTAAGGACTATTCGTGGGCGGTAGCTACCCTAATCTACCCGCGTCTGCATCCTGCATGAGTGTATGCATTCCTAGTTATGTGCAGCGTGTTTGCAAACAACCCAAATAAAACACTAAAAAAATCTGGACTCAACCAGGCCAACATATTCAACCGCACCCAATTCCGTTTTCGAAAAATATCTCATCTTTTCGAAACGATCTTTTAAGCACCGATACTTCGGTGGAGTCATGATTTTCTGAAAGGGGAAAAAACTTTTTTAGATGTCGTCATCATGGCAAATTTTACACCCACCACCTTCAAAAAAAGTGTAATATTTTCAATGCCATTACCTTGGCCAAATTAAAACCCATCAACAACGAATACCGTTAATACCGCCGAGACTTCCGATCAATGGAATCAAGGTGCACCAAATGGTTACATTTTGTTTAAAAAGAAAAGATGTTTTTACACGCAAACTGTCAACAACACCAAAACTTCAATTAATGAAGTCAAGGAACTCAAAAAACGGTCCCACTTTCAAAACATTTTTTTTACAATGCATCCTCCCACCGTTAAATGCTAGTTAACGCAACCAACGAACGTGGGTTACTAGTTTGAAGATTTCTTCTAAAAAAGGAACGAATGTGTTCTAAAACACTATTTGTAACACCCCTGATTTTATAAATTTAAATTAAAATTATGTTCGTATTTTTATTTTTTTATGATTTAACTCATAATTCATAAAATTATTATAAAACAAATTTATCGTTTAATCGTTTCAAACTCCTAAAATTCTATTTGTCTCGGAAGCCCTTATATTTAAACATTTTTATTTCTGTTTCGTTTTATTTTATACATTTAATTGAACTCTTATCGAAAGTTTATTTCGACTATTTAAATCCTAAATTCTTTTCATTTATTTATATTTAAGCTCGAATTTCTATTTTCGCCTCGAAGCTCATTTATTTTAAGTTTCGTCAAAAACATTTATTTCCTTTCCTCGAGAAATCAATTTAATTCACTTTAACGAAGATTTATTATTTATCGAGAAATATTTCACCGTCCAATTATTTATTTATTTAATTCTATAAACTTCATTTTCTTCTCAAATACTTTATTTACTCATTTTATTTGACGATCCGATTTATTAATTTTATTAAATCATTTTTAATTCGTTACATGGGTCAGTCAACTTATCGTTACGGAATTCTTCTCCTACCCAATTTGTTTGACTTATCCGTTTATTTAATTCAATTCATTGTAAGCTACATTCAACCGCTCATATTTTTACGTGTCCCTTCACCTCTTTTTTTTAATCTTATGTTGGATTCACTTCCTCTTACCCATCGCTTTTCCACTGTTTTAACATTGGCTTTCCCCTGTCAACCATTTCGTCATCCCTGATCAACCTCCTTCCTTCTTTTCTTTTCCCTTTTGTACTGTTAAACAGTACCTCGCCGCCACCTTCTTCACACCCTTGCTCCTCCATCATCCATCACCGTTGCTCGATCCTTCTCGACTCCGTTCGTAACTCCGATTCCGTCACCCCTGTCTCGCCCTGGTTTGCTCTGTCGCTGTCGGCAGTACGCCTCGCAGATGCCTTCGCGTTTCCTTGATGCTGATTGAGGTAGCCTCAATTCCTTCTCCTTCTTCTCGTTGCTCTATGTTGTTCTGTCCTGCTGCTTCTCTTTTTCTTCGTTGTTCGTTATTTCTGCTGCTCTCGGTTATTCATTTCGTCTTTCGTCTTCTCGGATTTCTTCTCATTCTTGCTGTACGTTTCTGCTGCTGTACTTTCTTCTGTGCTATTGTCGTTGTTGTTTTGGTCAGCTGCATTTGTTTCTCCTCCTCATGCCTTTGTTTCTCTATCTTCAACTCCTTATTTCTGTTGGAACTTCCTTCGTTTTTATTTGCGTTGGTTACGCTGTTGCTGTTGGCGTTTAGTCCTGATCGTCGTATTTTCTTTACCTTCTCTTCGTTTCTATGTGTGTTTCTGTTGTTTTTGTCGTCATTTCTAGACCCTTATGCCTTTATTGTGTCGTGATTCCAATCGCTCTGATTGTCTTGTTACTGTTTGATCGGCTCCCTTCCTTCATTCTCTTTTCTTTTCTTCTTCGCTGCTCCATTACTGCTACTGTACCATGCTACTGCTGTTCTCGTTTGTCCTGTGTTGGAGTCTTGTTCGTGGTCAATTTCTGCCTTGCTGCTCTTTCCGCCTTCCCAGTTTTGTTGCAACTGTTCTTGTTATGGATGCTCGTTGTTGTTGTTGCTGCTCATTAGTTGTTCTATTATTATTGTTGTACTGCTGCCCATTCGTACGTAAGGCCTGGCATTTCGTAACACTGTCGCCTAGTCTACTCGATTAAGTTCAACCTATGGGTTTCCTTTTGACACATTTATTCCATTCCCGTCTCATGTCAAATACTACTACCGCTTCCTTTTTCCATATTTCTCAAGTTTGCGTATCTTTTCATTCTAACCCATTCGTATTTTTATCCTTCCTCATTATTTTGGGTTATCGAGTTTACTCGAATCCAACCTTGTCTCACTCACTTGTTTTGTCGACTCGATTTTTTTCGTGAGGCATCCGTAGAAGATTGAAGATTCTACAACTTGGGACTTAAAGACGACATTTCTACTCATTTGAAGCTTGGGTTGATCAAGAAGGGCGAGTACGAGTTCATCTCGGATATCGGTTAAAGGTAACTTTAGGACGTTACTCGATTTTATATCGTATGTTTGAGTAGTAGTATGTAGTAAATATTTTAATTCGGTTTTCTAATTTTAGCTATTTATTATTTGCTAATTATACTAATTTTATATCGTATGCCTTATCAATAATTTTACAAGTTTTCGATATCGTTTTTATAAATCGTTGGTAATTTAATTATTTACGGTCGTTATAATATTTTGTTGGTTATCGTGACACTAGTAACTAAATAATATCGATTTCATATTTTTGTCATATGTCGTTACTTTCTAATTTTTAACGCAGAATCGTATTTTAATACAATAATCAAGATTTGTGTACTTGTTTAATAAATTAATTTTTGTTTTACGATTTATACTAATAAATAAGAAAGTAGTCGATTTTGTTTTAAATACATTTTAGTCAAGACTATTTTCCCTAATAATTTCTCATTTGTCTACGATTGATTGTTTTTAGTAAAATCAGTATTATTTATTGATAAAATCTATTTGCCAAAACTAATTTGAAAGCTTTATAAAATCTCGTTTAATTTATAAAATTCGTCGACTCAATTGATTTTGATATCGTTTCTCTTAGAACACCTCTTTTCTAAAATTTATAGTTTTAACTCGATTTCCTAATTATTTATAAAATACTATATATTGACTTATTATATTTTATTTATATTTTGAGTAACAAATTTAGAAATATAATAAAGTTACGATAACGACGATAGTAATAAAATGTTAATTTCGTTAGAAATTCTATTTTTAATACACTTCACATATTTTAATAACTTACGTATTTTCTATAATGAAATTTCTATTTTAAGTAAGTTTCTATTTATAGAAAGTTTACATTTTTATGTAAAATGTTTATTCCTTTCTTCCTCATATTATTCATATTGATTATATCTTTTGAATATCGAAAATGACTTGTTTTGGAGTTATGGAATAAGGACAAGTGTGAAGTTAGAGTAATATATTCTAGGGTTTACGGTTTTGCCATCAACTATAAGGCTAGTGTATCAGGGATCGGTACATTGGTTGTTGAACCGGGTGACAGGTATCCCGGGAGTTGTGTACATTTTGACCTTAAGCTTAGGCCTCGTAGTAAGTCGCCGTCATAAGTTGAACTGGGTGACAGGTAATCCTAGGAGGGGTGTGCATTGTCTTAAACTAATGCCACGCATTTATATGTCGCCGCTCTATAATGGTTGAGTAGCCTAGTTAAAGACCGAAGTTTGATTTGTTTGAACTAAGTTCTCGAAGCTAGTTTTAGTATTCTACTAGTGAAAGTCCAGCCGTCTACACTAATCCTATCTATAACGTCATTTTGAATCTTTTATTTATTATCGATACATTTTGGTTTGCAGGTTGGCAATGAAGTTTTCCTCTGAAAACTTGTTCTGATTTTATTGTTCCAATATTTTAAGTTTTCTCCGAAAGCTTATTTTTGTTATATCATTTTAATGTTTTATCTTTTTCAATATTTTGATGTAATAATACTATTATTTTTCTATATGATATAATTCGGCTGGTAGAACATCTGAGTTACTCCCCACTGACGTGGCTGTTATGTTTATAACATGACAGGTATTTGCTGCTGGGTTTTGGGTTTGAGCTAGCGAGTAGCGTGGATCCTACTCTTTTCTTATTCATGTAATTTATGGATTTGTATAACCCGTTTGGAGAATTTCCTTTTTAGCTCTTTTGTAATAACAGGCCTTTGTATTGACTTACCATTTCTTTTAATAAGATATAGTTTGTCAGTGTGTTTTAATCCTAATTCTACAGTGTTTCCGCCACTGTATTGCGTTAGATTTTCTAGGGGATTACACTATTCACCACCTAAATCCCTCATTAAGGATTTGGTCACACTTTTAAGAATAATGTCATTAGACTTCACGCTCTACCACGAGCATCACGTCCACCACGAGTATCGAACTAGCTAATTAATCGTAGTTTCGATAAAAGCATCACGTCATCATTTTTCAAAACTGGTTCCCCTAAGAACCATGCTCCTTAAATAAAGGACATTTACACTTTTGCCATCGTCGGATTTCCGACGCACACGTTAGCAACACACCTTCACGTCACCAGCGATGTCGTCACGCCATCGTTGCACTATTTTTACAAATCATATTTCCTTTTCTGCAAAGAATTGGTCGTTTAAAAAAAACATGTATCAAAATTCTTTGACCCTGAACCGGGATCGCGATCAACTTCTTACGTCGTACAACCGTGTGTTTAACTGTCTGTGTTAGTTACTAGGATAGTCTCTACTCAAGGTCTTACATTTTGGGTCGTCTCATTTCGAGAAGTCCCCTTTAAACCTCACCTCCGAGATTTGGGTCAAATCGTCTCGTTGTAGAGACCTAAAATTCGTTCGGCGTTTCGCCGAATACACCAAGAGACTAAGGAACCTGAGTCCCTAAGCCAATGACCGCACGCACACGAGTCAAGGGTCTCATTCCCGTGTCGCTCAGTCACGAGCATCCCTTGAGTCTCTTACGTCGTCCGGTGGATCCATTCTGACCTTTTGATCATTTTTCACTAGAATCACTCCCCAACATGTCGGTAGATTCGAGCGCCATCAAAAACATCCGCAACGATGTCAGTACCCTAACCAAAATGGTTCGCAACATCCATACTTCGGTAACCTGTTTGAGTTTCTCCGTCCGTTACGTCGATAACCGCCACAATTTCCATGATAGTAGAGACCCGGAAAGCGAAACAAACGCCAACCCGGGCAATTACCATGCCCAAGAACCTACCCACGATAGATTATCCCAATGCTCCGCCCGATCGAAGCTTATCAAAGTCTATACGGAAAAAACACCGAGACCTTATAAAACCACATCCAACAAAGTAGAAAGATCACCGAGGGAGTTTACCCCAATCAATTCATCTTACGCCAACCTTCTTAAGCACCTAGTCGATTAAGGGTTGCTCTTGCCCAGGGGTCCCACTCCGGACCCACCAGTCGGCAAACGAGGCAAAAATTGGACCCCTAATGCTTATTGCCTATATCACCGAGGTAACGGGCACGATACCGAATCCTGCTATCGACTCAAACATGTCATACAAGACATGATCAATAATGGGACGATCCCTCTCCCTCCACCCAAGAAACAACACAATACCACAAACCCCTTTAGCATTCACATTGTCCCTGGCGACACCATCGGTTGTTCCCACCGCGACCCTATAGAGGAGAATGCCCTGACTATCGAGGAAGATGCTGACATTTCACGGGCATCCACCGAGATGAGTAAATCTGTGTCTGAGTCGGAGTCTAGTTCGTCTTAGGGCCTAGGCCTAATAGTATAACAAATGTCTTTTGTTTTTACATCAAGTCAGGAGGTGCGAGGGGATCTGTCCTCCACCTCCCCGAAAACAATATCTCGGTCGCATAGCCCGCTTATTACTATCAATAAAAAGAAATAAACTTTTCTTCCTTTATGATACGCCTCGACAATCGCTTGATTTAATAATGCACTTTCTTGCTTACAACTCGGTACTATGCCATTTATCGATAACAATCAAACATACCCCGAAACAACGAGGAATTACAAGAACTGAGATCCCGTGTTCTTTTCTTTTACCTATTCCATGTCTGGTATAGAAAGCCACAAACTATCCCTTAGAACAAGCATTCCCGAATCCTATGACAAATCTAGATAGTCTCTTAGCTTGTGATCAAAGACGGAAGGCAAACCCATTTCCCACAATATATATCCCTCAAATAAAGACCGGCCATTTCCTACCATAGGTGCTAGTCTGACAAAATAAAAGTCTGAAACGGCCAAAAGGAGCCAAAGAAAAAAATGAAACCAAGGCCAAACTAAACCGCCCCAATTCAATGATCAAGATCAAACTCGATGGTCAATATGAAACCCCCAATCATTCAACTCAACTTCAAATGCAAAGTCCGAACAAAAAGAAAAAAAGGAAAAATGAACAGACTAGTCAACTTACACCCAAATATTAGCCTCCCTACATTACAACCCTTAAGACCTTCCCGAGACACCTGTTAGGAGACAGTTCGGAATTTTGAGGATTCAATCTCATAGGATAATCCCAACCGTAAGGGCCAGACATGGAAATCAGATCCCACGTAATCTACATCCCACCCGATTGAAGTCTGAGTCATTTTTACTCAGCTTCCCCTTTCCAACCACGTTACGAAACCTTAGCCCGTAGCCCTGACTCCACAAAAAAATCAAGCTCCAGAGTTTGATCTATCGAAACCACTTACTACCAATCTCCACATTCCAAAAACATCCAAGCCAGTCACCCCGACCCAAACACGGTATCTCGGTTAATGTCACTTTTAAGGGGTCACGCCCAATCACTCCACCTTAGATCTTCAACTAGGGTGAACACACTCCAAACATCTCACATCGATAATTGGCATAACGAGTCTAAAGCAAAATCACTCGCATCCTTTTGAAAGAACTACGAATGTGGTTTGATTCCGTCTAAACACGGATACGTAGGCAACCCTTCTTCGGGTACAACTGTAGACACCCGCATTTTGCCTGCTAGGGTCTATAGCAGTTCCCGACAAAACACCCGATGATGATCGGGCGCAAACGTTACTTAGTACACTCGAATATGGGCTCGGAATCAATAATATCCGATGTGGACTTTTAGCGGAGTACAAATCTCTCAAAACCAACCTTAAATTCAGGCCCAGTGGGTTGTTCCGAGTAAAATAAGATTAATTTGGGCCAAAACCGGCACCAAAAAATAAAAACCGTCTTTTAGCGACCGGGTCAAAACCCGGTCAAAGACAAATCCGACACAAAAATCGACCAAGTTCGCTTCTAGAAACTAGCGTATGAACACAATCCTCAAAGAAATCAAAAGAGTCACCCATTTCTTAAAAAGGCTCGCCACCCTCATCCACTGATCGAGTGGATTGTCCACTCGGTCGAGTGGAGCCTCAAATTCCGGAACAGACCCGTTTTCAAAGGCACTCGATCGAGTGCACTAGGGCCACTCGATCGAGTGACCCTAGGTCGAGGGGTAAACTCTATAAATACCCCTCTTGTGCTCTTCATTTGGGCAGATTTTTTGGATGCATTTTTACCTCACATTTCTACCCTAATTCTCTCATACTATTTACACTACATTCCTAAGCAACCCTAAGCCATACTACACCAAAAACCGAGTCATTTGTCCCTCGAAAACCGACAAAGCCACACACACACACACACACACACACCATAACTCGACTACATCCTCGATACTCCCACGTTCCCGTAGCTATTACGAGTCCATTGCCGAGGCCATTCTAAGCATGTATGTTGAGGGTGTCATCAACCCCGTCTCTAACTTTACTATCTCGTTTTTTATATATATGTTTTGCACTTTATATTATAATTATACTAGTATACTAACCCTAACACTAACATTTTAATTATCGTATACTAGCTCTTTTATTTTTGTTACTAACCAATCTAACATTTAATTGTCGTCGTTAACATTATATACCGCATATATATATATATATATAGTAAGGCTCTTATGAGTCCTTTATTCTTTGTGAGTCCCTAAGTCCTCATCCCATCCATTGGATGGGATGAGAATGGATGGACAAGATGCATCCATTAAAAAAAAGGGAAGATTTACGTTCCTAAAATAACTCACAAGAATTTAGGAAACAATAACTTCCTATCATTCACGTTCATTATCACGTTCAATTTTCATTCCACGTTCATTCACACCAAAAAAAAACTCTGATTCATTCACGCTCATTCATCGATTTTGAACTCGAAATTCTGCTACAATGGATTCAATGACCGCATCATCGTCTTCAACGGTTGTTAAGCAACTAATCGAGTATAAAAATGGTGAGGTTCAGTGTTTCATTCACGTTTTTATTCGTTTTTTCTTCATGGATTTCAATAGTCATATTGCTTTCAATTTGCGTTTTCATATCAATGTTTTATCGCGTCGAATTGCGTTTTTTTACGTCGAATTTCATGTTTATAGTGCTTTCATTGTCATTTCGTTTCACAGTTTCGTATCAATTTGCGTTTTTTTGATGTCATTGCGTTTTGAAATCACAGTTTCGTATCAATGGTATTTTGATATCTTGATATCTATAGATTACAGGTCTTTATGCTTTTTATTAAGATTTTCCCCGATATCCATTGATTCTATTTTTTTATTTCAAATAACGCAGATTCGTCGTTGAAGTAACATGCCTTCTGAGTTAAAGTAACACTTAATTGCAATTAGAGTAACACAAATGAACGTTTAGGAAAAGGGTTTTTATGATATGCTAGAGTAACGTATTGTACACGTTAGGGTAACACCACTTATGAATTACAGTAACACATTATTTACATTGATGTAACGCTGTTTGATTTTGTGTAGGTAGTTGCGCCAGAGATGCGAACGCACAAGACAACACTGGAAAATGTGGAATTTAATTCGTTTGATTAATTATGGATTAATATTATGGTTCATTGATATTATTGTTTCACCGATATTATTGTTTTGCTTTATGTTGAAGCATGCATGGCATTGAAGTAACACAAGTAATGAATTACAGTAATACCTAATTTTAATTAGAGTAACACAAAAGAGTAACACTAAAAAAGGGTTTTTGGCGCTGACGTTGGAGTAACATCTTTTTAGAGTTAAAGTAACGCAACTTAGGAGTTACAGTAACACTTATGCCCATGGGCCTGACTTTTCTTAATTTTTGGCAGGAAGCATTGGTAAAGAGCCGAATGCACAGGAATTGTGCAGAGATGTGGGTGAGATTCTCACTCCGTACTGAAGAAGACACAGAGGAAGACGAGGATGAACAAGTGTTTTGATAATACTCGTGTTCTTTGACATTACAAGAATTTTTTCTTTTTTCCTGGTTTACACGAAAAACTAATGTTGTACACATTTGTGCAATTAACACTATATTTATTTAATAAATGTGTTTTTGGTTAGAGTAACATCTCATGTGCGTTGAAGTAACACTATTAATTTGTTACAGTAACAGAAAAAATGCAGTGTAGTAACTGAGGACAGCAGTGTTGTTCATTCATTGAAAGAGTACCAATATTGGTGATTGCAATATCATTGTACTAACGGCATTAATCACTTAAAGTAACATAATTTGTTCATTAAAGTAACACACACAGTGCTTCGGTGTAACACACAGATTGTGAGACCAAAGAAAATTGTGTTAATTTCAATATTCCCCATAGTAACAGCAACAGTGAATTAGAGTAACGGGTGCAGCTGGTCATTGTAACAGAGTTTCACAGCTTCAATGTACTGGTGATAGTCAAAATACAAATGAAATTAGACAGGTAACTAAAGAATAGAGACCATTAAATCGTAGTTACAAAAGAGATGACATGATTCAGTAAACACGCTATTTTTTTCGGCCCTTTGTTGGCTTGCTCTTGGGACCGTCGATGATTTTTTGTCTAGTGTTCTCATACTTGGCTACGTTTTCCAACAATTGCGATCACACAGTGTTCCTGTCTGCCAATAGAAGTGTGGAGTAACATAAGAAGCTGATTAGAGTAACAAATGTACACAATTGAGGGTTTACAAGGATTCAAAGTATCACGAAGATGAGAGTTAAAGTAACACCTCTTATGCATTATAGTAACACATGGTTGTCTTTGAAATAACACCGTACATCAAACACAATTACGAAGCACCCCTTACAGTAACACATCAAGTTTATTACAGTAACAGCGTATGTGCATTAAAGTAACATTCGATATATGTTCGTCTGTAGTTGAATTCAATTACACAAAACAGATGAAAACCCAGATAGCAAAACAGTCTTCAGTGAAAAAAATTAATTATATGGCACAGACACAGCAAAATTAATGAATCAATAATTAGCGAAAGAGGTAATGAAATATAACACAGATGTAAACAAAACCTAGATCTTCAGTAAAATAATAACCTTGCTCGAGTTGAGGACAGCGATTGAATTGAGTTGAGCGACATAGTTCAGTTGAGCGAGTGCTCGAGAATCCTAGAGTTGAGCGAGCGATTGAGTTGAGTTGAAGGATTGAGTGCGAGTTGAAGGATTGAGTGCTCGGGTATGCCTGAGTTGAGCGCAAAAGTTGAAGTTGAAGTTGAGCGATTGAGTTTGAGTTGAGCGTTTGAGTGTAAGACTGTGATTGAGTTGAGCGAAAAAATTGAGCGAGATGAGAGAAGAGATGAAGATGAAGGGTTTTCTTAAGCGGGCGTTTGAATGCAAAAAAAATAAATGAGATGAGAGAGAAGGTTGCAGTTGGCGCTAATCTAGGGAGGAAGAGGATTATTTTTATTTTTTTTCCAAAATTTGGTAGTTACGACCTTAATTAGCATATGCAATCTCAACCATTCATCTTGTTTAGATCAATGGCTAAGAATAGGACTCATGGACTCAAAAAAGAAAAAGGGACTCATTTGATCCTTCCTCTATATATATATATATATTAGTATCAAAATTCGGATCTTAACACGTTTGACTACGACGACCATCCAAAGTCCGTTTAATCCCTTTACGAGCCACGACGGAGGTGGCACCCTTTTGAGGAGCGCCGTCCCAATGTACTCAAGGGCGTAACGAGATCGTGGTCGCTCATAGTTGAACGTGTAGGACTCCATTTCTAAGATTAGTGCGAGATCCGTTGATGCGAAAACCGACATCACATAATCCGTTAGGATTAATATCGATGTCGTGACGCGGAGGACTACAATATCGTCACTAATCAAAACTTTTAATCCCATAATGACACTTTTCACAAACTTCCGATGACGGTATTATAATCGTATATTACACGATTATAATACCGGAAGTCGAGTTGGATTTAAATCATGCAATATTTTCATCCAACTCGGTCAACCATCGATTTAAAAATAATTAAATCGGAATAGCCACCCTTTTTCAAAGCGAGTTATGCCTCGTACAGGTGCCACTAGACCGAGTGCCATGGGCCACTCGATCGAGTAGCACCCCAAAAACTGGGCAGTAGCTACTTCGAAGGTGCACTCGATCGAGTCCATGCCATGACTCGATCGAGTGGGTCCTGTAGCCCAGAAAACCGAGAGCTTTCAATCATCATTCGAGCCTCGTCATCTTTTTACGACTTCGGTCGCCGCATGTAAAGCCAATCACGTGATTACATTTTCGAAACTCATGCATGACATTTCACTCTAACGACTTTGATTGACGGTCTCTCACTATTAATCTTGTGTCAACGACTCCTTATTCGTATCCGACACATGATTAATCTAGACTTTAATTTCTCAATGTGATAAGTCGGGACAAGGCATCGAGATACGGGATCGGGCTAGCATCACGTCTAGATCCCCTATCTCCGTCCTTCGCTTAATACACAATATAATGTGTATTTAATTGGAGTTCGTCCATTTACACAACTTACGGTCTAGTTCGTATTTATATATGCGGGTCCGTCTCAAGTTATTATTTATCGCTCCTTATATTTCTCGTTTATTCTTTCTTTATTGTTCGTTATTTTGTATTGGCCGGGTTGTATTTCCGCCCGTGTATTTTGTACATATTTACGAGCTTTATTTATTTTGATGTTTATCGCTTTTTAAATGAACATCACATGCTAAACTAATCCGAAAATAATTTAGATGCATTAAATGACGTAGCTCACACATAATTCGCATGCTTAGCCGAAAACGCTGTTTGCATATCATTTAATCATTTTACTAGCGCGCTTACACGAACACGAACGATGTCTTAGTAGAGGCCGCTAAGTGCGGGGCGGGGTTGGGTGTCCTTAGTGGGCTTCCCAACACGTACCCTCACCCCTTACTCAAAACCTCGGTTTCCGGATGCCCGAAACCGTTGGCGCACGAGAGTCATTCTATACACGAAAGCCGGTGTAAACGGTATCGGTATCGTAATGCAAAGGGACGAGCCCCATAAACTCTGAAATCGAAATGGTCCGTACTTTGTGTACGGCCCACGACGACATAGAGTGGGCTCGAACGGTTCCGAATGACCATAAAATTCTGTGGCGACTCCAACTTTGACTTAAATTTTGAACCCGAGAACAATCTCACCACGAGATTCATTCGCCTACCCAAACCCGCGCGTGGCCGCGTCGGGGTGGACCTACATCATGTCCACAATTTGGCGACTCCGCTGGGGATACCTGATGTACCACCTGTCATCGGGGTTCCTAGAGTGAGACTCGAAGAGAAATCGTTCCAATATTAGTGTGCGCGCATTAGTTTAATGATTCATGCATAACCCAAATTTTTGCCCCGGTCGGTTACTTGTGACCGACGTCCCACTATACCGCGGTGCATTCCTACATGGGTGCGCTAAAGACTTCGATGGCGGAACTCGTATGGGTTTTGCGGCATGTCCTAAGACCAACTCGGTATAGGGAGTCCGTCCTGATTTATGATAATGCCATCGTTGTTGGTATAGACCCTATTTTGACCGACCGAGACTTAGTGTAAAGCATACATAAGCGTCGTTATAATGCTTGTTTGACTACGTATTACTTGGTTTCCGTGTCATTTTTCAAAAACCGTCATTTCAAAAAAGTGCATCTTTCCAAAAAATACCAAATTTTGAAAAACCCGAAATGCTGTACGTTTCGGGACCCGTCTTTTCAAAATATCCAATTTTCAAAATTCGGAATGCCGCCGAAATTTAGGATTAACGATTTGACTCAAAATATCCTTTTCTCTAGTCAGCGTGTTGTCCGTTTTTTACCATCAAATTTCCAACACTATCTCGATTTTCGGAATTTTTAAAATTCCAATCTCGTCTTTCGAAATTCCGTTTTCAGTTTTCAAACTTTCGGAAGTTCGCTCATTCTATATTCAAAATCCAAAATTTCAAACAACCGACTTTCCAAAAAAATCTTCCTTATTATAGGACCTACTGTTTATCCGTGTGTCGGGTCTTTGCATAGTATGTCGAAGGTTCATAGTGTCAAAACTCCGTTGATCCTATATCACGAGTTTTCCCCCTTTCCCGAGTCCGCCTTATTTGTCAAGGCACGACCAACCCGCGTAGGGCATACCCCTACAAAGGAAAGTCCGTCCGTACACTCGAGTCAAAAGTCTGGGGAAAACTCTCACGTGGACCTTCCTTCGAACGGGATTAGGCCCACAAAGCCAAAGTTCTAAGGAAGTTATACCACCCACGAGTCATCCGTCTAGGTGTCTTTCTCGAGTCTTTAGTCTTTTTTCTTTGTGTTGCTCGAGATGTACTTTTATTTTTGATTCCGAGATCTGGGTTCGGTTTCTGATTACGCGGTGTTCTTACAGACAGGCCACCGTCCACCAGACACAGCCGCAAAACGGAAGCAGCTCTGAACAACCTAAAGGCCTCCGTGGATGCCATGGCCGCAAAAAAAACCGACATTTATGCCTAACTGACTGAAATGAGGGCTGGTCAAGTGGTCATCGTTGATCGTATGGCTGCAGTGGAGCAAAGGGCTCCTAACGCCGAGGCTACTGGGCCTCTAGCTGAACTAGTTAGCGCGGTGCGCCGACTAGAGGAACAAGTTCATTTGGCTGGGAGTAACAATATTCATCGGGAGAATAGCCGAGAGTACTCCCCGGTGAGTGACAAGCTGCCCGCAAACCTGAATATCACGGGCTTACCCATGTTTGAGGGAACCGAAGACCCGTTACTACATGTACGGGCCTTCAAAGAATTCATGGTTATCAAAGGGGTAGATTCTTCCATGTTCAAGAATCTTTCTGCTGCATCCCTTAAAAAGCACCCACGGGCCTGGTACTACAGGCTAGACCCGAAAAAATACCCTACTTGGGATGATGTGGCTACGGAGTTTGCTCGGAACTATGCTGACAACACCGAGATCCAAACCACAATGCGGTCTTTGGATGTTATGGCCCAAGAGCCAAAAGAAGGTTTTACTAAGTACCTTCAACGCTGGAGGGCCGAGAGCGTGAAACTGGTCGATAAGCCCAGTGAAAAGACTTTGGTGGAGGCTTTCGTCAAGAATCTCCTCCCCTCCTACCGGGTCCATCTCCGGTATGCTGTCATACCCAATTTCACCACCCTTACTGAAATGGGTATGAGAATTGAAGACGACCTGAGACTAGAGGGCCTTACTAAGGCCTCTGGCAAAGGATACCAAGGAGCTTCCTCTTCCACCGCCAAGCCCCAAGCTGCAGCCCGCAGCATTTTTGACGCGGTTAATCTACTAGATGCCCCGTCCAAGAAGAACACCCCACCTCGGGTTTTCCATGATATAGGTACCACCTATATCTATGCCTTACAAAGATTGTCCTCAAAAGGCCTAACCGAACCGATAGGCTCAACTCCTGAAGTTCCGGTTGAGCGACGCTCCAAGAACTATAATGCCCAAGCCTATTGCCAGTACCACCGAGGCAATGGGCACGATACCGAAAAGTGCTGGAAGCTAAAGCACTTGATCTAGGAACTGATTGAGAGCGGTAAAATCCCGCTACCGGGAGATAAGCCGAGTAACAAGGAGAACCCTTTCAGCTCCCATGCCATCTTTGCCGGGGAGGTGATTGATTGCTCTCACCGTATCTCTCCATTTATAACGCAAGTGAACGGGATCTGGTTTGACGACGAGGATGATGTCTACCTCGTCAAAGGGGAAGTTGTCCCCATCACTCCTGAGCAGATTCGCGAGGCTAAATCCCGAGTCTTAGCCAGTAACCACCTTGGACGTCCCTATCAAGCTACTAGCTTTAGGGACGTCCCTACCCCGACAACCGTCACCGAACCACTCGGGACAGAAGTCGCCCCTGAGGAGCCAACGGCTGAAACGGCCCTCGTGAAGCAACTGAAGATGACCCGAGTTGACCTCACTATATGGCAACTCCTAGTTAGCTCACAAGAACATCGAGAAGCACTCACTAAGGCTCTCGATCAAGTTAAGATCGACTCTTTGACTACCCCTGATGAAATGATAGCCACGGTCCTGCCCCACTTAAAGGGCAAAACCAAGGAAGGAGGCCCAATGATCACTTTCTCTAAAGCCGACCTACCGCCGTTCGAGGCCTCCCATAATCTGGCCCTCTATATTACGGTGATCTGCAGAGGGAAATACCTCCCGATGACTTTAGTTGATGATGGGTCTGCTGTGAACGTCCTTCCCTTAAGGACCGCCAAAGCCCTCGGCATTACCGAGGCCAATTATGTTTCGACGGCTCAGACCATCCAAGCCTTCCATGGGAGCCCAAAGTCGGTAGCTGGGGCCACAAAGCTGACCATTATAACGGGCCCAATTGAAAAGGAGCCTGAATTCCAGGTGATCGATATCACCTCATCTTTCAATTTGCTCCTAGGAAGGCCGTGGATTCACGCAGTCAAGGCGGTATCCTCCACCCTCCACCGAAAGATCAAAATGCCTTTACTCGACAATGTCATTACTTTAGAGGCGACCCCAATGACTGTGGCTAGCTGTAACGCCACGGGCCACACGGACCTCTGGGGGTTCGATTTTGTTGGGATGATCGAGGAAGAGTATCTTTTCAGGCCCTACTTCACCACGAGCATTGACACAATGCTCCAGAACTTAGGGTACTTCCCGGGGGCTACCTCTCGACCCGATCTTCCAGCTGGGAAGATCATCGAGGTCCTTTAGGACGGAGACTCTCACTTCGGCCTTCGCTATGCTGCCACCCCGGGCAACGTTGTCCGAGCAGGAATCGAAAAGGTCTGCAACACCATTAAGGGTATCCACTTGAGCCCTTACAGCCCACCGTTGTCTGACTCCTTTTTTACACCGGTATTCGGGGCTATCCAGGTTCGTCTGTACCAACCCAATGCTGCGCACCTCGGGACCCAATTGGCCCGGGACTGCAACTACATCCCAGATGACGTGTTCGCCCTAATCCAATCCGATGGAGCTGACGATGTTGAGCCCGCGCTGGGACTACTCTTCGGGGAAGACACTATAACGCTGACTCCAAAGGAAGACCTGGTCAACCTAATTCTCCGCACCAATAGGTTCGACCCGACCAAGCTGATCTCGAATGTTGGCTCCGAGACGGGAAACAGGGCCTGGAGGAAGACTGTCAAGTGGACTGACAGTCATGGAAAGATCTACAAGCTGGTCACTGGAGAGGGAGACATGCCTGGGTCTGAGTCAGAGTCTGACGTCGAGTCTAGGGAGTCTGGTGCTAGAGTCACTCCTGTAACCCCCCTCCCACTTGTCATTCCTGCTGCTGGCACTTCGGGGTCTGTCCCGAGTGCCTTACCAATTCCGCCACTGACCAATGCTCAGATGGTTGCTCTTTTTGAGCTGTTTTCAAAATTTTCAATCAATAATAATAATCGTTCTGCTTACGACTTGTCTCTTTTAAATTCTGCTTTCAAAAACATTTTACGCAATGACATTGAGAAACCAGACGCACAGGTACCCTTACCTCCGCATCTGATCGAGCAACTAGAGCAAAGGAAGTCCCGGAATCCGGTAATCGAAGAGACCGAGTCCATCAAATTGGGAACAACCTTAGAGCCTCAGATGCTTAAGATAGGGTTATCCTTAGATCCCGAGGAGAGACAACAATTCACGAGCCTCCTCCAAGAGTTCAAAGATGTCTTCGCATGGTCCTACAAGGACATGCCGGGGATAGACCGGGAAATAGCCGAGCACCACATACCGATTAAAGACGGGTGCAAACCGGTCAAGTAGAAGCTCCGCCGAATGAGGCCTGAGTGGTCTCTCAAGGTAAAAGAAGAAGTCGATAAACAGTTCAAAGCCAGCTTCATACAAGTGTTCGAATATCCGGACTGGGTTGCAAACATCATGTCGTTTCCTAAAATGGACGGTGAGGTGCGGGTATGCGTGGATTTTCGGGATCTTAACAAGGCGAGCCCGAAAGATGATTTTCCGTTACCACACATCGACATACTGGTGGATAACACGGCCGATCATGCCCTTCTGTCATCTATGGATGGGTATGCCGGGTACAATCAAATAAAGATGGCGGAAGAAGAAATGAGTAAGACTACCTTCACCACACCTTGGGGTACTTACTACTATACCGTCATGCCATTTGGTCTCATTAATGTCGGGGCCACATACCAGCGGACCGCTACCACCTTATTAATGATAAGTGTAGTTTGTAGTGCCTAATTTGTTGTGTTTGGTCCCGGTTTCTCTTGTGAAATCGCTCCTTGGGAGCGGTTTATGGGCTACTTCTAGTTTGTTTTAGGTTCCCAAGACCGTTCATGGAGAATTGGAACGATTCTGACTCGTTTCATACACTTTTGGAGCCAACGAAGAGAAGGAACGATCACTCGGTGCCTTGGATTCGATCCCGAGACCTTCGGACCCATTCCCGAGCCCCTTAGAATCGATCCCGAGATCCGAGAATCGATGAGAAGCCAATGAGAGTCAAGGAGGAACCTTAAAGATCATATTGGAGGCCTACAAGACCCATCCCGGTCGGGAAGGACCTCATCCCGTCCGGGATCACTTTGTCCCGGTCGGGACCATTTCGTCCCGGTCGGGAGGACCCTGCTGTAGCCCGTGTTTTATTCTTTTCTTCTCCTTCACCCTTGTAACCTTATAAATACTCTTCCCTTGTATTGTTTAAGCGACTTACTTTACCCTAGACTATCTTAGACTCTCTACAATGTTCTAAACCCTAGATTTAGTTCTCCTCTCATTAGCTTAATCTCTCTTTAAACTCTTATTAATCTTAGATTAATCTAGTTTATTAGTCTTGTATTAAGGAGATTCTCGAAGACTCGTCCAAGATTGACAACCTTGGAGATTATTTTGGGTTTCTTATTAATACAAGTTCTCATCTTTTTATCTCCTTGTTAATTGGTATAATCTCTTTTCTCTTAATCTTTGTTAATCTCTCAAGTTTTAATCTTTACATATTGTCCATTGTTCTTGTTTGTTCATGATAAATGTTTGGTTATGTATGTTGATTTCTCTTATCATTGTTATAGTTAGTTTCATTTTGAGTGAGTTGACTCTTTGTGGGGTTAGTAGGGGGATTAAGTGTGGATTATGGGTGATTAGGGTTTAATTGTGGGTAAAGGTGATTCCTTTGTTGCTAGTCATTTATTGGGCACACTATGTGTTTGTTGTATTGCTTGTGTGGGTAGTAGTGGCCAATGCTTCTCATACTTGTTCTTATCTTCTCATGGTGTATTCGATTTGTTGTTGAATGTTTGTGTTTTGAGTAGTATCTAGCGTGAATGTTCGGGTCTAGTCTTAGACACGAGAGTGCGGACTTTGGCTTTGGCGCGAGAGCGCAAACCGACCTTAGTAACTAAGTAGCACCTACACCCTTGATCACCCAATCAGCCTACTACACTTATGAACCCGACCTAACCCTACTCCTTCCCATATTTGAATTCTCTATCTCTTTAGTGGATCTTTTTCTCTAGTTTATTTGTTTAGTTAATCTTAGTTGTTTCTATTAGTTCATATTATTTCTAGATCATTGTTAGTTCATTTTCATACCTCTCAATCATCATAGTTTGTCAATTATCGTCTTCTTTGTGTTTGTTTGTGTGACTTAGCCTCGTTTGTTGGTGGACCTAGTCTAGACATTACATTATCGTCTCCATGGACACGACCCAAATTACCCTAGCTACCGTTACGATTAGTTGGACTCTTCTTGATCGGTTGGGACCCACGGCAAATCAACACCATCAATTTGGTGCCGTTGCCGGGGACGGTGCTAGTTTAGACTTAGTTTGCTTATTAGCTAGACTTAGTTACCCTTCTTGTGCTCTTCTTCTATCTCTTGTGCATATTTAGGATTCTTTTTTCTTAGTTTTTATTCTTTGTCTTGGGTAGTGTTCGATTATTGTCTTTGCCTAGTGCCCATAAAGCACTAGGTGTTCTCACGTTTGTTTGAGTGTGTAGTGTATGCCTAGGAGGGGAGGTGATTTCTTTCTCTTCAATCCAGAGCCGGAAAGACTCTTTAAAGCCTTTTGCCAACGGACGATTGACCGGGTTAGAATCTCTCAACCAAGTGCTAGCAATACCATCGAAGAACAAGCCCAAGGATCCGACTTTATCGAACAACCTCAAAGCAATACCGAAGGGATCTTCATAAATCCTTTTGGTACTTCTCAACCTAGTTCTCCATCAACATCTACATCAACACCATATACACCGTTCTCTCCGGCAACTTTGTGGCAAAAACGCAATTCATCCAATTGGTCGAAAGAAGTCAATTTAGTGGGTTACCAACCGAAGATCCTCATCAACACATGAAAACCTTTTCGGATTATTGCGATGCTATCTCACAAACGGGAATAACCCAAGACCAAATCCGGTGGGTGTTATTTTCTTTTTATTTGATCGGTAAAGCAAAGCAATGGTTCAAAGGGTTAGACAAGGCGACTCTTGGTATTGATACTTGGAAGAAGCTAGCCTTAGCTTTCTACCAACAATTCTATCCCCCGGAGAAGACAAATCTATTGAGAGCCTCTATCACGGGATTCCAACAACGTGATGAAGAAAGCCTCTATGAATCGTGGGAAAGATTGAAAGCCTTGATCCGTTCTTGTCCTCACCATGGCCTATCACAATGGTTCCTTGTTCAACAATTTTGGAACTGATTATATGAAGACTCAAGGGCCATTCTCAACATGGGATCGAATGGAAGGTTTACCGAGGTGGATGATGACCAAACTTGGTCAAGAATCGAAGAGATGGCGGTACACAACTCTCAATACTCAAGGCCTAGGAAGGCGAATCGAGGGGGAAGGCACGAGATCGATGCCATTACACAACTAAGCATTGATCTTGGAGCTCAACTAAAAACCCACATAGAATCTATTGACAAGAAGCTCCAAACCCATTTTGATCAAAGTCAAAGTGCAAGTGCCTCCCACCAACATTCCATTCAACAAGTTAATGCTTTGGGAGTTGTATCTCCTACATCTTATTATGGGATATGCGATACTTGCGGGATAGTGGGACATGAGCCTTTACATTGTCGCGGTAGTATTGAGCAAGTGAAAGCCTTTTAAGCGTTCAAGTAAGCCGCCCCCTATCCCCATATGTTTCAAGCTTCCCAACAAGTTCCCCAACGACAATCTCTACAACACCGTCCATATGTGCCACCTCCCTTAAGGGACAACAATCAAAGCTACCAAGGTTATATAGGCAACCCAAGGCCATTCAACAATTTCAAGCAACATAACCAAGGTACCTTCAACAACAATCAAGAGTTCCAACAAGGGAACTTCAATCAAGGTGGTTTCCAAGGGAGCCAACACTCCCAAGGACACCATAACTACAACCAAGGTAACAATCAAGACCTTAATCAAGGTAACTCTCATGGGTTCCAAGGGAACCATCAACAACAACAAGGATCTCAAGGTACTCAACATGAATGCAAGCAAAGGAGTCGGTCTCCAATTCATAATTATGGCATTCCTCTAGCCATCACCAACACTCCTCATAACCAAAAATCTCCCCCTCGGGATTTCAACATGCAAAAGTCAATGTTGGACATCCAAAGAAGTCAATTGGAGACACAAAGAACCCAACAAGAAATCATTGCTCAACTTCAAAGGGATAACTTGGCAAGAGATGCTCATATGAAGATGCTTGAAACCCAAATAGCTCAACTTGCTTCGGGTAGCTCTTCAAGGCAAAATGGGCAACTACCTCCTCAAGGTGAAACGGAGAAATTTGAGCATGTGAATGCTATTACCTTGAGGAGTGGTTCATCTTATAACTCCCCCTTACCCCCTAATGAGCAAGAACCAATGAAAGAGGTTTTACCTCCACTTCAAGATAATTAAAGCTTGGGAAATCCAATGGAGGAGCAAGTTTTTTTGGAGATTAAGAAACCCCATGAAGATAAACTTCCCCCACTTCAAGGAAAAGACAAGGGAAAAGGGAAAATGTCATTTGAAAAGTCCAACCTTAATGAGCAAGACAAGGTGCATATCAAGTTGCCTTTCCCAACAAGGCAATTGAAGACTAAGGTGGATGTTCAATATGACAAGTTCCTTAACATTGTGAAGAAATTGGATGTAAGTGTCCCTTTTACCGATCTACTTACCCAAATCCCGGCATATGGAAGATTCATGAAAGAAATCTTGACTAGGAAGAGATCCGTCGACAAGGAAGAGACCATAGCGTTCACAAGAGTAGTGAGCGAGCTTATTCAAGGTTCTACACTTCCCAAGTTGAAGGATCCGGGTAGTTTCTCGATCCCGTGCACCATAGGCAACTTCAAGATTGAGAGAGCACTATGTGATTTGGGTGCGAGTGTAAGCATCATTCCCTATTCCATTTGCGAGCGACTTGGGATGAAGGAGCTCAAGAGTACTTCCATTACACTCCAAATGGCCGATAGTTCCCTCAACCGACCTTTGGGGATGTTGGAAGATGTGCCAATAAGAATCGGGAAGTTCTTCATTCCGGTCGACTTCCTTGTGCTTGACATGCCGGAAGAAGCTATCACTCCCATTATCCTTGGGTGCCCATTTCTACATACCGTCGGTGCTATGATTGATGTAAAAAACGGTAGGATCACATTTGAGTTAGGCAACGATAAGCTCGTGTTTGACCTCCAAGGCAACACCTCGCCTACTAATGAAGAGTCTTGTAAAATGATTACCGCCATGAAAGACATCAATCTAGGGGATGAGTCGGCTAAAAGCTTGAAGAACAACTTCTATGCAATTGAGGATGATGATTCCGAGCTTGGGGCGGACGAATGCCCATATCATGATATTGAGGACAAGTTGAGAAGTAAGAAGAAAGATGAGCCTCCCTTTGGGCAACATGAAGATAGATGGACGTTTGGGTATATACCGAAGGATCGCAAGTACAAGTTCAAGCCATGATCAGGATGCCCCGGGAACGTCGAGGTTAGGTTATGAAGACCCTTGGAGTATGGATGGTTATACCACAAGCTTGATTGAAGACTTTGCGAGATCCTTCGATTTGTTACTTCGAGCCCTCGATGGAGATGGAGTTGGCCAAGTGTTGTTAAAAAAACTTATTGAAGAATGCACCACCTTTGGTTTGACGGAGTTCCAAAAGAACCGTCTTACTGTATATCTCTCTTTCTTGTAATACTTTTAGGTTTTGTGAAATTCTTGTGATTTGGTATTTTGATGAGCGATGTGAGGGAGGGACTTTGATGAATTCTTTGAGCTTATTTGATAGGTGTGAAGTGAAGATGAATCCTAGAGAGAAGTGGTTATTGTTAGAGCTTGGATTGTGAGAAAGGTAGTTGGGTTTTGAAGATTGGGTCAAGCTTTTGGAGTTATTGAGGGTTAGAAGACTCTTCCCGGCCAATAAGAGTGCATCCCGACCGGGAAGGATGACCCATCCCGACCGGGAAGGAGTCATCCCGATCGGGATGAGGGTGCCAAAAGTTGGGTCTTCTGGAGTGTCATCCCGACCGGGACGGGCGTGTCATCCCGACCGGGACCGTCCATCCCGACCGGGATGGTCCCCTACTCCTCCTTTTGCCTCTTCTTTGTCATGTGAGCCCACCCTACCACTTTATACCCCCTCCCAACCTCCCTACCTATCCTTGCCCTTATCATATGACCCCTACACTTCATATACACACATTTACCTCATTTTCTCTTCCCTTTACAGCGAGTTTCACATCAAATCCCACCCCCTTATACCTTTGTACTTCAACCATGCGAGCTTATCGAGTTTGAAGTGGGATGAAAGTGAAGAAGACAAGCAAAAGTGCCTTTATTGATCCTTGAGACTATGGAGTTCGTGAGTTGCTAATCTATCGGTAAGGCGGCTCTCATTTCTTTTCTGTCTTTTATTGCTTGTCTCCCTTTGTATATTCCCCTTCCCCTTATCATTTGTGTCATGGTGGCCCTCGGGGCCTTGGTAATTGTTGCTCCCGAGTCTCGATGACGTGACTACATCGAGAGTCATTTGAAAAATCCAAATTTACAAGATTTTCACCCCTTTTTGTAGGATTTAGTCGGATTCGGGCGGAATCCGGGCTAGGTGACTTGATTACACCTAGTCCTCCCCTCCCATTTCCTTTTATTTCTTTCTTTTTATTCCTTCCCCCATCCATATCTTTTCTCGTCTCGGCCCATGGTGACTTGACTACACCCCGGCCGGACACATTCTACCCTTTTCTCCGCTTTTTTTTTTTTTTGATTTTTAGCTTTATTTTCGTAGTTTCTTTTCTTTTCTTTTGTGTCTCCGTACACTACGACACTACAACAAATCCCTCACTTTTTTGACACTTCATTATTGATGCTTTTAGAAGCGTACACCCTCTTGTATACCTCATATCCACTTTAGACACCTTTATATGTCAAGATTCATCAAAATATAATTTTACAATTAATTATAATTTTATTTAATTATTATTATATACTAACAAAATTTATCCAACTGGAAAAAAAATATTACCTAAATGCTCCCTTCAATTTAGGCGCCTAAATGAAAATATTGATACAGTTTACCGCTCTCTCATTGTATATCCCGTGTGACCCTCCTACTTCCCCCCTTTTTCCAAGTACCCAGGTTTATTACTGTACATACTCTTCATCCAACCAGTATCCACAGAGTAATTCAAATCTCCCCTCTAGTTCTCTTAATCAACCCCTAAATTCATCTATTGCTGAATTCATCTTAATTCCACTAATAATTGAACCTTAAATTCATCTCATTTCCTCTTCTATATTCCATGTTCAGATTAATATCTACCAAGCAATTAGGTTCATCCGTCGTTTCGAATCATAGTTCACGTGTGGGATTGCTGCTGATTTGAATCGTAATTCACTGTTCTTAGGTATGTCGTTCAATTTCGTTGAATATATGTCGTTGTTTCCTCTAATATGTCGTTGTTTCCTCTAATATGTCGTTCAATTTGTGTTATTTGAGATTTTTGTTTGTATTTTGTTCAACCTCTGGACGAAATTCATATGTTTTAATCAATCTCACGACGAAATTCAACCTCAGGACGCACTAAACATATTTCAACCTCTTCATCGAACCAGTGTTGGATTGTTTGTTCGTCGAATCCGACCTATATGCGTATTTTGTTCAATTTCGTATCAGGTATTGCGATTTATTGTTGTTTTGAATCGTAATTGAATTTTGTCCAATCCAGCATATGTTCGTATTTCGTTTTACGTATTGCGTGTTGTTGTTGTATCGTAATTCACTGTTCCTTTTTTGGTTCAATCGTAGTTCAATTTCGTCCAACCCAACCTATATGCTTATTTCGTTCGATTTCTTTCTTAGGTATTGTGGATTAATACTGTTTTGAATCGTAATTCACTTAGGTATGTCGTTCAATTGAGATTCTTCTCTGGTAATTCACTTACTGTTTTGATTCGTCTTAGGTAATTCGCTGTTTTGTTGACTAAATTCTTCTCCTTTCCTCTTAGGTATGTCATTCAATTAGTGTTATTTGAGATTTATTTTTGCTCAATCGTAATGCAATTTCGTCCAATCCATCCTATATATATGTGAATTTCGTTCAATTTCCTCTTAGGTGTTGTCTATATTGCTGTTTCGAATCGTAATTCACTATTCTATTTTTTGTTCAATTTGTATTTTGTCCAATCGTAATTCAATTTGTATGTCGTTCAATTTTGGTGTTAAGTTAGAATGCTTTTTTGTCAAATATTTATGGTGCTCGATTTTGTATTTTGAAGGCTGATTCGGTTTGTTTACATTTTCCTTTTATGTTTTCGCTGATTTATCAAAGATCGTGGTTTTTGACGGGAAACAAGATCAACATACGTAAGGTGCTCTAATTGACCAGGTAATTCAATTTCTCTTTAAGATTATGAATATGATTATTTACATACGGTTTGATGGTATATTATTTCCTATGAACGTTTTGTTCGGTATGGCTACTATTTATCGTAATTTCATTTACTGAAATTTTTATGTTTTTGCTGTTATAATATTATGTTTATGTGATTAAATGTTTTATGTTTTTATCCTATGAAACATGACGTACATACTAATGTTCTTCATATAATGTTATATATAGTTGTACACAATGCATATTAACAATAAACTGGTTTCGTTCAATTTGATATTCATTTATTTAAAAATTGAATTAATAATTTTAATATTTTTGTGTCTTTGGCATAATATTTTGTGTAGACATGGATACGAGTTGGATTAGATTGCCCAATGATCATTCTAATTACATAGATGGATGTTCAAAGTTTCTTGAGTTAGCTAAGGAAAGTCTTGTAGAAGGAAAAACAAAGTGTCCCTGCAAGAGTTGCAAACTACGTTATTGGTTATCGCTTCATGAAGTTCATGAACATATTTTATATAAAGGCTTTTATCAAAACTATACTAAATGGATTTGGCATGAAAAAGTTGATGTTCTTAATCATTTACATGAAGTTGGGGGAGAGGAATGTAGTGGAAGTCCTTTTGTAGGTCGTGATGATATGAAAGGTTTACTAAATGATACATATATGGTCAATATTCCCCACTCTTCTAGAGAGACTCATGATGAAGAGCTCCCTTATGAAGCACCTGATGGTGTGGATATGAATGTAAATCATGCTGATGATTTTGAGGATGAATATATTTTTGGCAACCAACAATTTGATGGGTATGACAATGATTCTGACAATGATTCTGACAATAAAACAAATCATCCATCCACAAAGGAAGAGCTAAATTATAAACGACTATTTGAGTCCGCAACAGAAGCACTATATAATGGATGTCAAACATTCTCAAAATTATCTTTCTACTACACTTATTTCATATCAAATGTATGTTTCATTGGTCTAATGAGTCATTCAATAAGTTACTTGAACTAATACTCGAAGCATTTCCACAAATTATAGATTTTCCTTCATCGTATTATGAGGGTAGGAAGATAATTAATAATTTAGGCCTCGGGTATGAAAAGATACATGCTTGTCCAAACATTAGTATGTTGTATTGGGGGGACTTTGAACAAAAAGAAGAGTGTCATGTTTGTCATACATCAAGATGGAAAAAACCCACTAGTGAACCTGTTACTAATGCAAAACGTAAGAAGGGTGAAGCTACTAAGGTAATGAGATATTTCCCTCTTATCCCTAGACTAAAGCGGATATATAGGTCATCTAAATGGCAGATGACCTATACATTGTTATGGTAGATGCATTTGATGCTTACGAGGGAAGGAACTTTAAACTTCAAGCAGCTTTACATAGTACCATAAATGATTTTCCTGCGTATGCGATGTTGTCTGGATGAAGTAATATGGGCTATGATGCTTGCCCTCATTGTACTTATTCAACAAATTCAGGTAGATTTGGGGGTAAGATTTGTTATGTTGGTCATAGAAAATGGCTACCCCATGACCATGTCTATCGTTCTCAAGGCAATTTATTCGACGGAACATTAGAGTTTGGTAATGCTCCCGTTACTGCGACTGGTTTTGATGTGTTGAAGCAACAAGACGGGATTGGATATGTTTATGGGAAAACTAATACTAGACCAAAGAGAAAAGGTAGAGCAAGGGAAGTTGGTGTGTCAACTAGTTATATGAATGATGGTGTGGATGACAATGATATCAACTTATGGAATAAGAAGAGTGTATTTTTTGAATTGCCATATTGGGTGCGCAATCCGCTTAGACATAATCTAGATGTTATGCACATTGAAAAAAATGTATGCGATAATATATTGGGGACGATTTTGGATATGGATAAGAGTCGAGACGACATGGCTTCTAGGATGGCTCTTGAAAAATTGGGTGTTAAACGGGATCTTTGGCTTATACGTCAACCTAATCAGGCCCCATTCATGACCCCCGCTCCATATTCCATGACCAACATCGAGAAGGAAAGATTTTTGAAAGTCTTGCAGAAGATAAAATTTCCTGATGGTTATGGATCTAATATCTCACGATGTGTAAATCTGAAACAACGAAAACTTATTAATCTTAAAAGTCATGACAATCACATCTTAATGCAAGATATTCTTCCTGTAGCTTTGAGAGCATCTAAGGCAACTAAGGTTATTGATCTGTTGGGGGACTTGTCTTCTTTCTTCAAATATTTGTGCTCTCCAACTCTCGAACATAATGAGCTAAATGTGCTGGAGTCAAAAATTGCTCTTACACTCTGTCGATTAGAAATGGAGTTTCTGCCAACTTTCTTCACAATCATGGTTCACTTACTAATTCACTTAGTTGAGGAGGCTACACTTGGGGGGCCTGTTCAGTATAGATGGATGTACCCGATCGAATGGTTAACATCTACTCCTTATATTTGCATGATTTTTTTTATTATACCTTAGTTTGATAATAAATTTTTTAAAGGTATTTGGCTCACCTTAAATTATATGTGAGTAATAAAGCTAAACCTGAGGGATCAATCGCGGAAGGGTTTGTGTTGGAGGAGACAATCACGTTTTTTTCAAGATATCTTGATGGGGTTGAAACCATCTTTAATAGATACAAGAGAAATGATGATTGTATTGCAAATGCGGGCTGCTACTTGTACCATTCAGGTGGTCGAGTCATTGGGATGGCAAAAAATGTGCGCTTAGATGATAAAAGTTTGAAACAAGCGCACCGATATATTCTGCTTCATTCAGATGAGACGGAGGACGTTCTTAAGTATGTGTTCAAGTGATTTTTACTTCCTATATTTTTTTAAATACACCATGAAAATGAAATATTTTAAATTATTTAATTATCTTTATTTTTGAAGTGAATTTCTTAAGCTAAAAAGAGAACAGAATCAGTCATCTTCTGAGAACGATGAAAATGATTGGATTATCAATGAATTCTCAGAATGGCTTCAAACTCAGGTTCCACCTCAACCACCATTATCAGCTAAGTAACATTATTATACAAATTTTGAATAATTTTAATATGAATTTTTTGGTATAGGCTCAAAATTTAGATGCAAGCACAGAAGAAGGGAAATTAAGAAAAGCGTTGGCCGGTGGTTTAAGTAGGTATTGTAAAAGAATGACAGGGCTCATGTTCAATGGGTACAAATTTCAAATAATTGATCGTGAGAGACGTAGAAAAACACAAAATTCTGGAATCATGGTCGACGCCGATGGAGAAACATATTACGGCCAACTTAAAGACATTTATGTATTAGATTACTTTGGAGTTTACAAAGTTGTAATGTTTCATTGTGATTGGGTGGACATATATAAGGGGGTAAAATCATACCCCAATAGTGTTTGTGTGAACTTTTCTAAACTAATGCATACTGGTCGAAAATTGAGTGACGATCCTTTTGTTATCTCATCTCAAGCAAAACAAGTTTTTTATGTTGAAGATGAGATTCAAAAAGGATGGTTACATGTCGTTAGGACTAAACCAAGGGATATTGTTGACACTGGTGAGGTGTTGGAGTAGAGATGGTCATATTGTATACTTGCTACAACAATAGGTTTCTATTGTGTTACTTTATTATGAACTTAAAAGTGCTCGACACTTCTGATGCTCTTAATCATGGTTTTTTTTATTCTTTTATTAATATAAGCATTCTGAACTAGGTTTTAGCGTGTGCTAACGATTGTTGAGCATTCTAGGTTGTAATACAGAATACTTCACTTGTAAAAATGAGCTATCGAAGCAAAAGAACAAGGGCACAGGTACGAAAAGATGATGAAGCTAATGCTGCCGGTGAGAGATGGGGGCCTTTTTCTCCTCCAAATGAAGTAACATCACATACCAACGATGGTCGCCCTTTTGTGAAAAAGGTGAATGCGTCTTCAAAAACAGGAACTTCGGAGGTTATCAAAGCTAACGAAACTGTGGAAAATCCTTCCACCGAAAAGGTCCCAAGTTCAAAAGAAAACGTGACCCACCAGACCGGCGCACGTCGTATATGGATAAAGCCTTCGACAGTAAGACTACAACACTCATTAACATAGACTAAAGCCTCTTTGTTGGACAGAACATTTCAAGGAGAAAAATCAGTGGTACAATCCTCCGAAGATCAGTCTGCTCCTGTAATGCAATCGCGTAACGTCGATTCTACTATACCTGGTACCCACAATATTAAGGTTAATGCGGTCAGTTCTACTGGAAGACACCATCAAAATATTAAGCGCAATGCACAGGTAAGTTCTACTACGACACACCCTGTAAATATGGAAGCCGCACAAAATATTGAAACATCATCAATGATGCTTGGAGAGAAGAATTCCGATATTGTGCACGACAAACCTAGTGGATTAAGCAACCCTAATGGATTGTCTGAAGTGACGCCATTTAAACCAAAACGACGTACTTTGATACCCGATTGGCCTGATGATGTTATATTCGACGAGAACGATAATGTTCTAATGAGAGGTAATCTTTGCTATCTGATGATAAATCTATTTGCAGTGCTTTCGCTGAAATAATATTTAATTTGTTTATACTAGATTTACTTTTCAGCTACTAAAATAATATACTTGTACTAATTACAGCTAAGGATGGAAAACATGAGATGATTAGTGACTCTATTCAACCTCACCATATATGGCATTCCAAAGGTGAAAAGTACTATGTGACTTTTAATGATTTTTACCAGCCTATAAAGAAAGGAGGCCATATTCTCGTAAGGTTTATCGGAGATGTAGCGAAACAAGAGAAATATTGCCCGATTAGAGTAACAAATTGGCATCATGTCCCTGCACAATACAAGTTTGAGATCATTAAGCTAATCCGAGTACGTTCTTATCTACTAACTTATTTTCTAATCTACTGGTTCATCTTGTTGAGTTACTTACTAATTCCAAGTGATTTTGTTGTAAGTCTGGCAGTATGTTAATTACCCATTGGTATTTCTTTTTAAAAAAATGGTGAAGCCTCTTATCATATAGCAGCATGATGTGAAGATGCTAATTATACAGCAGTATGTTAATTACCCATTATCACGTACAACAGTAGCATCAGTATGCTAATTGTTGCCATTGGTTTTTCATTGTTTTAAATACAGCAGTAGCTCTTAGCAGCAGCCTCTTAGCTGTTTTTAATTACCCATTATCACGTACAACAGCAGCATCAGTATGCTAATTGTTGCCATTGGTTTTTCATTGTTTTTCAATTGTTTTAATTGTTTTTCACGTACAGCGTCATTTGATATTTGTAGGACCATTTTGTCATTCCTGATGGTGATGTGTACGACAAAGGAATTCTCAAGCGTACGGGTAAGAGTTTGAGACAATATAGACATTCTCTGAAGATGTCGTTCTTTAAACCAGCTTCAAAGACAAAAGAACAAATCTACGAAGCTGTACCTAGTGGTCATGTCCGTGATGGATGGATTCAGTTAGTCGATTATTGGAATTCAGATAAAGGAAAGGTATGTTATAAATCCAACAATAGTACAGTAGGTTTGTGTCAATATAATGACTTATACTTCTATATTTACTGTAGAGATTTGCTGATCGCGGGAAAGAAGCACGTTCTACCCAATATCATGTTCATATTACAGGAGCTACAAGCTATGCTAATATACGAGCTGATTTTGTAAATTTTCTCCCCCTATATCATAAATTTATAATGATGAATGGATTAAAATGCAAAGCTTGTTAAGCTAAATTGTTATTGTGGTACACTGACGAACAGGAGGATAAAAATTCAAGGGAGCCTAGTGTATTAGAGATGTTTAAGAGTACTCATCGAAGGAAAGATGGGACATTTGTGAAAGACACTTTGACGGAAGAGTTTTTGGTAAATATTGGAATGTTTTTGTTGTTCATTTTGCTAACTGTTTAATTAATTAGTAGACGGTGTTTTAAGTGAATTTGGTTATATTTGTAGGATGATGCCAATGCCAACCTTGACATACATAACACCATTTACCCGTCAAGTGAGAAGTCTCAAGTGGAAATTGAGGATGAAATTTTCAACAAACTTATGTATGGAGATGAAACCCCAAAATGACCACTTGGTTATGGATATGGTGTCAAACGGAGTGACGTATTTGGATTGAATTCTATGCTAAGGAAAGAAGGATTCAATGTTGAATCTAACAATAATGGTAGTTTGGCTATACAAAAAATGGAAAAGGAACTAGCGGATTTGAAAGATGTGAACAAGAAAGTGGTGGGGGATCATGAAGTTATGAGAACAAAGCTTGATGAGAGTAATTTGTTAATTAAAAAAATGACAACCCAATTTGGACAAATCCTAGATGTTTTAAGCACAGGAAAAGCACCAAGTGAATTCTTAGACATGGCGAAAAAGGTTTTACAAACGACGGTATGTACTAATCTAACTCTATGCTTTTAATTTTACCAATTTTACCGATTTAATTTTATCGATTAATTTTACCGATTTTTTACTTAGCAAATAATTTATATTTTATGCCTTTTCTATGTAGGTAACAGATGCAAGTGGTGTTGTACCTTCTAAGTGAGAGGTTTCAATTTCCTTCCGCAAGTTTTTTGGTCCCTTCAAGCGGTTGAAATTTGTGAAAGAACAAAGCTAATTGTTTAGCTTCATTAAGCAATTAGTAGACATACTATTATATTGTTATAGACGTTTCTTTTCCTTTAATTATACGAACTTGATTTGTATTTTTCTCTGTTTTAGTTAACAAGGCGATGAGTTTAATTTGAGAATATATATTTTGGATTTGATTTTTGGTTATAGATTCGTGATTATTATATATTTTGGTTTCGATTTTTGGTTATATATTGTACATTGCATCGTCAACACGTGACATTTAAAATTCTTATAGACGCGATCGATGACCCGAGACAGGTTATTTAGTTCATTAGCTAGCTCTTGTCGCTTCTATCTGAGTGTCGCTATCCACTTTGTTATATTATACTATTGACGCTTTAAAATGTCTTGAACAGACAATAAGTTATATGTGTATTGACGCTTCTAAGTGTCATGACTGACAATATGTTATATTATTGACGTTTCTTAGTGTCAAGAGCTTTGCAATGTGTTATATTATTGACACCAATAAGCGTCAATAATTGACAAGATGTTATATTATTGACGCTTTAAAATGTCACGAATTAGCACAACCAAAAGAGCTGATGGCGCCCAAAAAAATATGTGACGCATAAAACCGACAAGAATATTTACATATGACGCACAAAACTGTCGCCAGCACTAAGGATGAAACCTTTTTCGTTAAGGAATTTCAACGGAACAAAGCGTCAATAACGAAAGGTCGACGCCAAAAAGTGACGACGTTTGCGACATAATAAAGCTTCAGTAAATACTGACGGCGAGAATACTGACGCTTTACCCAAGCGTCGAGAAATTTTTTTGCGACGCTTTTTTCCGTCGGTATATACTTAAAAAAGCGTCAGTAAAACACGAAGTTTGTTGTAGTGCGATCGAGCATGAGGACATTGCTCGGTTTAAGTGTGGGGGAGCAATATTCTAGTATAGCTTATTTTTATTTTCATTGTTTTTCGAAAAATCCTAATAAACCATAAAAATTTGAAATTTTTTCACAAAAATCAAAAAGTTTTTCTTTTGTGTCTTTCTCTTTTTGTGTCGTTGTGTCGTACTTGTGTTGTGTTGTGTGTGCTTGCCTCCCTTTTCCTTGTAGGTCGCTTAATCACCGTTGACTTTGGAAGGCTTTCAAGACATCCGGTAACGCCTTTCTATCCCTTTTTCCTCTTTATCTCTTGTGGACTGTGGAGGAGATTTGTGATGAAGTGTGCTCGGGTGGAGCTTTGTGAAGATTTGTGGTTTGTTGGTTTTTTATTTGGAAATTCGGGGTGGTGTTTGTTCTCTTTGTATGTTTGCTTTGGTTTGTCTTGTTTTGTTGCCTTTTGTCTCTTTTTCTTTCGTTTTCGTCATGTCTTTGTCTTGTGATGTGTAGTTGTGTCTAGTGTGTAAAAAGGTCTTCGAAAACCCGGTTTTGAGGCTAGTGTGCAAGTGTTTACTTTCTCTTTCTAGTAGTATGAATCGAGTCTTGGACTTTAGTCTAGTAGAATGACCCTAAATCAATGATTTCGTTGGTTTCTTACCTTGAGTCCACCTAGCTTACTAGGGGTTTACTACGGGATTTGCATTTTGACCATTATGATCTCCCACGGTGTGAAAAGGCCTTGGTTGCCGAGTCCCGTCCCTTAGGTGACTACGTTCGGAATTGCTTTGACTAGTCCAAGTTTCCCCCCTTTTTTTTGTGGGTTTGAAGGGAAGGGCCCGTCTCGACTTACCCATTCACCAACATCCTACACATATCCACAAAATAAAGTTGCAATTTGTTGAAATCTCTCTCTCTTAGTTGCGAAAAAGAAATGCCGACAACTCAAATCTAGCCAAAAGGGCAAAAAAAAAGAAAAAGAAAAGAAAGAAAATGAAAGAAAAGAGAAGGTTGAAGAAAAAGAAAAGGCACAAAAAGCCAAAAAGAAAATACAAAAGATGAAAAAGAAATGGCATAGCAACACACAAAGCAAAAATGCAAAAGAAAGAAAAATGCCAAAAGGAAACTGTCTCACAAAAAGATTCTCACCCGCTCAAAATAAGCCTTTTTCAGATCGTTACCGTGAAGAGCCTACCAAAGGACCGAGTCTCTAGGAAGGATGATAGCGGTAATGATCGGTCTTCCCTCATTTTGCAAGCCTTATCCACCTTTTTACTTGGACTAGTTAGGCGGTTCTTGAACATGGGACGACTCTCTTGGCTTATCGCTAAAGGGGGCGGGGTCTCACTTACCTACTGTGTCGACTAACACCGTGGTTCATCCTTTTTCTATCCCGCCGATCGTCCCGTAGTACGTTCTTAGAAGGTTAGGAGGAATCTAGGTAAGTTACCAACGTTTTTATTTCTTTGTTGTCATACTATTAGGGTTTTGTTCATTTCGATTTGTATGATTAGCTTGGGAACGTTGTCACTTGCCTTGAGTCCTAAACCAGTGCTTCTTTCACCGCTTTGTAGAGGGAAGCAGTATTTATTTCTTCTTGGATGCAACCGATTGTTTGTTTGTTGGGTGTTTTTGTGTCCGGTTGCATCCACAGTTTTGTCGCAAGACCTCACTTGCCTTACGGAATGCACTTTTCCTCTAGGTGTACTCGCGTGAGTTGAAAGGGCGTAGGGTGCGCTAATACCCGCTCGGCTAGTAATTTAGTTTCTCTTAGCTTTTATTTAGTTTGTGCTTACTCGAGGGCGAGTAAAGGTTAAGTGTGGGGGAGTTGATAAGTGTAGTTTGTAGTGCCTAATTTATTGTGTTTGGTCCCGGTTTCTCTTGTGGAATCGCTCCTTGGGAGCAGTTTATGGCCTACTTATGCTTCTTCTAGTTCGTTTTAGGTTCCCAAGACTGTTCATGGAGAATTGGAACGATTCCGACTCGTTTCATACACTTTTGGAGCCAACGAAGAGAAGGAATGATCACTCGGTGCCTTGAATTCGATCCCGAGACCTTGGGACCCATTCCTGAGCCCCTTAGACTCGATCCCGAGATCCGAGAATCGATGAGAAGCACATGAGAGTCAAGGAGGAACCTTAAAGATCATATTGGAGGCCTACAAGACCCATCCCTGTCCGGAAGGACCTCATCCCGTCCGGGATGGGGTGCACAAAAGCAACTGGGTCTGTTTTGGGTCCGTCCCGGTCGGTATAGCTGTTCATGGGATGTACCGCCTGATTGGCCCGTCCCGTCCGGCCCGAATTTTTAGAGGGCTTGGACACAACATTTTCAAAAATATACAAAGGCCCGGCCCGCGAACCCGTCCCAAACTCGCTAACCCGCTTGTCCGTGGGCCAAAATTTTACACTTAGCCCGGCCCGTGTCCGGTCCGAACCCGCAAATGATCACCTCTACCGGTCGGGATCACTTCGTCCCGGTCGGGACCATTTCGTCCCGGTCGGGATGACCCTGCTGTAGCCCGTGTTTGATTCTTTACTTCTCCTTCACCCTTGTAACCTTATACATATTCCTCCCTTGTATTGTTTAAGAGACTTACCTTACCCTAGACTATCTTAGACTCTCTACAATGTTCTAAACCTTAGATTTAGTTCTCCTCTCATTAGCTTAATCTCTCTTTAAACTCTTATTAATCTTAGATTAATCTAGTTTATTAGTCTTGTATTAAGGAGATTCTTGAAGACTCATCCAAGATTGACAACCTTGGAGATTATTTTGGGTTTTTTATTAATACAAGTTCTCATCTTTTTATCTCCTTGTTAGTTGGTATAATCTCTTTTCTCTTAATCTTTGTTAATCTCTCAAGTTTTAATCTTTACATATTGTCCATTGTTCTTGTTTG
This sequence comes from Agrostemma githago, assembly GCA_958450325.1. Taxonomy (NCBI): domain Eukaryota; kingdom Viridiplantae; phylum Streptophyta; class Magnoliopsida; order Caryophyllales; family Caryophyllaceae; genus Agrostemma; species Agrostemma githago. Next base: position 25,383,481 of record OY288243.1, on the reverse strand, counting down.
TTCATGATGAATGTTTGGTTATGTATGTTGATTTCTCTTATCATTGTTATAGTTAGTTTCATTATGAGTGAGTAGACTCTTTGTGGGGTTAGTAGGGGGATTAAGTGTGGATTATGGGTGATTAGGGTTTAATTGTGGGTAAAGGTGATTCCTTTGTTGCTAGTCACTTATTGGGCACACTATGTGTTTGTTGTATTGCTTGTGTGGGTAGTAGTGGCCAATGCTTCTCATACTTGTTCTTATCTTCTCTTGGTGTATTCGATTTGTGGTTGAATGTTTGTGTTTTGAGTAGTAACTAGCATGATTGTTCGGGTCTAGTCTTAGACTCGAGAGTGCGGACTTTGGCTTTGGCGCGAGAGCGCAAACCGATCTTAGTAACTAAGTGGCACCTACACCCTTGATCACCCAATCATCCTACTGCACTTATGAACCCGACCTAACCCTACTTCTTCCTATATTTGAATTCTCTATCTCTTTAGTCGATCTTTTTCTCTAGTTTATTTGTTTAGTTAATCTTAGTTGTTTCTATTAGTTCATATTATTTCTAGATCATTGTTAGTTCATTTTCATACCTCTCAATCATCATAGTTTGTCAATTATCGTCTTCTTTGTGTTTGTTTGTATGACTTAGCCTCGTTTGTAGGTGGACCTAGTCTAGACATTACATTACCATCTCCGTGGACACGACCCGACTTACCCTAGCTACCGTTAGGATTAGTTGGACTCTTCTTGATCGGTTGGGACCCACGGCAAATCCACACCATCAATTACATGACATGATGCATAGAGAGGTAGAGGTTTATGTAGACGACATGATCGTAAAATCCAAAGAACGGGACGGTCACATCACCGCCCTAAGAAAATTCTTCACCCAATTGCGCAAATACAACATGAGGCTAAACCCTCAAAAGTGCAGCTTCGAGGTAACATCAGGCAAATTACTGGGCCATATCGTTAGCCAACGAGGGATCGAGGTCGACCCGGCTAAAATTAAAGCCATTACCGAGATGCAACCTCCTAAAACCAAAAAAGAAATAAGGGGATTTCTCGGGAAAGTCCAGTATATCAGTCGGTTCATCTCCAAACTAACCATGGTGTGTGAACCAATTTTCAAGAAACTAAAAGTAGGGGATCGGGTACTATGGGATGACAAGTGCCAGCCTGCTTTCGACAAAATCAAGGAAATCTTGTCTGCTCCGCCAGTCTTAATGCCACCTCAACCCGGTTTGCCTCTATCGTTATACCTAACAACGACCGAGACAACCATGGGGGCTATGTTGGCTCAGACAGTCAACTCCGAAGAACGAGCCATTTATTACATCAGCAAAAAGTTTTTAGAGTATGAGTGCAAATATACAATGCTCGAAAAGACGTGCTTGGCTCTTGTTTGGGCCACTAAGAAGCTCCGACATTATATGCTCAGCTACGAGGTCCACGTGCTATCCAAGATGGACCCGATCAAATACCTTTTCGAAAACCCGTTCTCAATGGCCGAATTTCTAGATGGACTCTAATGCTGGCAGAGTTCGACCTAAAATTTGTTCCGTTAAAAGCTATTAAAGGTCGGGTGGTATCTGAATTCCTTGCTGACAGTTCTGTAACCGAAGAAGGACACACTGATACCTGGTCCTTCCCAGATGAAGATATCTTCCATACCGATACCGAAACATGGGATTTATACTTCGACGGAGCGTCCAATTTCCGAGGGTTCGGAGTCGGGATCCTCCTAATTTCACCAAAAGGGGAGCACACTCCCGTGTCCATCAAAGTGGACTTACAGGCTACAAGCCACCGCCGATCTAGGGATCACAAATCTCCGGGTACATGGTGACTCATCCTTGGTCATTAACCAAGCACTTCAAAAATGGAAAGCGCGGAACGCTAATCTCGTGGACTACCAGGCACGAGTAAGGGATCTCGAGAAACAATTCCAAAAGGTGGAGTACATATATTTGCCTCGGGAAGAGAATCAGTTTGCAGATGCACCCTCAAAATTGGCATCTTTAATAAATATTCCCGACCATGTGACCAGTATGCCAATTTGTGTCGAAAGATGGTCCGAGCCGGCATACATTCATGACATTGAAGACATCAAAATAATTGATCCCGAGCCATGGTATCAGGCTGTATTAACGTACCTAACAAACGGAGAGTACCCTCCCGGGACCGAAGGCCGGGCCAAGAAAGCCTTACGAAGGCTAGCCACCAAGTTCATCCGTACCGATGACGGACAACTGTACAAAAAGACGGCACATGGGGCTCTTCTCCTTTGTGTTGATAAATATAAAGTCGAAAAGATCATGGCTGAAGTGCATGATGGGGAATGTGGCCCACATATGAATGCCCAAATGTTAGCTCGAAAAATCATGAGGCTCGGGTATTACTGGAACACTATGGAAGCCGACTGCCAGTTATATGTCAAACATTGTCATAACTGCCAAATATTCGCCAATGTGCAACATATGTCGTCATCTCTGCTTTATACCATGACGTCACCCTGGCCATTCTCGACTTGGGGTATCGACATAATCAGGAAAATAAATCCCTCTGGTACTGGTGGGCACTTTTTCATTTTGGTAGCTATCGACTATTTCACCAAATGGATCGAAGCTGAATCATACCGCATTCTCAACGCTAAGCATGTTGCCAAGTTTATCCAAAACAAGATAATATGCCGGTATGGGATCCCGCACGAGTTTGTCAGTGATCATGGGACTCATTTTCAAGCCAAAACAGTGGCCCTACCGACTAAATATAAAATTCAAAGGCACACGTCTTCACCCTACCGCCCTCAGACGAATGAAGCCGTAGAGTCGGCCAATAAAACGATTGTCACCATACTCAAAAAGATGGCTGATAATTACCGGGACTGGCCCGACAAAATACCTTTTGCCCTATGGGGATACCGCACGTCAATTCGCACCGCAACCGGGGCGACGCCGTATTACCTAACCTATGGGATGGAGGCAGTCCAACCAGTCGAGCTGGAGATACCGTCCCTTAGAATTCTGTTAGAAAGTCAAGTACCCGAAGCTGATTGGGTGCGAGCACGGTATGACACGTTAGTTCTACACGACGAACGACGATCTCGTGCCCTCAACAATATCCAAATCTACCAGAAAAGGATCCAACGGGCTTTCAACAAAAGGGTAAGGCCCAGGAACATTAAAGAAGGGGACCTACTCCTTAAATCGGTTCGAGCTTTATTACCAATTGACCCAAGGGGAAAATTCAAACTTAATTGAGCCGGGCCATACTTGGTAAAGAAGATCCTATCGGGAGGAGTAGTAATGTTAACGGACCTGGACGGGAATGAGTTCGTCAACCCGACCAACCTGGACCAGCTGAAGCGTTACTACCCTTAGCCATTTCTCAATGTCATTAGCAAATTTTATCAAAATCATTTTACAAAAAGCAAGTCAATAAGCTAGAATTATTTATTCGACTGTCACAAACATCTTGGACCAATAGTCTTGGTGTAATTCAAAATTGCAAATTTACTGAGCTTGAACTACGTTTGGTTTGATTCCGTTAATTGCGGATACGTAGGCAGCCCCTCAAAAGGGCACAACCAGTGCAGTCAAGAAAAGACAGGAACGGTTTAATAATAAACTTCTTTTATTAATTACTAAAACCCCGATAAACTCGGGAAATTACAAATGCAGGAATTCAAAAAAAAAAAAAAAACAAAAACCACAGAACAAAATTAGTAATAATATTTAAATAATACTAAAGCTAAGGATTTTGCATTCAAGGCATCTTGCCCTTCCCCTTGTCCTTGGCCTCTTTGGCCGTCCACTGACGACGACGCGGAGGAGAGCGTTCCCGAATCACCACGGGAACCTGTTTAGCCCGGACTCGCCTCTCTAAACTTGAGTCCTCAATCACATCAATGGGCCCAAGTCAGGCCCTCACAGGCTCAGGAAGCCTGTCACGTGGGCCTAGTCGGTCTCTAACCGCCAATCATGGCCCAAGTCGTCTCTCTAAGTCAGTCTGGGGGCTTGGCTGCCCCCGAGTGCTACTAGCACCAGCATCCTTAGATCGAGTCTTAGTATGTGACTTAAGACCCGATTATAATCGGACTAAAGTAGCAGGAGTGTCTCCCTCGTCAAAGAAACCCCTGTTGTCTTTCGCCGTCTCCCGGCGAACCAATTCGAAGGCCTCAACAACCTTCAAAGCCTTACAAGCTTCCTCGGACTCCTCGGAAATCCACTTCTCGTATGTACGTGAAACCCAAGCAGATTGGCAAGGGTTGGGTATAGTCCATGTAGGACGGGTGAACCATCTTTGCAGCCATGTGTCACACTTAGCGTCCGTCAATTGGAGCGAGACGCTAATGATTGCCTCAGTTTCAGAAATGCGCTGAGACAAACCGAACTGCCTCAGGAGGCGGTCCGGGTAGATGTGAACTGTCCAGTCAAGAGACAGAATCACCAAGTAACGGGCTTGGTCTCTCTTGGCCAAACCCGTTAGTTTGGAGAGAAACCACCAGGCGACGGTCCACCTAATTAAGGGACCACCATGAAACACCAACTCCTCATCCCAGTAAGCTCGGTTTATATGGTGACTCGAGCTTATCCGATGCCTCCTCGAGCTAATTTGGCTGCTACGGTAGTTGGGAATACTCGTAGGGGACTCTATGATCGAGTGACGTTCAGACAGCCATATCTGAAAAGGGATACACAAGTTTCGTAAGAAACAGGAAGGTTCGCTACAGCCCACTCGATCGAGTACGACGTCTGACTCAATCGAGTAAGACCTCTGAAAGCAGACAGAAGCTCGTCGAGAGTGTCACTCAATCGAGTATCGCAGCTGACTAGATCGAGTAAAGCCCTCTGAAAATAGGCAGAAGCTCTTCGAAGACGTTACTCGGTCGAGTGACAGGTACACTCGATCGAGTGACTTACGGCCATCAGAAAATTTGCGTAAAAAGAAAAAAAAACACGTGAGATGTATACCTTTAAGATACGGACGCTCCCCGTCAGCTGTCGATCAGGGTCGAGCCTCCTAGCGTTGAGACCCATAATGATCTCCCCAGTGGCTAGCCAAGCCGGGCTATGACCAGTCTCCATCTGGTCAACCACACCAATCAGCCTGATCTGACCCAAGAACGAGTCAGCCTCCATCATCCCTTCGAAAACGTAACGGTGCAGCATGTAAAAGGTGAAAGCCCTACGCCTATGAGCTGCAGTAATCCTCACGTCTCGATTATTCATGAACTTGTCAGCCAGGTCGAAAAGGGAGACAGAATTTCCCCATACCATTCGATCTGTCTCGCCATGAGACAGACCCAAGAAATCCCTCAGCCTCCTCCTTCGATCAGGATAGAATGGAGGGATAGCAGGATGAGCAATAGGGCTCCAACCACCTATAGCTGCGATTTCCTCACGTAAAGGGCATATTTCTCCTCGCGGGAACGCGAAAACGTGATGGGTAGTATCCCAAAACGTAAAACAGGCATCCAAGAAGTGCGAGTCGATTATCAGACGTTGAAGTGGGAATAAATTGACAATTCCCATCTGGGTCAGTTGAACCTTTTCCTCGTCCCGAAAGTGTTGGGACCAAGCAAAAAGCAGCGCAGTCAGGTGATCGATACCCATGACAGAAATTTGAATCTTTTTAAAAGTCTAAAAGATTTTGAGGAGAAGAAGGAGTTTGTGATTTGGGATGCAGTGAACTGAAACAGGGATTCCTATATTTATAGTAAGGAAACCCAACTGAAATCTAACTAAACCCTGACTACCGTGCCTCCTCAGCAGATTTGGGCCCTACTTAGGCCTGATTACAGTTCAGAACCCAGAATAGGAATCAAGTCGTCCCGAGCATTCCTAAAAATTTCTAAAAATATTTCAAAAATTTCGCTTTTCAAAAAAAAAAACAATATTTGTATTTCCCCAGCACGAGTCGGTGTTTTGCCTCTGTGTTACATGCAAGTCGTTATGTTTCAGCATACAGGTACACCCCAGACTTCAGAAGCAAGTCTCCGCGCAGCTACATTAATCCCCAACGTGAGTCAGTGTTCCTCTCCGAAGGCTACAAAATGTGATGTGTCGGCATACGGGTACACCTAGGACTTCAAAGGCAAGTCCGACTCCCCACGGATCTATCATCATCGGGACAGGTATGACCCTCTGCTTATGGCTGGCGAGCCCTTCACGCAAGTCTACTGGACAATAAACGACCCGACCGGAAGGCTGCCAAGTCGTAATTTGCGATTGGCCTGGTGGCTACTCTGACTCTCGCCTTGTCCAGGCCTCAGACAGAGTGGGGGCTTTGTAGACACCCGCATTTTTCCTGCTAGTGTCTATAGCAGTTCCCGACAAAACACCCGATGATGATCGGACGCAAACGTGACTTAGTACACTCGAATATGGGCTCGGAATCAATAATATCCGACGTGGACTTTTAGCGTTGTACAAATCTCTCAAAACCAACCTCAAATTCAGGCCCAATGGGCCGTTCCGAGTAAAATAAGACTAATTTGGGCCAAAACCGGCACCAAAAAATAAAAACCGTCTTTCGACGATCGGGTCAAAACCCAGTCAAAGACGAATCCGACACAAAAATCAACCAAGTTCGCTTCTAGAAACTTGCGTCTGAACACAATCCTCAAAGAAATCAAAAGAGTCGACCATTTCCTAAAATGGCTCGCCACCCTTATCCACTCGATCGAGTGGATTGATCCACTCGGTCGAGTGGAGCCTCAAATTCCGGAACTGACCCGTTTTCAAAGGCACTCGATCGAGTGCACTAGGGCCTCTCGATCGATTGACCCTAGGTCGAGGGGCAAACTTTATTAATACCCCTCTTGTGCTCTTCATTTGGGCAGATTTTTTGGATGCATTTTTACCTCACATTTCTACCCTAATTCACTCATACTATCTACACTACATTGCTAAGCAACCCTAAGCCATACTACACCAAAAACCGAGTCATTTGTCCCTCGAAAACTGACAAAGCCACACACACACACACCATAACTCGACTACATCCTCGATACTCCCGCGTTCCCGTCGCTATTACGAGTCCATTGCCGAGGCCATTCTAAGCATTATGTTGAGGGTGTCATCAACCCCGTCTCTAACTTTACTATCTCGTTTTTTTATATATATGTTTTGTACTTTATATTATAATTATACTAGTATACTAACACTAACACTAACATTTTAATTATCGTATACTAACTCTTTAATTTTTGTTTCTAACCAATCTAACATTTAATTATCGTCGTTAACATTATATACCGCGTATATATATATATATATATATATATATACATACATATATACATATATACATACATATACATATATATATATATATATATATATATTAGTATCAAAATTCGGATCTTAACACGTTTGACTATGACGACCATCCAAAGTCCGTTTAATCCCTTTACGAGCCACGACGGAGGTGGCACCCTTTCGAGGAGCGCCGCCCCAATGTACTCAAGGGCGTAACGAGTTCGTGGTCGCCCATAGTTGAACGTGTAGGACTCCATTTGTAAGATTAGTACGAGATCCGTTGATGCGAAAACCGACATCACATAATCCGTTAGGATTAATATCGATGTCGTGACGCGAAGGACTACAATTTCGTCACTAATCAAAAATTTTAATCCCATAATGACACTTTTCACAAACTTCCGATGACGGTATTATAATCGTATATTACACGATTATAATACCGGAAGTCGAATTGGATTTAAATCATGCAATATTTTCATCCAACTCGGTCAAACATCGATTTAAAAATAATTAAATCGGAATAGCCACCCTTTTTCAAAGCGAGTTATGCTTCGTACAGGTGCCACTCGACCGAGTGCCATGGGCCACTCGATCGAGTAGCACCCCAAAAACTGGGCATTAGCTACTTCGAAGGTGCACTCGATCGAGTCCATGCCATGACTCGATCGAGTGGGTCCTGTAGCCCAGAAAACCGAGAGCTTTCAATCATCATTCGAGCCTCGTCATCTTTTTACGACTTCGGTCGCCGCGTGTAAAGCCAATCACGTGATTACATTTTCAAAACTCATGCATGACATTTCACTCTAACGACTTTGATTGACGGTCTCTCATTATTAATCTTGTGTCGACGACTCCTTAGTCGTATCCGACACATGATTAATCTAGACTTCAATTTCTCAATGTGATTAGTCGGGACAAGGCATCGAGATACAGGATCGGGCTAGCATCACGTCTAGATCCCCTATCTCCGTCCTTCGCTTAATACACAATATAATGTGTATTTAATCGGAGTTCGTCCATATACACAACTTACGGTCTAGTTCGTATTTATATATGCGGGTCTGTCTCAAGTTATTATTTATCGTTCCTTATATTTCTCGTTTATTCTTTTCTTTATTGTTCGTTATTTTGTATTGGCCGGGTAGTATTTCCGCCTGTGTATTTTGTACATATTTACGAGCTTTATTTATTTTGATGTTTATCGCTTTTTAAATGAACATCACATGCTAAACTACTCCGACAATAATTTAGATGCATTAACTGACGTAGCTCACACATAATTTGCATGCTTAGCCGAAAACGCTGTTTGCATATCATTTAATCATTTTACTAGCGTGCGTACACGAACACGAATGATGTCTTAGTAGAGGCCGCTAAGTGCTGGTGGGGTTGGGTGTCCTTAGTGGGCTTCCCAACACGTACCCTCACCCCTTACTCAGAACCTCGGTTTCCGGATGCCCGAAACCGTTGGCGCACGAGAGTCATTCTATAAATGAAAGCCGGTGTAAACGGTATCGGTATCGTAATGCAAAGGGACGAGCCTCATAAACTCTGAAATCGAAATGGGCCATACTTTGTGTACGGCCCACGACGACATAGAGTGGGCTCGAACGGTTTCGAATAACCATAAAATTCGGTGGTGACTCCAACTTTGACTTAAATTTCGAACCCAAGAACAATATCACCACGAGATTCATTCGCCTACCCAAACCCGCGCGTGGCCGTGTCGGGGTGGACCTACGTCATGTCCACAACAACCAACCAAAATAACGAAATCGATTACTCGATTCATGTACAAACCGGGACTCCTTCCACGTCCCGGCCAACGAGTGATTTAAAATGACAAAGCACAAAAGACGAGCCGAGGACGGGGTGAAAAACACGAAAGGGCGCCCCGGGCAAAATGAAGAAACGAGTTTCGAGCCGTTGTAAAAAAAAAGACGAGCCAAGGACAGGGTGAAAACCCGAAAGGGCGCCCCGGATAAAATGAATAAACGAGTTGCGTGCCGTCAAAAAAAAGAAGAAAAAAAAGAAAAAAAAAGGTGAGCCGAGGACGGGGTGAAAACCCGAAAGGGCCCCCCAGGCAAAATGAAGAATCGTGTTGCGAGCCACCACAAAAAAACAAAAAAATATACGTGCTTCTCATTAATAACAAAATTTGGTTAAATCGAGCCTTTGTCAAGGCATTTACATCAAACATTTGAAACCCGGACATCCCGGAAATCAACAACGTGTCAAAACTCCACAAAACCAAGTACTAATACGCCACATAATATCAACTAATAATACATAATACAAACGGCTGGGCTCTACCGGTCCAACATTTTCATCCCCTTGTCATTCGAGTGTGCCTGCTTGTGTTTCTCATCTTCGAGCCTCATACAAGCTTCTACCGCCCTAGCCAAAGGCGAGCCCAGCCAATCCCACTTTCCTTCCACTTCCACGTTTTCGATATGGGTCTCGTTAGTCTTGGCCCGTTTATTTGAACTGACGGAACTAGGACCGGTAATGCTCTCTTTGGTCAGGCACTTAGTGGCAGTCCTTCGAGTCACCTCCTCACCTCTTAGTGGTGCTGTCTTCCAAACTTTTAAGTTTCTCTGTCCTGATGGGTGTTAACAAACCCTCCGCCGGACGGAAGCATTGTCGGTCGGTCGAACAACGGGACGCAAGAACCTCTGCTCCCAAGACATTCTAAATTTCCTAAACAAATCCTCGGTCCATGGGTCAGAACTGGAAATAACCTTAGCATCCTTGGAAATGGAAGGTCTAACACCCATTTGACTTGACAACATACCCGAGTAAACATAAACCTGATCCCTCCTGGATAGTGTTAGCAAAGCCCAGGTCGAAGACGAAAATGGAAACCCGACACGCCCACTAATATTCCACCATGGGATGGACCACCGAATGACCACATCCCCTTTGGCCAAATAGGAAAGCCAGTCTTTTTCCTTGTGACCCTTGCCCCACGCCTGCGCCATCTTTCGACCCGTGAAACCCTTATAGTTATAAACTTATAACCTTTGTTGCAATCGAGGAGGGTCGACTAAACCATGTTGTTCTTGCAACCAAACCTGTACAAAACACGACAAAACATCACACCTCCAAGCCAACGCAACCACAAAACAAAGAAAACCAAGCTACAGAAACATTGCGCGAAAAAAAACACCTGTAAAATGATCCTGGAACCTCGGAAAGATGCATCGTGGAGTCGAGCACGAGCATTAAGACCTAGAATAAGCTCGCCCAAAATAAGCAAAGAAGGTGATCGTCCGTGTTCCATCCCCATCATCACATCCAAAACTCAAGGGTTACCCCAGCCCTCACGCGCCCTCGCGTCCTCAAAAAGATGATAACAAGCCATCACAACATTAAAAATGTGTCTACATGCTAAGGCCGAAACATGATGAGAACCAACCCGTGAGAACGTCTTAAAAAGCAAATCTAAGTTAATGCCATCCCTACAAAAATAACCTTTAGCCTCCTCCAATGACGAAAGATCCAAAAAATGGTAAAACCGCTCCACGTAAGCGTCATCCCCGTAAGGCACACAAGGTCGAACCGAGCTCTATCCACCTATAGCATCTATCTCTTCGGGCAAAGGACAAATTTTACCCCCGGGAAAAGCAAAAACATGGCCCTTCAAGTCCCAAAACTTAGAGCCTGCCAATAAGAAGTTATCCTGTATCTTGACTCGACTTAGCGCGACAACCACTGACAAACCATCATTTGAACAAATCTCAGGGTCACATTTCTTAAAAGAACTAGCCCACTCGGAAAGGATATTCCCAAAACCCGACATGACGCTAAATATAGACGTGCTAGACTCTAAGGACATCCTAGTATGCCTAAAACAAGCACCCACAACCCGTATATGTGCCTAAATCCGCCCCAATTCTTGTTTACTTAAACAGACCCGGTCCATGGAACCCTGACCGCCCCAAGTGACGCGCCTGAGTCCTAGCGCGCTGGTGGCTAGGCGCCTGAACGTTAAGGCGCAGACGGATGTGCGTCCGAGCAGCCCAGTACAGACTAAAACAAAATAAACGAGACTCAAAGTTCGATACACATAAAACACGCACCTTTTAAGACAAGTAAAATTAAAAATAACGAAGCAATTACTAATCAACATCGACAAAACACGCTCGAGAATAAAACAAGCATCAGAACCGCGCTTAAACTAAACGCTACACCCGAACGCGTAACAAGGAAATCTAAGCTGAACTAATCCGAAACAAACTCTAAACAAATCTCAAACGTATAACAAGCTAAAACAAAGCAGAAACCAACCCAAATAAAATAAGATAAACTCACTAAAACAAATTAGCAAACAACAGTTTCTCGCTCAAAGGTTCTTAGTATCCGAAGGGCGAAGGAGTTTGAAACCTCCACAGCAATTTGTCGAGTAGATACCAACGCCCTCGACAGCAATTTGTCGAGTGGATACCAACGCCCTCGACAACAATTTTTCGAGTGGATACCAACGCCCTCTAAAGCAATTTTTCGAGTGGATACCAACGCCCTCGAAAGCAATTTTTCGAGTGGATACCAACGCCCTCGAAAGAGTCTCAAACCTCCACAACAATTTTTCGAGTGAATACCAACGCCCTCGAAAGCAATTTTTTTCAAGTTGATACCAACGCCCTCGAAGGAGTCTGATACCTCCACATCATTTTTCATTCGAGAGGAGACCGACGCCCTCGAATGGTTTATTTTGTCCTAGGGGTCAGAGGCATCCCAAAAGACAGCTATTCGAGTGGAGACTGATGCCCTCCAATATTTTTATCTCATTTTATTTTGTCTTAAGCGTTAGAGGAATCCCGAAAGACAACTACTCGAGTGGAGACTGACGCCCTCGAGTAGTTTATCTTGTTTTATTTTGTCCTAGGGGTTAGAGGCATCCTAAAAGACATCTATTCGAGTGGAGACTGACGCCTGCGAATAGTTTACATCATCTTGTTTTATCCAAGGGGTCAGAGGCATCCCGAAAGACATCTACTCAAGTGGAGACTGACACCCTCGAGTAGTTTATCTCATTTTTTTTATCCTAGGGGTCAGAGGCATCCCAAAGACATGTGTTCGAGTGGAGACTGACGCCTTGAACATTTTTTGTTGTTTCACATCATTTCGCCCAAGGGGTCACAAGCATCCCGAAGACAACCGCTCGAGTGGAGACTGAAACCCTCGAACGTTTTATCAAGGGTCCACAAACGTCCCAAAAACATTTGTTCAAATAAAAGCAAACACATTCGAACATCGTTCGCACTTACACTTAATGCATCACTAAAAACATTTAAAACTAAACAAACCGTTTAAACAAGCCAAAGAAGACAAAGCGCGCGCGCATAAAGAACCAGGAACGAGATATCAAGCAACGGCCCGGGCCCAAGCAAGCAACCACAAGCGAAGACGCCTGGTATGATTTCTAAGCCTTGGCTGGCGAGCCTCAACACGTAGTCCAATGGACTTAAAACGACCCGACCGGACAGCCACCAGATCGTAATCTTTGATTGACCTGGGCAGCTATACTTTGACTTTTGCCTTGTCCAAGCCTCAGTCAAAGTGGGGGCTTCAATAGACACCCAGATTTGGACCTGGTGGCTGCAGAAGTGCCCAACAAACACCCGATGACGATAGGACTACAACGCGACGCAGGTTCGCGATGTTGTAGGTAGTTTTTCTATAGAACGGATCAAATAATTACTCGGCAAAATTAAAACTAACATGATGACAGCCTTAGTCGTGTCGTTACGGTCACATAGACACTAATTAGAGTCAATTCCGTAACCCGGGACCAAGAGTTGGTCCCGAAACTCGAACCGAGTCAGCACCGTGCCAAGCGAACCTCGAGACGCACACCCGAGGCACACTAAACCCCACGGTGATAGGTCAAGTCGCAGGAATCCTTAGGCTCCAAGCTAAGTATCACACTCCTCCCTCTCGGTTTTGGAAAGTATCAAAATCGTATCTTCAAAATCCCGACCGCCCCACCTCACGCGTCTTAGTCTCCCCATGCCTTAGCCCAGGCACCTGGGTCTTGGTACGCCCCAACTCAGGCGTCCATACGGGCGACGAGGGCCGAAAACACCCATAATTACTCCCCCTTCGCCTCATTCATTCGACACATTCTCATCTTCTCTTCTCCCTATACTCTCTCGCTAAGGGCTCGCACTCCGACACCCGAGGCAAACGATCCACTCGATCGTAGTTCCGATAAAAGCGACATCGACGCTACTCCTCACCTTCGAGCACCTCACTCGATACCGAGGTGCCTGTGTTCCACTAGCTCAAGTCTAGTAGCGAAACTCTGCCGGATTAGCCGCAGAATCGGTCCATAGTAACGAAGCTCTCCCGGAGTAGCCGCAGGAAGGGTCAACGGTAACGGAGCTTTGCCGAAATCACTAGGAGGATCCGCCTTTGATGTCGAATCGTCACTAGGTTGTCATCTAAACAAAACTTTCCATATTTGCACTTTCTTTTATTATGCATTACGACAACACTAGATGTGAACACTAGGTCCACAAACATCTACTAAAACACGTAACGTCCCAACTTCAATCACAAATACTAAAACACACTAAATAGACCCGAGTAATTCCGAGATCCGTTCTCAACTATCTATGCATCGAGTCCCGTTTAGTGTTTACTCCGAGGGTGCAACTCCTCACAATGTCATTTACTTACACTCGCATTTACATTTTTTCGTATGATTTATTGCTTTTATGACCTTATAATCACATGCTAAATCACCTAACACGAAACTCAAAACGTAAAATAACTAAAATTGAACAAAGTTATGGTCGGGTTCCGTATTTGTCCAAGTGCTCGCCTTATTAGGTTCGACACATTTCTAATAATATCAATCTGACGCATCTTAAGCAGAATACCAGGTAAGGTATACCACGAGAACGACTAATATCCGTATTATCACGTTAAAATTGATTTGCTAATACGTATAATATTATTACTCTCTACTCTCCTACGTGCAGCTTTTCATGGTCTGCTTGTCACGTGAAATCGCATGAAAAGAATGTAAACATAACTACTTTGACGACAATACTTACTTGTCCATAAACAACCGACGTAGCAAAAGGTATAGGGTTAAGACAACGGACGTTACACTATTTCCACCGCAACAAAAGAACTAGGTTATAAGCCCGCCGATTGATTAATTAGTAGAGGCCGCTATAGTGCGGGCGGGATTGGGTGTTGACGTCTATCAGATGTTGGCTTCCTAATACGTACCCTCACCCCTTACTCAGAATCGACAGTTTCTGGATGTTCGAAACCATTGGCAATGATAGTCATTCCAAGCATGGAGTGCTTAAGGTTACAAGTCTTTATCTTTAGGTCCCGTGCAACTCAACATTGAGCCGGCAAGGGAACAAAGTTTACTTGAACGGTTTCCAAGTCCCCATATTGACTCGGTAGCGATTCCACAAATCGACAACGAATTCAGTTCACTAAAAAGGTCGCCTTACCAAATGAATCGGCCTTTAAACATTTACAACCACGACTCGATCGATTCCAAACGAAAACATGGATGCCCTCACCCGTCTAGTGCAAGTCCGGATCGTCATCCGAATCGAGGTCCGAGACGTCGCCCCGTACGCGAGATCGGATCGGCCCCCGACCAGGAGGGGATCGCGTGGGTGGCCGCCGCCACACGATAAAAAACCGGGTCGGTCCCGCGCGGGGCGCTGGGTGTTGCGAACGGACTTCCACGGTAGTAGTTACTTGACGTCCTCCAACTTGATGTTACAACATTGGAAACTGTTTTTTGTCTAAGTCAATGGTTTAATCTCGAATAACTTACCAACGACGTCTGGTAGAGTGAAAATAATCAATGGTAAACAATTAAAAAGAACAGAAACTACATTGTGATCCCCATTAAGTTTTAAATAAGTAATCTATGATAGAATTGGAGTTTGTAATAGTTTTGTACCTATGTAATGTGTAGTTGGTATCCTCCCATTGATAATATCTTCGAAACTTGAAAACTGGAAGCAGTTCTTTGGTATTCCATCAGCATTCTCCAATGGTGTGACCTTGGATGAGAACACGATTTGGAGACGACACGGGTGGGGGATGGCCTTGTCCAGACCAATGTTCGGCCCCACTGTTAGGCTTGTGAGATTTTAGGCTCGACCGACAATGAGCTTGACCTTAAATCGTGAACCAACATTTTTTTGACAGTAGCCTGTACTACATCTTTCTATAAAAATTGAAAGAATAGTAGTTAGTACAAATACATCAGATATTTTTGGTATCATATAAAATAATTGTCAAATATTTTTTGAAACGTTTCGGTTGGTATACAGTAAATAAATAAACTAATACAAAAATTATTAGTATAAAAATTGAAAAAATAGCGTAATATCAATATAGTAGACGAAATTTGAGATTTTCAAATGATTTGATACAAATGATTATAATTCACATACACACTACAAACAATTTCATTTGCTTTAAACATAGAAGCTTTTAATTTATTTTCTTTATATATAGAGCAGTGAATTTTTAATTTAGATACTAACATGTATCCAATTAATACAATTAGTGGAAGAAATCTACAATTACTCACAGTATATTACAAAACTAATTATGTATAAGTTTTTGACAGCTTCGCATCTATAAAAATATAAAAACATGTGAGCAACTTACATTGGTATCTATGAGTAAGTATTCGACGGCATCTAACTTCACATTTTTGTCTCTATAAGTAAGTTTTGTCTCTCAGGTTCGGCCTCCTCCATTGATGTACAACTCTCACATTGATCTGGGGTACTCTAACGCCTTGCTCGACGCCGGCTATGGATACGACTTTGGATGAAGACATATTGCGGACCTCTCCTTTTCTTTTTTGTCTTCCTTTGTCGTGACGTTTAGCGCAAAAAGAACAAAAGAAATATCGGTATACTTTGATGAAGATGATGAAAAGTACATGATTAGAGGCACTATTTAAAGAAGCTAAAATGGGTAATGAGTCAAGTGAAAACCGAAAGGTTATTCCAATTCCAATTCAAATTCCAATTCCAATATAGATTGAATAACCTTGAAAATATGAAGAATTATTGATTTGCATTGTAAACTACATAGCATTAACTTCATTTTGCATTGTAATCTCATATGGGTTGCTTAATTGCTTTACTCAATTGCCGAGACACCATTTAATTGTTTTGAATTGTTTTGAATCAGCCAATCGATTGCTTTGTTTTTTTTGTTTAGTTACTCGCTGCAAGTGTGAGCGCAAATACAGTTTCACAATAACAAACCTTCTTTTAGTCCTAAAAGAGTGATTAAGGGCATTGTTTAAGATTAAATTATTTGCTAAACCTAGGCTAATTATGTTGCCACATCATTAAGCTTGGTCCCTTCTTTAATATAAAGAAGATTTAACCTTCTGTAAGTTTAACTTGGAATAAAACACGAAATCCGATTCAATCTAAATTGACCCAAAATTGAACTGAACTCAATATAACCGAATCATACTTGAACATGTACATATCTGAACCGATAACCGAACTGATTAATCTAATTTTAAATATTACTCATTTTCTCCTAAAAAACCATATATTTAGCAATTTTTTCAATTATTATCTATTCATTAATGGTACTTTGAATTGTTACGTACAATTTAAAAAGTGTAACAAACATTAAACAATTATAGAACTGTTTTGTATTTCATTTTTCTACGATGCAAAATTTGTCGTTACAAATTTTGGTGAACCCGATTGAAAATCTCTACCTCTCATCTCTACCGCCGAAGCAACCAAGACTACTTCTCGAGAAGATGTCTACCAAACAAAGCAACACCTTCAAAACCCCCAGGAAGACCTACGTTGACGATCTCAAACAATCTCCTGCTGCTGTTATGCAATCCGTTGGCATGGTCACCGAAGCGAAGGCAAAGAAGGTTGTCCTCGACGCAGCTACTGCCAGCCTTCGCGCCGCCCGCATCCCTACTAGGCCACGTAAAATCTCTGCTGCCACCGAAGCCCTGATTGCGGCCTCTTCTCCTTCACGCAACGATGAAATCTCCAAGAGCAACACCGCCTGCCCCCGCAAGTCTAAGGTGCCGTCAAGGAAGAAGAAAGCCGCCACTTCTATCACGCTTCGGTGATGATTGCCAGTGGTTCCAACATTGAAGATCAAGTCTAGTGAGCACATTGATTTCGACAAGGACAATGAAGAAAAGAAGAAGAAGAATGCAACATCTGACCAAGCTTGGTGAAAGAATGCAAAAGGACAATGAAGAAAAGAAGAAGAAGAAGAAGATCGAGGGTCTCCAAAAAGAGGTGATCGAGCTCCGCGAGAAGAAAAACTCTAGTGAGCACAGTGATACCGACAAGGACACCGTTCACAAAAGCGACACTGAAAAGGATGAAGATGACGAGAAAAAGGATGGTGAGAAGCCTCCAAAGAACAAGATCGGTACTTACTCCCCAGAGCAGTTGCAGAGTCTGATAGTTGACACAATCAAGATCCAACTTGGTAAAGGTCCCTCAACTGGAAGATATATCAAGCCTTACACCAAAAGGATTGATGGTCTGGGCATGCCTTCTGGATATCAACCCCCCATGTTTCAGAAGTTCGATCGGAAGGGGAGCCCGAAGCAGCACATTGCGCACTTTGTAGAGACATGCAACAATGCTGTAACCAATGGCGATCGCCTAATCAAACAGTTCATGCGCTCTCTTAAAGGAACCACTTTTGATTGGTAAACGGATTTGGAAGCCAAATCAATCGACAGCTGGGCTCGTATGGAAGACGAATTCCTGAACATGTTCTACAGCACCAGACGCATTGTAAGCATGAGTGAGTTGACAAACACTTCCCAGTGGGATGATGAGTCGGTTATTAACTACATCAACCGTTGGCGTACCCTCAGTCTTGAATGCAAGGAGCGTTTGAAGGAAACTTCAGCGGTCGAAATGTCCATCAACGGGATAAGCTGGGATCTCCTATACATCTTGAATGGGATCAGACCAAAAAGCTTCCAAGAGTTAGTAATGCGAGCTCATAACATGGAAATCACAATCAACAACCACAAGCAAAATAAGGCAACACGTTCCTAGAGACAAGACCATAAGGAGACTAGTGCAGGTATCAACACGACATCTAAGGAGTCCGTGGCCATCAACGTCAGCAATGTACCTACGAAGACATCAAGAAATCCACGATCAAACAACAATAAGAATGGATCTACTTTAAAAGAGATGTTAGGCAAAAAGTATCTGTTTGATGATTCTGATTTGGCAAATATGTTGGATGGCCTCCTCGAAAAGAATGTGATACAACTACCTAACTCAAAATGACTTGAAGAGGCTTACATGACGAACAATCAGAATTACTGTCGCTATCAAAGGTTGATTAGTCATCCTCTTGAGAAATGCATAACTCTTAAAAAAAGGATCATGCAGCTTGTTAACGAAGGAAAAATCATTCTGGATCTTGAAGAAACAGTAGCAACCAATCAAACTACTACGACCTGGGAGACGGCGATGCATAAGAAATCAAGGGGGCAAAAGAAGCTTAAATCATAGCATGTCCATCATCAAAGAAAACAAGGAAGGAGAAACTTGATGTATCCTCCAAAATAAAGAAAGTTATTTCCGATAAAGACTCTTAACCACGTCAGTGTCAACACGATCTCTGTCCTGGAAAGCGAAGAAAAGGGAAATGAATGTAATGCACATCAATCCAAACTCTCAGTCTTTGATAGAGTACGCCCACCCACGAAGAGATTGCGTTCTTCCGTATTCCGTCGGTTGGAAAGAGCTACAGCTATGGAAAGACATCAACTTTCTTTGAATAATTGCTTGTCCATCTTCGATAGGTTAGGCGCATATGAAGAGGGTAATAAGTTCATCATTAATCCATCAACTTTAAGTGGAGAAGCATCAATGCTCAAGCGCTTAGATCTGCCTAAAAGTGGAATCTTTAGTCGCCTAGGGGTATTCACAAGGACAAGTTGTAATGTGCCTTCCACAGATGAAGATGTCAAACAAGTGAAAGTTAGCAAGAATATCAAAAGTCTCGTCCCGTCTAGCATGAAGCGTATGGAGATAGTAGACATCACTCAAGTGCAACCCCAGAAAGCAAAAAGGTGGGTTGTAGTTCTCAGAAATCAACAAAAGTCTTCAAAATCTCATGAAAGTGGAATGGTTGAAAACATCTCGTCTCCGTCAAGCGCCAATGTGAGGGTGGACAAGGGCAAAACATCTTCTACCTTTTGAAAAGCAAGCATCCTCCTAAGCAAGAGGCTAGACAGCAAACCCTCATAAGCAAGAGTGCAAACCCTTCTAAGCAAGAGGCTAAACTACAAACTCTCCTAAACAAGAGGGTAAACTGCAAGCTCTTCTAAGCAAGAGGTTAAACTGCAAGGAAGAGTCATAAGCAAGAAGAAAAACTTCAACGGTAAACTCCTAAGCAAGAGGTTTAAGTGCAAGTAATGCTCCTAAGCAAGAGGTTAAACTGCAAGGAAAACTCTTAAGCAAGAGGCTAAACGGCACACCAAAAAAAAAATTAAACCCGTGAACTACATTGGCTTGATCTTGTGAAACATCCATGTTTTGCGAGTACGTAGGCAGCTCCAGTGAACATGTAGCTTGAGTGAAGCCACCCCTTCAAATTAAAAATAAAATTGCTCCAGACCCGCAAGAGCGTAAACTGTGAATGGCTAAAAAAATTATCATCAAACGAAGCTTCACAAAAATCAGCATTGAAGAAGCTTCACAAAAATATCATCAAGGGAAGCTTAAAAAAATCGTTCGACGGAGCTTCACAAAAATCATCATAAAACGACGCTTCACTACAAGAAAGTCATGATGGCCCAAACGGGACCCTTCATGATAACTCGAGCAGGATGAAGTGAAGCAACCCAGAGTCTCTTTAAAGCATTCAACGTCGCATCGGGATTGGCTTCCTTTGTAGGGACGTCGTGATTTATGGTATAGATGGGGGAATTTATGGGGTTTTATGGTGAAGAGAGTTGGGAAGGGTTTAGTGAGAGAGAGTGAAACAAAGGAGTGAGAGGTGAATGGAGGGGTAGAGGTGTATAAGAAGGGCCGAAAAAAGAATACGGAACATGCACTCAACCTAGTGAACCGATTGGTTTGATGTTGTACCGCTCGGTTTGGATCTGTACCGACCGGTTCAATATTGAATCGATCGGTTCGTCATCATACTGCTCCGTTTAAACTTGTAGCGAGCGGTTCACCTATCGTACCTACAAGTTTTCCTTGAATGAAGATCAGTACCCTCCCTTACATTCACTCAAAAAAGAGAAAAATAAAAAAGATCTAAACACACGGTAAAAAAGAAATTACAGAAGTTGTACACACGGGTTCCCTCCTGAGAAGCGCTGGTGTGGACGTCCATCCACATCGCCCGGCGCCCCGTTCGCGCCCGTGCGGGACCGACCCGGTTTCATCACGGCGGCCACCCACGCGGCCCCCTCCCGGTCAAGGGCCGGTCCGATCTCGCGTTCGGGGCGATGTTTCGGACCTCGATTCGGATGATGATTCAGACATGTACTAGACAGGTGCGGGCACCCATGTTTCCGTTGGAATCGATCGAGTCGTGGTTGTAAATGTTTAAAGGCCGATATGTTTGGTAAGGTGAACTTTTTAGGGAACCGAATTAGTTGTCGATTTTTGGAGTCGCCACCGAGTCAATTATGGGGACTCGTAAACCGTTCGAGTCAACTTTGATCCCTAGCCGACCCAAAGTTGAGTGGCATGGGACCTAAAGATAAACACTTGTACCCTTAAGCACTCCATGCCTGGAATGACTCTCATTGCCAATGGTTTCGGACATCCGGAAATCGTCGATTCTGAGTAAGGAGTGAGGGTACGTATTGGGAAGCCAACGTCCGCTAGTCATCGACACCCAATCCCGCCCGCACGTAGCGGCCTCTAGTAATCTATCAGTGGGTTGATAACTTTGTTCCTTTGTTGTGGCGGAAGTACTGTAACATCCATTATTTTAACAATATATCTTTGTTATGTTGGTTGTTTAAGGACAAGTAAACTTTGTCGTCGAAGTAGGTGTGTTTACATTATTTGCATGCGATTTCACGTGACAAGCAGGCCATGAAAAGATGCACATAGGAGAGTAGAGAGTATTAAATATTATAGGTATTAGCAAGTCAGTTTTAACGTGATAATATGGATATTAGTCGTTCTCGTGGTATACCTTAACTGGTATTCTGCTTAAATGCGTCGGCTCGGTATTAATAGAGATGCGTCGAACCATGTATGGTGAGCATCGGCACCAATACAGAACCCGACCATCGCTTTGTTTAGTTTTAGCTTGTTTACGTTTTGAATTCCGTGTTAGGTCGTTTAGCATGCGATTACGAGATCATAAAAGCAATAAATCATACGAAAGCGGTAAATGCAAAATGTAAGTAAATCACATAGTGAGGAGTTGCACCCTCGGAGTATACGCTAAACGGGACACGATGCATAGATAGAGAGAACGAATCTCGGAACTACTTGGGTCTATTTAGAGTGTTTTAGTGTTTATTGTTGAAGTTGGGACGTTATGTGTTTTAGTACGTGTTATGGACTTAGTGTCCACGTTTGACATTATCGTAGTGCTTAATAAAAGTACAGAAATGTAAAGTTTTGTTTAGATGACAACCTAGTGACGATTCGACTTCGATGGGCGGATCCTCCTATCTTGCCTTGTGATTTCGGCAGAGTTCCGTTACCGTGGCTTGGTTATGCGGCTAGTCCGGCAGAGCTTCCGCTACTACACTCAGGGTAGCTAGTCGAACACAAACACCTCGGGATCGAGTGGGGTGCTCGAAGGTGAGGAGTAGCGTCGATTTCGTCTATCGGGACTACTATCGAGTGGATCGTTTGCTGTTGGTGTCGGAGTGCGAGCCCAAGCGAGAGAAACTCGTAACGAGTAAAGGGAGAAGAGAAGAGGAGATGTTGATGTTGTGTCGAATGAATGGGGTCGAGGGGGGTATTTATAGTTGTTTTTGGCTCACGTCGCCTGGATGGACGCTTGAGTCCAGGCGCATCAGAACTCAGACGCTTGGGTTTAGGCGTGTGAAGACTAAGACGCTTAAGGCGAGGCATTCGGAAATTTGAAGATACGATTTTGATACTTTCCAAAACGAGAGTGTGCGCATCAATATGTATCTTGGAGGCTAAGTCTCCTCTTTGACCTAGCGCGCTATTGCACCGAGTGGGCCTCGGGTGTGCACCCCGAGGTTCACTTGGCATGGTGCTGGCTCGGGTTCGATTTTACGTATTTCGGGACTGATTCGGAGTCCCGGTGTCAAAATTGACTCTAATTAGTATCTATGCGACCGTAATGACACGGCTAAGGCTGCCTTGATGTTAATTTATCTTTCCGAGTATTTATTTCATCTGTTCTATAGAAAAACTATCTAGGACATCACAAACTCGCGTCGCGTTGCAGTCCGATCGTCATCGGGTGTTTGTTGGGTAATTTTGCAGCCACCAAGTCCAAATCTGGGTGTCTACAGAAGCCCCCACTTTGACTGAAGCTTGGACAAGGCGAAAGTTAAAGTATAGTCGCCCAGGTCAATCGAGGATTACGACCTGGTGGCTGTCCGGTCGGGTCATTTTAAGTCCGTTGGACTACGTATTTGAGGCTCGTCAGCCAAGGCTTAGAAATCATACCTGATATCCTTGCCCGCGGTTGCTTATTGGAGCTCGGGTCTGGGTTTGCTAGCTTGTCTTGGGTTTGTTGCCTTGGTAATTTCGGTTTATTGACACGGGCCTTTTGCTTAAGTCTTTTATTGGTGTCTTAGTCTTGGTTTAATATCCTTGGCGGATGGTTGTGTTGATTATGTTTAACCTTTTGCTTCGGGCATTCCTCTAGGGTGTGTGGTTTGAATGCTTAGAGACTCGCTTCGGGTTGACTTGATTGTTCTGAGTGCTACCAGGGGCTCATTGAATTGAATTAAATTGACTTTATTTGAAATTGGATTGAGTGCTCCCAGGGACTCATCCAAATCGGAATTTTAAGCGTTACCAGGGGCTCATTGAATTGACTTGACTTGACTTGAATTGGATTGAGTGATACCAGGGACTCATCCAAAATCGAATTTTGAGCGCTACCAGGGGCTCATTTGAAATTGAATTAAATTAAATTGAGTGCTACCAGGGACTCGTTTAAAATTGGTTTTGAATTAAATTGAGTGGTACCAGGGACTCATTTAAAATTGAATTGAATCGAGTGCTACAAGGGACTCGTTGAATTAAACTGAGTGCTACTAAGGACTCGTTTAAAATCGATTTTGATTCTGAGTGCTACCAGGGACTCGTTGAATTAAACTGAGTGCTACTGAGGACTCATTTAAAATTGAATTGAATCGAGTGCTACCAGGGACTCGTTGAAATAAACTGAGTGCTACTAGGGACTCATTTATGATTTTGAATTAAATTGAGTGCTATCAGGCACCCGTTCAAAATTGAGTTGAATTAAATCGACCGCTACCAAGGGCTCACTGAATTAAACGAAGTGCTACTAGGGACTCATTTAAAATTGGTTTTGAGCGCTACAAGGGGCTCGTTTAAAATTGAATTGATTCTGAGTGCTACCAAGGACTCCTTTAAAACTGAACTGAATTGAGCGCTACTAGGGGCTCATTTAAATTGAATTGAATTGAATTACCTTTAGAATGCTATAGGATTCGTTATCCTCGCTGGTTTCGAATTCATTTTCTTTTTTTTAAATGCTTTGGTATTCGATTGAGTTTGTTTTGTTCAGATACTATGCTTGGACTGTCACGCGTTTCGGTATGAGTGGTCTTATTAGCTAGGGATGTTTTTTCCGCTGGGGGGTTGACTTTAATTAAGGGAGGTTTTGAGGTTTGCTTTATCGGTTAGTGGCAGTAAACTGTCCCATTACTTCTTATTTTGTTTAGTGTAGAAGGGTGCATTATACGACTATTGGGTACCATGTCCAAGTTGTTTTCGTCTTTGCTTTAGGCTGAACAGTCAGGCGCGGGTCGAGATGATTAGGTGGGCTCTCGAGGGCCCTAGGTTAGATAGTGACGAGGTCAAGGGCTGGATCGGGGGCTGTTTAGAGCGTGAGGCTTATAGTGCGCTCCATGCTCTGTTGAGCTCGTACATTACCGACCACTTCGAGAGGATCGCGGTATTAGAGGGTCGAGTGCTTAATACGCCAGTGCAGGATGCCAGTCTGTGTTTGTGGTACTTCCTAGGATCGACCCACTTCTCGGATAAGGGTGAGAGGTTTAATACTAGGATTTTGCCTTTCCTAGCTAATTTAGATCAGCTGGGTCGTTTTGATTGGTGACCGTGGCTTTCGCGGAAATGACCTGTTGCTTACAAGTCATGGTGAGGCCATTAAAGGTGGACTCAGGCTCGGCTTTACCCATCATGGGTCTAGGTCTTGTGCTGGAGGTTAGTTATTGCCCTCGTATTTAGTTTTGACGTTTCACCTAGTTCGGTTTGGTTTTGGTAATGATGTTTTTGGGTTTTTGCTGGCTTGGATTTATTCCAATTTTCCTCGATTGGCACCTGGGACGGTGCGTGCTCGTCCGGTTAGGTTTCCGGCGGGGATTGAGTGGAGGTTCTGCTGGTGAACCAACAGCGCATCGAGGATGTAAGTTTCCTTCTTACGGTTTGTTTTTACTGTAACACCCACTATTTTCTGAACTCTTTTATATTTTCCGTTGTGACTTCATCGTAACTCTATGATGTTTCTGTCTTCTGTTTCATCTTTTTTCCAAGCTTTATTCATATTTTCGAGTCAAATAATATTGATTTTTATTTAAAAAGATTTTACTTCTTTTAAATATATTTATTTGATTTTCTTCGTAAACTAATTATTTTTCCGCAAGGAGTTCTACTTCTCTACGAACCAACGTTTTAAGCTTGGATTCAAGTTATTCCTTTTCCTAAAAATCTCTAAACAAATTTATACAATATTTCCAGCTAAAAAATATTTTTTATTTACAAAAATTTAGCCATTTATGAATTTACTACGAAGTGTCGTAAATAATTGTTTTCTAACGTGAGGTTTACTCGAAATGCTTTGAAATACCTTTAACGATTTTACGATTCTTCTTTTTATCAACCTACAATTATTTTTGGACTCTTTTACACTCAATTGGACCGTGACCCTTGTCGCACATCACCATTACACTTTCTTTTATAAACTTTTTATTTTATAAAAATGATTTAAGGATTTAGATATTTCTTCTCATCCATTTAATTGAATGACTCATGCTTAGACTCTTCACTCTCTCATTCTTACATTTTGGCTGGTTTATGTAGGGGTTTTAAGCATAGTTTTGATCAAAATCTCTTAACATTTATGCCTTGAACACCATCCATTTCCTACATTCATTTTTGTTAATTAAATAACAAAAATTCCTCCTCCTTCTCCCTCATAACCTTGATATTCAGCAGCCCTTCAAGTCTAATTCTTGCCCCTAATTGAGTCATAATCGTCTCGGTTTCATCACCAATTAATCGTTATTCCGATCCTTCCGTTAGGGTAATAATCGAGGTTGTTTTCGATTGTTATTCACCTTAATTTTCTTAGTTTTTCTCATGGTATTTTTCTACCATATTTTTTTTGTGTTAAGGATTTGTGGACGATCTTGAGGCCGACTAGTATATTATCGATTTGGATTTAGATTAAAGGTAACGTCGATGTTACTCGGTATTTCATGATTTTAATTGTGTATTTGCATGTAAATTTTTATATTTCATTTTTTACAATATATGTTGTGGACGTCCGTCCGCACCGCCCGGCGCCCTGCGAGCGCCCGCGCGGGACTGACCCGGTTTTCAATGTATGGCGGCGGCCACCCACGCGGCCCTCTCTCGGTTGGGGGCTGGTCCAATCTCGCATACGGAGCGATGTTTCGGACCTCGATTCGGATGACAATCCGGACTTGTACTAGACGGGTGCGGGCACCCGTTTTTCCATTTGGAATCGATCGACTCGTGGTTGTAAATGTTTAAAGGCCAATATATTTGGTAAGACGACCTTTTTAGTGAACTAAATTCGTTGCCGATTTGAGGAGTCGCCACCGAGTCAATTATGGGGACTCGGAAGCCGTTCAAGTCAACTTTGATCCTTAGCCGGCTCAAAGTTGAGGGGCACGGGACCTAAAGATAAAGACTTGTACCCTTAATCACTCTATATCTGGAATGACACTCATTGCCAATGGTTTCGGACATCCAGAAATCGTTGATTCTGAGTAAGGGGTAAGGGTACGTATTGGGAAGCCAGCGTTCGATAGACGTCGACACCCAATCCCGCCCGCACTATAGCGGCCTCTACTAATCAATCGGTGCGCTGATAACTTTGTTCTTTTATTGTGGCGGAAGTATTGTAACATCCATTGTTTTCACCCTATACCTTTTGCAATGTCGATTGTTTAAGGACAAGTAAGTTTTGTCGTCAAAGTAGTTGTGTTTACAATCTTTGCATGCGATTTCATGTGACAGGCAGGCCATGAAAAGATGCACGTAGGAGAGTAGAGAGTACTAATATTATAGGTATTAGCAAGTCAGTTTTAATGTGATAATACGGATATTAGTCGTTCTCGTGATATACCTTACCTGGTATTTTGCTTAAGATGCGTCGGTTCTGTATTAATAGGGATGCGTCGAACCGTGCATGGCGAGCACCGGGACTAATACGGAACCCGACCATCGCTTTGTTCAGTTTTAGCTTATTTACGTTTTGAATTCCGTGTTAGGTGATTTACCATGCGATTATAAGGTCATATAAGCAATAAATCATACGAAAAACTGTAAATGCGAATGTAAGTAAATCACATTGTGAGGAGTTGCACCCTCGGAGTACACTTTAAACGGGACACGATGCATAGATAGTTGAGAACGGATCTCGAAATTACTCGGGTCTATTTAGTGTATTTTAGAGTTTGCGGTTGAAGTTGGGACGTTACGTGTTTTAGTAAGTGTCGTGGTCCTAGTGTCCATATTTAGTATTATCGTAGTGCACAATAATAAAGGTGCGAGAATGTATGTAACACCCCCATTTACGTAGGAGCCTTACCAGACATTCCCAAGTAAATAAAGGCGTTACCATCTCGGTTCCCCGAGGTAGTAGCTCATTACAATACAATATGGAATGCCAAAGCGGCCACATGATTTAAACATTACAACTCTGGTAATACAGCGGAAGCTACACCTTCTATAAAAACGAGAATGTTTATGCATTCACCCGTACTACGTCTGGACTCATAAGTCGCGCTCACCCCAATCCCGTACATGTATCCCAGCATCCAAACACATCATAATATACATAACCTGCATTATAGACTGCTCCCCAATTGATCGGAAACGTTAATCGGATCATCACAGACACATCAGACATACACACAAGGTCAGTTTACAATAACATTAGTACAACCAACATCACAATCATCAGTATTTGTATCATCATCATCATCATCATTATCATCATTCCTATTATCTATCGCGACCGCAGTCACGCCCCGTCAGTCCTAGTGTGCACACCCCTCCTAAGCTCTCCTAGGAGGAAACATCAGGGAAGGTCCCGAGATCAACCGGGCCTAGCTAGTCCTAGCTAGCTTCGCTCAATCGGCACACAGCCGCAATATCAATAGGCACACAGCCTCAATATCAATATAGGCACACAGCCTCAATCTCAATAAGCACACGGCCGCAATCTCAATATAAGCATTATACCATTACATATCATACAAAATGCATACATACAACGTAAACTGAGTAAGGATAACCTTACCTAGTTAGCAGGTCACCACCGCATCGGTAGTATAATTCATCCGGAGATTCTACGAAATCTGATCCTAATAAAATATTATATATTATAATTATTATCGATCCTAACGTAATTAAATTATTAAATAATGAAACCCGACACTGATTAGACATAATATATTACGGAGAAGTATATACTCGATACCGACTTAGAAATAACTATTTATTATATAACTGATACTGTCCTAATTAAATAATAAAATGAAACCGATGACACCGACAACATCACGACAATATCAATGACAACAACCTACCAACGATGATACCAACCAAAAACAACACCACGAAAAACACCCTACCCGACAGCAGCAACCCCGAGGGAAACAGTAGCACAAGAACGGCACAACGATGACAACAAACCCGACACAACGGCTGCAACCCGACACAAACAACCACCCGCACTAAACTCATCGATAAGAACGAACGTAAAGTAAAAGGATCGCAGAACTTACAATGACACAACTAATCAAGCGATCCCCATCCATTTGACGGTCCACAACCACCCAGAATCACGTGTACCACGGCCATATTCGGAGACATTGATTGGTTACGGTCCAAAAGTTGCTCGATGCTGATAAACTTATGAGGATGGCCGAAAGGGAAACCAAAGGGGAGGAGGAGGATGCGCAAATGGTGGTTTGTAGAGGAAAGAGAGGGGTGTCTATGAAGGCGGGGTTGATGGTTGAAGATGGTGAGTATACGGTTTCGGAAGGATGAAGGCGCACGAAGAAACAAAAATAGGGTCATCCGTATGACCCTAACACTCTAAGCAATTTATTATTATAATTACTATTACAATATATCATTATTCTTAATTTGGGTCATGCGTAGGACCAAGTACCTACTACTACTACTAATTATTATTATTATTATTATTATTATTATTATTATTATTATTTATTTATTTTTATTTTTTTTTAAAAACGGAACTTGCATTAAACACCAGAACAAATTACAAGAAGTTAGAGGGGAGCCGAGATACTATCTGGGCCCCCACTCCCTTAGCGATAGCAAAACTAATTCTAGTGAAAATGTGAACTGCGGCACGCGCTCCAGCATCCTGCGACATATTATTATTATTATTATTATTATTATTATTATTATTATTATTATTATTATTATTATTATTATTATTATTATTATTATTATTATTATTATTACTACTACTACTATATTATTATTAGTCTATCATTATTAGTACATCATTAACGTTGTTATATTGTTACTGACGACCGTAAGAAGTAGGGTTCGGAAGCAAGTTTGGTTTGACAATTACATAAAACGGGATACTCGATTATACTTGACTCGATTTGACTCGAATTTGACTTCTATATAAATCACGGGTATTACAATCTACCCATCTTATAAAGAACTTCGTCCCGAAGTTCAGGATCCAACCAATAATAACGACACTTCTCAACTAACTGACACCTCACAACGTGCACCCTTAATCGAATACATCACCTGACTCTTCATATAAGTCATTGTTGTATCTGCATCACATACAACTGACTAATAATCAAGCACACACTTATGATTAACGACAACCATTCCAACTTATTACGTAACGACTATCACGTTCATTAAGGACACATAGTATAAGGAACAACAGGGTATGACAATGTAAGGTTTTGTTTAGATGACAACCTAGTGACGACTCGACTTCAAACGCGGATCCTCCTAACTTGCCCGGTGATTTCGGCAGAGTTCCTTTACCGTTGGCCCTTCCCGCGGCTATTCTGGCAGAGCTCCGCTACTACTTGTTAGTTCCGCGGCAAATCTGGCAGAACTTCGTTGCTAGACAAAGAATGGCTAGTCGAACACATGCACCTCGGGATCGAGTGGAGTGCTCGAAGATGAGGAGTAGCGTCGATGTCGCTTTATCGGAACTACGATCGAGTGGATCGTTTACCTCGGGCGTCGGAGTGCGAACCCTTAGCGAGAAACTCTTTATGAGTGAACAGGGAAGAGAGAATTGAAGTGTGTCGAAATGAGGGGGTGGAGGGGGTATTTATAGGTGCTTTTCGGTCCTCGTCACCCGAATAGGCGCCTGAGCCCAGGCACACCAGAACTCAGGCGCCTGGGTTTAGGCGCAGGAAGACACAGGCGCGCAAGGTGAGGCGCTCAGAGTTTTGGAGATACGATTTTGATACTTTCCAAAAACCGAGAGGTGGGTGTATAATACGAAGCTTGGGGATTAAGTCTTCCCCGGTTTAACCTAGCGCCGTGGTGTTTAGTGGGCCTCGGGTGTGCATCCCGGAGTTTGCTTGGCGCGGTGCGGACTCGGTTCGAGTTTCGGGAACGACTTGGGGTCCCGGTGTCAGAATTGACTCTAATTAGTGTCTGTGCGACCGTAACGACACGACTAAGGCTGCCAAGATGTTAGTTTAATTTTTCCGAGTAATTTATTTGATCAGTTCTATAGAAAAACTATCTAAAACATCGCGAACCCTCGTTGCGTTGCAGTCCGGTCGTCATTGGGTGTTTGTTGGGCACTTCTGCAACAACCAGGTCCAAATCCGGGTGTCTACAGAAGCCCCCACTTTGACTGAGGCTTGGACAAGGCGAAAGTTAAAGTATAGCCACCCAGGTCAATCGAGGATTACGACCTGGAGGCTGTTCGGTCGAGTCATTTTAAGTCCGTTTGACTACGTGTTGAGGCTCGCCAGCCTTGGCTTAGAAACCATACCTGACGTCTTTGCCTGTGGTTGCTTGCTTGGGCCCGGGCCGGTGCTTGTCATCTTGCTCTAGGTTCTTCATGTTCGTGTGTTTTGTCTTTTCGGTTGCGCGAAAATTATTCCGAGCCCATCTATTGTGTGTGTGTGACGCGTTAAGCGTGCGTGTGGAAAAATGTTCGATGTGCCAACTTCCATTCGAACACTTGTCTTTTGGATGCTTATGACCCCTCAGACTTAATGAAATGCCTTTTCAGATGCTTATGACCCCTCAGGCACGAAAATAAAATAAAATGTTCGAGGGCGTCAGTCTCTACTCGAACAGCTGCCTTCGGGATGCCTATGACCCCTAGGACGAAATAAACAATATAAAATATTTGAGGGCGTCCGTCTCCACCCAAATAGCTGTCTTTCGGGATGCCTATGACCCCTAGGACAAAATAAAACTGTAATACTCTCGAAATTCTAACGCGATACAGTGGCGGAAACACTGTAGAGTCGGGATTAAAACACACTGAAACTATGCCTTAGTAAATTAAAATGGTAAAGTCAAACAATTGGCCATTAATAAAAATGGCCAAATTTAAAACAATCCATAAAAGGGTTTGAACAATCCATAAGACATAATTATTAAAATAAACAAGCAGGATCGACACTGCTCGCTAGCCCACACCCGGAAACACGTATACCTACTATGTTAAAAAATAACAGCCACAATCAGTGGGCAGCAACGTCAACGTTCTCCCAGCCGTATAACAGGATTTTAAAACTGTTATTACTACCATAGAAATATAGTTAAAATGGAAAACAGTAAAACATTATAATGAAAATATGCTTTCAGTGAAAAACTTCACATATCGAAACAATATAATAAAAATGAGTTTTTCGGAGAAAACATAAAACATTTGCCAACCTGGAACCAAATTATATCGATAATAATACAATATTCAAAATGGCGTTATGGATAAGATTAGTGTAGACGGCTAGACTTTCACTAGGAGAATACTAAAACTAGCTTCGAGAACTTAGTTCAAACAAATCAAATTTCAGTCTCTAACTAAGCTACTCAACCATAATAGAGCGGCGACTTATAAATGCGTGGCACTAGTTTAAGATAATGCACACCCCTCCTAGGATTACCTGTCACCTAGTTCAACTTATGACGGCGACTTACTGCGAGGCCAAAATGTACATAACTCCCGGGATATCTGTCACCCTGTTCAACAACCAATGTATACCGATTCCTGATACACTAGCCTTATAGTTGATGGCAAAAACGTAGACCCTAGAATATATATTACTCTAACCTCACACTTGTCCTTATTCCATAACTCCAAAGCAAGCCATTATCGATATTCAAACGAGATAATCATTATGAATAAGATGGAGATAAAAGGAGAAATCATTATATTCTAAAAGAGGAAACTTGCTATTTTAGGAAACTTCTATTTTTAGAAACTTTTATAAAATAGCATCATATCAAAATAGCAAAAATATTAGTTTATACTAATTCAAAAATTTTAGTAAACGATATAGATTTATAAAACTAGTACTTTCGGCTTTAACGATATTAATTATCAAAGTGAGATCATTTACGTTTATGAAATTATTAAAATATCTTACAAGTGTTTATAAAATGATTAAAAATGTCTTAATCATTTTAATATTACTAATCAGGGTGTTTGAAAAAGTTACAAAGCTAAAATTCCCTAATTATTATTAGTTTCGACAATACCATTATAAATAGGATTTTACGGCAAATGTCAAATTAAATCTTTTAACGTCTTTTATTTAGGTTAAATCATTAAACAAATTTAGAATATGATAAGGGGTGATTTAACTCTTAAAATATCAGATTCATGTATTTTCAAAATTAATAGAAAAACAATTCATTTTGGTGAAACGAAGCATTTTAACGATAAACCGTAATTATGTCCAAAATCAATACTATTAATTAAAGACTACGATAAATAGTACAAAAATTACATAAAATAGCTCAAATATATTTCTGGACATTCTGTCCAGAAAAATATTTTTTTCCAGAATCCTTAAACTAGGTTTTTAAAGGGTTTTCTCGTTAATCGTCTAATCTCGACAACAACGATTAATAAAAATAGTAATTACAAAACAATTTAAGTACTAATATCCAAAAATTATTATTAAACCTAAAAATCGTAATTTCCAGAAACTGCTAATTTTTCCAGATTTTCAAAATTCCAGCTTTAGCAAATACTGTTAAAACCGTTTTTTAAAATCCATTTCCACAATTAACGATTTTCTTAATAAAACTTGCCGTTCTTAATAATTTATTAAAGTACCAAAATCATAAAACACATTTTTTATTCCAAGAATCATCAGGAACACATTTTCTCAAGATTTGAAACACAAACCAGAAATCGGAAATTAAAACGACAAACGCGGTTTTAACGATAAACGATGATTTAAAATGATTAATTAATTCACCCACTTCACAATTTCGAAAAATTATGAAAACATTCAGTAAATTCTTTTTCATTAGAAAGATCATCCACGCAAAATTTTAGATTAAAATAAATTGTTTAAGTGCTACAACTAAAAATCGGCTTTTAATCATTTTTGTCCGTAAACGGTAATAATTCAATAATCGAATCAAAAATATCAAAAAAATACCACATTATTAAAAATAATCAATAACCTCATTTTTACAGAATATAATCATATATTACAAGTTTAGGCCAAATATTACGATTTTACAATTTAATATGACGATTTAATCGTTAATCTCGTAAAAGCGATAAAAATACCGAAACATGCAAATTTTCAACTTTTCAACTTTTACAAATTATATGACATACATATATTGTCAAAAATGAAATATAAAAATATACATGCAATTACACAAATAAAATCAAGTAATACCGAGTAACATCGACGTTACCTCTAATCCAAATCTGAATCGATAATATATTCGTCGGCCTCGGGATCATCCACAAAAACATACAAAAATCATGGTAGATACCATGAGAAAAACTAAGAAAATCAAGGTGAATAACGATCGAAAACAACATCGATTATTACCTTAACGAAAGGATCGGAATAAGGATTAATTTGACGATGAAAATGAGACGGTTATGACTCGAATTGAAGCAAGAATCATCCTTGGAATGCTGATGGATGTCATGGTTTTGAGGGAAAAAAAAGAAGGCGTATTTTTTTGTTTAATAGAAAAATGAATGTTTTAGGAAATTGATGGTGTTAAGCATGAATGACAATAAAATTTAGATAAAAACTATGCTCCAACACACTTCATAAACCAGTCAAATGGTGACGCATGGGAAAATGAAGAGGTGATAGTTAGTCACCCAAAATAAATGGGGATAAGAATTATCCTCAAAGTTTAATACAAATTGTAAAATGAAATGTAAAATTAAGTGTATTAAAAGTTGTACTATAAAATGTGACATGGGTGTGTGACGGTCCAATTGAGTGAAAATGAGTCTCAAAATAGTAGTAGGTTGATAAAATAAGGATAGTAAAATTATTAAAAGCATTTCAAAGAAATTCGAGTAAACCTCGCATTAGAAAATAATTATTTACGAGACTTCGTAATAAAATCATTAAATGATAAATTTTCATAAATAAAAATATTTTCTTAGTTAGAAGTATATGATAAATGTGTTTAGACAATTTTAGGAAAAATAAATAACTCAATTTCAAGCTTAAAACGCTAGTTTGTAGAAAAATAGAACTCCTCACGAATAAATAATTAGTTTGCGATGAAAATTTTATAAATAGATTTATGATAGAAAAATAAAATATTTAAAATCTTTTAATGAAAATAAAAATATTTGACTCAAAAATATTATGATGCTTGAAAATGAAGGAAACTGAAGGCATAAAAAATAGCAGAGTCACGACGGAGTTATAACGGAATAGATAACGATGCATGGAAAATTAGCAGGTGTTACAGTCCTCCCCACTAAAAAAAATTTCGTCCTCGAAACTAGGAATAAGCAGAAAGAAATCAGGATTACCTCACTCAAAAGATGAGAATACAAGTTTTGCATAAAAATAAATTTGGTTTTAAAAGAAAATTTTACAGCTTTCAAAGTGATACAAAATCGATTGCGAACATTTATACCAAGATGAATTGGGCTAAGCTACGCGGGGTTTAAAATTTTCTAAATCAATGAAATCGTAAAATAAAGTTATTTGATAAAATAACGTCGTCAAATAACATTTGTAAACAAATTCGAAGAAAATAGGGTAACCAAATCATTTTCAAAATAAAAGTAACACATATTGATTAAGAAATTCAATAATATTACGTTTTATGACAAAACAAAATTGAATTTTGAGAAATCAAATTTTGTAGTTAGTAAAAATCAAACCAGTCGTCAAACATTTTCAATGACAGATTCAAAAGTCCACCATAAACGAAAACTAATTTCAAAACGTCAAAATTTCGCAAATGTTATCAAAGTAATTATGAATGTTTTCAAAAATGTTATCAAACTTAAACATACAAAATAACTTCGACAATATTAAAACGTTTTACATAATAATCTTATAGAAATTGAAGTATTTGGAAATATGAAAGTCTCCATAAAATTTCGATCGCTTAAAAATCAAAAATTGAAATAATTTCGAAATAATTTAAAATAATTATTAAGGCATTTTGAAACAGATCCAAATATAAATATCAACCAAAGATAAAACAAACGTGAAGTATAAAGTTCTTAAATTATAACTCAAAAATGTTAAATTTCACAATATCCAAAAAGTTTAAGTTAGTCAAACTTTTTACAAAACAAGAAGTTTCACAATTAGAAATTATACCTCAAAATGTTAAAATTTTACAATAATCCTTTTTATTTTAAACCAGTCAAACTTTTTTATAAAAATAAGGAGTTCAAAAATGGTTAACGGATAAAAAGAACAAGGATAAATAAATTAAAAATAAGAGCTTTCAGAATCGATAAAGGTCGAAGGGATTAGCAGCAGATGAGGTAACAGAATTCAAGAGGAGTAGAAAGGAAGACGGAGTTGAGAGTCAAAAGAGCTCTCAAGGATTATAGAAGAAATTAACCATCTCAAGATTCCTAGCACGACTCTCACAAACACAGGTTCCTAATTGGCCATCAACTAACGCTAAGTCCAATATCGGTACAGGGTGGTCCTACTCAATCTACAACCTCCAAAATTAAGTCTTACATACTTATATAATCTTTCAATTAGTAGGGTAAGATTTCGCAAATGATTTAGACTAATCCATTAATTAAGATTCCAATGGTCATCAAAACATACCCAAACTCGTAATCACTAAGGCTCATAAATTCAAAGCTCATAAAGTTGAACTCGAGGTATACCTCAATTTTCTCGAGTAAGGCACACTAAATAAAATCCACCAATTTACAAGGTTCGGACACAAAAACTTCATAAATAATCATCAACATATTCTTAAAATTATCAATAGACAAAGGTTAGGAAAGTACGCCAAACCATAAACACACTCAGCCTGACATGTAATGACAGATACTCAGATTTCCGAACACGTCATCCGGCTAAGGTTTCTGAGAATTCCATCAAATTTCATATCGTAATAGCGAAACCACTAAAATATTTATTAACTCAACGAAGCCACAATCTCGTTGGTCTAAGGGTACTGAACGGTAAATCCATTAAGATGATAGACATTAAGTATTTCTCAAATCAACGCGATAAATCCAACCTTTAATTGTGCAATATGTTTCTCTTCTTCAAGGTTAACAATGATCTATCCAACATTTAGGTCATTCAACTCCAAAGTTTGTAGGTTACCTTACATCAACGATCCACGAAATAATCCATAAGAAATAATGTTTAATCTATCTCAACCAAAATTTACTAAACAATAACGAGGACCTAAAATGGTACCACAACACTAAGGCTAACATCTTAAACAACGATTCATGATCCCAAAATTCCACGATTAGTCCATCAAGTCAACATTAGGTAGGAATTGCAAGTAATATTATTATTTGCACATGACTAGGTTCTATGTTGGGTATTAGGTATCCATCAAAATATGATATAATTCTCACTATCCAAAAATTTGCTCAACTCTTAGTCCTCTCTACGATCAAGTAATTCATAACCCAAGCTTGATAAATCTCTATGGTACAATCCTAATTCCGTTTATCAACTAATACCATTCAAATCAATTCCTCAAAAGCTCACTAGAGATAACAGGGCACAACTCACAATCCTCAAACCATTAGTAATAAGGAGTAAACTAAACCTCCAACATATTTATTTTCCAAAAAGGTTCACTAAAACAAAATTCGGTCTAACCAACGAATCTCAAAAGGGAAGATGGTAAAGTAGAAGAATAGAACAAGGACTTACCATAAGAATGAAGATGAGAATATAAGAGAAGAAGTGGAAAGACAGAGGGTGGAAGATGAAAGAACAGAATCAATGATCCTAGATACTTCAGATCACGAACCAGATAAGAATCT
The DNA here is from genome assembly GCA_958450325.1 of Agrostemma githago. Classification (NCBI taxonomy): domain Eukaryota; kingdom Viridiplantae; phylum Streptophyta; class Magnoliopsida; order Caryophyllales; family Caryophyllaceae; genus Agrostemma; species Agrostemma githago. The sequence goes on along the minus strand of OY288243.1, from coordinate 25,346,276 downwards.
TCGAGCCTGCAGAGTTCATTGGGGAACTCGTTGGATTTCTTCAACTTCGAGTAGAGGAACAAGCAAACTAGTATTCGGTCTCTCCATCTGGATCCAAAGTGATTTCACATCTGAGTCTGCTGCACCATGATGGAACTGGAATCTACTCTTGATCATCTAGCTGTATCTTGAGCAAACTGAATCTGGGTTGGAAAGTCACCATTATATCTAGGACAAAATGTTGGATATGCCAGCTTCCATTCGAACACTTGCCTTTGGGATGCCTATGACCCCTCAGACTTAATGAAATGCCTTTTGAGATGACCCCTCGGGCACAAAAATGAAATAAAATGTTCGAGGGCGTCAGTCTCCACTCGAACAGCTGCCTTCGGGATGCTTATGACCCCTAGGACAAAATAAAACGATATAAAATATTCGAGGGCGTCAGTCTCCACCCGAATAGCTGTCTTTCGAGTTGCCTATGACCCCTAGGACAAAATAAAACGATATAAAATGTTCGAGGGCGTCAGTGTCTACTCGAATAAAAAAATGCTGTGGAGGTATAAGACTTCAATGCCTCTCGGATAGCTAAGACCCAATAAGCAAAAATTGCAGTGGAGGTATAAGACTCCTTCGAGGGCGTTAGTCTCCGCTCGAATTAAAATTGCTGTGGAGGTATAAGACTCCTTCGAGGGCGTTAGTCTCCGCTCGAATTAAAATTGCTGTGGAGGTATAAGACTCCTTCGAGGGCGTTAGTCTTCGCTCGAATTAAAATTGTTGTGGAGGTATAAGCCTCCAATGCCTCTCGGATAACTATGACCCGTTAGGCAAAAATCGCTGTGAAGGTATAATACTCCAATGCCTCTCGGATAACTAAGACCCGTTTAGGCAAAAATTGTTGTGGAGGTATAAGACTCCAATGCCTCTGGAATAACTAAGACCCGTTATGCAAAAATCGTTGTGGAGGTATAAGACTCGAATGCCTCTTGGATAACTAAGACCCGTTAGGCAAAAATTAATGTGGAGGTATAAGACTCCAATGCCTCTCGGATGACTATGACCCGTTTAGGCAAAAATTGTTGTGGTTTAATTGTTTTAGATAAGTTGCTTTTGTTTTGCGAGTTTGTCTTATTTTGTTTGGGTTTGTTTTACTTTGTTTTGATTTGTCGTGCATTTGGGATTTGTTAGGAGTTTGCTTAGATTGGCTTTGTTTGGTTCCTTTTATTTCGTGCTCGGGTGCAGCGTTCTCTCTAAGTGTGGTTCTTATGCTCGTTTTGTTACGGGCGTGCTTTATCGGTATCGATTAGTAATTGCTTTGTTATCGTTATTTTACTTGTTTAAAGGGGTGCATGTTTCGTGTATATCGGACATTAAGCCTCGTTTGTTTCCGTCTTAGTCTGTGCTGGATTGTTCAGACGCGCGTCCATCAGCGCCTCAATCCTTAGGCGCCTAGTCCCCAGCGGTTCAGGATTTGGGTGCTTCACCTGAGGCGGTCGGGTTTCTGTGGGTCGGGTTTGTTTAAGTAGGCGAAGGTTGGGGCGATTCGTTCATTCGTCCCAAAAACCGAACGCGTCACCCCCTTCGCCCCTATTTCACCTTTTCGATTTTTCTACCCTATTTCCGACTCGATTTCTTTCATACATGAGAATGTCGACTCCGGGTAAGTGTTCTTTGCTTGTTTATTGTCGATTTTGCTTGATTTGGTTGATTGTGAGTTTGTTTTGTTTAAACCCTATTTTTAAATTTGTTAAGTTTCGATGCTTGTGCTTAATCCCATTGTTAAGTTAGGGTTGATTAGAGCTCGTTAGGGTAGTTATAAGTTGAATAGGGGATTTCGAGGTACGACAATGGCCCCCTATAGTGATAGGTTCAAAATGCTAGGGTTAGACACCGTTTTCCAAGATATACCCGCACTTGTCATGCGTAATAATCTTGCTCAATTAGCCTTTGTGATGATATGCGTGTACCCCTTATCGATTTTTATGGGCTAAAATAGTCTCTATGGCCTTCCGTGAGGTTTTGTGTGACTTACGAGGGACCAAGAGGTATCGTAACGATGTCGTATTTTCCCGAAACCACTTCCATTGTGATCAGGGACGAAAAAGGGTGTTAGCGGCCCTTTCGGAATTTTAATAACTTTATCCGAAAGTTTGACGTTATTTTGACCTCTTTAAGCTATTTTAGCCTGACCTGAGGCATGGGTTTTTCGTGTTTTATTTGGTTTTGCAGCTAGAGGTGATACCGAGCATCCCGAGGGAGCTCCTTCGATTGGTACTAGTGGCGAGGATGCCGAGACGAGCTCACAGACTCCCCGTGGGATTCGTAGGAGACGACGGAGCATTTCATCTCACCATCGTGATCCGGAGGCCATAAACGAGGCCGACTTTGATGGGGTGAGGAAGCGTAGGCTTCCCGAGACGGTTGATAGGAGGCCTCATGTTCCGATTCCCGTACCGGAGAATGAGGAGATTGGCTAAGAGGATCCCGAGTGGGGTCGGGGTTGGGACGGTCACCAGTTGTTGTTTCGTCCAGACCTACACGTTTCTCATCGCATTGTGCAGGGCCTGGTGAGTATTTAGCTTATGCATTTAGGTTTTGAAATTCTGTTGCGGTTGGGTTTGGTTTGTTTTGTTTATACTTGTATTGCTTCGGTTTACAGCCCCCAGGTCCGATGAGGACTTTCTCGGGTTTTACGACATGCCTTGAGATTTATTCTCAGAAGTTGACCCCCGTGGCAAAGGGGATTATCGCTAGGACCGCTCTAGTTCCCGTGGTCAAGCACTGGGTCCGGTTGGTGGGTTGCAAGACTAAGTTCAACCTTATGGTGATTAGTGCGATGGTAGATCGCTTTCATGATACTACCTAGACTTTCCACATGCCCTTCGGGAAGGTCGGGATGACTTTAGAGGATTTCGGGGTAATCAACGGTTTTCCCTAGGGTCCGGAGAGGATTAGGTGGGCTGCTAAGGGCCCTAGGTTAGATAGTGATGAGGTGCGGGGCCTCATCGGGGATTGTTTGGAGCGTGAGGCCTAAAGTACGCCTCATGCTCTGGTGAGTTCGTACATCACCGATCACTTTGAGTGGGTGGCCGTGTTAGAGGGTCGAGTACCCAACATGCCGGAGCAGAATGCCCTGTTGTGGTTGTGGTATTTCCTAGGATCGACCCACTTCTCGGACAAGGGCGATGGTCCAGCACTAGGATTTTGCCTCTCTTGGCTGATCTAGATCAGCTGGGACGTTTTGATTGGGTAACCGCGACTTTCACTGAGATGACTCGCTGCTTGCAAGTCATGGTGGAGTCGGCCTCAGCTTTGCCCATCGTGGGCCCAGGCCTTGTACTGGAGGTTAGTTGCTATTCCCGTGTTTGTATTTTGAGTTCTACTTAATTTGTCTTAGTTTTGCTAAAGGTGTTTTGGGATTTTGCAGGCTTGGATTTATTCCTACTTTCCTTGTTTGGCACCTAAAATGGTGCGGGTTCATCCGACAAGATTCTCGGCGGGGAATGAGTGGAGGCTGGCTCAGCCTAAGAGTACAATCAGCCACTACCCGTCGGAGAACGTGCTGGTTAACCAGCTACTCCTCAAGGATTTTAGTTTTCTCTTTATGTCCTGTTTTATTTAGCAACCTCCAAGGCTTAGGATTTATTGAGATGCTGGTTTTGTTGGTCTAGTTTGTGGCCCACCCTTGGGCCAATTATAAGGGCGTGCCTGGGTATGTGGTTGCAGAGTTGAGGCCTCAGAGCTATAGGAGGATGCTCCTTCCTGCGTTGTTTCACCCGGTTTGGTATATGGGGGCGAGCTGTTGGTGCGACAGTGTTTATATGACGACTTTTGGGTGCCGATTGATCCTCCCCGGACTATGTTTAGACCACTGACCACCGCAGAGGTCCTCGAGGGTAGGGATAGAGAAGGAGGTGATGCACTCCTGGTGCCTGATGCCTCCTATCTGACTCATGTCAGCCAGCGACTAGCTTGCCACCGCCTCGTGGTAAGGGTTTAATCGTTGGTTCTAAAGTTTGTTTTTTTGGTTTAGTGTTTACTTGCCCATGACAGACCGATTCGCTTCTCTCTCAGCTGGCCGACCCAGCTGATGCTATTCAACCCCCAGACTTCCCCTTGATGCTGCTTACGGTGGATGCAGCCGGGATAGCTTTCACTGAGCCTCTCCTCCCATGTTCTGCCGAGGAGATGGATGTCGGGATAGAGTGGCGTGACCGGGTATACCGGGTAAGTTTTGTTTTCTGTTTTGGGTTCCGGTTCTAAGAGTTAGGATTGGTTTGTCAAATTTGCGTGGTTTCACCTTTCAGGTTTCATCAGCTTGCCATTAGCGGTTGTGGCAGGCCGCCAACCACTTCCGGGCCTACGCCTCGAGGGTTTCCCATGACACTTCGGGACCTCGATCCATGAGTTTGCGTGACTAGAGTGGCTTTCTCGGCTGTTTGTGTTTTTTCCTAACGCTTAAGTGTACTTGCAGGATATCCCGGATATGGTAGGGCAGTTAGAGACTCGGGTGACCGAGCTTGTGGCGGAAGCGGCTGAGGCGCGACAGCTCCTGCAATCTCGGGCCGACGAGATTGCTCAACTTAGGGAGCAGCTGGCTCGGTCTCAGGGCGAGACCTCTGCGCAGGGTGAGGCGAGGTATCAGATTGAGAGGGAGGCTGGGGCTGAGGCCGAGGCTACGGGTCACATCACGGGTGCTGCCGAGGAGGTTGAAAGATTTCCCGAGACAGTTACCCTAGACATGTTATCAGAAATGGATGGTAGTGAGTCTTCTCTTCTGGATCTAGAGGATCTAGGTTTGGACGACAACATTTGTGAGGTTGTGATAGCCATTGGTGCGGCTTTTAGGGATCCTCCCTAGTCTATAAACTTGATTTGTGTATAGATTTGTACGTTTTGTGTATTTGCTTATGATTTTTAGTATTTGAATTAGTTGGATTAGTCTAGTGTTTTCGTTTGGTGAATTGTTTACCTAGATTGACAAGTAATCACTTCGCGTTCATTTATTTGCGATTTGATCTTAGTTTAGAATTTGTTGGAGTTGCACGAGAGTACGAAACCAGTTCTTTTCGAATGTTTTGAAATGCGTTAGTTTGAGCCGGGGACCGGATCAGATAATACGTCGATTAAAATGTTTTGACTTAGGACGGGCGAGATGTAAGGTGTTAACGTGCTCTGACCGAGTGTATTAAAAGATGAGTGTAGTTGTTTTGACATTCATAACGAGGTCGAAATTAAAATCCAGGCAACTTTTGAAAAAAAAAGTTAGACCACTTTTTGCATACTCATAACATTATTAGGCTACAGACGCGACTTGGCAATAACAGTTAAAGGCTACAACACGCCTAGGTGGGGTAGCTTAGCCCCCTAAAAGAAAAAATGAAAAGACGCCTAAGTCTCGTGTGTCCGACGGGTGAACTGCCATTCCTGTAGTTCCTACATGGGTATTTCGATCTCCGGAGAGGGTTTTAGTGACTTTGGGAGGTCGTTCCCAATGTCCGAGATGTTAGGTGGTAGTTGTGGTGACGACACGGGATCGACGTCTCTGTTCTTGGGTCCCTTGAGAGGTTATCTGCTTAGGGAGAGGCGTTTGAGCTAAGGCTTTCGGGTTCCAAGTCGCCTGGGCTCGGGCCGCTGGAGACTTGGGCGTCTGGGCCTTGGCGGTTCAAGCCCCGTTTATGAAAATTTTTGTTGTTTCCTAATTATTGTGGGATTATGGCTATATATATGGGTTGTGGGTGCTCGTTTTAGACATACTAGAATATCCTAGGGTCTAAAACATCCATATTTAGGGTCATGTTATGTTTCAGAATTCTCATAACCGAGTGGGAGGGTTATTTTAAGAAATGTGACCCCGAGGTTTGTTCAAATGACGGTCTGTCAATGATCATTGCGCTGAGTCGAGTCAAGATACAAGATGACTTCTTATTGGCGTGTTCTAAGTTTTGGGACTCAAAAGGCCACATTTTTGTTTTCCCTGGGGGTAAAATTTGTCCTCTCCCCGAAGAGCTAGACGCTATAGGTGAGTGGAATTCGGTTCGGCCTTGTGTGCCTTCGGGAGATGATGCTTATGTAGAGCGGTTTTGTCATTTTTTTGACGTTTCTTCATCGGAGGAGGCTAAGGTTTTCTTTGGGAGAGATGACATTGACCTAGAGTTGCTTTTTAGGACATTCTCACAGGCCGGTTCTTACGATATTTCGGCTCTAGCATGTAAGAGTGCTTTTAACATCGCGGTAGCTTGTTATTATCTTTTCGAGGATGCGAGGGCGCTTGAGGGTTGGGGTAAACCTCGAGTTTTGGATGTGGTGATGGGAATGGAACATGGACGATCACCTTCTTTGCTTATTTTGGGTGAGCTCATTCTAGGTCTCGATGCTCGTGCCCGACTCCACAAGATATCTTTTCGGGGTTCCAGGATCACTTTACAGGTGTTTTTGGTGTCATGTTTCCTCGTTGCTTGGCTTTTTTTTTTCCTTTTGTTTTTGTGGTTGCTTTGGTTTGAAGGTGTGATGTTTTGTCATGGTTTGTGCAGGTTTGGCTACAAGAGCAGCTTGGTTTGGTCGACCCTCCCCGGGGCTTCAAAGGTTATAACTACAGGGGTTTCATGGGCCGGAAGACGGTGCAGGTGTGGAGTAAAGGTCACACCGAAAAGGAGTGGCTTTCCTATTTGGCTAAAGGTCAGTTGGTCATTAGGTGGTCTGTCCCGTGGTGGAACATCAGTGGGCATACCGGATTTCCTTTTTCGTCTTCGACCGAGGCTTTGTTAATACTATCCATGAGGGATCCGGTTTATATTTATCCGCGCATGTTGTCAAATTAAATGAGCGTTAAATCATCCACTTCGGCGGCTGCTAAGGGTATTTCTAGGTTCGGCTCATGGACAGAGAATTCGCTTATGGAGTTTAGGGTGTCCTGGGAACAGAGGTTTTCGCGTCCCGATGTTATTGAGAGCGTCCGACCGACAAACAGTGCTTCCATCCGGCGGGGGGTTTGTCAGGACAGAGCAACTCGAAAGTTGGGAAGACAGCGCCGCTAGGGAAGGAGGAGGCGACTCGAGGAAATGTCACTAAGTGCCTGACCAAAGACAGCGTTACCGATCCTAGTACCGTCAGTTCATCTCTACGGGCCAAGACTAATGAGACCCATATTGGAAATGTGAGTGAGGAGGGAAAGTAGGATTGGCTGGACTTGCCTTTGGCTAGGGTGGTGGAAGTTTGTGTTCAGAGGATTGATGGTGAGAAACACAAGCAAGCACACCCAAATGGCAAGGGAAAGAAAAGGTTGAACCGGTAGAGTTCAGCCGTTTTCTATTATGTCCTATTATTTGATATTATGTGGCGTATTAGTACTGGTTTTTGTGGAGTTTTGACACGTTGTCACTTTCCGGAATTGCCGGGTTTCAGATGCTTGATGTAAAGGCCTCAACAAAGGCTCGACTTAACCAAATTTATTGTTAATGAGAAGCACATTGTTATTATTTCTTTCTTTTTTTCGTTTCTTTCTTTTTTGTGGTGGCTCGCAACTCGATTCTTCATTTTACCCGGATCGCCCTTTCGGGTTTTCACTCCGTCCTTGGCTCACCATTTATTATTATTTTTTTATTTTTTTGACGGCTCGCAACTCGTTTCTTCATTTTGCCTGGGGCGCCCTTTCGGGTTTTCACCCCATCCTCGGCTCGCCATTTTTTTTTTGACGACAGCTCGCAACTCGTTTCTTCATATTACCCGAGGTGCCCTTTCGGGTTTTCACCCCGTCCTCAGCTCGTCGTTTGTGCTTCGTCACTTAAATCACTCATTAATCAGAACGTGGGAAGGAGTTCCGGTTTGTATGTGAATCGAGTAATCGATTTTTTTTGTTGGTTGTACCCGAAGGAGGGTTGCCTACGTATCCGCTTTTAGACGGAATCAAACCATGTTCGTAGTTCTTTTTAAAAATGTGAGTGATTTTGCTTCAGACTCGTTATGCCAATTATCGATGGAAATTTGTTTTTTTTGGTTGTTTTGCATGGGTATCCCCCTAATTCGGAGATCAGGATGTGGTTGTTAGGATGTTTATGGGTAGTATCGTTTGAGTTGATCCATGTTGGTTGGGGTTGAGAACTCTTGACCGTCTAGGTCAGTGAGGATCACAGCGCCCCCCGAGAGTATTCTCTTGACGAGGTAGGGGCCCGCCCAGTTTGGTTTGAATTTCCCTCTAGGATCAACGGAAAGGGGTGCTCTAATGGATTTGACTACTAAGTGTTCCTTGTGTATGTTTCGGGATTTCACTCGTTTATTAAAGGCTCGTTGTATACGTTGTTGGTAGGCTTGTACGTTGGATAAGGCATGTATCCTACGCTCATCTAAGAGTACTAGCTCGTCATATCGTTTTTGGTTTCATTCTTCTTCGGGAATACCGCTCTCGGCTAGTACCCTTAGTGATGGTATTTCTAGCTCTACGGGTTGTATGGCTTCGGAACCGTAGGTTAAGTAATATGGTGTGGCTCCGGTGGGTGTTCGGTAGGATGTTCGGTACCCCCATAAGGCGAAGGGGATTTTGCTTGGCCAATCCCGGTAATTGTCTATCATTTTCTTAAGGATCGTGGTGATGGTTTTGTTGGCTGCTTCTACGGCCCCGTTTGTTTGAGGTATATAGGGTAACGATTTGTGTCTTTGGATTTTGTATTTGTCGAGGAGTTTTTGGGTGTCGGCCCTGAAATGATCCCCATGATCACTGATAATTTCGTGAGGTATGCCATAGCGGCAGATGATGTTATTCTATAAAAATTTAACTACTTGTTTTGAGGTCAGTATGGTGTAAGAAGCGGCTTCTACCCATTTTGTGAAGTAATCGACGACCACTAGTATAAAGCATTGTCTGCCGGTCCCGGATGGGTGTACCTTTCCTATGATGTCAATTCCCCAAGTAGAGAAAGGCCAGGGTGTGGCTATAGTATGTAGAGGATATGGCGGTAGGTGTTGGATGTTGGCATATATTTGGTAATTGTGGCAGTGACGGACGTGACGTCGACAGTCTGCCTCTAAGGTAATCCAGTAATAGCCCAGTCTCATTATTTTTAGGGCTAGTAGGTGTGCGCTCATGTGGGGTCCGCACTCTCCGTCATGTACTTCTTCCATGACTCTCTCGGATGGGGTTTTGTTTATGCACCTAAGGAGGACTCCTTGTGGGGTTCGTTCGTATAAAATTCCTTGATTCAGGACGTAATGGGCGACTTGTATTCGTAGGGCTCTTCGGTTTTAGGTGTTTGTGTTGGGTGGATATGACTCGTTGGTTTTAAAGTCTAGGATTTCTTTGTGCCAGGGTTTCCCGAAGGTATCGTCGGTTTCGAGGTTATGGATGTAGGTCGGTTGTTCGCTTCTCTCTACGCAGATAGGCATAGAGAAAAGATGGTCGGGCATGTTTATTAGTGAGGCTAGTTTGGATAAGGCATCGGCGAATAGGTTTTCTTCGCGGGGTATGTGTATAAAGTCGATTTCGGTGAATTCCTGGGACATTGTTTCCACTTTGGTTTGGTATGGGGTTAGGCTTTCGCTATAAACTCTCCAGGTTCCCGTGGCTTAGTTGACTACTAGGGATGAATCCCCATGTACTCTAAGGTTTTTAACTCCTAGATATATGGCTTCTTTTAGTCCTATTTAGCAGACTTCGTATTCAGCTGCGTTGTTGGTAACGGGGAAGTCGAGTTTGTATGAATGCTCATTTGTTGTAGGCTTTCTGTTGTTTGGTCGGGGGGTCGTTGATGGGTTTAACCTAGGGCTGTTGTTCCTGATCTCTTTTTAGGATGAAGTTGAGTTGGCCGTTCGTTGTAGCCCTTGCGTTTAAGTCAATAGTTATCGATAAATGGCATAATAAAGCGTCGAGTCTTTAAGCGTTAAAGTAAGTTATTGAAAGAAGTCAAGCGATTGTCGAGGCATGTTTGTAAAAAAAAGAGTTGTTTTATTCGATAAATAGTAAATGGGCTAGATGCCCGTGATTAGGTTTGGGGGAGGTGGAGGACATGTCTCTTCTCACCTCCAGGACTCGATAAAAAAAGACAAAGAAGAAAAGGTTTATTATTATTGAGGCCTGGGTCCTAGGATGAACTAGACTCTGACCCTGATCGAATTACCGCCTCTGGAGGTCGGCTATTATAGCTTGGTCACATCACGACATTGACCCCGCATACCCTCCAGGTTTCAACCTCTGTCATAACCTTCGAAGGATGTTTCCCTTGAGCAGCGTCTGGAGGTTGTTCTTGGGGGTGACTCGTTGCGGGGTTTAAAGTGACTCGTGACGACTACCAATGTTACTATCTCCCCCTCGGTCACCGAGAAGGTAAAGTCTGCCTTTTGCTGCTTTGCCGGAGAGAACGTTCCTGCCTCAATCAGTTCCTCGATGACATGTTTCAACGTGAAACATGCCTCGGTGTCGTGTCCATTTCCTTGATGGAAAAGACATTAGAGGCTGGGGTTCCAAGTTTTGCTCCGCCTACCGACCGATGGGTCTGGGGTGTGACCTAGAGGATTGAGCAATCCCTGATCTATTAAGTCTTTGAGAGTTTCAGTGTATGTCGAGCCGATTTTAGTAAACTCTTTTCGGAGTGTTTTTGCTTTGCTGAGTAGTGTTTTACGGGGTGTTGAGGTTATTTCTCTTTTAGGCGATGTTGTCTTTACGGAGTACCGGGGTGATCCGTTCGGAGTGGGTTCCTGGGTATGGTAGTTGATAGAACTGGTATCTGCCTCGTTCTCTGTTCCTCCACTTTCGAGGAAATTAAGGCGACTGTCAATGTGACGAACGAAGTAGGATAGACGATCTATCGAGGCGCGAACATTATGAACCACCTCGGTCAGGGTATTAACATCGATGTAGAAGTTTTCAATCACTCTTGGTTCTGCGGACATGTTGGGGAAAGATTTCTGCAAGATAGCGCCGTAGGTCAAGCGGATCCGTCGGATGATTTAGAGACTCGAGGAATGCTCGTGACCGAGCGACACGGAAATGAGGCCCTTGCTTGATTCGCGCGTGTGTGTGGTCATTGGTTTAGGGACTCAGGTGCTTTAGACTCTCGGTGTATTCGGCGAAGCGCCTAATGAATTTATGTCTCTATAACGAGACGATTTGTGTAACACCCGCTATTTTTCCTAAGCATTTTTATTCTTTCCGTTAGGACTCCGTCTTAACTCTGTCACTTTTGGCCTCATATTTTATCATTTTACTAAGCTCTATTTTAATTTTTGAGTTTAATAATTTTTATTTTTAATTTCAAAGATTTAAATTCTTTTTGAATTCATTTATTTGGTTTCTTCGTAAACTAATTAATTTTCCGCAAGGAATTCTATTTCTCTTCGAATTGACATTTTTAAGCTTGGATTTAAGTTATCCCTTTTCCTAAAAATGTTTGAATACGTTTCTATAATATTTTCAACTAGTAAATATATTTATTTTAAAAAAAATTAGTTGTTAATGATTTTTATTACGAAGCTTCGCGAATAATTATTTTCTTACTCGAGGTTTACTCGAATTACTTTGAAATGCCTTTAACTATTTTACGATTATACTTTTTATCAACTTATAAATTATTTGAGACCATTTCCTCACATTTTGGACCGACTAAGCTCTTGGTCACAAGTTTTATTACGTTTTATTTAAACGTTTCATTTTATCACGTTAAAACGTAAACATAAGATAATTTCTTTTCATTCAATTGTTGCATTATTATCAAAAAAATTCACTCTCCCTCACCTTCATTATTTTGGCTGGTTTCCTCACACATTTCACATAGTTTTCATCAACCTTATTATTACTTTCATTTATGCATAAACCATCCTTCTTCTTTCATTCATTCTTTTCATAAAAAAATATTACAACATCTTTTTCCTTCTTCATTTCTGGCCGTGACACTCCTCTCCCCTCCTAGGCTGACTTTTGCTTAATTCGAGCCTTGATCGCATCATTTTTATCGTCAAATTAATCCTCTTTTCGATTCCTTCGTTAAGGTAATAATCGACGTCGTTTTCGATCAATATTTACCTTGATTTTTATTAGTTTTCTCATGGTATTTTTCTGCCATGATTTTCGTGTTTGGTAGGATTTGTGGACGATCCCGAAGCCGACGAATATATAATCGACTCGAATTTGGGTTAGAGGTAACGTCGATGTTACTCGGTATTTCATGATTTTAATTGAGTATTTGCATGTATATATTTTTATGTTTTATTTTGGCAATATATGTATGTCACGAATTCTGGAAAAAATTTAAAAGTTGAAAGTTTGCATGTTTCGGTATTTTTATCGCTTTTACGAGATTAACGATTAAATTGTTATATTAATTTGTAAAATCGTAATAATCGGCCTAAACATGTAATATATGTTTATATTCTGGAAAAATATTGTTTTTGATGATTCTTAATAATTTAGTATTTTTCTGATATTTTTGATATCGATTATTGAATTATTACCGTTTTCGGACAAAAACGATTAAAAGCCGATTTTTAGTTCTAGTACTTAAACATTTTATTTTAATCTTATTTTTGACGTGGTGAAACTTTCTGGTGAAATAGAACTTTATGAATTTCTTCATAATTTTTAGGAATTGTTAAGTGGATGAATTAATTAATCACTTTAAATCATCGTTTATCGTTAAAACCGTGTTTGGTGTTTAAATTCTCGATTTCTGGTCTTTGGTTTAAATCTAGAAAAAATTATGATTCTGATGATTTCATATTAAAATGTAATTTTATGATTTTTAGTGCCTTAATAAAATTTTAGGAATTATAAGTTTTATTAATGGAATCGTTAATTGAGAAAACGGGTTTTAAAGACGGTTTTTAAATCTGGAATTTTTGGAAATCTGGAAAAATGGTAGGTTCTGGTAAATCATGATTTTTAAGTTTAATAATAATTTTTGGATATTAATACTTAAATCGTTTTGTAATTACTATTTTTTATTAATCGTTATTGTTGAGATTTGACGATTAACGAGAAAACGCTTTAAAAACCGAGTTTTAGAATTCTGGAAATTTTCTTTTCTGGATAGAATGTCCATAAATATATTTTAACTATTTTACGTATTTTTTGTACTATTTATGAAAGTCTTTAATTAATAAATATTGATTTTCGGACAAATTGTGATTTATCGTTAAAATGCTTCGTCTTAACTAAAAGAATTATTTTTCCAGCAATTTTGAAAGTATTTAAATCTGAAACTTTAGGAGTTAAATCATCCCTTAACATACTCTAAATATATTTGTTGGTTTAATTAAATAAAGACGCTCAAATATTTAATTTAGTGTTTGCCGTAAAATCCTATTTATAATTTTATCGTCGAAACTAATAATAATTAGGGAATTTTAGCTTTTTAACTTTTGAAAACACCCTAATTAGTAGTATTAAAATGTTTAAGACATTTTTAATCATTTTATAACACTTATACAATATTTTAATGATTTCATAAACTCAAATGTTCTTACTTTAATAATTAATATCGTTAAGGCCGAAAGTATTAGTTTTATGAATCTATATCGTTTACTAAAAATTGGTATTATTATGAACTAATATTTTCACTGTTTTGATATAATGGTATTTTTAGTAAAGTTTCTAAAAATAGAAGTTTCCAAAAATAGAAAGTTTCCCCATTTAGAATATAAATGTTTACTTCTTTTATCCTCATATTAATTATATTGATTATATCTTTTTGAATATCGATAATGGCTTTGTTTTGGAGTTATGGAATAAGGACAAGTGTGAGGTTAGAGTAATATATTCTAGGGTTTACGGTTTTGCCATTAACTATAAGGCTGGGGTATCAGGAATCAGTACATTGGTTGTTGAACCGGGTGACAGGTATCCCGTGAGTTTTGTACATTTTGACCTTAAGCTTAGGCCTCGCAGTAAGTCGCCGTCATAAGTTGAACTGGGTGACAGGTAATCCCAGGAGGGGTGTGCATTATCTTAAACTAGGGCCACGCATTTATAAGTCGTCGCTCTATTATGGTTGAGTAGCCTAGTTAGAGACCGAAGTTTGATTTTTTTGAACTAAGTTCACGAAGCTAGTTTTTAGTATTCTCCTAGTGAAAGTCTAGCGTTCATCACTACTCCTATCCATAACGCCATTTTGAATATTTTTATTATTATCGATATAATTTGGTTGCAGGTTGGCAAATGTTTTATGTTTTCTTCGGAAAACTCATTTTTATTATATTGTTTTGATACGTGAAATTTTTCACTGAAAGTTTATTTTTATTATAATGTGTTTTACTGTTTTCCATTTTTACTATTTTTCTATAATAGTAATTACAGTTTTAAAATCCTGTTATACGGTTGGGAGAACGTTGACGTTGCACCCCACTGATTGTGGCTGTTATGTTTTAACATGGCAGGTATACGTGTTTATTTTCCGTTGGGTGTGGGCTAACGAGCAGTCTTGGATCCTGCTTGATCTTTTTAATAATCATGTCTTAAGGATTGTTTAACCTCTTTATGGATTGTTTTAAATTCTAGCCATTTTTATGTATGGCGCATGTTTGACTTTACCAATTTAATTTAATAAGACATAGTTCTGTGTGTTTTAATCCCGACTCTACAGTGTTTCCGCCACTGTATCGCGTTAGAATTTCTAGGGGATTACAATTTGACACAAATCTCGGAAGTGAGATTTAAAGAGGACTTCTCAGGATGAGACGACCCAAAATGTAAGACGTCGGATAGAGGCGACCTAAGTGACTAACATAGACAGTTAATCACACGGTTGTACGACATAGAGAGTTGATCGCGATCCCGGCTCAGGGTCAAAGAATTTTGATATGTTGTTTTTTTTAAAAAAAAAAAACCATGATGATGATGGTGCTTTTTTAAAAGGTTTTCGAAAATCATTTGGACTTGGCCGGAGTGTCGGCGCTAAAATGACAATCTTGGAGATGATCTTTATCAAAAACGGAGTTCGGTGCGGTTGAATATGTTGGCGTGGTTGAATCCAGATTTTAGTGTATTATTTGGGTTGTTCAAACACGCTACACATAACTAGGAATGCATACACTCATGAAGAATGCAAACACGGGTAGGTTAGGGTAGCCTACCGCCCATCACGAATAGTCTTTACTTAGGTATTGACAGGTCATCTGGGGAGACGAGTGTCATACTGTCTGTTCCGAACTATCCGTTTAGTATTCCCGCGAGGTACGCTTTAGGCGGTCGGAGCGTCAACCGAGGATCTCTCCGCGTGTCCATAAGGATCTTACCGGGAAGAGGTCGATTGGTCCTAATATTGGTTAGGGTGGGCTTTTTAGGGCCAAAATTTGTGGTGACCACAACTACGAACTAAGAAATGATCTTCACCGACCTCGTTCAAGTTACACCACCGTTGGAAACTTGTTTCCAAATCCCCAGGGGAGTCACCAAATTGTGGACGTCCGCACGCACTGCCCGACGCCCCACACGGGACCGACCCAGTTTTCAATGTATGGCGGCCCCCTCCCGGTCAGGGGCCTGTCCGATCTCGCGTACGAGGCGATGTTTCGAACCTCGATTCAGATGACGATCCGGACTTGTACTAGACGGGTGCGGGCACCCGTGTTTCCGTTTGGAATCGATCGAGTCGTGGTTGTTGTGGACGTCCATCCGCACCGCCCGGCGCCCCACGCGGGACCTACCCAGTTTTTCAACTGTGGCGGCGGCCACCCACGCGGACCCCTCCCAGTCGGGAGCCGGTCCGATTTCGCGTACGGTACGATGTTTTAGACCTCGATTCGGATGACGATCCGGACTTGTAATAGACGGGTGCGGAGACCCGTGTTTCCATTTGGAATCGATCAAGTTGTGGTTTTAAATATTTAAAGGCCGATTCATTTGGTAAGGCGACCTTTTTAGTGAACTGAATTCGTTGCCGATTTGGGGAGTCGCCACCGAGTCAATTATGGGGACTCGGAAACCGTTCAAGTCAACTTTGATCTCTAGCCGGCTCAAAGTTGAGGGGCACGAGACCTAAAGATAAAGACTTGTACCCTTAAGCACTCCATGCCTAGAATGACTCTCATTGCCAATGGTTTCGGAGATCCGGAAACCGTCGATTCTGAGTAAGGGTGAGGGTACTTATTGGGAAACCAAAATCCGATAGATGTCAACACCCAATCGCCCGCACTATAGCGGCCTCTACTAATCAATCGGTGGGCTGATAACTTTGTTTCTTTGTTGTGGCGGAAGTATTGTAACATCCATTATTTTCACCCTATACATTTGCTACGTCGGTTGTTTAAGGACAAGTAAGTTTTATCGTCAAAGTAGTTGTGTTTACATTCTTTGCATGCGATTTCACGTGACAGGTAGGTCATGAAAAGATGCACGTAGGAGAGTAGAGAGTACTAGTATTATACGTATTAGCAAGTCAGTTTTAACGCGATAATACGGATATTAGTCGTTCTCATGATATACCTTACCTGGTATTCTGCTTAAGATGCGTCGGTTCGGTATTAATAAAGATGCGTCGAACCTAGCAAGGCGAGCACCTGGACTAATACGGAACCCGACCATCGCTTTGTTCAATTTTAGTTGTTTTACGTTTTGAATTCCATGTTATGTGATTTAACATGCGATTATAAGGTCATAAAAGCAATAAATCATACGAAAGCGGTTAATGCAAATGTAAGTAAATCACATCGTGAGGAGTTGCACCCTCGGAGTATACACTAAACGGGACGCGATGCATAGATAGTTGAGAATGGATCTCGGAATTACTCGGGTCTATTTAGTTTATTTTAGTGCTTGCGGTTGAAGTTGGGACGTTACGTATTTTAGTACGTGTAATGGACCCAGTGTCCACATGCCTAGTATTGTCGTAGTGCATAATGAAAAAAAGTGCGAAAATGTAAAGTTTTGTTTATATGACAACCCAGTGACGACTCGGCTTCCAAGGCGGATCCTCCTAGCTTACCTAGTGATTTCGACAGAGTGCCGTTACCGCTGACCCCTCCTGCGGCTACTCCGACAGAGCTCCGTTACTATTGGCTAATTCTGCAGCTAATCTAGCAGAACTTCGTTACTAGACTATAGCTTGTCGAACACAGGCACCTCGGGATCGAGTGGAGTGCTCGAAGGTGAGGAGTAGCGTCGATGTCACTTTTTTCGGAACTACGATCGAGTGGATCGTTTGCCTCGGGTGACGGAGTGCGAGCCCTTAGCGAGAAAGTAGAGGGAGAAGAGAAGTTGTGAATTGTTTGTCAAATGAATGGGGTGAGAGGGGTATTTATAAGTGTTTTCGGCCCTCATCACCCAAATAGACGCCTGAGTCCAGGCGCACCAAGACTCAGGCGCCTGGGTTCAAGCGTGGGAAAACTCTGACACGCGAGGTGTGGCGCCCGGTGTTTTGAAGATACGATTTTGATACTTTCCAAAACCGAGAGATCGGTGTATAATATGTACCTTGGGGACTAAGGTTTCCCCGGGGTTTGACCTAGCGCCGTGAGTTTAGTGGGCCTCGGGTGTGCATCCCGAGGTTCACTTAGCACGGTGTTGACTCGGTTTGAGTTTCGGGACCGACTCGGGGTCCCGGTGTCAGAATTGACTCTAATTAGTGTCTATGCGACCGTAACGACACGACAAGGCTGCCATCATGTTAGTTTAATTTTTCCGAGTAATTTATTTGATCTGTTCTATAGAAAAACTACCTAAAACATCGCGAACTCGCGTCGCGTTGCAGTCCTATCGTCATCGGGTGTTTGTTGGACACTTCCGCAGCCACCAAGTCCAAATCTGGGTGTCTACAGAAGCCCCCACTTTGACTGAGGCTTGGACAAGGCGAAAGTCAAAGTATAGCCACCCAGGTCAATCGAGGATTACGACCTGGTGGCTGTCCGGTCGGGTCGTTTTAAGTCCATTGGACTACGTGTTGAGGCTCGCCAGCCAAGGCTTAGAAATTGTATTTGACGTCTTCGCTTGCGGTTGCTTGCTTGGGCCCGGGCCGGTGCTTGTCATCTTCTTCTCAGTTCTTCATGCTCGTGTGTTTTGCCTTTTCGGATTGTTTACATGTTCGTTCCATTTTAAATGTCTTTGTGTGTTAGTGACGCGTTAAGCGTAGATGTGAAGAATGCTCATATGTGTTGGCTTCAACTTGAACAAATGTTTTTGGGATGCTTGTGAACCCTTGGACTTAATGAAATAAAACGTGTGAGGGGGTCTGTCTCCACTCGAGCGGTCGTTTTCGGGATGCCTGTGACACCTTGGACGAAATAAAGCAGAATAAAATGTTCGAGGGCGTCAGTCTCTACTCGAACACTTGTCTTTGGGATGCCTCTGACCCCTAGGACAAAATAAGCCAAGATAAACTACTCGAGGGAGTCAGTCTCCACTCGAATAGCTGTCTTTCGGGATGCCTATCACCCCTAGGACAAAGTAAAAAAAATAAAAATTCCTGGAGCGCGTCAGTCTCCACTCGAATAGCTATCTTTCGGGATGCCTATGACCCCTAGGACAAATGTTGCCGTTGATGTGCCCTCGTGGTAATTAAGACCCTTTAGGCAAGGTTGCTGTTGCTGTGCCTCTAGGATAACTAAGACCCCTCGGGCAAAATTGTTGTTGATGTGCCTCCGGGATAACTAAGACCCATCGGGCAAAATTGCTGTTGCTGTACCTCCGGGATAACTATGATCCCTCGGCCAAAATTTCTGTTGTTGTGCCTTTGGGATAACTAAGACCCCTCGAGCAAAATTGCTGTTGCTGTGACTCCGGGATACCTAAGACCCCTCGGGCAAAATTGTTTTTGCTGTGCCTCCGGGATAACTAAGACCACTCGGGCAAAATTGTTGTTGCTGTGCCTCCGGGATAACTAAGATCCCTCGGGAAAAATTGCTATTGCTGTGCCTCCGAGATAACTAACACCCCTCGGGCAAAATTGTTGTGCCTCCGGGATAACAAAGACCCCTCGGGCAAAAATTGCTTTTGTTTTGTGGGTTTGTCTTATTTTGTTCGGATTTGCTTTTGCTTTGTTTTGGTTTGTTATGTGTTTGAGATTTGTTCAAAGTTTGCTTAGATTAGTTCGGTTCAGTTTGCTTTATTATGTGTTCGGGTGCAACGTTCACGTTAAGTGCGGCTCTTATGCTTGTTTCATTATCGTTTTTTTTGTAACTGGCGTGCTTTATTGATTAGTTATTTGCTTCGTCATTATTATTTTGCTTGTCTTAAAAGGGTGTGTGTTCTTCGTATATGTCGAATGTTAAGCCTCGTTTGTTTTCGTTTTAGCCTATGTTAGACTGCTTAGACGCGCGTCAGTCTGCGCCCCAATCTTCGGACGCCTAGCCCCCAGCGGTTCGGAATCTGGACGCGTCACCTGAGGTGGTCGGGTTCTCGCGGACCGGGTCTGTTTAAGTAGACGAAAGTTGGGGATTTCGTTCATTTGTCCCAAAGTTCGAACGCATCGCCCCTTTCACCCCTAAGTTGCCTTTTCGAATTTTCTACGTGATTTCTGTCTCGATTTCCATTATACGCGAAAATGTTGACTCCAGGTAAGTGTTCTTTACTCGTTTATTGTCGGTTTTGCTTGATTTGGTTGATTGTGAGTTTGTTTTTGTGAAACCCTAGAAAATCGATTTGGGTGTTTTTAATTTACTAAGTTTCGATGCTTGTGATTAATCTCATTGTTAAATTAGGGTCGATTAGAGTTTGTTAGGGTAGTTATAATCTTGATAGGGGATTTGGAGGTTCGACAATAGCTCCCTATAGTAATGGGTTCGAGATGCTAGGGTTAGGGGCCGTTTTCCCGGATATTCCCGCATTTGTTTTGCCTAATCTTGTTCAATTAGTGTTTGTGAGTATACGGGCACTTCCCTTGTCGATTTCTATTGGCTAGGGTGGCTCCTAGGGCTTTCCGTGGGGTTTTGTGTGCCTTACGACGGACCAAAAGGTGTCGTAACGATGCCGGATTTTTTAAAACAACATTCATCGTGACCAGGATAAAAAATGGGTGTTAGCGGCCTTTTCGGAATTTTAAAATTCTTATCCGAAATTTTGACCCTATTTTGATCTGTTTAAGCTGCTTTAGCCTGACCTGAGGCACACGGGTTTTTCGTGTTTTGTTTGGTTTTGCAGTTAGAGATGATACCGAGCGTCTCGGGGGAGCTTCTACGGTTGGTGCTAGTGGCGAGGCCACCGGGACGAGCTCACAGACTCCCCGTGGGATTCGCAGGAGACGACGGAGCATTTCATCTCAGCGTCGTACAACTTGATATCAATAATAATATGATCTAACTCTTAATAAAACTAGGGAATAATAGTCTGATCATAATTAAGGTAAGTCTAACATTTACCAAACTCTAATAATAAAATAATATTATATAATATAATAATATTAATAAATAATAAGATGTCACGGAACCTAAAGCGACTTAAGTTCCGTCTTCAATTTCCGAGTACCGCGAGTCTGTCGAGACTGTCGGTTTCGTTGCTTCTTCTGAGCTTTCATGCTTCAATTGGGTAACCCAACGATCAATTAAATCATATAATTATTCTCAAATACAGTTAATATCATAAAATCAGAATTCTACTCAATTATGCCCAAAATCAAATATACGTCACCAAATATACGTCTTACTTGATGCTCTTAACAGATATTAATCTTTATACTACCATAAAAATGCTCGTATTTTGTATTCATGACTTACATAATCATTTTGATTTGCTTAAATTAAAATGTGCCTAATTTTGACACCAACTTGCAAATCCACTCAATTCTTTTTACTTAGTGACACTCGTAAATCTCGATACGCAGCTTGAAGTGACCATTAATATAAGCAACTCGAGTCCTTTGGATTAAAAAAAATCGTTAAAAATATGAAATATTACTACCTCCGTTTTTTATGTTTCTTCCCGTTTTAATTAAATCCTCCTCACAAATCTTAAAAAGCGGGAAGAAACATAAAAAATGGAGGGAGTAGTATTTATGTATTACTATCCCTCATTCACCGGATTACTACTCCCTCACCCCTACTAAGATTTTCCCACTTTTCTTAAAAGTAAACCCCACTAAGATTTTCCCACTTCAAAACTTTCCTTATTCATCCAATTACCCTCTTTCTATTGGTTACTTTTTTGTGATTTGACTTCTTCAACCCCACCAAACAATTTACCACCATTCATTATTGATTTCTTAATCAATGTGCCACATTGAAGTAGGAAAATCAATGTGGGGGGAGTACCATTTAATTAAACTACTACTAACATATATTCAAAATAGGATAGGTTTCCGTTGGGGGAAGGGAGAGAGTATATTGTAATAATAATTAAAATCAATATTAGTTTAATATTGAAAATTAGAAAAAAAAAATCAAGAGCACTAACTTATGTCATTTAAAGATAATCCCGTTACTAAAATTCTGCTACCAAGCTTCGCAGTCGGCACCCACACCCAACCTAACCTGAAGAACAGGTATCCACACACACTTGAAAATCTGTTTGAAAAGCTCAATCGCGATGTTTTGTTTATAGAAACATAATGCATACCCGCCCCATATCTCCATGACCGAGCTTTCCTAAAGAACATCCCTTATACGTATGTGGTACAGTTAGCTTTGAGATGGTTTACAGAAACATAGAAATTTAGTAAAGAGAAGTACTCCCTCCGTCCCAATGAATTGTTTGCCTATTCCATATTGGGGCGTCTCAATGAATTGTTTGCCTTTCTATTTTAGGAATGTTTTTTATATGCAATTTGCCCATTCTCATGAGTTTTGCTCCACATGTCCCTTTCTCATTGTATCCCTTACCCTTGGTGCCAAAAGAAAAGACAAACAATTCATTGAAACGGAGGGAGTATTTTTTTTGAATAGATACCTGAATAACTTGATGTATAAATAGGGCATGATATTTGAATTCAAAAAATACTCAAGATTAGAAGTAGCTGTTAAGATAAAACATACTTTAATAACTTGCTACATTAATACCATAGCAATAAGAAGACCAAACGATTCTCCAGCCAAACGGGTTAATCGATTAATAATGGAGCAAACCCCTAAGATTGCCATAATGAACAACAAAGCTACATTTCAGAGCAAGAGTTGAACAACTATTTCTGCAGCAACTGATCGTATTGATCAAGTATTAATATCATTCCAACTTCAAACGACACACTTAAATAAATCATTAAAAATTGAACAATGCTAGTAAAACTGACAACAATAACAATAATATTAACAAAACAATCGTAGTAAAACTAACAACAATAACAATGGTATTAACAAATACCTAAGTACATCATTTATCAAATAGAAACCCAAAAACTTACTTTTCAAAGCAAGATACTTCGGTGAATTTGTATTGTGGTATTTTGGAGGATAAATAAGGGGAATTAGACAAATCTTAGGAACTATATATGTTTCTTCTTGCTCTATAAAGTTATTCGGTGAAATGCATATGGTGTTATCAAGGTAGTAGTAGAGATAAGGGGAAAAGAAGATAAGATCTTATCTGGAACGAAACAGAGATTGTGTCGCGACAAATTGTCATTGTCCTAAAGTTGATTTATGCCCCGTCTGCTACACACGGCCTCAATAGCACTCAACTCCCAGGATTCCACAACCAAACCGTAACTTCAGTGTAGGTGAAGAACGGATGAATACAGCCAAGAACGTTTGCCAACAACTTAACCGGAACAGAGATGAAGATATGAAGTATGAAGTATAAGAGTGTGAGTTTTCTGTGTGATTGAAGTGAAATGAAGGGCAGTATATATAGTGGAGGAAAGACAAGAGTTCAATGTGAAACAGTAAATGCACACTGGAAACTTGCACCAATAAGTACAGTAATCAGCCTCGGAAAAACGCACAATCAGTCTCGGAAATGACAGAGGACTTGACTGATTTTAACAACAGTAAGGTTGCTTCTAGAATAAAAAAGAAATCCGACGACTAAAAATTAACCGCAAGCGGTGCGCCGCAGGCGCTCTACCAAAGCCCAAAGCCCAAAGCCCAAAGCCCGAGCCCGGCTCGGCGTGCGCGCGTGTGTGGTGTACGTAGTCCTCTCTTGTACACAACTAGTAGAGCATTTTAGTGGGTCAAATATAAACACATATTAGTGGTCATAAATGATCCATGTGGGATAGTTAATATCACTAAATGAGCTTCTTTTGAAGCATTAACTCTAACAATCCCCCACATGATTCAAAAGAAGAAGAGAAGTGGAGAAATCATTGGCAAACGGAGTTTTAGTGTTTAGATGTTCAGTGTCTTGTGGACTGTAACTGACACCCAGTACGTACACAAACCTGGAACCATCATTTAGAGGTGGATCAAAGCCTTTAACCTCCTAATGATATTGGTAAAAGGTTAGTGCGCACTTACCGTACTCAAATCAGGGCTAGTATTCGCACCATCCATGAACTCATCATGAACGCTAACTGTATATAGTAAGTGTTTTACTTGGACTTCCCAAGTGCTCTCCAAATGAATCCTGGTAATTCATGAATGTCTCTAGAGATCCTAAAGCCTAAGGATCTCTTGGGGTTTAGAGCAATAATCCCCCACATTCACATAGATAAATTCATCAGGTTTGACTGTCACAAACCATTCATTTAGGACTATGAATTTATTAAGAGCCAAAGCTCAACCTTAACACACAAGACAGTAGATATCAAAAAATAGAATATATGTCACGCAAAACAATTACAAAAGGAAATGGTTGTGACATTATTACTTGAGTTCACTGTGACTTCGTTTGACCGCATTTGACCTTAGCTGAGCTAAGTTGGGTATCAATCACAGTTTACTCCTTTACGGGCTTTAAACCCATTTCCCGTGCTGTCTCCAGCAACATCTTTCTACCATGGCCTTTGGTGAAAGGATCCTCTATGTTCCTCTCGGATCTTACAAACTCAATTGAGATTACGTTTTCTCTGATCAGATTCCTCACTATTTCATGCCTTGGGCGTATGTGTCTCCTTTTCCCATTGTATGTTTGACTGTGAGCTACCCCAATTGCATCTTGATTGTCACAATGCATGGAGATCGATGGAGTCGGCTTCCCCCACAATGGAATGTCAGCTAGCAGACTCCTCAGCCACTCTGCTTCCTGTCCTGCCAATTCTAGAGCAATAAATTCAGATTCCATTGTCGATTTGGCAATGCAAGTTTGTTTAGACGATTTCCATGAAATAGCACCACTAGCAAGTGTAAACACATAACCACTAGTAGATAAAATATCAGGAGAATCGGCTATCCAATTAGCATCAGTGTAACCTTCTAGGACAGCAGGTGTTCTCTCATAATGTAAACCCCAATCCATAGTGCCCCTCAAGTATCTCAACAAACGAATAAGGGCCGTCCAATGGTCTTGCCCGGGGTTATGAATGTACCTACTTAGTCTGCTTACTGCGTAGGCAATATCGGGTCTAGTATAATTCATTAGGTACATGACACTACCTATAATTTTGGCATATTCCTCTTGTCCCACACTGTTCCCGAGGTTTTTAGCCAGATCTATACTAGAGTCATAGGGTGAGGACAAGGGTAAACTATCAAACTGATTAAACTTTCTCAGAATCTTTTCCGTGTAGTGAGACTGACTCAAACATAATCCTGTTTTAGTTCTACTTATTTTTACCCCAAGAATAACATCGGCCTCCCCTAAGTCCTTCATGTCGAAACACGAATTTAGAAAACTTTTGGTAGCGTCTACCGCATGCATGTTTGTTCCAAATATGAGCATATCATCCACATACAAACATACTATTACACAACCAGAATCATCATATTTAGAATACACACATGCATCAGAATCGTTTACCGTGAAACCACTGGATCTGATAGTTTTGTCAAATTTGTCATACCATTGCTTTGGTGCCTGTTTCAGGCCGTACAAGGACCTGATGAGCTTGCATACCTTGTTCTCTTGACCAGGAGCCAGAAAACCTTCTGGTTGTTTCATGTAGATCTCTTCGTCAAGGTCGCCATTTAGGAATGCAGTCTTTACATCCATCTGATGAATGACTAAATCATGTATAGATGCAAGTGCAATTAGAGCCCTAATGGTAGACACTTTAGTAACAGGTGAGTAAGTATCAAAGAAATCCAAACCTTTCGTTTGACGATTACCACATACAACAAGTCTGGCCTTAAATTTATCAACTGAGCCATCGGGTTTGAGTTTCTTTTTAAACAACCACTTATTACTTAGGGGTTTACAACCCCTAGGTAAATCTGTTAACACTCAAGTGTTATTACTCATAATAGACTCTATTTCACTATTAATGGCTTGAAGCCAAAAAGTGGAATCAATGGAGCTCATACCCTCTTTATAAGTTCTAGGATCTATTTCGAGCATAAAAACATTCACAACATACTCGTCAACTAAACTCGTTTCGGCAAGGAAAGCGGTCACGAAATCTGGACCAAAACTTGTTTCGGTCCTGGATCGTTTGCTCCTTCGAGGTTCCTCGGGAACCACCGCAGGAGTAGGGGGACGCACTGCAACAACAGGAGCCAAAGAGTTAGTTTTCATAGGAAAAATATGCTCAAAAAATTATGCATCTCTAGATTCTTTTATGGCCCCGAAACCGGACGAATCTTTAAGAATGAAGCGGTAAGCGGCACTATTCATGGCATGCCCGATGAAAATTCCGTCTACGGTTTTCGGTCCAATTTTGCTCCTTTGAAACGCTGGAATCCCGATCTTCGCCAGGCACCCCCACACTTTGAGGTATTTGAGATTGGGCTTGTATCCTCTCCACAGCTCATAAGGAGTCTTACCTGTTTTCTTATGAGGTACACGATTCAGAACATGACATGCATAAAGGACTGCTTCACCCCACATATTAGTTGGCATTCCAGAACTCAACAACATTGTATTCATCATATTCTTTAGTGATCGGTTTTTGCGTTCGGCAACATCGTTTTGTTGGGGTGAATAGGGGGCAGTCCTTTCATGTATAATACCATGGGTCTTACAGTAGTCACTAAGTGGATTACCGTCGTATTCACCTCCCCGGTCAGATCTTACTCGTTTTATTTTAAGGTCTAATTGATTTTCAACCTCGGCTTTAAACTCTATGAACTTGTTTTCAGCCTCATCTTTGGTCGTTAATAAATAGACCCTAGTGTAGCGAGAAAAATCATCCACAAAGGTGATATAGTAATGTTTCCCACCCATACTTGTG
The DNA here is from genome assembly GCA_958450325.1 of Agrostemma githago. Lineage (NCBI taxonomy): Eukaryota > Viridiplantae > Streptophyta > Magnoliopsida > Caryophyllales > Caryophyllaceae > Agrostemma > Agrostemma githago. Next base: position 25,320,189 of record OY288243.1, on the reverse strand, counting down.
GTGTTCTTAAAGTTAGCAAAGTCCGAGTGAATTAGCTCAAGAAGCGTTGTAGAACGTTCCACACATTAACTAAAGGGTGTTTTAGCATGCTTAGCTTCGACACATATTTCACACTTATCAAAATTTGTGTCGCTAAAGTCAGGAATAAGGTCATGTTTTTTCATGTTTTTAATCGAGGTCACATTAACATCTCTTAGTCTAGCATGCCATAAAGAAACAGACTAAGCAATATAAACAGAAGAGGACGAATTCTTATTAATAACTTCTATGTCTAATACAAATAATCCACCATTACAAAAGCCTTTACCAACAAAATTCCCATTTCTAGTGAGCACAAGTTTATCAGATTCGAAAGCTAATTTGATACCTGCTTTGTTTAATAAAGCTACAGAGATAATATTTCTTCGAATATCAGGAACATGTAGCACGTTATTAAGTTTAAGAGTTTTACCGGAAGTGAGCTTCAAAATAACTTTCCCTTTACCAAGTACCTTCACGGTGCTGGAGTTTCCCATAAATACGCATTCCCCACTTGGTACTTGAGAGTAATCCGTGAAAACATCCCGATTGGAGCAGATGTGCCTTGTAGCACCGGTATCAACAACCCATTCGAAAAAATTGGTTACTACATTAACTTCTGACACAACAGCAGCAATTATATCGTCATCTTGTTCAGTAAGATTAACATGAGATTTATTGGGGTTTCTTTTACCAGCGGGAGAAAAACCTTCGGGATAAAATCTAGCCGAGTGACCCGGTTTACCACATGTAAAACAATTTCCCTTAAATTCCCGTTTACCATCACCTTTAGAATCCCCCTTGCCATCCCGTTTGAAAGTATTCTGATTTCTAGTCTCATGAACTTGATTAGAAGACTTGTTACCCCGTTTTTGACCCTTGTAATGGTTCTTAGACTCGGTCAGGTTAGCCATGGAAGAAGAGTGTTCGACTTGTTTACCTAAAGTCTGTAAACGATTTTGTTCCTCAATCTTTATATGAGACACAAATTCTAAAAGGGTAAAGTCCTTTTGTTTGTGTTTCATATTACGAACATAGTTTTCCCAAGACACCGGAAGTTTATCTAATAAACAATTAGCCTGAAAACCTCACAGATTTTCATACCTTCTGCCATTACCTCTGCACATAGATTTTCGTATTCATGAACTTGATCTAAGATGGGTTTGTCATCGACTAACTTGAAATTTAACCAACGACTGCAAGCATACTTTTTCGTTCCATAATCATCCGAACCATACTTGGTTTTGAGAGCATCCCAAATTTCAGGAGCCTTCTTAAACTTACTGTAAATTAAGTACAAAGAAGAGGTCATATAATGCAGTAACATTCCCCTACAAGTAACATTATCTGTTTCAAAATCTCTACCCGACTTTTCCGGAGCCTCAGATTAAGTAAGTGTATAAACGACCCCCAATTGAGTTAGAAAAAATTCCATTTTATCTGACCACATCCGGTAATTTTTACCATCAAAGAGTTCTAGTCTGGACATGTCGGGTATGAATGGGTTATGAACAACAGCAGTAGGAACGGAAGTAAAAACAGGAGGAGGAGGAGTAGAAGGAACAACATTAACAGGACTACCAACCATGATAAAAACGTTAAATCAACTTTAGATTGTTATCAAGGTAGTAGTAGAGATAAGAGGGGAAAAATATAAGATCTTATCTGGAACGAAACAGAGATTGTGTCGCGACAAATTGTCACTGTCCTAAAGTTGATTTATGCCCCGTCTGCTACACACGGCCTCAATAGCACTCAACTCCCAGGATTCCACAACCAAACCGTAACTTCAGTGTAGGTGAAGAACGGATGAATACAGCCAAGAACGTTTGCCAACAACTTAACCGGAACAAAGATGAAGATATGAAGTATGAATTATAAGAGTGTGAGTTTTCTGTGTGATTGAAGTGAAATGAAGGGCAGTATATATAGTGGAGCAAAGGCAAGAGTTCAATAGGCAACAGTAAATGCACACTGGAAACTTGCACCAATCAGTACAGTAATCAGCCTCGGAAAAACGCACAATCAGTCTCGGAAATGACAGAGGACTTGACTGATTTTAACAACAGTAAGGTTGCTTCTGGAATAAAAAAGAAATCCGACGACTAAAAATTAACCGCAAGCGGTGCGCCGCAGGCGCTCTACCAAAGCCCGAAGCCCGAGCCCGGCTCGGCGCGCGCGCACGTGTGGTGTACGTAGTCCTCTCTTGTACACAACTAGTAGAGCATTTTAGTGGGTCAAATATAAACAAATATTAGTAGTCATAAATGATCCATGTGGGATAGTTAATATCACTAAATGAGCTTCTTTTGAAGCATTAACTCTAACATATGGTATTTTGGAGGATAATTAGGTGGAATTTAATGGAGGCGTTGGAGATGAAAGAGAAGCAGTTTCCCTTGCTTGTATTTGGGAAAATGGAGAAGCAGTTTCCATAGTCTCAAAGTTTGATGGTGAAGCGCATAATTTGCAAGAAATCTAAAAGGGATTTCAAATGAGAGCTCTTGCTTCTCCTCGTCAAAATACAACATGAATCCATACTATTGGAGTTTCAGTACCGATAACGTCATCTACCCCAAGCGTGTAAGTCACCCACTTAACGTCTAATGGACGAAACCCTAAACCACCAACACTTGCTCAAAACTCACTGAATTTTCCACTTATTTTCAGTGAGATGGTGAAGTGATACGCCTCTAAGACGTTCAAACCAAATTAGGAGCAAGGTCATTTCTCGATGACAATCTTACAAACATGAAGCTTAATTGCATACTGCCCTTTCATTGTTTAGTGTGTGAAGTGTGACACTCTAGTTCCCAACTTCAGGTTAGCTGAAAATGACTACAAAATAGAGGTGTGTGTATGTATATCTCTATTGGGTAAATCTGGTTTGCTTTTAGTGTCATCATTTAGGTTTGTTGAATCTACTTTGTGATATTTGGCATACTGTTTTACTTTCTATTTGATTTCATTTATATTTTGACATCGGCATTTTCGATTTTACTTTAGCAGAGAGACAAACAACACAATTATGCATTTATAACCACCTCACAAAATCTCCTTTCACTAAAATTTTGAACGTAAACCATTTAAAATATAAATATTCTTCCGACAACATTTTTTCCATTTCTTCTGCGTTTTTATTTTATTATTTCCCACAATTTGCACTTCACACAACACTTTGTTTTTAATGAAAAACAGTTTGATCACTCAATCACTCTTATACACTTCAAAAGTGTGCTTTTTTTTATTGTAATTTCTTAATTCTTCAATTAGTTGCATAATTAACTTCCCAAGTTTTGAATGAAAGAGGAACGTGCATGTAAGCCATTTAAGGACTAATGCATAAAGTAATTTCGAGAGAACTAAGACGGTGGTTGAAATTATGCACGAAATTATCAAAACTAAAACAAATTTAATTAATGGAACCAAATGACAGGGAAAAGAAGAATACCTGATAAGTTTACACCAAATAATGGAGGACAAAACGAACCAACATTCGGTCTGAAACTAGAGCGCAATCAAATACCTAACTGCATTGCTATAATATCAAAAATAAAACAAAATTCAGCAAAACCAACCGCTTACGGAGAGTAAAAAGCGAAAACTAACCGTGTGAAACTTGAGCGCAATCAAATGAAGAAAACAATCACAAATTCACAATCGCTAAACAACAAAATTACAATTGCAACCTAAATTAAATGAGAAATCATCAAATACCTAATTGTAACATCATAAACTAAACAAAATTCATCAAAACCAATAGCTTACAGAAACAACTGTGACTAAAGTTTTTATACCCATTATTATTCATCAAAAAATGATAGAGGCAATAGCTTGTAGCATTGGCGAGTCCCATTATTATTCATCAAAAACAACACTTCCATCTAAAGTTTTCGTTTGTTTCAATTTTTTAGCCAAATTATCCAACAAAAAGGCCATTTTTTTATTTCCATGAATTATACAAAGAAAGGTACCAAGAAGTTGAAATAATCCCCTATCCACTAAAAGATTAACTTTCTATGAAAATTTTCCCTCCAAATGTTCAATTCTATTTATGGAAACAATAAATAGTAATTTCTATAAAATTATATACAAATTGAATATAAATAATTCAAATACTGTAGTATTAATATTTTACAATTGTACGACATTATCAACAACTACGCAGTATAAGTATAATTATTAGCTTCGTAACGATATAATCATCAAGATTTATAAAATTATACTTCCCCGTCAAGTCCAAGCTACCCATATTCGTTTTTCGGAAGTTCAAGTCCAAGCTTACCATTTCCATTTACTCATTATATTAATATTAAACCTTATGTATTATATAAAAATGTCATAATTTACGCTACATTTAATAATAAACAAATAATTAACTTTTACACGTTTGTATATTTAATAATAAACAATCGGTTTCTAAAATACATAAACAGTTGAAATATATCGTGCAAGTATGCACGAAACTATACTAGTTATCTATTATCTATAAATAACTCTAAATTAATACGAAAAGATGATTAACTATATTGTAGAAAGCATAACTCAGCATAAATGACATACATTTGTGAACCACGATCAATTATATTACTTTGTAGCACAAAAAAGTACAGTGGTAGCTTTGTATCTTACTGAATCAGTTCAATTTTTTTGCAAATGTTCTTGTGAAATTACTGCACAAACATTTAATCAAGAAACCAAAACAAATAAATTAGTGAACCACCTAATAGGCTAATACTAATAAGTACTCAAATTCAATCAAAAAAATAATAAAGATCGAACTTTAATAAAAAAAACACCAAAAAATGAAGAGGTGAAGTGTTGAATTGTTCATACATTGAGAGAACAACCAATTGTTGTGACAGCAGTACACCCACAGTAAGGAAAAATCGAGTGCATGATATGCATTTGCTTGTACCATTCTTCAACCTCTTGATCCACAATGTACCATTCTCCACCAAATAGTCAATCAAACACACCAAAATTAGTATAAGTTAGCAAGAAACCACCATAAAAATCGTGTGCAAATATCATTGTTGTTGGGCATTGATTAATGAAGTTCAAATTCAAATACAATCCAAATAAATGCAAGTTATTTAAGTTATATAATTAAAATCACTGATGTCATTATTGTTGGAGTTCGGCCCGTCTCATCAACCTGGTGCAAGGCCAAGAATGTCAACCGCAGCTCCAATGCAGATGTAGTTGGTACCGAAATCGGAGGGGGGATGATCCAGTGAGTGCACCATGATACAAATTACCTCAAATACATGACATACATCAAACACATGACATGCCCAATTTATAGATTAATCTCACCTTTCTGGGATTACTAAATTGTTAGATCTAAACTACTCCCAACGCTTACTAACTGTCGCCTCCTAAGAACAAACCAAACTACAACCATCTTTCTGTAGACACCCACATTTGGCTGCTAGGTGTCTATAGCGGTTTCCAAAGGACACCCGATGATGATCGGACGCAAACATGCTTTAATATACTCGAATATGGGCTCAAAACCGTTATTTTCTGGCTTGGGCTTTTTATGGAGTACAAATCTCACAAAACTGACCTCAAATTCAAGCCTAGCGGGTCGTTTCCAATCAAATAAGACTAATTTGGGTCAAAATCAACACCGGAAATAAAACCGACTTTTTAGCGACCGGGTCAAACCCCGGTCAAAGCCGTTTCCGAGAATACAAAACAGTCATGCAAATATCAAGAATCCAACCCAAACACAAAATCTTCAAAATATTCCCGTCCAGCTGACCCACTCGGTCGAGTGTCAGCGCACTCGATCAAGTGGGCCTCCAAAAGGCCCACTGTCGCCTTCTAGCTGGGCCACTCGATTTAGTCCATCAAGGGACTCAATCATGTAACCCTAGACGGGGGTGGGGGAGCATTCCTATATATACACCCCTTTGCAACCTCTTTACACAACTTTCGAAACCCTACTTTTTACTCTATACACACATACAACTCTTCCACCCTAGCATCTAGTAAGCATCAAACCCTAAACCACCTAACTCAATCTACATAATCTCGAACTCACGTGCCTAAGCCACAACTAGACGAGCTCTATACCGAGAATACGAAGCATGTAGGTTGAGGGTGCATACAAACCCGATTTCTTCCCTTTTCTCTCTTCCCTTCTCTCGTCTTCTTTGTCTTTTTTTCGTTTTTTTTTTTTTTGCGTCTAATATCGATAATATCACTAGTATTAAGACATTAAAGTACTCGCTAATTCGTGTCGAATACAAAGGATGACGGAATAAGCAAATCTGAATACAAGGGTGTTTCACCGACGTGGCCGGTCGCTTATCCCGATACCCCGAGTATTTGATTGTTGAAGCGAATCAACATCAACAATAGCGTTTTTTTTTGTCGCGTCGTTAGTCACGTTTCATTATTCGCGTCGTCTTCATCATCGTTAATATCGCATTCATCAATTTCTAAATTTACTTCGAATCAAACACTTTTATTTAAGGTAAGTCGAAACCCGTTGATGCGGATCTGACATCACATAATCCGCAAGGATTCGTTACGATGTCGAGATGCGGAGGGAATCAAGTCCTTTTTAATTCAAGCAAATATAGAGCGTCGTTCTTTAGATTCGATACCAACTCAATAGTCGGATATCGTATCTAATCGAATTAGTCAATAAATTTAACTAACACAAATTTGTTGATGCTAAAATAGTTGTCACATAATTCAAAAGAATTAATTACGACACTATAAACGCGGAGATAATTTATTTCGTTTTAGTTTAATTGAAACGACTTACAACTGTTTTCTAGATTTCGCTCTAAGTATTCGATATTGATTCCATAATCAAATATCGGATATGACGAGTATTAAAATTCGAGTCGAGCACAAATCATGTAATATTTCTGCCCGACTTGACAAAGTTAACGATTTTCCAAAATCGAAGAGCAATCTCGAAATCTATAAAAAAATTGCGAAACGAACTCTTGTTCTTACAGGGGGCACTCGATCGAGTGCCTAGCCCCCTCGATCGAGTGGCACCCCAAAACCGAGGCAGAATGACTTTTTGAGGACCACTCGGTCGAGTCTCTCAATGACTCGATCGAGTGGCGACTCACTCGGTCGAGTCTCTTAGTGACTCGGTCGAGTAATACCTCAAATTCTGGGCAGAAAACTTTTTCTGAGGCACACTCGGTCGAGTCCTTCAATGACTCGATCAAGGTTCCTTTCATCACGTCAAAACGTGAGCCCTCAACATATTTCGAGCCTTGTCAAATATTTTTATGACTTCGGGCAACACGTGTCATTGTCTATCACGTGTCATACTACTTTTCAAAACCATACATCATGCCATTCAACGCTATCTATGCCATTCCATATTATTTACAAACCGTCATTATCGTTATCATCGTTACTAACTTGTTTGTTTCTATTTTGGTATTTTATTTCCGTTATTCGTTTTATTGTACTAAAATGAATCTCGCACGCTAAATACAACTATGACGTTAATTTTAGATGCGTTAAATCGACATAGACATTTATTCAAATATTCGCATGTTTAGTCAAAACAATGTTTGCATATCATCTCATCGTATTACTAACACACGTATTCGAAAGTTCAGCGATATCTTAGTAGAGGTCGCTAAGTGCGGGCGGGGTTGGGTGTTCTTTGTGAACTTCCCAACACGTATCCTCACCCCTTATTAAGAACCGTGGTTTCTGGATGTCCGAAACCATTGGCGCACGAGAGTCATTCAATACCCGATATCCGATAATGTCGGTATCGGTATCGCAATGCAAACGGACGAACCCCATAAAATCTGTAATCCGAATGGGCCGTATTTTGTACACGACACACTAAGATATAGAGTAGGTTCGAATGGGCTACTTGGTTTCCGTGTCATTTTTCTAAAACCGTCATTTCAAATATGCATCTTTTCAAAAATTATGAAAAAACTGAAATACCGTCCGTTTCGGGACCCGCTTTTCAAAATATTCAATTTTCAAAAACTCGAAATACTACCGAATTTAGGACTTATGATTTTACTCGAAATAGTCTATTTTCTAGCCGGCATGTTGCCCATTTCAAAATTCGAACTACCGATCCACCATTCGGTTTTCGAATTTTCAAAATTCAATTTCGATTTTCAAATCCTCGTGATGCCATTCCAGATTTTCAAATTTTCGAGATGCCATTTTTTTTTTCAAAATTACCGAGATGCCATTTTCGATTTTCAAATCTTCAAGATGCCGTTTTCGATTTTCAAATCTTCGGGATCTCATCTCCAATTTTCAAATTGTCGGAAATTCTTTTTTTTTTATATTCAAATTTTTAAAATTCCAAATATTCAACTTTTCAAAAAACCGGACCTATTGGCCCACTGCCAGGTTCTGGTCCGTCTTCTCAATTTCCAAAACTCAATCATTTTTTCAAAACCCTTCTTGTCCTTGAACCTACCGTAATTCTAGTGTCGGGTCTTGTCGTAAGTCGTCGAAGGTCATTAGCGTCGAAACTCCGTCGATCTTACGTCACGGGTTTCCCCCTATCTCAGTCCGCCTTAGTTGACTAAGGCATGGCCCACCTACGTAGGACATCCCCCTACCAAGGAAAGCTCGTTTACACACTCGAGTCCAAACTAGGAAGTCCCACGCGATCTTTCCCTCTACCAGGACGGTCCCCACCACCTTTCCTAAGGGAATTTCGCCCATCTTTCAATCCGTTAGTCAAGTCATCCTAATTCGAGAATCCTTTAACTTAAGGGTCTACCCTAATCACAGGGCCATCCTTATTCAAGTCATGTCGAGGGTCTCTAGCATCGAAACTCTGTCGAGCTTATACCACAAGTTTCTTCCCTTACTCCGTCTGCCTTTCCTTGAGGCCAAGTCAACCTTTTACAAGGCATAGCCCTATAACAAAAGGTTCGTGATCCTTACATCTAAGGGTCACTCGTCCAACACTCGAGTCTTAACACAACCTTCGATCCCACTCGGAGGCTACCCTTCAGCAGAGTGATCAATCATGGTTGCTCTAAGGGTCATGTCCTACACGTGTCCTCTCACGTACCTCACTTTCGAGTCACTTAGATGTCACACCATCTGAGTACAATCAGAGTCCTTAGTCTCACCTGGGGCTATTCTCCGACGGAGCGATTAATCACACAGTCACTCCGAGAATCGCACCCTACACATTTGTCTTAGGAGAGTCTAACCTGAGTCAAACTGGAGTCGTCTCTCCTCCCGCGCTATTTCTTATGCCTTGGCGTATTTAAGTTCCGAAGAAACTTTCCTTCTTACGCGGTATTCTTACAGATAGGCCACCGGTAACCAGACATAAGCACAAGATGCAAGAAGCTTTGGACAATTTGACAGCCTCATTGGCTAAGATTGAGGCCCAACTGACAGCTATCAAGTCAGACCAAATAGCTATTGCTATCCGGTTGAGCGCCATAGAACAAGGGACTCCTAATGGTGTGGCTGAAACTACTGGGCCTTTTGCTGAGCTGGTCAGCGCAGTTCGCAAACTGGAAGAACATGTCCACTTGTCAACTAACAACACTATCCACACGGAAAATGCCCGTGCCTATTCGCCCCTGAATGATGAACTGCCCGACAACCTCAACCTTACGGGCTTGCCAATGTTTGATGGGACCAAAGACCCGGTGCTTCACATCTGGGCCTTCAAGGAGTTCATGGCCGTCAAAGGAGTGAAATCGACCATGTTTAAGAACCTGTTTGCCTCTTCCCTTAAGAAGCATCCGAAAGCCTGATACTACATGCTAGACTCCAAGAAATACCCGACTTTGTAATCCCCTAGAAAATCTAACGCAATACAGTGGCGGAAACACTGTAGAGTTGGGATTAAAACACACTGACAAACTATATCTTATTAAAAGAAATGGTAAGTCGATACAAAGGCCACTTTTTACAAAAGGGCTAAATAGAAAATTCTCCAAATGGGTTATACAAATCCGTAAATTACATGATTAGAGAAAGAGTAGGATCCACGCTACTCGCTAGCTCACACCCAAAACCTAGCAGCAAATACCTGTCATGTTATAAACATAACAGCCACGTCAGTGGGGAGTAACTCGGACGTTCTCCCAACCATATTATATCATATGGAAAAATAATAGTATTATTATATCAAAATATTTAAAAAGAGAAAACATTAAAATGATATAATAAAAATAAGCTTTCGAAGATAACTTAAAGCACTTGCCAACCTGCAAGTCAAAATCAATCGATAATATAAATATTAAAAAAATGGCGTTATGGAAATTCGTTCAGTGTGCACAAGGCTAGACTTTCACTAGGATAATACTGGAAACTAGCTTCGAGAACTGTAGACTTAACTCATAACAGAATCCAGTCTCTAACTAGGCAACTCAACCATAACAGGACTGCGTGCAGCGAGGTCCTGGCTTAAGTAATGTACACCCCTCCTGGACACCAACCGTAATCCAGTTCAACCCGACGGCGACTTACACGATGCGATATCTAAGTTTAAGGTCAAAATATACACACTCCTGAGCACAAACCATGCTCAGTTCAACGACCAATGTGTCTCAACATAGACACACCAGCTTTATAGTTGATGGCAAAAACGTACATCCCAGACTATATTACTCTAACCCCACACTTCTCTTTATTCCATAACTCCAAAACAGTCATTATCGATAGTCAAAAGTAAATATAATCAATATAAATGATATGGATAAAAGGAATAACCATTTTATAATAAAAGGGAAACTTTCTATAGATAGGAACTTACTAATTTTAGAAACTTACTAAAATAGAAAGTCTTATAGAAAATACGTAAGTTATTAAAATAAGTGAAATGTATAAAAATAGCATTTCCAATGCAATTAACATTTTATTATTATCGTCGTTATCGCAACTTTAATATATATCTAAATTTGTTACTCAAAATATAAACAAAATATACTAAGTCAATATATAGTACTTTATAAATAATTAGGAAATCGAGTTAAAACTATAAATTTCAGAAAAGAGATGTTTTAAGAAAGACGATATCAAAATTAATTGAGTCAACTAGTTTTATAAATGAAATAAATTTTAGAAAGATTTCCAATTATTTTTAGCAAACAGCTTTTATTAATGAATAATACGAATTTTAATAAAAATAGTCAATTGTAAACAAATAAGAAATTATTAGTGAAAATGGTCTCGACTAAAAATATATTTAAAACAAAATCGACTATTTTCTCATTTATTAGTATAAATCGTAAAACGGAAATTAATTTATTAAACAAGTATACAAATCTCGATTATAATATAAAAATATGATTTTGAGTTAAAATTATAAATAGACGAAATATGACAAAAATATGAAATCGATATTATTTAGTTACTAGTGTCACGATAACCAACAAAATATTATAATTTATAGAATTATTAACGATTTATGAAACGATATCGAAAGTTATAAAAATAAAGAAAGGCATACGATTTAAAATTAATATAATTAGCAATAATATATAGCTAAAATAGAAAACCGAGGTTAAAATATTTACTACATACTACTACTCAAACATACGATATAAAATCGAGTAACGTCCTAAAGTTACCTTGTGTCGAAAAGATAACCTCTGATCGTCAAACAGCCCGAGCTCCAATCTCGAGTTCCAAAGTCGTCTTGAACACTCGTTCTAGTAAAGCTTCATACTCCAACGGTATCGGGAAAGAAACAGAAATAAAGGAATCGGATTAAGGATCGATAAAAGAATAGAGAAATGAACGAGCCACAAATCCGCAGGAAACAACGGCAGTCGAACAACAAACAACAACGAATGACGAAAACCGAAACAGAATGAAAACGAGCGAAGAAGACAGACAGGAGAAGACAGACAAACTCCGAGACAGAACGGACAGCAGTAGTATCAACCAATCAGGTGAAGAAAATCGTGTAGCTTAAGAGGACAAACGAATTAGCGCACGAAAAATGAAAAGAGAACGACACTGACGGAGTAAACAAAACGCAGCAGCAGAATCAGCGTGAGAAGAGAAAAGAAGAAAGGAAGAGAGGAACAAAACAGCCGCATCAACATTCGACACTAACACGAAGGAGAAAGAACAGCACAACGAATAGCAACCGTAGCATCGGAACGACATTGACAACCGCCATAAACAGCACTAAACAGATGACAATGGAGGCGAAACAGCAGCATAAACGGACAGCAGTAACGACATAGACAGAAGAAGAAGAAGAAGAAGAAGACCGAAAAGGCAGCAGCAGGAGTAGTTATAAGACGCATCAGCAGCAGCGCACAACAGAAAATGGAGAAGAAAACTAGCACCCGAAAACCCGAACAACAACAACTACGATGCACAAAAGCAGCAAACAGCATAGATGAAGAGAGGAACAGCAGCAGGCCAAGAAGAAGAAAACGAAGAAGACCGACATAGATGAAATCAACGAATAAACCGCATACTACAATAGCAGACAGCAGTAGCGAGAGTATAAGCAGCAGAAACCGAGGGAATAAAACAAGAGAAGAAGGAGAAAGGAGATTACCATGGACCAGCAGTTGCAGCCAGGAAAAAAAATGACAGCAGCAGCAGGAATAGCATCACAGCAGCAGCATAAATAGCATCACAGAACAACCCGGAAGCGGAAACCGAAACTAGAGAAACTAGGGAGAAGAAGGACGAAGAAAGAAAAGAAGATAAGAAGAAAAGGAAGAAAAATAGAGCAGCAGCAGTATCAGCATAACGCAACAGCGGCAGCAATAGCATAGCAGCAAGGAGACGCAGCAGCGGCAAGCAGCGCCGGAAACAACAGCAGCAGCGGCAGCAAAATATCAGAAAAAGAATACAGAGGGGAAAGGTGCGATGAAGATGAAGAAAAAAGAAAAAGAATGAAGGGAAAAGAAGTGGAGAAGGCTGGTTGAACAAGGATGAAACAGTGGGATGTATAAGGAAGGAAAAAGGGAATGAAGCGGTGGAGGAAGGTGTAATGCAAAGGAAGGGGTATGAATGACAGTAATAAGGGGGCCGAATTCAGAAATATGAAGGGTTGGATTCAACTCAACAAATAAGAAAAAGTGTCCGGATTCAGAAATGAATCAGGTAGGAAAATACGAATTAAACGAATCCCGTAACGATAAGTTGACTGACCCACGAATCGAATTAAAACGAGTTAAAAAGATTAATAAATAATCGGGTCGTCGAATAAAATGAGTAAATAAATCACTCGTGACAAAACGAAGCTCACAGAAATAAATAATTAGACGATCAAATAGTATATCCTGATAAATAATAAATTTTTGATAAAGTGAATTAAATTGATTTCTCGAGGAAAGAAAATAAATATTTTGACGAAACTTAAAATAAATGAGTTTCGAGCTAAATAAAAGAATTTTAGGAATTTGAAAATAAATATAGAAAATCGAGCTTAAAAATAAAAGAATTTAGAATTTTAATCATCAAAATAGATTTTCGATAAGAATTAAATTAAATGTGTAAAATAAATCGAAAAAGAATTAAAATATGTTTCCGAGATAAATAGAATTTTAGGAGTTTGAAACGATTGAACGATAAACGCGTTTTATAATAATTTTAAGAATTACGAGTTAAATCGCAAAAATAAAAATACGAACATAATTTTAATTTAATTTATAAAAATCAGGGGTGTTACAATCTTCCCCACTAAAAAGAAGTTTCGTCCTCGAAACTAACAAAAACATAATAATAGAGTGGAAAACAACGTATATCACTTGAACAAAATGAGAATGCTTAACTCGCATCACAATCTCGATTTTTTAAAATTTTACACTTCAAACGTTATATGAAATCTAAATCGAAGACAAGATTTATTTCAAGAAGGGTTGGGCTCAATTCCCAATGTTTGAAATCATTTAAATTAATAAAATCGTAAGTTAAAATTAGTTGATAAAATAATGACGATAAATAATATTTGTAAACGAACTCGAGGGTGAGAGTACTCAAATATTTTCAAAACATAGTAAAACGCTTTGATTAAGAATTTCGACAATATTTTGTTTTAAGATCAAACAAAAATTTGAGAAATCAAGTTTTGTGGTTAGTAAATAAGAATCGACTAAGTCGACCAACATTTTCAATAACAGATTTAATGTCCAACGACAATAAAACAAAATTTTAGACGCACGAAGTTTTTTTTTTCGAAAATTTAGAACTGTTTTATCTAATAGTCTCATAGAAATCAAAATATACGCAATTAAGAAGGTTTCCATAAAATCCTGATCACTTGAAAATCAAAATTAAGATTTTAAACAATTTCGAAATACTTTAAAATATATTATTTAGATCCTTGAAACGGGACCAGAAATAGAACAAAAACGAAATATAAAGTTTTGAAATTTATAACTCAAAATGTTAAAATTTCATAAAAGTCAATTTTTTATTTTTTTTTAAATTAGTCAACCTTTTCATAACATGAGTTCAAGAAAAAATAAAAATAAATAAAAGGGTAAACGGATAAATAGAGTTAAGGTCAACGACAAATCGAAACGAAAGTATTCAAACCCGATAAAGAAGTCAAAGGGATTGACCGAAGAAGAACTAGCAGGATTTAAGAAAAGCTAGCGGGAGGAACAAAATTGAGAGTCAAACGAAGCTCTCAAGGAATTACAGAAGAAGTTAACCATCTCGAGATTCCCAGTACGACTCCCACAACACGGGTTCCTAATTTCCATCAAGTAACGTTAAGTCCAAAATTAGGCACTAGGTGGTACTACTGGTCACAATCCCATAAATGCCTTACGTGATTATCCAGTCGTTCAATCGATACGGTACTAATCCACAATGCTCTAGAATCTAATCTTATTACTTAAAATTCCAACGATTATCAACAAACCCAAACTTGTAACGATAAAGCTCTTACATTCAAAGCTCCAAAGGTTTGAACTCGAGGTATACCCCAAAATTCCACGAGTAAGGAATACTAACAAGATCCACCAAATTTCATATCGTAACAACGAAACCACCAAATATTTATTAACTCAACGAAGTCACAAACTCGTTGGTCTAAGGGTTTTGAACTATAAATTCATCAAGATGATTCGCATTAAGTATTCCTCAAAACAACGCGATAAATCCAACCTCTAATTGTGCAATATGTCTCTCTTCTTCAACGATTTAATCCTTAATAAATACAGGTAATCTATGTCAACCAAAATTTCTAATGATATTAATCAAAACCTTCGACGGTACCACAACACTCAGGTTAACACTTTAAACAATGCTCTATGATCCCAAATATTCACGATGCATCCATTAAATACGCATTAGGTAAAAATCTCCAAAGTAATATTATCAGTTGTATTTAATTCAGTTCTAGGTTAGGTACTAGGTATCCATCAAATATGATGTACTCTTACTACTTCAAAGTATATTCAACTCTAAGTACTCCAAAATAATCAAAGTAACCTATAACCCAAGGTTCAGGGTCTAAAGTATCATCCTAATTCCTATAATCAACAATTTGTCATTCAAATCAATCCTCAAGAATTTATTACTTGCTTAGAAGGTAGGGTAGACTCACAATCCTCAAACCAGGTAACAAGGGTTTACTAAACATCAAACATCTATAATACGAGGTTCAGTAAGACAGAAACCGGTACCAAAGAACCTCAAGAGGAGGATGGTAGAATAGAAGAATAGAACAAGGATTCACCAAGAGAATGAAGATGAGAATTTATAAGAGAGGAATTGAAAAAGTCAGAAGCAGGAAGAAAAGAATCAATGATTCTGGATAAAGACCTAAAACGAGAAGGAAAAGTTCGGACCTCTAAGGTTTACGAGGGAACTAAAAGGATTACATCATCTTCTTGCAGAGGAACGAGAACGCAAGTCTTGGGTCACTCAATCTGGATCTAATGCAGCATCATGGGACATGAATCCACTCTTGATCATCTAACCTGTAGCTTGATCAAACCAAATCTGGGCTGAAGGGTCGCCATTGTATCTTCCTTGTAGCACAAAGTCGTCCACTCGAATTAACAGGCGTTGAGAGTTCTAAGCAGGTCTTGTCCCGATCAGGAGCAGCATCTCTTCAGCATCTTGTTCATTCATATTCTTCCAGACAAAAGCAACAAATATTCAATGCTAATCATTGAGTTACAAGAACATATAAACCTAACAGTTAAGTTCTTATTTCGGTTTCTACCCATCTCTCAAAAATACTTCTTTAAGGTTCAAATCATTTACTGGTATTTTTCCTAGAATCAGGTGTAAGCGTCGGGAGCAACAATGCTCTGATACCAACTGTAATCCCCTAGAAAATCTAACGCAATACAGTGGCGGAAACACTGTAGAGTTGGGATTAAAACACACTGACAAACTATATCTTATTAAAAGAAATGGTAAGTCGATACAAAGGCCACTTTTTACAAAAGGGCTAAATAGAAAATTCTCCAAATGGGTTATACAAATCCGTAAATTACATGATTAGAGAAAGAGTAGGATCCACGCTACTCGCTAGCTCACACCCAAAACCTAGCAGCAAATACCTGTCATGTTATAAACATAACAGCCACGTCAGTGGGGAGTAACTCGGACGTTCTCCCAGCCATATTATATCATATGGAAAAATAATAGTATTATTATATCAAAATATTTAAAAAGAGAAAACATTAAAATGATATAATAAAAATAAGCTTTCGAAGATAACTTAAAGCACTTGCCAACCTGCAAGTCAAAATCAATCGATAATATAAATATTCCAAAAATGGCGTTATGGAAATTTGATCGGTGTGCACAAGGCTAGACTTTCACTAGGATAATACTGGAAACTAGCTTCGAGAACTGTAGACTTAACTCATAACAGAATCCAGTCTCTAACTAGGCAACTCAACCATAACAGGACTGCGTGCAGCGAGGTCCTGGCTTAAGTAATGTACACCCCTCCTGGACACCAACCGTAATCCAGTTCAACCCGACGGCGACTTACACGATGCGATATCTAAGTTTAAGGTCAAAATATACACACTCCTGAGCACAAACCATGCTCAGTTCAACGACCAATGTGTCTCAACATAGACACACCAGCTTTATAGTTGATGGCAAAAACGTACATCCCAGACTATATTACTCTAACCCCACACTTCTCTTTATTCCATAACTCCAAAACAGTCATTATCGATAGTCAAAAGTAAATATAATCAATATAAATGATATGGATAAAAGGAATAACCATTTTATAATAAAAGGGAAACTTTCTATAGATAGGAACTTACTAATTTTGAAACTTACTAAAATAGAAAGTCTTATAGAAAATACGTAAGTTATTAAAATAAGTGAAATGTATAAAAATAGCATTTCCAATGCAATTAACATTTTATTATTATCGTCGTTATCGCAACTTTAATATATATCTAAATTTGTTACTCAAAATATAAACAAAATATACTAAGTCAATATATAGTACTTTATAAATAATTAGGAAATCGAGTTAAAACTATAAATTTCAGAAAAGAGATGTTTTAAGAAAGACGATATCAAAATTAATTGAGTCAACTAGTTTTATTAATGAAATAAATTTTAGAAAGATTTCCAATTATTTTTAGCAAACAGCTTTTATTAATGAATAATACGAATTTTAATAAAAATAGTCAATTGTAAACAAATAAGAAATTATTAGTGAAAATGGTCTCGACTAAAAATATATTTAAAACAAAATCGACTATTTTCTCATTTATTAGTATAAATCGTAAAACGGAAATTAATTTATTAAACAAGTATACAAATCTCGATTATAATATAAAAATATGATTTTGAGTTAAAATTATAAATAGACGAAATATGACAAAAATATGAAATCGATATTATTTAGTTACTAGTGTCACGATAACCAACAAAATATTATAATTTATAGAATTATTAACGATTTATGAAACGATATCGAAAGTTATAAAAATATAGAAAGGCATACGATTTAAAATTAATATAATTAGCAATAATATATAGCTAAAATAGAAAACCGAGGTTAAAATATTTACTACATACTACTACTCAAACATACGATATAAAATCGAGTAACGTCCTAAAGTTACCTTGTGTCGAAAAGATAACCTCTGATCGTCAAACAGCCCGAGCTCCAATCTCGAGTTCCAAAGTCGTCTTGAACACTCGTTCTAGTAAAGCTTCATACTCCAACGGTATCGGGAAAGAAACAGAAATAAAGGAATCGGATTAAGGATCGATAAAAGAATAGAGAAATGAACGAGCCACAAATCCGCAGGAAACAACGGCAGTCGAACAACAAACAACAACGAATGATGAAAACCGAAACAGAATGAAAACGAGCGAAGAAGACAGACAGGAGAAGACAGACAAACTCCGAGACAGAACGGACAGCAGTAGTATCAACCAATCAGGTGAAGAAAATTGTGTAGCTTAAGAGGACAAACGAATTAGCGCACGAAAAATGAAAAGAGAACGACACTGACGGAGTAAACAAAACGCAGCAGCAGAATCAGCGTGAGAAGAGAAAAGAAGAAAGGAAGAGAGGAACAAAACAGCCGCATCAACATTCGACACTAACACGAAGGAGAAAGAACAGCACAACGAATAGCAACCGTAGCATCGGAACGACATTGACAACCGCCATAAACAGCACTAAACAGATGACAATGGAGGCGAAACAGCAGCATAAACGGACAGCAGTAACGACATAGACAGAAGAAGAAGAAGAAGAAGAAGACCGAAAAGGCAGCAGCAGGAGTAGTTATAAGACGCATCAGCAGCAGCGCACAACAGAAAATGGAGAAGAAAACTAGCACCCGAAAACCCGAACAACAACAACTACGATGCACAAAAGCAGCAAACAGCATAGATGAAGAGAGGAACAGCAGCAGGCCAAGAAGAAGAAAACGAAGAAGACCGACATAGATGAAATCAACGAATAAACCGCATACTACAATAGCAGACAGCAGTAGCGAGAGTATAAGCAGCAGAAACCGAGGGAATAAAACAAGAGAAGAAGGAGAAAGGAGATTACCATGGACCAGCAGTTGCAGCCAGGAAAAAAAATGACAGCAGCAGCAGGAATAGCATCACAGCAGCAGCATAAATAGCATCACAGAACAACCCGGAAGCGGAAACCGAAACTAGAGAAACTAGGGAGAAGAAGGACGAAGAAAGAAAAGAAGATAAGAAGAAAAGGAAGAAAAATAGAGCAGCAGCAGTATCAGCATAACGCAACAGCGGCAGCAATAGCATAGCAGCAAGGAGACGCAGCAGCGGCAAGCAGCGCCGGAAACAACAGCAGCAGCGGCAGCAAAATATCAGAAAAAGAATACAGAGGGGAAAGGTGCGATGAAGATGAAGAAAAAAGAAAAAGAATGAAGGGAAAAGAAGTGGAGAAGGCTGGTTGAACAAGGATGAAACGGTGGGATGTATAAGGAAGGAAAAAGGGAATGAGGCGGTGGAGGAAGGTGTAATGCAAAGGAAGGGGTATGAATGACAGTAATAAGGGGGCCGAATTCAGAAATATGAAGGGTTGGATTCAACTCAACAAATAAGAAAAAGTGTCCGGATTCAGAAATGAATCAGGTAGGAAAATACGAATTAAACGAATCCCGTAACGATAAGTTGACTGACCCACGAATCGAATTAAAACGAGTTAAAAAGATTAATAAATAATCGGGCCGTCGAATAAAATGAGTAAATAAATCACTCGAGACAAAACGAAGCTCACAGAAATAAATAATTAGACGATCAAATAGTATATCCTGATAAATAATAAATTTTCGATAAAGTGAATTAAATTGATTTCTCGAGGAAAGAAAATAAATATTTTGACGAAACTTAAAATAAATGAGTTTCGAGCTAAATAAAAGAATTTTAGGAATTTGAAAATAAATATAGAAAATCGAGCTTAAAAATAAAAGAATTTAGAATTTTAATCGTCGAAATAGATTTTCGATAAGAATTAAATTAAATGTGTAAAATAAATCGAAAAAGAATTAAAATATGTTTCCGAGATAAATAGAATTTTAGGAGTTTGAAACGATTGAACGATAAACGCGTTTTATAATAATTTTAAGAATTACGAGTTAAATCGCAAAAATAAAAATACGAACATAATTTTAATTTAATTTATAAAAATCAGGGGTGTTACAGACTTGGGATGACGTGGCAACAGAATTCGCTCGGAATTACGCCGATAATACCGAGATCCAAACTACGATGCGTACTCTGGAGGTTATGGCCCAATAGCCCAAAGAAGGTTTCACCAAGTACCTTCAAAGGTGGAGGGCCGAAAGTGTGAAGTTGGTAGACAAGCCCAACGAGAAGACACTAGTGGAGGCTTTCATCAACAACCTACTACCTTCCTACCGCGTCCATCTTAGGTATGCCGGCATTTCAAACTTTGCGGTGCTTACCGAAATGGGCATTAGGATTGAAGACGATCTTCGACATAATGAAGATCTGGGTGAAGCTTCTACTGAAGGCTATACTGGACATCAACCCGAGTCATTAGAAGCCGACGACTAATGACAACATCATCCGAGAGTCCGGATTTGATTTAAGTCCGAGTCCGAGTCTAGGATGTGCTATTTCTTCCAAAGTCAAAGTCAAAGTCAGAGTCAGTTGTATTCTGTCCTCTTTTTTCAAAATTCAATAAAATAAGCTTTTCTATTTCTCATATATACTTTCCTTATGTGTTTCCGAGAACATGATGAACACCGTCATACACTCTGAGCACACTGACTATTATAGGCACATCTATAATGACTGCAGAAAATCGAGACCCGTGTTTTCCTTTACCCACAAAACTACCCTTAGCAGCAGCTGTATCGAATCCTATGACAAATCTAGATAGTCTTCTAGTTTGGGTTCAAGACGAGAGGCAAGCCTATTTCCCACAATAAACACCCCTCCAATAAAAGGGACCAATCCCCACCTCAAGTGTTAGTTTCACCAACCAAAAAAAAAAACTGGGCGAAAAAAATCAAAAGTCCAAAAAAAAAACTGGACAAAAAATCAAAAGTCCAAGGAAAAAGCAAAAGGCCAAAACAAAAGAGCTGGCCATGATCAAAAAGAATTCTCAACATCCTCTGACCCGATACGGTCAATCCCACGACTGGGGCTAAGAGGTTAACCCAAAAAAACATGTCCACGTTTAGCGGTCAACTCAAATGAAAGTCCCTTAACGGGGGTACGGTCTCTTCAAGAATCATCAAAACCCATACCATCAAATAGGGGAGAAACAATTAAGTTGGTTAGCTAAAACCACATTTAGCCTTCCCTCATTACAACCCTCAAGACCTTCTCGAGACCTAGGCTAAGAGACAGCCCGGAATTTTGAGGATTCAAGCTCCATAGGATACACCTTAACCATTAGGGCCAGACATGGAAATCAGATCCCGCATTATCAAACCTACCCCGATCGAAGTTCGAGTCATTTTTTACTCGACTTCCCCCTTACTTTCCTATTACATTGCAATACCTTACCCACGAAGCCTTAGCTCCAAAAAATCGAGCTCCAGATTTCGAATCATCAATGCCACTTACTTCCTAGCACCGCATTTCCAAAAACATCCAATCCAGTTACCATCCCCAAACACGGGAATTCAACCTGCGGTCAGCATAGAACATGCCCAAATAGTTCACACCACCTCTGGGGGCTACCCCGGAGAACGCTCACAGCCACAGGATCAACATCCTAACCATTCTAGCCCTCTAATCACGACATCATTGGGAATGCACCTAGCCTACACCATCGCTATGGCTAGTTACACACAAAGCCCTATTAAACTAGGCACCATAACATATCTTCCAATCCATTGAACTACGGCATGGTTTGATTTCACTACACGTGAATACGTAGGCAGCCTTTCAACAGAGGCACAACCACCCACATTGACACATATTCAAAAAGCACCATTATTCCGGTCACGACACTGTCATGTTCTCAGCAGCAAGCTTTGTCATCCTGGGGGCTTCTTTTAGACAGAAGACCGCCATCCACTTACAAAATCCAAAAGACTTTCAAAATCTAGCCACCTTTCTATAGTGTGTCCTAGTACTCGGCTCAGTCAAAGACCATAATTTGTCAGGGACTGGATGTTGCACCCTACCTTGGGAGTATACCCCGAAACAAAAAAAATCCAAAAGAGCACCAGTCTACGACATTGCTACTACTAAGCCCTGTCATACGGAAACAGTCTCGTTCCGAGGATTTGACCATATTGTCACTCGCCTAGGCTACGGAATAGCGCAACTTAAGAGTCTTGTCATCCTAGGTGGCCCATCCCTTACCGAGTCACGGTCCAACTCCTCGAGAGTCCAGTCGTGTCTGTCAACTCGTCTTGTCGCGTCCAAAGTCGAGTCTGTCGGTAGGCCTCTCTCTTCAAATTCTCATTTCAAAATTTGCAAAACTTAGCCATTTGAAAAAATCCTTTTCGACAAGGTCAAATATCAGTCCATTTAAACTGCAAATTTCTTTTCTACCCCTTTCCATTTTCAAAACCTAGCACGTTAGTTGCTTTCAGGATTTCGATTTCAAAAGCTAAGCAAAAATTACTTTCCTCAGCGCAAGTCAGTGGATAGATGCTAACTGCATTTCCTATATGCTGTCTTGCTATCTGCTATATTTGCTATTTTCTGTTTACATATCTAAACATTTCAGGTACCAGCTTGGCTTCCCAACGGAACATCAAGTTTTTATTCCTCAGCGTGAGTCGGAGGCCTGCGCAAACTCACTAAACTCCCCAGCGGAAGGCCCAAGGTGGCATTTCTCCTAAAAAAACACGGGATGTGCCAACATATATGTACACCCAGGGCTTCTTAGGCAAGCTCCCGCGTAATTCTGAGTTGGGATGTGTCTGCAAACGGACACACCCAGAGCTTCTTAGGCAAGCTCCCGCGCAGCTCCAAGATGGGATGTACCCACATATAGGCACACCCAGGACTTACACAACAATTCCGAATCCCCACGGAGTTATTAGCATCAACTCAGGTATAATTTCTGTCTTATGGCTGGTGAGCCCTCCACGTAAGTCTAACGGACTATAAACGGCCCGACCAAAAGTCTACCAGGTCTTAATCCTCGATTGGCCTGGTAGCAACTCTGACTTTCGCCTTGTCCAAGCCTTAGTCGGAGTGGGGGTCTGTAGACACCCACATTTGGCTGCTAGGTGTCCATAGCGGTTGCCAAAAAACACCCGATGATGATCGGACGCAAACATGCTTTAATATACTCGAATATGGGCTCAAAACCGTTAGTTTCTGGCTTGGATTTTTTACGGAGTACAAATCTCACAAAACTGACCTCAAATTCAAGCCTAGTGGGTCGTTTCCAATCAAATAAGACTAATTTGGGTCAAAATCGACACCGGAAATAAAACTGACTTTTTAGCGACCAGGTCAAACCCCGGTCAAAGCCTTTTCCGAGAATACAAAAAAGTCATGCAAATATCAAGAATCCAACCCAAACACAAAATCTTCAAAATATTCCCGTCCAGCTGACCCACTCGGTCGAGTGTCAGCCCACTCGATCGAGTGGGCCTCCAAAAGGCCCACTGTCGCCTTCTAGCTGGGCCAATCGATCGAGTCCATCAGAGCACTCGATCGAGTAACCCTAGACGGGGGTGGGGGATCATTCCAATACACACCCCTTTGCAACCTCTTTACACAACTTTCGAAACCCTAATTTTTACTCTATACACACATACAACTCTTCTACCCTAGCATCTAGTAAGCATCAAACCCTAAACCACCATAACTCCATCTACATAATCTCGAACTCACGTGCCTAAGCCACAACTAGACGAGTCCTATACCGAGAATACGAAGCATGTAGGATGAGGGTGCATACAAACCCGATTTCTTCCCTTTTCTCTCTTCTCTTTTCTCGTCTTCTTTGTCATTTTTTCGTTCTTTTTTTTTTGCTTATAATATCGATAATATCACTAGTATTAAGACATTAAAGTACTCGCTAATTCGTGTCGAAAACAAAGGATGATGGAATAAGGAAATCCGAATACAAGGGTGTTTCACCCGACGTGGCCGGTCGCTTATCCCGACACCCCGAGTATTTTATTGTTGAAGCGAATCAACATCAACAATAGCGTTTTTTATTTTGTCGCGTCGTTAGTCACGTTTCATTATTCGCATCGTCGTCATCATCGTTAATATTGCATTCATCAATTTCTAAATTTTCTTGGAATCAAACACTTTTATTTAAGTTAAGTCGAAACCCGTTGATGCAGATCTGACATCATTCACATCACATAATCCGCAAGGATTCCTTACGATGTCGAGATGCGGAGGGAATCAAGTCCTTTTGAATTCAAGCAAATATAGAGCGTCGTTCTTTAGATTCGATACCAACTCAATAGTCGGATATCGTATCTAATCGAATTAGTCAATAAATTTAACTAACACGAATTTGTTGATGCTAAAATAGTTGTCACATAATTCGAAAGAATTAATTACGACACTATAACGCGGAGATAGCTTATTTCGTTTTAGTTTAATTTAAAAGACTTACAACATCTTTTCTAGACTTCGCTCTAAG
Source organism: Agrostemma githago (assembly GCA_958450325.1). Lineage (NCBI taxonomy): Eukaryota > Viridiplantae > Streptophyta > Magnoliopsida > Caryophyllales > Caryophyllaceae > Agrostemma > Agrostemma githago. Next base: position 25,295,660 of record OY288243.1, on the reverse strand, counting down.
TATTCGATATTGATTCCATAATCAAATATCGGATACGACGAGTATTAAAATTCGAGTCGAGCACAAATCATGTAATATTTATGCCCGACTTGATAAAGTTAACGATTTTCCAAAATCGAAGAGCAATCTCGAAATCTATAACAAATTGCGAAACGAATGCCTAGCCCACTCGATCGAGTGGCACCCCAAAACCGAGGCAGAATGACTTTTTGAGGACCACTCGGTCGAGTCTCTCAATGACTCGATCGAGTGGCGACTCACTCGGTCGAGTCTCTTAGCGACTCGGTCGAGTAATACCTCAAATTCTGGGCAGAAAACGTTTTCCGAGGCACACTCCGTCGAGTCCTTCAATGACTCGATCAAGTGTCCTTTCATCACGTCAAAACGTGAGCCCTCAACATATTTCGAACCTTGTCAAATATTTTTATGAATTCGGTCAACACGTGTCATTGTCTATCACGTGTCATACTACTTTTCAAAACCATACATCATGTCATTCAACGCTATCTATGCCATTCCATATTATTTACAAACCGTCATTATCGTTATCATCGTTACTAACTTGTTTGTTTCTATTTTGGTATTTTATTTCCGTTATTCGTTTTATTGTACTAAAATGAATCTCTCACGCTAAAAACAACTATGACGTTAACTTTAGATGCGTTAAATCGACATAGACATTTATTCAAATATTCGCATGTTTAGTCAAAACAATGTTTGCATATCATCTCATCGTATTACTTACACACGTATTCGAAAGTTAAGCGATATCTTAGTAGAGGCCGCTAAGTGCGGGCGGGGTTGGGAATTCTTTGTGAACTTCCCAACACGTACCCTCACCCCTTACTTAGAACCGTGGTTTCCGGATGTCCGAAACCATTGGCGCACGAAAGTCATTCAATACACGATATCCGATAATGTCGGTATCCGCATCGCAATGCAAAGGGACGAACCTCATAAAATTTGAGATCCGAATGGGCCGTATTTTGAACACGGCCCACTAAGATATAGAGTGGGTTCGAATGGTCCCGAACTCCCATAAAATTCGGTGGCGACTCTACTTCGATTTAAATTTCAATTCGACCCATCTCACATAAGATTCTTTCGCCTCCCCAAACCCGGGCGTGGCCGCGTCGGGGTGGACCTATGTCATGTCCACACTTTCACATCACACATGAAACACAAAGTTATAGCTAATTCAGAGTGGTTTGAAAAAACCCAATGCTCAAATTCTTCAAAAATTATGCAATTTTCATGGCTTGAACGAAACAAAGCAACTTTTGAGTCATATCATAACATCAAACCAACCAAATAAGAGATCAAACAACTATGATTTCACAAAAATCAAAGAACTTTGAATTAAAACTAACAAAATAAAGAAGGAGCATACTAAACTCGACAATGAAGAACAATGACATGATTAGGGAAGAAAAAATGGTGATAATACCACCAAAAAAAGTTCTCTGGTAGAAATCCTCGTTCATGTATGCATCCAAATCTGGAAGCTTTTGATCAAAACTCTCCATTTGTCATCCTACCCGCCAAATTAAACCCCTAAATCTTCAAACCAATTTAATCAATTGCAAATCCCACAAATCAATTTACAAATACAATCAACCTCGTACTCGAAACCTGCACAAAAATATCGAAATCAGACTCAAACGTAACAAAAGGAGCAATGTTTTTGCGGGCAAACAGAGATTAATAAAAAAGAAACAACTAATTAGAATAGCACAAACTTAACAACACTCTCTAAAATTTCAAAACCTCTTGAAGGTGTCATGTGTTCAACCGGATGCCTTCCTACCTTCATTCTTATGAACGATCGATTCTTGAATTTCTCAACCGCATTTCAGATTTGGAGTTGACAGAAAAAATAAAATAAAATGATGGCAAATTTCACAAACAAAGCAGTAGAACTTTCAACTCATCAAATCAAATCAAATAAATTTCAAACGGAAGCTGAGAAATCAAACCTTGTCGCCAGAGTTCACGGGGATTCAACTTAAGCAACATGGCCAACTCGCGATTGAGAAGATCACCAACTCGTTGCGAGTCCTGCGACTAAACGATATCGAAACCACCTTCATCCGCACCAAGACCAATCGCAACAACTTCATCTTGAGGCATGTAATTCACGAAATCACCCTTGTTGGACAACCAAATGCCGTCATCCCCCAAGTGAAGCCTATTTCCTTGATGAGGGTTAGGAATTGATTGATTGCGAAGAGAAGATAAGAGGGTGGTCCAACTTATTCACCCTTCCAGGAGAATTTTTTGAGGAGAGTGATTGTGAGAAATGTACAACAATGGTGAATTTTGAGAGAGTAATTTGGGGAAATTAATGAGACAAAAAATTATACAGAGTAGGATCTAAAGGGAGACGGGTGAGAACTAAGAAAGGGTGTTGTATTGTGGGAAGTTGACGGTTTCTAAATTCCTCCCAAATCGCTAATGGTGGGGAGTTGGTGACGGTTGCCTATAATCAATCTGTTATTTGCTTTTAACTTCCTTCTATGTGACAAATGAGACGATTTTCAACTGATTTTGTATACTTTACATATGCCACATCGGATCCACATCATAATCCTAGTCACAATCCTAGGTGACTCAATGTGAGACCTCTAAATGTTACAGCTTTATATAATAAAGGATTATTTATTACTATAATATAAGAAATACGTACGTATTTAATTGCAGAACATTGTTAATTATAATACATCGATAATTATAATAGAACATCGTTAATATTGATAATTTTAATTTATTTAATTACTCGATGTAGACACCCGCATTTTGCATGCTATGTCTATAGTAGTCTCCAAAAAAACACCTGATGATGATCGGACGTTAACATGCATCAATACGCTCGAATACGGACTCGGAATCTATAGTATCCAACGTGAGCACTTATCGGAGTACAAATATCTCAAACCGACCTCATATCCAGACTCAGTGGGTCGTTTCCAATCAAATAAAGCTACTTTGAGCGAAAACCGCCACTGAGGGCAAAACCATCTTTTGTCAACCGAGTCAAACCCGGTCAAAGTCGAAACCCAAAAACAAAGCAAGCCATAAAGGCGTCCAAGTACACAATCAATCCGGTTGTGATGTTCATCCGAGGGTTTGTCTTCTAGGTGACCTAGGCGAGAGTCTATGCTGTTTACGGATGCGTTCACCGTGATGGCAGTGGCTTGTAAGTCCCGGATTAGGTCAGCTAGGGCTCCTATGGTGTTGTCTGCGGATTGTCCGGCGTTATCCCCACTGTGGTTGCTTGCGTCTACGCTTGAATCCCTCGTAATGACTGTGAAAATGTAATGCTAATGAGGACAAGTCTTCTAGACAATTTAAGGACTCGAGGAATGCTCGTAATTGAGCGACACGGAAATGAGATTATCCTTGACCCGTGTATGTGGTCATTGGCTTAGGGACTCAGGTGCTTTAGACTCTAAGTGCCTTCGGCGAAACGCCTAATGAACCTTTAAGTCTCTACAACGAGACGATTTGACACAAACCTCGGTGGTGAGGTTTAAAGAGGACTTCTCGAAATGAGACGACCCAAAATGTAAGACCTCGAGTAGAGGCGATCCTAGTAACTAACATAGACAGTTAAACAAACGGTTGTACAACGTAATTGGTTGATCGCGATCCCGGCTCAGGATCAAAGAATTTTGATATAAGCTTCTTCCGAAAAAGGCCAGTTTTGCAATTTTTTTTAAAAGGAAGGTTTGTAGAAATAGTGTAACGATGGCGGGTCGACATCATCGTGATGTGGAAGTGCGTTGCTATGTGTGTGCATCGGGAATCCGGTGATGACAAAATGTAAACGTTTATTTTGAAAGGAGCACGGTTCTTTAGGGGAACCGGTTTTGAAAATGATTACGTGATGCTTTTATCAAAACTACTATTAATTGGCTAGTTTGATACATGTGGTGTACGTGATGCTCGTGGTAGAGCGTGAAGTCTAATGAGAATGTTCTTAAAAGTGTGACCAAATCCTTACTGAGGGATTTAGGTGGTGAATAGTGTTTTAGAACACTTTTGTTCCTTTTTTAAAAGAACTCTTAAAACTAGTAACCCACGTTCGTTGGTTGCGTTAACTAGAATTTAACGGTGGAAGGGTGCATTGTAAAAAAATGTTTTGAAAGTGTGATCATTTTTTGAGTTCCTCGACTTCATTAATTGAAGCTTTGGTTGTCTTGACGGATTGCGTGGAAAAAAAAATCTTTTTTTTTGAAATGAAATGTAACCGTTTGGTGCACCTTGATTCCATTGATCGGCATTTTTTTAAAACGGAATTGGGTGCGGTTGAATATGTTGGCGTGGTTGAGTCAAGATTTTTAGTGTTTTATTTGGGTTGTTTGCAAACACGCTACACATAACTAAGAATGTATACACTCATGCAGGATGCAGACACGGTTAGGTTAGGTTAGGCTACCGCCCACGAATAGTCCTTACTTAGGCAATGAAAGATCATCTAGGGAGACGAGTGTCATGCCGTCCGTTCGGAGCTATCCGCTTATTAATCCTGCGGGTTACGCGTTAGGCGGCCGGAGCGTCAACCGAGGATCTCTCCGCGCGTCCGTAAAGATCTTACCGCGAAGAGGTCGATTGGTCGTGATATCGGTTAGGTTGAGCTCTTTAGGGCAAAAACCTGTAGTCACCACAACTAGGAACTAAGAAATAAGCTTCACCGACCTTGTTCAAGTTACACCACCACTGGAAGCTTGTTTCCAAATCCCCAGCGGAGTCGCGAAACTGTCTCAAACCTTGATTCGGATGACGATCCGGACTTGTACTAGACGGGTGCGGGCACCCGTGTTTCCGTTGGAATTGATCGAGTCGTGGTTGTAAATGTTTAAACGCCGATATGCTTGGTAAGGCGACCTTTTTAGTGAACCGAATTCGTTGCCGATTTATGGAGTCGCCACGGAGTCAATTATGGGGACTCGAAAACCGTTCAAGTCAAGTTTGATCCCTTGCCGGCCCAAAGTTGAGTGGCACGGGACCTAAGGATAAAGACTTGTACCCTTAAACACTCCATGCCAGGAATGACTATCATTGCCAATGGTTTCGGACATCCGGAAACCGTCGATTCTGAGTAAGGGGTGAGGGTACGTATTGAGAAGCCAACATCCGATAGATGTCAACACCCAATCCCGCTCGCACTATAGAGGCCTCTACTAATCAATCGAAGGCCTGATAACCTAGTTCTTTTGTTGTAGCGAAATGCTGCAACATCCATTATTTTAACCCTATGCCTTTTACTATGTCGGTTGTTTAAGGACAAGTAAGTATTGTCGTCATTCAGGTGTCAAGCAGGCCATGAAAAGATGCACGTAGGAGACTAGAGAGTACTAGTATTATACGTATTAGCAAATCAGTTTTAACGTGATAATACGGATATTAGTCATTCTCGTGGTATACCTTACCTGGTATTCTGCTTAAGATGCGTCGGTTTGGTATTAATAGAGATGCGTCGAACCTAATAGGGCGAGCACCTGGACTAATACGGAACCCGACCATCACTTTGTTCAATTTTAGTTATTTTATGTTTTGAGTTCCATGTTAGGTGATTTAGCGTTCGATTATAAGGTCATAAAGCAATAAATCGTACGAAAAACTGTAAATGTGAATGTAAGTAAATCACATTGTGAGGATTTGCACCCTCGAAATATACACTAAACGGGACTCGATGCATAGATAGTTGAGAACGGATCTCGGAATTACTCGGGTCTATTTAGTGTGTTTTAGTATTTGTGATTGTGTGGACATGACGTAGGTCTACTCCGAGGTGGCCACGCGCGGGTTTGGGTAGACGAATGAATCTCATGGTAAGATTGTTCTTGGATCGAAATTTAAATCGAAGTTGGAGTCGCCCCCGAATTTTATGGGAATTCGGACCCGTTCGAACTCACTCTACACTTAGGCGTTTTGTGTAACAAACCCGTCCCGCTTTTGGTGCTAGAGCTTGTGAGTTCGGCCCTTTGCATAACGATACTGATGCCAAGTTATCGGATATCGTGCATCGAATGACTCTCGTGCGCCTAAGGTTTCGGACATCCGGAAACCAAGGTTCTTAGTAAGGGGTGAGGGTACATGTTGGGAAGCCCACAAAGGACACCCAACCCCGCCCGCTCTTTAGCGGCCTCTACTAAGATATCATTCGTGTTCGTGTACGCACATTAGTAAAATGACTAAATGTTATGCAAACAACATTTTCGGACAAACATGCGAATTATATGTGAGCTAAGTCATTTTAATGCATCAAAACTTGAGTTGAATCATTTAGCATGCGAGGTTCATTTATAACATACACGGGCGGAAATACTACCCGGACAAAAAACGAGCAAAAATAATAAGCAATAATAATGGATATGTAATTAAATTAAATGAATAAAATGAGACGATGCATGGTTTTAGAAAAAGGGACGCGTGATGGCCTTTACACGCGGCGACCAAAGTTGTAAAAAAAGATGAGGCTCGGATGATGCTTTGAAGCTCTCGGTTTTTTGAACAAAGAAGTCCACTCGATCGAGTCATGGCAGAAACTCGATCGAGTGCCCTTCTAAGAGGCACTATGCCTGTTTTTTCGGGTGCTACTCGATCGAGTGCCCCCTGTACGAGTTGTTGCTCGTTTCGAAAAGGTGATAATTTCGAAATTGGTGATTTGTTTAAAACCGATTGTCAACCGACTCGAATATAAATATGGCATGATTTATATTCGGCAGGATTTTCGATACCCGTAACATTTTTATATTTACGAGACCGGCGTCGGGATTTTATAGAAAATGTTTTATAGGATTGAAAAAATTTGATTAGTGACAAAATTGTCTCCCTCCGCATCAAGACACCGATACTAATCCTTACGGATTATGTGGTGTCGATTTTCGCGTCAACGGGTTCCGTACTAATCTCTGAAATGGAATCGGACGCGTTCAACTACGAACGACCATGATCGCGTTACGCCCTTGAGTGCTTGGGGTGGCGCTCCTTGAAAGGGTGTCACCTCCGTCGCGACTCGTAAAAGGATTAAACGGACTTGAAGCGGTTGTCGTAGTCAAACGAGTTCGACCCAAAATTTTACTACTATGTATATATACGCGTGGAAGTCCGTCCGCACGGCCCGGCGCCCAGCGCGTACCCGCGCGGGACCAACCCTGTAACACCCGCTATTTTTCCTAAGCATTTTATTCTTTCTGTTAGGACTTCGTCTTAACTCTGTCACTTTTGGCCTCATATTTTATCATTTTACTAAGCTTTATTTTAATTTTTGAGTTTAATAATTTCTATTTTTAATTTTAAAGATTTAAAATTCTTTTAAATCCATTTATTTGGTTTCTTCGTAAACTAAGTAATTTTTCCGCGAGGAATTCTATTTTTCTCCCAATTGACATTTTTAAGCTTGGATTTAAGTTATTCCTTTTTCCTAAAAATGTTTGAATACATTTATGGAATATTTTTTTTACTAAGATATATTTTAGTTACTAAAAACAAGCCATTTATGATTTTATTACGAAGCTTCGCGAATAATTATTTTCTTACGCGAGGTTTACTCGAATTACTTTGAAATGCCTTTAACTATTTTACGACTATACTTTTTATCAACTTACAAATTATTTGAGACTGTTTTCTCACATTTTTGGACCGACTAAGCTCTTGGTCACAAGTTTTATTATATTTTATTTAAACGATTCATTTTATCACATTAAAACGTAATCATAAGATAAATCATTTTCATTCATTGTAGCATTTATGTCTAAGCTTATCTTACTCCCTCTCTATCCTTTTGGCCGGCCAAACCAAGGCTAGGTTCATTCTTGCATTTTTTTGTAAGCCTTAATGCATGCTTACTCTTTTAAGTAGTGTATCACCCATCTCCACATTCATTCTCCACATTCATTCTCCACATTCATTCTCTACATTCATTCTCTACATTCATTCTCTACATTCATTCTCCACATTCATTCTCTACATTCATTCTCTACATTCATTCTCTACATTCATTCTTTTACATTCATCAAAACATTCATCACTCTTTTCTTCCCTCTTTGGCCGTGTGATCCTTAGCCTCTCTAGGCAAATTTTTGCTCCATTTCTAGTCTCAATCACATCATTCTTATCGTCACAATCATCCTCTTTCCGATTCCTTCGTTAAGGTATTAATCGTCATCATTTTCGATCAATTTTTACCTTGTTTTTTTAGTTTTCTCATGGTACTTTCTGCCATGATTTTTCGTGTTGCTAGGATTCTTGGACGATCCCGAAGCCGACGAATACATCGTTGATTCAGACTTGGAGTAGAGGTAACGTCGATGTTACTCGGTATTACAAGATTTTAATTGAGTATTTGCATGTATATATTTTTATATTTTATTTTGACAATATATGTATGTCACGAATTCTGGAAAATTTTTAAAGTTGAAATTTTGCATGTTTCGATATTTTTATCGCTTTTACGAGATTAACGATTAAATTGTTATATTAATTTGTAAAATCGTAATAATCGGCCTAAACATGTAATATATATTTATATTCTGGAAAAATGATTTTTTTGATGATTTTTAGTAATTTAGTATTTTTCTGATATTTTTATATCGATTATTGAATTATTATCGTTTTCGGACAAAAACGATTAAAAACCGATTTTTAGTTCTAGTACTTAAACATTTTATTTTAATCTGATTTTTGACGTGGTAAAACTTTCTGGTGAAATAGAATTTTATGAATTTTCTCATAATTTTTCGGAATTGTTAAGTGGATGAATTAATTAATCACTTTAAATCATCGTTTATCGTTAAAACCGTGTTTGTTGTTTAAATTCTCGATTTCTGGTTTTTGGTTTAAATCTGGAAAAATTTATGATTCTGATGATTTCATATTAAAATGTATTATTATGATTTTTAGTGCCTTAATAAAATGTTTGGAACGATAGGTTTGTTAATAAAATCGTTAATTGCGAAAACGGGTTTAAATGACGGTTTTGTTAAATCTGGTTTTTGGAAAAATCTGAAAAATTTATATTCTGTAAAATCAGGATTTTTAAAGTGTAATAATAATTTTTGGATATTAATACTTAAATCGTTTTGTAATTACTATTTTTATTAATCGTTATTGTCGAGATTGGACGATTAACGAGAAAACGCTTTAAAAACCGAGTTTTTAGAATTCTGGAAATTTTCTTTTCTGGACAGAATGTCCATAAATATAATTTAACTATTTTACGTAATTTTTGTACTATTTATTATAGTCTTTAATTAATAAATATTGATTTCGGACAAATTGTGATTTATCGCTAAATTGCTTCGTCTTACCTAAAAGAATTATTTTTTTCCAGCAATTTTGAAAGTATTTAAATCTGAAACTTTAAGAGTTAAATCATCCCTTAACATTGTAACACCCCCGTTTATCTAAGAGCCTTAACTAGGCCTTCTTGGATAAATGAGAGTGTTACCATCCCGGGTTAACCGAGGTCGTAGTCTCATCACAAAACAATACTGAAACACAACCGAGTTTAATAGATTATTCAAAGGATGCAAACCAAGTTTGAGAACTAAGTATGGTTACAAAAACCCAAAACGACTACGTGAATAAAAGGTCTATCAAGTACTAACGACGGAAACATGCTAAGAGTATAACAACGATGATTACGCACTCCCTTCCCGAACAGCAATTCCCTTCAGTTAAGCATATATCAATGATCCATATCTGCATCAATACTCTGCTCCCCAAAAGACCGAAAAAGTCAATTGGATCGTCGCAGGCCCCCAATAAGATAGGGTGACAATTTAGACAGAGGAAACGGTTAGAACATGCTAACATTAAAATACAAGTACGGAGTATAAAACATCCAGTCTCAATCATCTCAGTATCATCATCGGTACAATTCAATAATATCATCTCCATATTCTCAGCACTTCACAATACCCATAATTTCTGCTACACTACTCAATGGACCTCCCGGCCAGGATTTCGCTATACTACTCAGTGGACCTCCCGGTCAGGATTTCGCTACACTACTCAATGAACCTTCCGGTCAGGATCTCGCTACACTACTCAATCTCATCCATATCAATCTTATATCATAAATACATAGCTCGAACGACATTATAGTGTTAACACATTCCAAGTAAGGAAAGCCTTACCTAAATAGCAGGTCACCACAGCTTGGTAGTATAATTCACCACGGAGATTCTACGAAGTCCGACCCTAATAAAATATCATACATCTAAATTAATATCGATCATAACGTATTGATTTTATAACACGAACCCAATACCATTCTAATGAAATTCGACTACCACAACTTATGATACTTGACACACTATTATACTTATATTATACCTATGATACTTATATTATATTATAAGTATATCATACTAATGTACATACTCAGCGCACCAACTACGGAGTAATACTCTTGGTACTCCGTACAAATGCTAACAAGACCCACCGCATCACTATTATAATTATTATTAACCCTTATTATTATTATATTAATATAAAATATCACATACAAACATACTGCTACTATTTTTAATTCTTGCTACTTTTATTATATTATATTAATATAAAGTACTATTGTTATATCTATATTAATAACAATAAGCACACACAGCATGCCATGGTGTTCTTCGGCTATAACAATGGCAGTAAGTCCAGTAACCCAAACGTACCAGGCTCGTTCACAATTTCGACACTCACGATACTACTCTTATGCTTTTAATGCTTCGGTCCTCCCACAAAATATAACAATGGCAGTAATTACGGACAAAACATAACAACCGACATAGTCGTACATGGGCCGACACAATTCCCAACAACAATTAGTACGACAATGTTATCATAATGACAACGACATCAATCTAAACCAGTATCGTACCACAATAATGACGCAACACAATTGCTAATCCCGACAATACCAATCCCGATTCCGATAATTCGACACGAATGTACACTAAACATGCCATAAAACATAAAGACGGTGTGGCATACCGAGTGACGTGTATAGACAGGGTCTAGCTCGCCTATGGTTCGATCCGACTCCTAGGGCCTTCTTCTTCTTCTCTCGTTACGGGCGGCAGTGTTTTCTATTTGGTTGTGCGTGTAGTATTGTGTAACTGGTGAGGTAATGCTTGGTAAAGTGATTATAAGGGTGTGGGATTATAAGGGCGTGGGATTAGGGTAAGATGGAGTAATTAGGGTAATATGGAGTATGATCATGTAAACAATACGTGGCTTGATTTGTTAATACATACCCCACTTGAGTCCAGGCTCGATATAACATCGGGTTGTATTAATTAACATGTTTTATTCGGGTCTGACTCACTATATATAAAAAAATGCGGGTATTACAATCTACTCTAAATATATTTGTTGGTTTAATTAAATAAAGACGTTCAAATATTTAATTTGATGTTTGCCGTAAAATCCTATTTATAATTTTATCGTCGAAACTAATAATAATTAGGGAATTTTAGCTTTATAACTTTAGAAAACACCCTAATTAGTAATATTAAAATATTTAAGATGTTTCTAATCATTTTATAACACTTGTACGATATTTTAATAGTTTCATGAAATCAAATATTCTTACTTTAATAATTAATAATGTTAAGGCCGAAAGTATTAGTTTTATAAATCTATATCGTTTACTAAAATGTGGTATTAGTATGAACTAATATTTTCACTACTTAGATATGATGCTATTTTTAGTAAAGTTTCTAAAAATAGAAGTTTCCTAAAATAGAAGTTTCCTAAAGTAGAAGTTTCCTAAAATAGAAAGTTTCCTCTTTTAGAATATAAATGTTTACTTCTTTTATCCTCATATTGTTTATGATGAATACATCTTTTAAATATCGATAATGGTTTGTTTTGGAGTTATGGAATAAGGACAAGTGTGGGTTTAGAGTAATATAGTCTGGGGTGTACGTTTTGCCATCAACTATAAAGCTGGTGTGTCTATGTTGAGACACATTGGTCGTTGAACTGAGCATGGTTTGTGCTCAGGAGTGTGTATATTTTGACCTTAAACTTAGATATCGCATCGTGTAAGTCGCCGTCGGGTTGAACTGGATTACGGTTGGTGTCCAGGAGGGGTGTACATTACTTAAGCCAGGACCTCGCTGCACGCAGTCCTGTTATAGTTGAGTTGCCTAGTTAGAGACCAAAGTCTAATTTGTTTTGACTAAGTTCTCGAAACTAGTTTTTAGTATTATCCTAGTGAAAGTCTAGATTCTACATTAATCCTATCCATAACGCCATTTTGATTATTTTATTATTATCGATATAAATTGACGCAGGTTGGCAAATATCTTTGTGTTTCTTTGGCAACCCTTTTAATTAATTTGTTTTACACTAAATCTTATTTTAATATGATGTTTTAATGTTTTCCATTTTTACTATTTTCCTATATTAGTAATTACTGTTTTAAAATCCTGTTATACGGCTGGGAGAACGTTGACGTTGCTCCCCACTGATTGTGGCTGTTATGTTTTAACATGGCAGGTATACGTGTTTATTTTCCGGTGGGTGTGGGCTAGCGAGCAGTCTTGGATCCTGCTGATCTTTTAATAATCATGTTTTAAGGATTGTTTAACCTCTTTATGGATTGTTTTAAATTTTAGCCATTTTTATTGTATGGCGCATGTTGGACTTTACCAATTTAATTTATTAAGAGATAGTTCTGTGTGTTTTAATCCCGACTCTACAGTGTTTCCGCCACTGTATCGCGCTAGAATTTTTAGGGGATTACAGTTGGTATCAGAGCATCACTGCTCCCGACGCTTACACACCTGAAATTAGGGAAAAATACCAGTAAATTATTTAAACAGTAAATAAAGATATTAGTAGAAATGGGTAGAAACAGATAAGGACTTAACTGTTAAGATTATCTGTTCCTGAACTCAATGATTAGCATTGAATATTTGTTTTATATGTCGAAGAAGATGAAAGAACAAGTTGCTGATATGCTGCTCCAGATCGGGACAAGACCTACTTAGCACTCTCAACACCTGCTGACTCGAGTGGACAACTAGGTGCTCCAAGAAAGATTCCGATAATGACTTTTAGCTCCGGTTCAGTTTACTTAAGCTACAGGCAAGATGATCAAGAGTAGATTCATGTTCCATGATGTCGCAGTAAATCCAGATGGAGCGACCCATGACTTGTGTGCTCGTTCCTCTACAAGAAGATGAAGTAATCCATTTTGGATTCCCTCGTGAACTCGGGAGGCCCGAAGATTCTCTTCTGGTTCAAGAACTTAGTAATATAGGTTCATTGATTCTTTTCTTCCTTTCCCTATTCCTTCCAATTCTCCTCTTATATATTCTCATCTTCATTCTCTTGGTGAATCCTTGTTCTATTCTTCTATTCTACCATCTTTCTCTTGAGATTCTTTGGTTAGACCGGTTTCTGTCTCAGTGAACCCCGTGAAAGAATATAGATGTTTGAGGTTTAGTAAACCCTTGTTACCTAGGGCTTGAGGGTTGTGAGTTATACCTTGTTATCTATCTTAGTAAGCTTTTGAGGATCGATTTGAATAATAAATTGTCAATTAATGGAATTAGGTTGGTACTTTAGACTCTGAACCTTGGGTTATAGGTTACTTGATTATTTGGAGGACTTAGAGTTGAATATATTTTGGGGTAGTAAGAGTATATCGTATTTGATGGATACCTAGTACCTAATTTAACCTAGAACCGAACCAAGTGTAGCTAATAATAGAATTTTGAGATTCCTACCTAAATGTTATTTGATGGATGCATCGGGAATGTTTGGGATCATAGAGTACTGTTTAAAGTGTTAACCTGAATGTTGTGGTACCATAAAAGGTTTTCATTAATACCGTTAGAAATTTTGGTTAACATAGATTACCCTTGTTTCTTAAGGATTAGATCGTTGATCGTTGTTTAAGGTTGTAAGCTATGAACTTTGGAGTTGAGTGATCTAAAATTGGATAAATTGTTGTTAATCTTGAAAAGGATAAACATATTGCCATTAGAGGTTGGATTTATAGCGTTGTTTTGAGGAACATTTTGATGTCAATCATCTTAATGGATTTATAGTTCAGAACCTTAGACCAACGAGATTGTGGCTTCGTTGAGTTATTAAATATTTTGTGGTTGCACCATTACGATTAGAAATTTGATGGACTTCTTGGAAACATTAATCGAATGATGTGTTTGAAAATGTGAGTGTTTGCGCCTTTACCTATAGGTTTGAGCGTGTTTGATGATTTATTGTACTTCCCCAACTTCTGCACTTGTGGTATTATAATATGTCGGTGATCATCTTTGAGGATTTCGTGTCCGAACTTTGTTAATTGGTGGGTTTTATTTAGTCTTCCTTACTCGAGAAATTTGAAGCATACCTCGAGTTCAGACCTTATGAGCTTTAAATTTATAAACATTAATGATTACGAGTTTGGGTATGTTTTGATAACCGTTGGAATCTTAATTAAAGGATTAGTCTAAATCATTTGTGGTTTCTTACTATACCAATTGAAAGATTATTTAAGTATGTAAGACTTAATTTTGGAGGTTGTAGATTGAGTAGGACCACCCTGTACTGATATTGGACTTAGCATTATTTGATGGGCCAATTAGGAACCCGTGTGGGAGTCGTGCTAGGAATCTCGAGATGGTTAGTTTCTTCTATCATCCTCGAGAGGTATGTTTGACTCTCAACTTCGTCCTTCTTTCTGCTTCTCTCGAACTCTGTTACCGTAACTCCTGCCAATCCCTTCAACCTTTGTCGATTTTGAAAGCTCTTATTTTTAATTTATTTATCCTTGTTCTATTTGCCCGTTAACTATTTTTCGAACTCCCTATTTTATAAAAAGTTTGACTATTTTAAAAAAATTGGACTATCGTAAAATTTTAACATTTTGAGTTATAATTTCTAATTGTGAATTTGCCCGTTTTTTAAAAAGCTGGACTAATTTAAAAATTTTGATTTTCATGAAATTTTAACATTTTGAAGCATGATTTCAAATTTTTAAACTCCCCATTTTGTAAAAACTTTGAGCAATTTAACATTTTGGGTTATCGTGAAATTTAACATTTTTGAATTTAAGAACTTTATACTTCACTTTTGTTTTATCGTTGGTTGATAATTATATCTAGATCAGTTGCAAAATGCCTTAATAATTTATTTTAAACTATTTCGAAATCATTTTTAATTTTTGATTTTCAAGCGATCAAAATTTTATGAAGACTTTTATATTTCCATGTACTTCAATTTGTATAGAATTGTTATGTAAAACGTTTTAACATTGTCGAAATTATTTTGTATGTCCAAGTTTGATAACATTTTTGAAAACTTTCATAATTACTTTGATAACATTTTCGAAATTTTAACGTTTGAGAATTGATTTTCATCTTATTGTTGGTGAACTTTTGAATCTGTTATTGTAAATGTTTGACGGCTGGTGCGATTTTTACTAACTACAAAATTTGATTTCTCCAAACTAAATTTTGTTTCATCAAAAAAAAAAATAAAAAAAAAATATCGAATTTCTTAATCAAAATATTTTACTTTTGTTTTCAAAATATTTTGGTTATCCTATTTCCTTCGAGTTTGTTTACAAATGTTATTTAACGTTATTATTTTATCAAATAACTTTACTTTACGATTTCATTAATCAAAAGATTCTAAACTTCGGGTTGGTTAGCCCAATTCTTCTTGGAATAGATATTTGTCTTCGATGCGAGCTAAGCATCCTCAACTCTTCGAGTAAGGTAAACCTCGATTTCCTATCTGCTTATTCTTAGTTTCGAGGACGAAACTTTCTTTTAGTGGGGAGGATTGTAACACCCGCTATTTTTCCTAAGCATTTTATTCTTTCTGTTAGGACTTCGTCTTAACTCTGTCACTTTTGGCCTCATATTTTATCATTTTACTAAGCTTTATTTTAATTTTTGAGTTTAATAATTTCTATTTTTAATTTTAAAGATTTAAAATTCTTTTAAATCCATTTATTTGGTTTCTTCGTAAACTAAGTAATTTTTCCGCGAGGAATTCTATTTTTCTCCCAATTGACATTTTTAAGCTTGGATTTAAGTTATTCCTTTTTCCTAAAAATGTTTGAATACGTTTATGGAATATTTTTTTTACTAAGATATATTTTAGTTACTAAAAACAAGCCATTTATGATTTTATTACGAAGCTTCGCGAATAATTATTTTCTTACGCGAGGTTTACTCGAATTACTTTGAAATGCCTTTAACTATTTTACGACTATACTTTTTATCAACTTACAAATTATTTGAGACTGTTTTCTCACATTTTTGGACCGACTAAGCTCTTGGTCACAAGTTTTATTATATTTTATTTAAACGATTCATTTTATCACATTAAAACGTAATCATAAGATAAATCATTTTCATTCATTGTAGCATTTATGTCTAAGCTTATCTTACTCCCTCTCTATCCTTTTGGCCGGCCAAACCAAGGCTAGGTTCATTCTTGCATTTTTTTGTAAGCCTTAATGCATGCTTACTCTTTTAAGTAGTGTATCACCCATCTCCACATTCATTCTCCACATTCATTCTCTACATTCATTCTCTACATTCATTCTCTACATTCATTCTCTACATTCATTCTCCACATTCATTCTCTACATTCATTCTCTACATTCATTCTCTACATTCATTCTTTTACATTCATCAAAACATTCATCACTCTTTTCTTCCCTCTTTGGCCGTGTGATCCTTAGCCTCTCTAGGCAAATTTTTGCTCCATTTCTAGTCTCAATCACATCATTCTTATCGTCACAATCATCCTCTTTCCGATTCCTTCGTTAAGGTATTAATCGTCATCATTTTCGATCAATTTTTACCTTGTTTTTTTAGTTTTCTCATGGTACTTTCTGCCATGATTTTTCGTGTTGCTAGGATTCTTGGACGATCCCGAAGCCGACGAATACATCGTTGATTCAGACTTGGAGTAGAGGTAACGTCGATGTTACTCGGTATTACAAGATTTTAATTGAGTATTTGCATGTATATATTTTTATATTTTATTTTGACAATATATGTATGTCACGAATTCTGGAAAATTTTTAAAGTTGAAATTTTGCATGTTTCGATATTTTTATCGCTTTTACGAGATTAACGATTAAATTGTTATATTAATTTGTAAAATCGTAATAATCGGCCTAAACATGTAATATATATTTATATTCTGGAAAAATGATTTTTTTGATGATTTTTAGTAATTTAGTATTTTTCTGATATTTTTATATCGATTATTGAATTATTATCGTTTTCGGACAAAAACGATTAAAAACCGATTTTTAGTTCTAGTACTTAAACATTTTATTTTAATCTGATTTTTGACGTGGTAAAACTTTCTGGTGAAATAGAATTTTATGAATTTTCTCATAATTTTTCGGAATTGTTAAGTGGATGAATTAATTAATCACTTTAAATCATCGTTTATCGTTAAAACCGTGTTTGTTGTTTAAATTCTCGATTTCTGGTTTTTGGTTTAAATCTGGAAAAATTTATGATTCTGATGATTTCATATTAAAATGTATTATTATGATTTTTAGTGCCTTAATAAAATGTTTGGAACGATAGGTTTGTTAATAAAATCGTTAATTGCGAAAACGGGTTTAAATGACGGTTTTGTTAAATCTGGTTTTTGGAAAAATCTGAAAAATTTATATTCTGTAAAATCAGGATTTTTAAAGTGTAATAATAATTTTTGGATATTAATACTTAAATCGTTTTGTAATTACTATTTTTATTAATCGTTATTGTCGAGATTGGACGATTAACGAGAAAACGCTTTAAAAACCGAGTTTTTAGAATTCTGGAAATTTTCTTTTCTGGACAGAATGTCCATAAATATAATTTAACTATTTTACGTAATTTTTGTACTATTTATTATAGTCTTTAATTAATAAATATTGATTTCGGACAAATTGTGATTTATCGCTAAATTGCTTCGTCTTACCTAAAAGAATTATTTTTTTCCAGCAATTTTGAAAGTATTTAAATCTGAAACTTTAAGAGTTAAATCATCCCTTAACATACTCTAAATATATTTGTTGGTTTAATTAAATAAAGACGTTCAAATATTTAATTTGATGTTTGCCGTAAAATCCTATTTATAATTTTATCGTCGAAACTAATAATAATTAGGGAATTTTAGCTTTATAACTTTAGAAAACACCCTAATTAGTAATATTAAAATATTTAAGATGTTTCTAATCATTTTATAACACTTGTACGATATTTTAATAGTTTCATGAAATCAAATATTCTTACTTTAATAATTAATAATGTTAAGGCCGAAAGTATTAGTTTTATAAATCTATATCGTTTACTAAAATGTGGTATTAGTATGAACTAATATTTTCACTACTTTGATATGATGCTATTTTTAGTAAAGTTTCTAAAAATATAAGTTTCCTAAAATAGAAGTTTCCTAAAGTAGAAGTTTCCTAAAATAGAAAGTTTCCTCTTTTAGAATATAAATGTTTACTTCTTTTATCCTCATATTGTTTATGATGAATACATCTTTTAAATATCGATAATGGTTTGTTTTGGAGTTATGGAATAAGGACAAGTGTGGGTTTAGAGTAATATAGTCTGGGGTGTACGTTTTGCCATCAACTATAAAGCTGGTGTGTCTATGTTGAGACACATTGGTCGTTGAACTGAGCATGGTTTGTGCTCAGGAGTGTGTATATTTTGACCTTAAACTTAGATATCACATCGTGTAAGTCGCCGTCGGGTTGAACTGGATTACGGTTGGTGTCCAGGAGGGGTGTACATTACTTAAGCCAGGACCTCGCTGCACGCAGTCCTGTTATAGTTGAGTTGCCTAGTTAGAGACCAAAGTCTAATTTGTTTTGACTAAGTTCTCGAAACTAGTTTTTAGTATTATCCTAGTGAAAGTCTAGATTCTACATTAATCCTATCCATAACGCCATTTTGATTATTTTATTATTATCGATATAAATTGACGCAGGTTGGCAAATATCTTTGTGTTTCTTCGGCAACCCTTTTAATTAATTTGTTTTACACTAAATCTTATTTTAATATGATGTTTTAATGTTTTCCATTTTTACTATTTTCCTATATTAGTAATTACTGTTTTAAAATCCTGTTATACGGCTGGGAGAACGTTGACGTTGCTCCCCACTGATTGTGGCTGTTATGTTTTAACATGGCAGGTATACGTGTTTATTTTCCGGTGGGTGTGGGCTAGCGAGCAGTCTTGGATCCTGCTGATCTTTTAATAATCATGTTTTAAGGATTGTTTAACCTCTTTATGGATTGTTTTAAATTTTAGCCATTTTTATTGTATGGCGCATGTTGGACTTTACCAATTTAATTTATTAAGAGATAGTTCTGTGTGTTTTAATCCCGACTCTACAGTGTTTCCGCCACTGTATCGCGCTAGAATTTTTAGGGGATTACAGACCCGGGTTTTATCTTGTGGCGGCGGCCACCCATACGGCCCCCTCCCTACCGGGGGCCGGTCCGATCTCGCATACGGGCGAAGTGTCGGACCTCGATTTGGATGACGATCCGAACTTGTACTAGACGGGTGTGGGCACCCGTGTTTCCGTTTGGGAATCGATCGAGACGTGGTTGTAAATGTTTAAAGGCCGATTCATTTGGTAAGGCGACCTTTTTAGTGAATTGAATTTGTTGCCGATTTGTGTTGTCGCCACCGAATCAATTATGGGGACTCAGAAACCGTTCATGTCAACTTTGATACCTTACCGGCTAAAAGTTGAGTGGCACGGGACCTAAAGATAAAGACTTGTATCCTTAAGCACTCCATGCCTGGAATGACTCTCATTGCCAATGGTTTCGGACATCTGGAAACCGTCGATTCTGAGTAAGGGGTGAGGGTACGTATTGGGAAGCCAACATCCGATAGATGCCAACACCCAATCCCGCCCGCACTATAGCGGCCTCTACTAATCAATCGGTGGGCTGATTTCCCAGTTCTTTTGTTGTGGTGGAAGTACTGTAACATCCGTTGTTTTAACCTTATGGTTAGCTATGTCGGCTGTCTAAGGACAGATAAGTTTTATCGTCAAAATAGTAGTGTTTACATTATTTGCATGCGATTTCACGTGACCAACAGGCCATGAAAAGATGCACTTTGGCGAGCAGAGAGTACAATGTATTATACGTATTAGAAAATCAGTTTTAACGCGATAATACGGATATTAGTCGTTCTTGTGATATACCTTACCTGGTATTCTGCTTAAGATGCGTTGGTTCGGCATTAATAGAGATGCATCGAACCTAATAAGGTGAGCACCTGGACTAATACGGAACCCGACCATCATTTTGTTCAGTTTTAAGCTATTTTACGTTTTGAATTCCGTGTTAGGTGATTTAGCATGCGATTATAAGGTCATAAAATCAATAAATCATACGAAAAACTGTAAATGCGAATGTAAGTAAATCACATTGTGAGGAGTTGCACCCTCGGAGTACACACTAAACGGGACTCGATGCATAGATAGTTTTGAGAACGGATCTCGGAATTACTCGGATCTATTTAGTATGTTTTAGTATTTGTGGTTGAAGTTGGGACGTTACGTATTTTAGTACATGCTGGTGGGCCTAGCGCCCACATCTAGAGTTGTCGTAGTGCATAATAATAAAAAGAGCAAATATGGGAAGTTGTATTTAGATGGCGACCTAGTGACGACTCGATCAACAGGCGAATCCTCATAGCTTGACCAGTGATTCCGGCAGAACTCCGTTACCGTTTGACCTTCCCGCGGCTACTCCGGCAGAACTTTGTTTGTTAAGGACTAATTCTGCAGCTAATCCGGCAGACCTTCGTTACCAGTTTTGAGCTAGTCGATCACAGGCACCAAGGTATCGAGTGGGGTGCTCGAAGGTGAGGAGTAGCATCGATGTCGCTTTTTTATCGGAACTACGATCGAGTGGATCGTTTGCCTCGGGTGTCGGAGTGCGAGCCCTTAGCTAGAATTTAGAGGGAGAACAGAAGAGTTGTATTGTCGTGTGTCGAAATGAGGGCGTGAAGGGGGGTATTTATAGGTGTTTTCGGCCCTCAACGCCCATATGGGCGCCTGAGCTGGGGCGTGCTAAGACTCAGGCGCTTGGGTCCGAGCGTGGGGAGACCCAGGCGCGTCAGATGGAGCGGTTTGAGTTCTGAGGATACGGTTTTGATACTTTCCAAAACCGAGAGGGAGGACCGTGATATGTTTCTTGGGGATGAAGTTTACCCCGGGTTTGACCTAGCGCCGTGGGTTTAGTGGGTCTCGGGTGTTCATCCTGAGGTTCGCTTGGCGCGGTGTTGACTCAGTTTGAGTTTCGGGACCGACTAGGGGTCCCGGTGTCGGAATTTACTCTAATTAGTGTCTATGCTACCGTAACAACACGACTAAGGCTGCCATCGTGTTTGATTTTAATTTTTCCGAGTAATTATTTGATCCGTTCTATAGCAAAATTACCTATAACATCGCGAACCCGTGTCGCGTTGCAGTCCTATCGTCATCAGGTGTTTGTTGGGCACTTCTGCAGCCACCAGGTCCAAATTTGGATGTCGACAGAAGTCCCCACTTTGACTGAGGCTTGGACAAGGCAAAAGTCAAAGTATAGCCACCCAGGTCAATCGAGGATTACGCCCTGGTGGCTGTCCGGTCGGGTCGTTTTAAGTCCGTTGGACTACGTGGTGAGGCTCGCCAGCCAAGGCTGAGAAGTCATACCTGACGTCTTCGCTTGGGGCCCGGGTTGTTGCTTGACATTTTGTTCTTGACTCTTTGTGCGTGCGCGCTTTGTCTTCTTCGGTTTATTTAAAGATTTTGTTTAATTTTAAGCGTTTCTGCGCGCTTGCAACGCATTAAGTTGGCTTTTACTTGTACAAGTATATTTTGGGCTGCTTGTGAACCCTTGATGAAATAAAACGTTCGAGGGCGTTAGTCTCCACTCGAGCGGTCGTCTTTGGGATGCTTATGACCCCTAGGACCAAACAAAGATATATAAAACTATTCGAGGGCGTTGGTCTCCACTCGAATGGTTGTCTTTCGGGTTGCTTTTGACCCCTAGGACAAAACAAAGGAATATAAAACCATCCGAGGACGTTAGTCTCCACTCGAATAGCTGTCTTTCGCGATGCTTCTGACCTCTAGGACAAAACAAAAGAACCATTCGAGGGCGTTAGTCTCCACTCGAATAGCTGTCCTTCGGGATGTCTTTGACCCCTAGGACAAATTTGTTGTGCCTCCGGGATAACTCTCACCCTCCGGCAAAATTGTTGTGCCTCCAGCATAAGTCTGACCCTCGGGCAAAAATGCTCTTGCTGTGCCTCCGGCATAACTCTGACCCTCGGGCAAAAAATGTTGTTGTTGTGCCTCCGGGATAACTCTGACCCTTGGGCAAAAAAAAATATGTTGTTTGTTTATTCGTTTTAGTTAAATGCTTTTTTTGTGAGTTTGTCTTAGCAAATTTTGTTTGGGTTTGTTATTGCCTTCGTTTCGGTTTGTTATTGCTCTTGTTCCTGTTTTTTTATGGATTTGGGACTTGTTTAGAGTCTATTTAGATTAGTTTGGTTTAGATTTGCTTTGTTACGCGTCCGGGTGTAACGTTTAGGTTAAGTGCGTTTCTTATGTTTGTTTTATTGCCGAGAGTGTATTATCGATGTTGATTAGTTGTTGTCCCATTATTGTTGTTTTGCTTGTCCTAGTATGTGCATGCTTTATGTGTATTGTCTTTGAGTTGCATTTGTTTTGCTTCGTTTTAGTCTGGGCTGGGCCGTTTAGGCGCGCGTCCTTCAGCGATCTAGTCTTCAGGCGCCTAGCCCCCAGCGTGCTAGAATTTAAACGCGTCAGCTAAGGCGGTCGGGGTTACGTGGTTTGGGTCCGTCTAAGTAAATGAAAAATTGGGGGCAATTGTTTTATTTCACCAAATTCGAACGCGTCAAGCCTTTCGTCCCAAAACCGCTTTCTCGATTTTTCTTGCCAAATTTCATTTCGATTTCCGCTATTTACGACAATGTCGACTCCGACTAAGTGTTCTTTACTTGTTTAATGTCGGTTTAGCTTGATTTGATTGATTATGAGTTGGTTTTGTTGAAAACCCTAAAAAATCAATTTGGGTGTTTTTTATTTACTAAGTTTCGATGCTTGTGCTCAATTTTATTGTTAAATGAAGGTTGATTAGAGCTCGTTGAAGTAGTTATAACCTTGATAAGGATGTTTGAGGTGCGACAATGGCCTCTTATAAGAATGTGTTTCGAATGCTAGGGTTTAAGGATCGTTTCTCGATTATTCCCGTGTTTATTTTGCGTAATTTTGTTCAAATTACGTTTATGAGGATGTGGGTAGCTCTCGTGTCGACTCTTATGGGCTAAGATGACTTCTAGGACGTTCCGTAGGGTTTTGTGTGTCTTAAGATGGACCAAAAGGTGTCGTAACGATGCGGGATTTTCCCGAAAACACTTCCATTGTGACAGGGATCGAAAATGTGTGCTAGAGGCTTTCTTGGAATTTTGATATTCTCATCCGAAATTTTGAGCCTATTTTGACCTGTTTAAGCT
Organism: Agrostemma githago; assembly: GCA_958450325.1. NCBI lineage: Eukaryota > Viridiplantae > Streptophyta > Magnoliopsida > Caryophyllales > Caryophyllaceae > Agrostemma > Agrostemma githago. Next base: position 25,272,116 of record OY288243.1, on the reverse strand, counting down.
GATTTGGCCTGACTAGGGTTATTTTTTGTTTTTTTTGTTCTTGTTTAAGACAAAGGAGCATGGTACCCAGCGCCCCGAAGGAACCTCCTCGGTTGGTGTTAGTGCTAGGGCTAGTGCTAGTGTGGAGGCCGCCTGGGCTAGCTCGCAGACCCCCGAGGGATTCGCAGGAGACAAAGGAGCATCTCGACCCAGCATTGTGATCCCGAGACTGTTAACGAGGCTGAATTTGACAGAGTGAAGAAGCGTAGGCTTCCAGAGACGGTCACAATGAGGGTTCACATTTCGTTTCCTTTACCGGAGAATGAGGAGACTGTCTACGTGGACCCTGAATGGGCTAATGATTGGGACGGTCATCTACTGACGTTTCATCTTGACCTTCACATTTCTAACCACATTGTGCGGGGCCTGGTGAGTGTTCTATTCGTGCTTATTGGTCTATGTCTCAGATTTGTTATTGCTATTATTTTTTTTGGCTCGAGTTAGGTTAGGTTTGCTTTGTTTATCCTTGCAATGTTTTGGTTTGCAGTCCCCAAGTCCGATGAGGACTTTCTCGGGCTTTACTACGTGTCTCGATATCTATTTTCAGAAGTTGACCCCCACGGTAAAGGGGATTATCGAGAGGACTGCTCTGGGTCCCGTGGTGGGACAGTGGGCTAGGTTGGTGGGTTGCAAGACCAAGTGCAACCTTATGGTTATTAGGGCGATGATAGATCGCTTTCATGATACTACCTCGACCTTCCACATGGCTTTTGGGGAGGTCGGGATGACCTTAGAGGACTTTGGGATGATAAGCGGTCTGCCCTAGGGCGCGTATAGGATTAGGTGGGCCGCCGAGGTCCCTAGTCTAGATAGCGATGAGGTGCGGGGCCTTATCGGGGATTGTTTACCGCGTGAGGCATACAGTGCGCCTCACGCTATAGTGAGTTCTTATATCACCGACCACTTTGAGCGAGTAGCGGTATTGGAGGGTCGGGAGCCCAACACGCCAGAGCAGGATGCCCGGTTGTGGTTGTGGTATTTCCTAGGGTCGACCCATTTCTCGGACAAGGGTGAGAGGTTCAGTACTAGGATCTTGCCCTTCCTGGCTGAGTTGAACCAGCTTGGGCGCTACGACTGGGTGACTGCGGCTTTTGCGGAGATGACTCGCTGCCTGCAAGTCATGGTGAGGCCGCTGGTTATAGAGTCGGCCTCGGCTGTGCCCATTGTGTGTTCGGGCCTTATATTGGAGGTTAGTTATTATTCTCACTATTGTATTTGAAGTTCTACTTAGTTTCGGCTTGGTTTTGCTAAGATTATTTTGGGATTTTTCAGGCTTGGATCTACTCTTACTTCCCGTGTTTGGCACCTAAGACGGTGCGGGTGCACCCAAAGAGATTTCCGGCGGGGATCGAGTGGCGGCTTGCTCAACCTAAGAGCACAATCAACCGTTACCCGTCGGAGAATGCGTTAGTGAACAAGCTACGCATAGAAGATGTAAGTTTTCTTCTTTTCTTTTTGTGGCTTATTTTGCTCGATAGCCCCCAAGGTTTGGGATTTACTAGGATATTTATTTTGTTTGTGTAGTTTGTGGCCCGCCCTTGGGCTGATTACGAGGGCGTGCCGGAGTATGTGACTACGGAGCTGAGGCCTAGAAGTTATAGGAGGATGCTCCTTCCTGCGTTGTTTCGCTAAGTCTTGTATCTGGTGGAGCGGCTGGTGCATCAGTGCCTGTACGACGACTTTGGGGTACTGGTTGATCCTCCCTGGACCATGTTTAGACCACCGACCGCCGCAGAGGTTCTCGAGGATAGGGACGGAGAGGGAGGCGACACACTCCTGGTGCCAGGTGCCTCCTACCTATCTCACTTCACCCGGCGGTTAGCTTGGTACCGCCTCGTGGTAAGATTCTGATTTTGGATTTCTAGATTTGCTTTGCGGTTTATTGTTTATTTGGCTTCCGACCGACCAATCTGTTGTCTTCTCCCCTAGCCGATCCGGCTGATGACATCCAGCCCCCAGATTATCCCCTGACGATACTTAGGGTGGATGCGGCTGGGATACCCTTCACTGAGCCCCTCCCCCCCGTGTTCTGCTGAGGAGATGGATGTCGGGATTGAGTGGCGTGACCGGGTGTACCGGGTGAGTTTTTTTTTGTGTTCTTCTGTTGGGTTCTAAGAATCAGGGTCGGTTTGCCTAACTTTTATGGTTGCGCTTTCAGGTTTCCTCGGCTTGCCATCAGCGGTTGTGGTAGGCTGCCAACCGCTTCCGGGCCTTTGCCTCGAGGGACTCCCGTGACACTTCGGGGCCTCGATCGGTGAGTTTACGCGACTAAAGGTGGCTTTCTAGGCTGTTGGTGTACTTTCCTAATGTTTAAGTGTATTTGTAGGATGTTCCGGATATGGTGGGGCAGTTGGAGACTCGGGTGACCGAGCTCGAGGTGAGAGAGGTTGAGGCGCAACGGCTCCTGCAATCTCGAGCTGACAAGATCGCCTTCCTAAAGGAACAGTTGGTTCGATTCCAGGGCGAGACCCTCGGCACAGGGTGAGGCTAGGCATCAGATCGAAAGGTATGCGGAGGTTGAGGCTGAGGCTGCGGGTGCTATGGAGGAGGTTGGAATGATTCCCGTGACAGCTACTCTAGACATGTCATCGGGGATGGACGGTAGTGACTCTCCCCTTATAGACCTGGAGGACCTAGGGTTAGATGACCAGCTTTGTGAGATCGTGATTGTCGTCGACGCGGCTTCTAGGGGTCCTTCTTAACCTCGATTTGTGTGTGGATTTGTGTATGTTGTATATTTATTTTTAACATTTTAGTACTTGAATTAGCTGGATTAGCCTTGTGTTTTTGTTTGGCGAATTGTTTACCTAGATTGGCAAGCAATCACTTCAAGTTTGGTTTGCTTGCGATGTTGTACTTCAGGACGTTTTAGAATGCGTTGGTATTGCATGAGAGTACGAAAATGCTTTTTTCGAGGGTTTTGAAATGCATTAGTTTGAGCCAGGAATCGGATCGGATAGTATGTCGATTAAAATGTTTTGACTCGAGATGTAAAATGTTAACGTAAACATCGGTGTGTTTTGACCGAGTATATTAGGAGATGAGTGCAGTTGCTTTAACATTTGAAAAGAAATCGAAGTTTTAAAATTTGGGCAATTTTTGAAAAAAAGTTAGACCACTTTTTGCATACCCTTAATATTGCTTTGTTAGGCTACAGACGCGACCTGACGATAACCGTTAAAAGGCTACAAGACGCCTAGGTGGGGTAGCTTATCCCCTAAAAAAATTGAAAAGACGTCTAAGTCCGGTGGGTCCGAGAGGTGAAATGTGATATCTGCGTGGACCTGTTACTCTTGCGCGGGCATTTTGGCTTTTAGGAAGGGGTTTCGTGACGTTTGGTTGTCGTTCCCGGTGTTCGGGGTTATCGGGTGTGAGAGAAAGGTTAAAGATTGTGGAGATGATTGTACCACAGAATAAGGAAGCTATGTGGGCTGATGTTGCTAAGTGCTCGGCCAAAGACGGCGTTACCGATCCTAGCATTCGTCAGTTTATCTAAATGGGCCGAGACCGACAAGACTCATCTTGAAAATGTGAGTGAGAAGGCGACGTGGGATTGGTTGGGCTCACTTTTGGCTAGGGCGGTGGAAGCTTGTGTTAGGAGGGGTCGATGGTGAAACACCCGAGCAAGTATACCCGAATGGCAAGGGAAAGGAAAAGTTGGACCGGTAGAGCCCAACCGTTTAGTACTATGTTGTATTAAATGACATTATGTGGTGTATTAGCACTAGTTTTAGTGGGTTTTTTTGACACGTTGTCGTTTCTCGGGGTAGCCGGATTTTGGATGTTTGATGTAAAGGGGCCTCGATAAAGGCTGGATTTAATTGAATTCTGTTATTAATGAGAAGCACATTTTTATTTTTATTTTTTTGTGGTGGCTCGCAACTCGATTCTTCATTTTACCCGGAGTGCCCTTTTGGGTTTTTACTCCGTCCTCGGCTCACCCTTTTTGTATATATTTTTTGTTTTTTGTATTTTATTTTTGACGGCTCGCAACTCGATTCTTCATTTTGCCCGGGGCGCCTTTTCGGGTTTTCACCCCGTCCTCGGCTCGTCATTTTTTTTATTAATTTTTTTTACGACGGCTCACAACTCGTTTCTTCATTTTGCCTGGGGCGCCCTTTCGGGTTTTCACCCCGTCCTCGGTTCGTCGTTTGTGCTTCGTCATTTTAAATCACTCAGGGATCGTGTTGTAAAAGGAATCCCGGTTTATACATGGATCGATTAATCGATATTTGTTTTTTTTTTCGGTTGTTTGGTTGTACCCAGGGAACGGGTTGCCTACGTATCTGCTTTTAGACGGAATCAAACCATGTTCGTAGTTCTTTTTAGATGTGAGTGATTTTACTTTAGACTCGTTATGCCAATTATCGATGTGGATGCTTAGAGTATATACACATGGGTGACCGAGTGTGACCGCTTGAAGGTGACAATTACCGAGATACCGTGTTTGGGTCAAGGTGACTGGCTTGGACGATTTTTTAATGTGGAGCTAGGTAGTGAGTGGTTTCGATATATCAAAATCTGGAGATTGATTTTTGTGGAGTTAGGGCTATGGGCTAAGGTTTCGTAATGTGGTAGGAAAGGGGAAGCTGAGCAAAAATGACTCAGACTTCAATCGGGTGGGATGTAAATTACGTGGGATCTGATTTCCATGTCTGGCCCTAACAGTTGGGGTTATCCTATTGGGCTTGAATCCTCAAAATTCCGGACTACCTCCTAATAAGTGTCTCGGGAAGGTCTTAATGGTTGTAATGTAGGGAGGCTAGTATTTGGGTGCTAGTTGACTGGTCTGTTCATTTTTCTTTTCCTTTCTTTTTTGAACTTTGCACTTAAAGTCGAGTTGAATGATTGGGGGTTTCATTTTGATCGTTGAGCTTGGTCTTCATTATTGAGTTGGGCCGGTTTAGCTTGGCCTTGTTTTCACTTTTTCCTTTGGCTCCTTTTGGCCATTTAAGACTTTTTTTTTTTCAGACTAGCACTTATGGTGTGGATTGGTCGGTCTTTTATTTGAGGGATATTTATTGTGGGAAATGGGTTTGCCTTCCGTCTTTGATTGCAAGCTAAGAGACTATCTAGATTTGTCAAAGGATTCGGGAATGCTCGTCCTAATGGATAGTTTGCCGCTTTCTATACCAAACATGGAATAGGTAAAAGCAAAGAACACGGGATCTCAATTCTTGTAATTCCTCGTCGTTCTGAGGTATGTTTGATTGTTGTCGATAAATGGCATAGTACCGAGTTGTAAGCAAGAAAGTACATTATTAAATGAAGCGATTGTCGAGGCGTGTCATAAAGGAAGAAAAGTTTATTTCTTTTTATTGATAGTAATAAGTGGACTATGTGTCCGTGATATTGTTTTTGGGGAGGTGGAGGACAAACCCCTTCACACCTCCTGACTCGATGCGAGAAACGAAAAGACATTTGTTATTATTACTAGGTCTAGGCCATAAGACGAACTAGACTCTGACTCAGACACGGATTTGCTCGTCTCGGTGGACGCCCGTGAGTTGTCGGCATCTTCCTCGATAGTCGGGGCATTTTCCTGTATAGGGTCGCGGTGGGAACAACCGATGGTATTGCCAGGGACAGTGTGAACGCTAACAGGGCTTGCGGTATTATTTTGTTTCTCGGGTGGTGGGAGGTTAATGGTCCCGTTTTTGATCCTATCTTGTATGGCATGTTTGAGCCGAAAGCAAGATTCGGTATCAAGCCCGTTACCTTGGTGACATAGGCAATAAACATTAGGGGTCCAATTTTTGCTTCGTCTGTCGACTGGTGGATCCGGAGTGGGACCCAAAGGTGAGAGTAGACCTTGATCGACTAGGCACTTAGGGGCTTTGGTGTAAGATGAGTTGATTGGGGTAAACTTTCTCGGTGACCTTCCTACTTTATTGGGTGTGGTCTTGTAAGGTCTTGGCATTCCTTCCGTATCGACTTTAGGAAACTCCGATCGGGCGGAGCATTGGGATAATCTATTCTGGGTAGGCTTTTGGGCATGGTAATCACTCAGGTTATCGTTTGTATCACTTTCGGTGTCTCTACTCTCAAGGAAATTGAGGGAGCTATCGATGTAACGGACGGATAAAGTCAAACGGGTTAATGAAGTATGGCTGTTGTGAACCAATTTGGCTAGGGCACTGACATCGTTGCGGATGCTTTTGATGGCGCTTGAATCTACCGACATGTCGGGGAGTTATTCTAATAGGAAAGGATTAAAAGGTCAGAACGCATCCACCGGACGACTTAGGGATTCGGGTAATGCTCGTGACTGAGCGACGCGGAAATGAGACCCTTGACTCGCGTGTGTGCGCGGTCACTAGGTTAGGGACTCGGGTGCTTTAGACTCTTGGTGTATTTGGCGGAACGCCTTATGGATCTTAGGTCTCTGTAACGAGATGATTTGACATAAACCTCGGAGGTGAGGTTTAAAGAGGACTTCTCGGAATGAGACAACCCAAAATGTAAGAACTCGGGTAGAGATGATCCTTGTAACTAACACAGACAGTTAACCACACGGTTGTACGACGTAAGAAATTGATCGCGATCCCGGCTCAGGATCAAAGAACTTTTAGTTTTTTTTCCGAAAACGACCAATATTTGCAGCGGAAAGTTTTTGAAAAAGGACGATTTTGTAAAATCAGTGTGACGTCGTTCGTGATGTGAAAACGTGTTGATATACGTGTGCGTCGGTAATCCGATGATAGAGAAAGTGTAAATGTTTTTTTGGAAGGAGTGCATTTCTTTTAGGGGAACCGGTTTTTTTGGAAATAATTACGTGATGCTTCTATAAAAACTACTATTAATTAGCTAGTTCGATATTTGCGTGGTGCGTGATGCTCGTGGCGGAGCGTGAAGTCTGATGACGGTGTCCTTAGATGTGTGACTAAATCCTTAGTGAGGGACTTAGGTGGTGAATAGTGTTTCTTATAATTTTTTTGCTTTTTGAAATAGAACTTTTAAAATTAGTGACCCACGTTCGTCGGTTGTACAAATTAGCATTAGACGGTGGGGGTGTGCATTAAAAAGGTGTTTTGAAAGTGTAACCATTTTTTAGTTCCTTAAGTTCATTAATTGAAGCTTCGGTTGTGCTAACGATATGTGTGTAAAAAGATTTTTTTTATTTTGAAATAAAATGTAACCGCGTGGTGGCCTTAACCCCTTTAATTGGGAGTTTCGGTTGCATTGATGGTAACCATTGTTGACGGGTTTTAATTTGGCCAAGGTGATGGCACTTAAAAACTTTTTTTTTTATGAAATTAGTGAGTGTGAATTTCGCCTTGGTAATGGCATTTTCTTTTTTTTTTTAAAAAAAAACATTTTCCCTTTTTTAGAAACCACGATTTGGTCGGAGTATTGACGTTTAAACGGTCGCTTTGAAAAGAAGAGGTATTTTCGAAAAAACGGAATTGGTTGCGGTTAAATATGTTTGCGTGGTTGAATCCGGATTTTAGTGTTTTATTTGGGTTGTATTGTTCAAACACGCTACACAGAATTAGGAATGCATACACTCATGCAGGATGCAGACTTGGGTAGGTTAGGGTAGGCTACCGCCCACGAATAGTCTTTACTTAGGCATTGACAAAGATCTGGGGAGGTGAATGTCATACTGTCCGTTTGGATTGTCCGCTTATTAATCCCGCGGGTTACGCGTTAGGCGGCCGGAGCGTCAATCGAGGATCTCTCCGCGTGTCCCTAGAGATCTTACCGCGAAGAGGTCGATTGGTCCTGATATCGGTTAGGGTGGGCTTTTTAGGGCCAAAACCTTTAGTGACCACAACTACGAACTAAGAAATGAGTTTCACCGACCTCGTTCAAGTTACACCACCGCTGGAAACTTGTTTCCAAATCCCCAGCGGAGTCGCCAAACTGTGGACATCCGTCCGCACCGCCCGGCGCCCCGCAGGTGCCCGCGCGAGACCGACCCGGTTTTTATCGTGTGGCGGCGGCCACCCACGCGGCCCCCTCCCTACCGGGGGCCGGTCCGATCTCGCATACGGGCGATGTGTCGGACCTCGATTTGGATGACGATCCGGACTTGTACTAGAAGGGTACGGGCACCCGTGTTTTCGTTTGGGAATCGATCGAGACATGGTTGTAAATGTATAAAGGCCGATTCATTTGGCAAGGCGACCTTTTTAGTGAACTGAGTTCGTTGCCGATTGTGGAGTCTCCACCGAGTCAATTATGGGGACTCGGAAACCGTTCAAGTCAACTTTGATCCCTTACCGGCTCAAAGGTTAGTGGCACGGGACCTAAAGAAAAAGACTTGTACCCTTAAGCACTCCAAGCCTGGAATGACTCTCATTGTCAATGGTTTCGGACATCCGGAAACCGTCGATTCTGAGTAAGGGGTGAGGGTACGTATTGGGAAGCCAACATCCGATAGATGCCAACACCCAATCCCGCCCGCACTATAGCGGCCTCTACTAATCAATCGGTGGGCTGATTTCCTAGTTCTTTTGTTGTGGTGGAAGTACTGTAACATCCGTTGTTTTAACCCTATGCTTAGCTACGTCGGTTGTTTAAGGACAGATAAGTTTTATCGTCAAAATAGTAGTGTTTACATTCTTTGCATGCGATTTCACGTGACAAACAGGCCATGAAAAGATGCACTTTGAAGAGTAGAGAGTACTATGTATTATATGTATTAGCAAATCAGTTTTAACGCGATAATACGGATATTAGTCATTCTTGTGATATACCTTACCTGGTATTCTGCTTAAGATGCGTCGGTTCGGCATTAATAGAGATGCATCGAACCTAATAAGGTGAGCACCCGGACTAATACAAAACCTGACCATCATTTTGTTCAGTTTTAAGTTATTTTATGTTTTGAATTCCATGTTATGTGATTTAGCATGCGATAATAAGGTCATAAAAGCAATAAATCATACGAAAAACTGTAAATGTGAATGTAAGTAAATCACATTGTGAGGAGTTGCACCCTCGGAGTATACACTAAACGGGACTCGATGCATAGATAGTTTTGAGAACGGATCTCGGAATTACTCGGGTCTATTTAGTGTGTTTTAGTATTTTTGGTTGAAGTTGGGACGTTACGTATTTTAGTAGATGTTGGTGGGCCTAGCGCCCACATCTAGAGTTGTTGTAGTGCATAATAATAAAAAGTGCAAATATGGAAAGTTGTATTTAGATGGCAACCTAGTGACGACTCGATCAACAGGCGGATCCTCCTAGCTTCACCAGTGATTCCGGCAGAACTCCGTTACCGTTTGACCTTCCCGCGACTACTCCGACAGAACTTCGTTTGCTAAGGACTAGTTCTGCGGCTAATCCGGCAGAACTTCGTTACTAGTTTTGAGCTAGTCGATCACAGGCACCTCGGTATCGAATGGGGTGCTCGAAGGTGAGGAGTAGCGTCAATGTCATTTTTTATCGGAACTACAACCGAGTAGATCGTTTGCCTCGTGTGTCGGAGTGCAAGCCCTTAGCGAGAATTTAGAGCGAGAAGAGAAGAGTTGTATTGTCGTATGTCGAAATGAGGGCGTGAAGGGTGGTATTTATAGGTGTTTTCGGCCCTCATCGCCCATATGGGCGCCCGAGCTGGGGCGTGCTAAGACTCAGACGCCTGGGTCCGAGCGTGGGGAGACCCAGGCGCGTCAGATGGTGTGGTTGGAGTTCTGAGGATACGGTTTTAATACTTTCCAAAACCGAGAGGGAGGAGTGTGATATGTTTCTTGGGGATGAAGTTTACCCCAGGTTTGACCTAGCACCGTGGGTTTTGTGGGCCTCGGATGTTCATCCCGAGGTTCGCTTGGTGCGGTGTTGACTCGGTTTGAGTTTCGGGACCGACTCGGTGTCCCGATGTCGGAATTGACTCTAATTAGCGTCTATGCGACCGTAACGACACGACTAAGGCTGCCATCATGTTAGTTTTTAAATTTTTTCGAGAAATTAATAAATCTGTTCTATAGGAAAACTACCTATAACATCGCGAACCCGTGTTGCGTTGCAGTCCTATCGTCATCGGGTGTTTGCTGGGCACTTCTGCAGCCACCAGGTCCAAATTTGGGTGTCTACAATACGTGGTATTAAATTGCCGATAAAAAGAACGAAAATTAAAATGGGATAATGATAAAAATGTTAGTGTTAGAATTAGTACGCTAATAATAATAATAATATATAGTGTATGTATGTATATATATATATATCGAGATAGAGAGGAAGAGAAAAGTGAGAAAACGGGTTGATGACACCCTCAACCTACATGCTTAAAATGGCCTCAGAAATGGACTTGTAATAGCGACGGGAGCGCGGGAGTATCGAGGATGTAAGTAGAGTTATGGTGTGTGTATGTAAGGAGATGGTTTATCGGTTTTTCGAGGGATAAAGGACTCGGTTTTTGCTGAGGGTTGCTTAGGGTTGTAGTGTAGTGAGGATGGAGGGATTAGGGTTGAAAATGTTGGGTTTTTGCATGAAGCCAAAATCTGAAAAATGTGAAGGGTTTGAGGGGGTATTTATAGAGTATACCCCTCGACCTGGGGTCACTCGATCGAGTGGCCCTAGCGCACTCGATCGAGTGCCCTGAATAAGGGGTCTGTTGGGCTTGTTGTGGCTCCACTCGATCGAGTGAGGTCAATCCACTCGACCTCACTCGTTCGAGTGGATTAGGCGGGTGAGCCATTTTAGAAAGAAGTTGACTTTTTTGAATTTTTTGAAAAAAGGTGATTGGGCTCAATCTTCTATAACCTCCCCCGACTGAATTTTGGTGTCGGATTCGTCTTTGACCTCGTCGCTAAAAGACGGTTTTTTTTTCTGGTGTCGGTTTTGGCCCAAATTAGTCTCATTTTACTAGAAACGACCCGCTGGGCCTGGATTTGAGGTCGGTTTTGAGAGATTTGTACTCCGCTAAATTCCCACGTCGGATATTATTGATTCCGAGTCCGTATTCGAGCGTATTAAGTCATGTTTACGTCCGATCATCAACGGGTGTTTTGTCGGGAACTGCCATAGACACTAGCAGGCAAAATGCGGGTGTCTACAGAGCCCCCACTCTGAGTGAGGCTTGGACAAGGCAAAAATCAGAGTAGCTACCAGGCCAATCGAGGATTAAAACCTGGCAGCCTTCCGGTCAGGTCGTTTATAGTCCATTAGACTCGCGTGAAGGGCTCGCCAGCCATAAGCAGAGGGTCATACCTGTCTTGAGGATGATGGCTTCGTGGAGAGTAAATGAGCTGCGTGGAAACTTGCTTCTGAGATTTGGGGTGTACCTGTATGCTGACACATAACAACTTGCATGTAACACATAGGTGAAACACCGACTCATGCTGGGGAGAATAAAATATTGATTTTTGAAAAGAAAAATTTTTGGACCATAATATTTTTTGAAATTTTCAGGAAAGCTCGGGACGGCTTGATTCTTATTCTGAATTTTAGCCTGAAATCTAAAGTCAGGCCTGCGCGCGCACTGGGCCCATGTTTGCTGAGGAGGCATGACAGTTAGGGTTACAGTTAGGGTTTTCTATTATAAATATAGGACTCCTGTTTCCACTTTCTGTATCCCAAATCAAACTTTTCTCCTTTCCTCTCAAAATCTTTTAGACTTTTTAGGAAGACTCAAACATCTGCCATGGGAATCGAGCATTTGACCGCGATGCTTCAGGCCTGGTCCCAATACTTTCGGAACGAGGAGAAAGTTCAACTGACCCAGATAGGATTTACTGCCCTATTCCCACTTCAACGTCACAAGGTTGACACACACTTTCTGGATGCCTGTCTAATGTTTTGGGATACTACCCATCAAGTTTTTGCGTTTCCGCGAGGGGAAGTGTGTCCTCTCCCTAAGGAGATTGCAGCTGTGGGTGATTGGAGCCCTATTGCTCGTCCTGCTATCCCTCCGTTTTATCCTGATCCGAGGAGGAGGCTAAGGGATTTCTTAGGTTTGTCTCATGCTGAGACAGATTGACTGGTGCGGGGAAGTTCCGTTTCCCTTTTCGACTTGGCTGACAAATTTATGAATACCCAGGATGTGAGGGCTACTGCTACCCATAGGCGCAGAGCTTTCGCCTTTTGCATGCTGTACCGTTATGTCTTTGAGGGGAAGATGGAGGCTGACTCGTGCTTGGGTCAGATTAGGCTGATTGGTGTGGTTGACCAGATGAAGACTGGTCACAGCCCGGCTTGGCTAGCAACGGGCGAAATCATTATAGGTCTTGATGCTAGGGGACTAGACCCGGACCATCAGCTGACGGGGAGCGTCCGTCTTCTGCAGGTATACCTCTCGTGTTTTTTATTTTATTTTTTTTACACGGAAATTCTGTTGTACGTGAGTCAGTCGATCGAGTGGACCCGTCACTCGATCGAGAGACCTCGAGGAAAGGAGTCTGCCCAGTTATAGAGGGGCTACTCGATCGAGTCAGCTGCAGTACTCGATCGAGTGGCCTCTAGCGAACCATGTTCTGCTTACAAAAATTAGTGTATTTCCCCCTTTTCAGATTTGCCTATCTGAACGTCTATCGATCATAGAGTCTCCTTCAAGTATACCCAACTACCGTAGTAGCCAAATTTGCTCGAGGAGGCGACGGATAAGCTCGACTCATCATGTGAACCGAGCTTATTGGGATGAGGAGCTGGTATTTCATGGTGGTCCCTTGATTAGGTGGACCGTCGCTTGGTGGTTTCTTACAAAGCTGACGGGACTGGCCAAGAGGGACCAAGCTCGCTACTTGGTGATCCTGTCGTTGGACTGGACTGTTCACATCTATCCGGACCGCATCCTGATGCAGTTCGGTTCGTCTCAGCAGATCCCAGAAACTGAGGCTATCATTAGCGTTTCGCTCAAATTGACAAACGCTATGTGCGACGCGTGGTTACAGAGGTGGTTAACGCGTCCCACGTGGACTATTCCTAACGCCTGCCAATCCGCTTGGGTTTCGGAAGCGTATCGGAAGTGGACTTCCAAGGAGTCGGAAAAGGTTCGCAAAGCTTTGAAGGTCGAAGAGGCCTTCGAATTGGTCCGTCGGGAGACGGTGAAGGACAACAGGGGTTTCTTCGACGAAGGAGATGCTCCTGCTACTCTAGTTCGATTAGAATCGGGTCTTAAGTCACAAACTAAGACTCGAGCTAAGGATGCCAGTGCTAGCGGCGTGCGGGGGCGGGTAAGCCCCCAGATTGACTTGGAGAGACGGCTCGAGCCAAAACTGGCAGCCAGAGACCGACTATGCCCGCGTGACCGGCTGCCTGAACCTGTGAGGGCCCGGCTTGGGCCAATTGAGGTGATCGAGCACTCGAGTTCAAAGAAACGAGTCCGGGCTAAAGAGGTTTCCGTGGTGATTCGGGAGCGCTCCCCTCCACGTTGTCGCCAGTGGACGGCCAAGGAGGCCAAGGACAAGGGAAAGGGCAAGATGCCCTAAATATCGAGTCCTTAGCTTTTTATTATTTGAATATTATTATTATTTATTTTGGAGTGTCGTGTGCTTTTTTTGAATTTTTTTTCCGAATTTTTGCATTTGTAATTTTCCCGAGTTTATCGGGGTTTTTTGATAAAGGAAGCTTATTATTAAACCGTTCCTGTCTTTTCTTTATTGCATTGGTTGTGCCCTTTTGAGGGGCAGCCTACGTATCCACAATTAGTGGAATCAAACCAAACGTAGTTCATGCTTTTGTAAATTTGCAAGCTCGAAATACACCAAGACCATTAGTTCAAGATGTTTACAACAGTAGACTAAATAATTCTAGCTCATTTACTTGTTTTTTGTAAAGTAATTTTGAGAAACTTTGCTAATGACATTGAGAAATGGCTAAGGGTAGTAACGCTTCAGCTGGTCCAGGTTGGTCGGGTTGACGAACTCATTCCCGTCCAGGTCCGTTAGCATTACAGCTCCGCCTGATAAAATCTTCTTCACCAAATATGGCCCTGCCCAATTGGGTTTGAATTTTCTCCTCGGGTCAACTGGTAATAAGACTCGAACAGACTTAAGAACTAGGTCTCCTTCCTTAATGTTCCTGGGCCTTACTCTTTTGTTGAAGTCCCGTTGGATCCTTTTTTGGTAAATTTGGATATTTTTGAGGGCACGAGATCGTCGTTCGTCTGTAGACACTCAAATTTGGACCTGGTGGCTGCAGAAGTGCCCAACAAACACACGATGATGATAGGACTACAACGCGACACGGCTTCGCGATGTTATAGGTAGTTTTCCTATAGAACGGATCAAATAATTACTCGGAAAAATAAAAAAACTAACATGATGGCAGCGTTAGTCGTGTCGTTACGGTCACATAGACACTAATTAGAGTCAATTCTGACACTGGGACCCCGAGTCGGTCCCGAAACTCGAACCGAGTCAACACCGCGCCAAGCGAACCTCGGGATGAACACCCAAGCCCACTAAACCCACGGCGCTAGGTCAAACCCGGGGTAAAATTCACCCTCAAGTAACGTATCACGCTACTCTCTCTCGGTTTTGGAAAGTATCAAAATCGTATCCTCAAAACTCTAACCGCCTCACCTGACGCGCCTGGGTCTCCCCACGCTCGGACCCAGGCGCCTGAGTTTTAGCACGCCCCAGCTCTGGCGCCCATATGGGCGACGAGGGCCGAGAACACCTATATATACCCCCCCTTAACGCCCTCATTTGGACACAACATTCAATCTTCTTCTCTCCCTCAAAACTCTGGCTAAGGGCTCACACTCCGACACCCGAGGCAAACGATCCACTGGATCGTAGTTCCGATAATAAAAGCGACATCGACGCTACTCCTCACCTTCGAGCACTCCACTCGATACCGAGGTGCCTGTGATAGACTAGCCCAAAATTAGTTCACAGATTCTGTCGGATTAGCCACAGAATTAGCAAATATTAACGGAGCTTTGCCGGAATAGCCGCGGGAAGGTCAAACGGTAACGGAACTCTGCCGGGGTAACTAGTCAAGCTAGGAGGATCCGCCTATCGAAGTCGTATCGTCACTAGGTTGTCATCTAAAGAAAACTTTTCATATTTTTACTTTTTATTATTATGCACTACGACAACTCTAGATGTGGGCGCTAGGCCCACAAGCATCTACTAAAATACGTAACGTACCAATTTCAACCACAAATACTTAAACACACTAAATAGACCCGAGTAATTCCGAGATCCGTTCTCAAGACTATCTATGCATCGAGTCCCGTTTAACGTATACTCCGAGTGTGCAACTCCTCACAATGTGATTTACTTACATTCGCATTTACAGTTTTTCATATGATTTATTGCCTTTATGACCTTATAATCGCATGTTAAATCACCTAACACGGAATTCAAAATGTAAAATAACTTAAAACAGAACAAAGCGATGGTCGGGTTCCGTACTAGTCCAGGTGCTCACCTTGTTAGGTTCGATGCATCTCTATTAATATCGAACCGACGCATCTTAAGCAGAATACCAGGTAAGGTATACCACGAGAATGACTAATATCCTTATTATAAAGTTAAATCTGATTTTCTAATACGTATAATACATAGTACTCTCTACTCTCCAATGTGCATCTTTTCATGGTCTGCTTGTCACGTGAAATCGCATGCAAAGAATGTAAACACCATTACTTCGACGATAAACTTATCTGTCCTTAAAACGACCGACGTAGTTAAGCATAGGGTTAAAAAAACGGATGTAACAGTACTTCCACCACAACAAAAGAACTAGGAAATCAGCCAACCGATTGATTTGTAGAGGCTGCTATAGTGCGGGCGGGATTAGGTGTTGACATCCATCGGATGTTGGCTTCCCAATACGTACCCTCACCTCTTACTCAGAATCTACGGTTTCTGGATGTCCGAAACCATTGGCAATGAGAGTCATTCCAGGCATGGAGTGCTTAAGGGTACAAGTCTTTATCTTTAGGTCCCGTGCCACTCAACTTTGAGCCGGCAAGGGATCAAAGTTGACTTGAACGGTTTCCGAGTCCCCATAATTGACTCGGTGGCGACTCCACAAATCAGCAACGAATTAAGTTCACTAAAAAGGTCGCCTTTCCAAATGAATCGGCCTTTAAACATTTACAACCACGTCTCGATCGATTTCCGAACGAAAACACGGGTGCCCGCACCCGTCTAGTACAAGTCCGGATCGTCATCCAAATCGAGGTCCGACACTTCGCCCCGCATGCGAGATCGGACCGGCCCTCGGTAGGGAAGGGGCCGCGTTGGTGGGCGCCGCCACACGTTGAAAACTTGGTCGGTCCCGCGCGGGCGCTGGGGGCGCCGGGCGGTGCGGACGAACGTCCACAATTTGGCGACTCCGCTGAAGATTTGGAAACAAGTTTCTAGTGGTGGTGTAACTTGAACGAGGTCGGTGAAGCTCATTTCTTAGTTCCTAGTTGTGGTCACTACAGGTTTGGCCCTAAAAAGCCCACCCTTACCGATATCAGGACCAACCGACCTCTTCGCGGTAAGATCTCTAGGGACACGCGGAGAGATCCTCGATTGACACTACGGCCGCCTAACGAGTAACCCGCGGGATTAATAAGCGGACAGTCCAAACGGACGGTATGACATTCACCTCCCCAGACCATTGTCAATGCCTATGTAAAGACTATTCGTGGGCGGTAGCCTACCCTAACCTACCCGAGTCTGCATCCTGCATGAGTGTATGCATTCCTAGTTATGTGTAGCGTGTTTGAACAGTACAACCCAAATAAAACACTAAAATCTGGATTCAACCACGCCAACATATTCAACCGCACCCAATTCCGTTTTTCGAAAATGCCTCATCTTTTCCCAACGACCGTTTAATTATCAATACTATGTCAAATCACGATTTCTAAAAAAAGGAAAACGTTTTAATGTCGTTACCATGGCAAAATTCACGCTCACTGTTTTCGGGGAAAAAAAAGTTTTTTAAGTACCACCACCATGGCCAATTTAAAACCTATTAACAACAATAATTACCGTTAACACAACCGAAACTCCCAATTAATGAGGTTAAGGCTACCACGCGATCACATTTTTTTTACGCACATACCGTTAGCACGACCGAAGATTCAATTAATGAAGTCAAGGAACTCAAAAAGCGGTTACATTTACAAAAAACTTTTTTACAAAGCGCACCCCCACTGTCTAATGCTAATTAGTATAACCGGCAAACGTGGGTCACTAATTTTAAAAGTCCTTTTTCAAAAAGGAAAAGTTTATAAGAAACACTATTCACCGCCTAAATCCCTCACTAAGGATTTAGTCACACCTTCAAAGAGACTGTCATCATGCTCTATCACGAGCATCACGCACCCCGCGAGTATCGAACTAACTAATTAATAGTAGTTTCGATAGAAACATCACGTAATTATTTCAAAAAAAAACGTTTCCCCTAAAAGAAATGCGCTCCTTTCGAAAAAACCATACTTACATTTCGTCATCATGTCTGAGGCACACACATAGCAATGCACTTATACCCCACAAACGATGTCATCGCACCATCATTACACTATTTCTACAAACCATCCTTTTCAAATTTTTGCAAAACTGGTCGTTTTCGAAGGAAACATGCATCCAAATCTTTTTGATCCAGAGCCGGGATCGTGATAAACCTCTTGCGTCGTACAACAGTGTGTTTAACTGTCTATGTTAGCTACTAGGATCACCTCTACTCGAGATCTTACGTTTTGGGTCGTCTCACCTCGAGAAGTCCTCTTTATGTCTCACCACCGAGATTTGTGTCAAATCGTCTCGTTACAGAGACTGCAAATTTGTTAGGCGTCTCGCCGAGTACACCAAGAGTCTAAAAAGCACCTGAGTCCCTAAACCAGTGACCGCGCACACACGGGTCATGAGTCTCAGTTTCGCGTCGCTCAGCTACGAGCATTTCTCGAGTCGTTAAGACGTCTGGTCAACTCGGTCTCACCTTTGACCCTGCCTTGCAGATTTAGAAATGTCTTCCAACGACAATACCGAACCACTCAACGCAATGCTAGGACTCGTTAAGGAACTTCAGAACAACCTAGCTCAAATAAACGATGCCCATAATAACATCCTACTCCAGCTCGGCAGGCTGGAGGACACGGTCAACGGGACGCGAGATGGTCCCCGGGAGGTAATGGAAGAGATGGCCTTCATCCCTAAAGAAAAGATGAGGCTTGGGCCGGCTAGGTTTGTCCCAGCTCTCAGAGGGCATCCCTTTAGAAGCCTTACCGACTTAGGCATGACCTATGCCGAGGCCCTCAGGATTGCCAACGAGGACTGGCAGTTGTCCCAACTCATCCCTACCCCAGATTCACCTCGTGGAGCCCGAGGGGCGGATTGGGATCCTAGCGCCTATTGTCTCTATCATCAGGGTAGGGGACACGATACTGAGGACTGTAACCACCTCAAACACGACATCCAAGACCTGGTGGATGCCGGAACCTTACCTCTGGCAAGGAAGAAGACACCATGGTCTGTCGGCGATGGGGCCGATGGCGAAACAACCGTGTCAGTAACAATAAAGACCAACAGCACCATCAAAGTATTATTCCCTGGCGGGAGCATCATCAAAGTATTATTCCTTTGTCGAGGTGAGGGGGGACATGTCCTCCACCTCCCCCAAAACAAATTACGGGCACCTAGCCCGTCTACTATCATTATCAATAAAACAATCTCCTTTTATTTTACAAGCATGCCTCGACAATCGCTTAACTTTTTTCAACAATTTACTTTAAATGCTTAAAAACTCGACTTTATGCCAATTATCGATAACAACTGACTAAAATGCAAGGGCTACCGCAAGCAGCCCACTCAGCTTCGCCCTAGGGAGGAAATCGGAAGTAACAACCTTAGACTCAAACCGCCACTGACCAAACAACAATAAAACTCGGAAGCAAACAAAACGCCACCCGACCAAACTTACCAACAACACAAGCCGAATACGAAGCCTGTCTAATAAGTCTAAAAGCAGCCATATCTCTAGGAGTCAAAAACCTTAGAGTCCACGAAGACTCATCCTTATTAGTCAACCAAGCCACGGGTAATTGGAGGGATTATAGTAAAAGCCTAACCCCATACCAAACTAGAGTAGAAGCAATACCTGAGAAATTCACCGAAATTGACTTCATACACATACCCCGCGAAGAAAACCAATTCGTTGATACATTGTCCAAACTAGCCACACTATTAAACATGCCCGATCACCCCCTCTCCATGCTTATCTATATAGAGAGAAACAAACAACCAGCCTACATCCATAACCTCGAAACCGACAATGTCCCCGAAGAACCTTGGAACAAAGCAATCCTAAACTTTAAAACCCACGGGTCATATCCACCCGACACTAATGCAAAAAACAAAAGAGCCCTACGAATAAAGACCACCCATTACGTCCTAAATCAAGGGCTACTATACAAACGAACCCCACAAGGAAGCCTCCTTAGATGCGTAAACAAAAGCCAATCCGAGAAAGTCATGGAAGAGGTACATGACGGAGAGTGCGGACCCCACATGAGTGCACACCTACTAGCCCAAAAAATAATGAGACTGGGCTATTACTGGGTTACCTTAGAGGCAGACTGTCGACGTCGCGTTCGACACTGCCACAATTGCCAAATATTCACCAACATCGAACACCTACCTCTTTAACCTCTACACACTTCAGCCACACCCTGGCCCTTCTTTACTTGGGGAATAGACATCATAGGAAAAGTGCACCCATCTGGGACCGGTGGACATTGCTTTATTTTAGTAGCTGTAGATTACTTCACCAAATGGGTAAAAGCCGCCTCTTGCACCGTACTAACCTTAAAACAAGTAGTCAAATTCTTGCAAAACATCATCTGTCGTGACGGTATACCTCATGAAATCATTAGCGACCAGGGGGCTCACTTCAGGGCCGACACCCAAAAACTCCTAGACAAATACAAAATCCAAAAGACACAAATCTTCACCCTATAGACCACAAACCAACGGGGCCGTAGAAGCAGCCAACAAAATCATCACCATCATCCTTAAGAAAATGATAGGCAACTACCGAGATTGACCAAACAAAATACCCTTCGCCTTATGGGGATACCGAACACCCGCCGGAGCCACACCATATTACCTAACCAACGGTTCCGAAGCCGTCCAATCGATAGAGCCAGAAACACCATCACTAAGAATATTAGTCGAAAGTGGTATCCCTGAGGAAGAATGGAACCAAAAACGGTACGACGAGCTAGTACTCTTATATGAACGTAGAATACATGCCCTATCCAACGTACAAGCCTACCAACAACGCATCCAACGAGCCTTTAACAAGCGAGTGAAATTCCGAAACATACACGAGGGAAATTTAGTGATCAAATCCATTAGAGCACCCCTTCCCATCGATCCTAGAGGGAAATTCAAACCAAACTGGGCGGGGCCCTACCTCGTTAAGAAAATACTCTCGGGGGGCACCGTGATCCTCACCGAGCGACCTAGATTGACAAGAATTCTCAACCCCAACCAATATGGATCAACTCAAACGATATTACCCATAAACACCCTAGAAACCACGTCCCGACCTCCGACTTAGGGGGAAACAAAAAATAACAACAATAACAACACGAAGAAAAAGAAGTCAAGTTCGCTTCGATAGTTGGCATAAACGAGTCTAAAGCAAACTCACTCACATTTTAATAAAAAAATAAAGAACTACGAAAATGGTTTGGTTCCGCCCGAAAGCGGATACGTAGGCAACCCTTTCCCAGGTAAACCAAACAACTAAACAAAGCAGTCGATTAATCGATTCGTGAGCGAACCGGGATTCATCCCACGACCCGGTCAATGAGTGAGTTAAATGACGAAGCACAAACAACGAGCCGAGGACGGGGTAAAAACCCGAAAGGGCGCCCCGGGCAAAATGAAGAAACAAGTTGCGAGCTGTCGTAAAAAAAAGAAAAGAAAAGACAAAAAAACGACGAGCCGAGGACGGGGTGAAAACCCGAAAGGGCGGCCCGGACAAAATGAAGAATCGAGTTGCGAGCCGTAAAAAAAAAAAAAGAGAAAACAAAAAAAAAGCAAAGGAAAAGAAAAAAGAAAAAAAACAAAAAGGGTGAGCCGAGGACGGAGTGTAAACCCGAAAGGGCGCTCCGGGTAAAATGAAGAATCGAGTTGCGAGCCACCACACAAAAAAAGAAAAAAAAATGTGCTTCTCATTAATAACAAAACTCGGTTAAATCAAGCCTTTGTCGAGGCCTCAACGTCAAGCATCCAAAATCCGGACGTCCCGGAAAATCAACAACGTGTCTAAAATCCACAAAAAACTAGTACTAATACGCCACATATTATCTACTAATAATACATAATCTAAATGGATGGGCTCTAGCGGACCAACTCTTCCTCACCCTTATTGCCCGGGTACAACTGCTTGCGTTCTTCCTCCGCGATTTTCCGAAAGCAAGCCTCTAACACCCTATCCAAACGTGAGTCCTACAAATTCCACTTCCTTCGCTCTTTTCCAGCTTTAATATGGGTCTCGTCAGTCTTGGCCCGTTCAGATGAACTGACTAGGCTAGGATCGGTTCCACTGTCTTTGGTTAGGCACTTAGTCTCTCGAGTCTCCTCTCGCTTCTCAGCGGCGTTGTCTTCCTAACATTTGGGTCGGTCTGTCCTGACGGGTATCCACAAATTCTCTTCCTGACGGAAGTATTGACAGTCAGTCGAGCAACGGGGTGCAAAAACTCCTGATCCCAAGACACCCTGAACCCCCTAAGCAAGTCCTCGGTCCATGGATCAAAACTAGAAATGACCTTAGCATCATCTGGAATAGGCGGTCGGACACCCATCTGATTTGACAACATGTCTGGGTAAATATAAACTTGATCCCTCATGGATTGTAATAACAAGGCCCAAGTCGAAGGCAAAAATGGAAACCCTACGCGCCCACTAATATTCCACCACGGGATGGTCCACCTGATGACAACATCTCCCCTAACCAAATAGGAAACCCAATCCTCCTCTCCGGAACTCTTGCTCCACGCCAACACCATCTTCCGGCCCGTGAAGCCCCTGTAGTTGTAATCCTTGAAACACCGGGGAGGGTCGATTAAACCGAGCCGCTCTTGCAACCAAACCTGCACGAAAAGCGACGAAGTGTCACACCTCCTAAGTCAAAACAACTACAAAACAAGTAAAACCTAGCTACAAGAACAAGACAAAAAAAACACACCTGTAAAATAGTCCTAGAACCCCGAAAAGGTATCCCCTATACCGGAACACTAGCGTCAAGACCCAGAACAAGTTCACCTAAAATAAGCAAAGAGGGTGATCGCCCATGTTCCATAGCCGCTACCACATCCAACACTCGAGGATTACCCCAACCTTCACGTGACCGCGCGTTCTCAAAAAGATAGTAACAAGCAATGGCAACGTTAAAAGCGCGCCTACATGCCAAGGTCGAAACATGACGAGAGCCAACTTGTGAGAATGTCCTTGAAAGCAACTCTAGGTTAAGACCATCCACACCAAAATAGCCTTTAGCCTCTCTAGCGAAGAATGGGCCAAAAAATGATAAAATCGCTCCACATATATAAGCATCATCCTCATAAGGCACACAAGGTCGAACCGAGTTCCACCCACCTATAACATCTATCTCTTCGGGCAAAGGGCAAACTTTACCCCCGGGAAAATCAAAAACATGATATTTAGGGTCCCTAAATCTAGAGCAGGCCCGTAAGAAATCATCATGCACCTTGACTCGACTAAGCGCGACAACCACTCATAAGCCATCATTTGAACTAACCCCGGGGTCACATTTCTTAAAAGAACTAACCCACTCGGCAAGGATTTTCCCAAAACCCGACATAACGCTAAATATAAACGTGCTAGACCCTATAGATACCCTGGTATGTCTAAAACAAACACCCACAACCCGTATATATAGCCCTAAACCCGTAAGAATTAGGAAAACATGAAAATTTCCATAACCCGGCGACCCGACCGCAACGGCCACGCGCCCGAATTTCCGGCCGCCCAAGCCCAGGCGGTCCGGAAGCCAGCTGCCTCAGCGCAAGCGTCTGTAGTCATGCAGGCGACATCACGAGCAACACAAGGATAGAAAATCAAACATCCAGTATCACCATAGCTATCACCCTCAACCCCGGACAACGGGAAAAACCTCCCGAAGTCTCTAAAACCCGTCCGGAAAACCAGAATATCCGCGCGTGAGCTGCGAAAACGTCAAGCTACCCGTCGGACGAACTAGACTTAGACGTTTTTTTTAAGGGAGGGATAAGCTACCCCACCTAGGCGTGTCGTAGCCTATTAGCGATCACCGTCGAGTCACGTCTGTAGCCTAATAAGGCAATGTTATGAGTATATAAAAAGTGGTCCTATTTTTTTTCAAGAGTCGTCCTAATTTCAACTTCGGTCTC
Organism: Agrostemma githago; assembly: GCA_958450325.1. Classification (NCBI taxonomy): domain Eukaryota; kingdom Viridiplantae; phylum Streptophyta; class Magnoliopsida; order Caryophyllales; family Caryophyllaceae; genus Agrostemma; species Agrostemma githago. The sequence goes on along the minus strand of OY288243.1, from coordinate 25,248,781 downwards.
ATTTTGAATGCTAAAATAACCGCGCTAATCTTTTGACACATGTAATCAAAGCACATTGATATTCCACATCTCGAGTCAAAAACGTTTTAATCGACGTACTACCTGATCCGATTCCTGGCTCAAACTAACGTATTTCAAAACATTCGAAAGAAGCTGTTTTCATCCCCTCACGCAACGCTAACGCACCCTAAACCAATTCATATCGCAAAAAGAACAAACACAAAAGTGATTACTCGTCAATCTAGGTAAACAATTCGCCAAACGAAAACACAAGATTAATCCGACCAATTCAAATACTAAGAATCTAAAACAGATATACAAAATTTAAAAATCCTTTAACAAATAGAGGCTAGGAAGGAACCCAAGAAGTCGCGCCGACGGCAATATCGATCTCACAAAGATGATCATCTACCTCTAGGTCCTCAAGGTCTATAACGGGACACTCACTACCGTCCATCCTCGACAGCATATCTAGGGTAGCCGTATCGGGAACCCCTCCAGCCTCCTCCATAGCACCCGTAGCCTCTGCATCGACCTCAGCCTCCCTTTCGACCTGATGCCGGGCGTCACCCTGAGCTGAGGTCTCAATCCGGGACCGAGCCAGCTGCTCCTTCAGGAAGGCGATCTCGTCAGCTCGAGATTGCCGGAGCCGCTGTGCCTCAACCTCTCTCGCCTCGAGCTCGGTCACCCGAGTCTTCAACTGCCCCACCATATCCGGAACATCCTGCAAATACACTTACGCATTAGGAAAGTACACAAACAGCCTAGAAAGCCACCTTAGTCACGTAAACTCACCGATCGAGTCCCCGAAGTGTCACGGGAGACCCTCGAGGCATATGCCCGGAAGCAGTTGGCAGCCTGCCACAACCGCTGATGACAACCGACGAAACCTGAAAAGTAAAATCATATAGGCTAGGCAGACCGACCCTAATCCTTAGAGCCCAAGCAAAGGACAATAAAAGCAAGACTCACCCGGTACAACCGGTCACGCCACTCTATCCCGGCATCCATCTCCTTAGCAAAACACGGGGGGAGGGGCTCAGTGAAAGGAATCCCAGCCGCGTCAACCCTAAGTAGTGTCAGGGGAAAATCTGGGGGCTGGATCTCATCAGCCGGATCGGCCAGCTGAGGAAACAACAGATTGGTCGGTCAGAGGGCAAATAAACAATAAACCGTAACACAAGTCTTAGAACCAAGATTAAAACTTTACCACAAGGCGGTACCAAGCCAACCGCCGGGTGACGTGAGACAGGTAGGAGGCACCAGGCACCAAGAGTGTATCGCCTCCCTCTCCGTCCCTATCCTCGAGGACCTCTGCAGCGGTCGGCGGTCTGAACATGGTCTGGGGAGGATCAACCGGCACCCTGAAATCGTCATATAGGCACTGACGCACCAACCGGTCGCCCAGATACCAAACTGGACGAATCAACGCAGGGAGAAGCATCCTCTTATAGCTCTGCGGCCTCAGCTCCGCAGTTACGTACTCCAGCACGCCCTCATAATCGGCCCAAGGGCGGGCCAAAGACTACAAAAACAAAGCCAACATCTTAATGAATCCCAAAACTTGGGGCTATATAAAAATTTACACCTACTAAGAAAGTAAAAGCACCTACTGACTATAGAAGGAAAACTTACATCTTCAATGCGTAGCTCGTTAACTAACGCATTCTCCACCGGGTAATGGCTGATTGTGCTCTTAGGATGAGCCAGCCTCCACTCAATCCCCGCCGGGAACCTCTTCGGGGGCACCCGTACTGTCATGGGCGCCAAACACGGGAAATAAGAATAAATCCAAGCCTGTAGGATTCCAAAGTAGACTTTAGCAAAATCAAGCTGAAACTAAGTAAAACATCAAATACAAAAGAGACAGATAGTAACTAACCTCCAGTATAAGGCCTGGACCCACGATAGGCACAGTTGAGGCCGACCCTATCACCAGCGGCCTCACCATGACTTGCAGGTAGCGAGTCATCTCCGCGAAAGCCGCGGTCACCCAATCGTAACGTCCCAGCTGAGTCAACTCAGCCAGGAAAGGCAAAATCCTAGTACTGAACCTCTCGCCCTTGTCCGAGAAGTGGGTCGACCCTAGAAAGTAGACAACCACAACCGGGCATCCTACCCCGGCGTGTTGGGTTTTCGACCCTCTAACACCACCACTCGCTCGAAATGGTCGGATGTAAGAACTCACTATAGCATGAGGCGTACTATATGCCTCACGCGGCAAACAATCCCTGATAAGGCCCCGCACCTCATCACTATCTAGACTAGGACTCTCGGCGGCCCACCTAATCCTATCCGGACCCCAAGGCATATCGCTAATCATCCCAAAGTCCTCTAGGGTCATACCGACCTCCCGAAAAGCCATGTGAAAGGTCGAGGTAGTATCATGAAAGCGATAAATCATCGCCCTAATCACCATAAGGTTGCATTTAGTCTGGCAACCCACCAACCTAGCCCATTGCCCAACTACGAGACCTAGGGCGGTCCTCTCGATAATCCCTTTTACCGTGGGGGTCAGCTTCAGATGGTAGACATCAAGGCATGTATTAAATCCCGTGAAAGTCCTCATTGGGCCTGGGGACTGCAAACCGAAACAATGCAAGGTTAAAGAAAACAAACCTAGCCTAACCCGAGCAGTAAATAGCAAAACACTGAGTTATAACCAACGAGCACGAATAGGACACTCACCAGGCCCCGCACAATGCGGATAGAAATATGGCGGTCAAGATGAAACATCAGCTGATGACCGTCCAAATCCCGAGCCCACTCGGGATCCTCGTAAACAATCTCCTCGTTCTCCAGTACCCGAACTGGAACATGAGCCCTCCTAGCCACCGTCTCCGGAAGCCTGCGCCTCTTCACTCTATTGAACTCGACCTCGTTAATAGTCTCAGGTTCGCGTCGCTGATTCGAGACACTCCTATGTCTTCTATGAATCCCAAGAGGAGTGTGAACTTGTCCCGACGAACTCCTTACTAGCGCCAATCGAAGAAGTTCCCTCGGCACGCTCGGTGTCACCTCTAGCTGTAAAACAAACCCAAAACAAAAAACACAACAAAACATAGCTCAAGTCAAGCTAAATCAGCTTAAACAGGTCAAAATAGGCTCGAAATTTCGGATAAGAATATCAAAATTCCAGGAAAGCCTCTAGCACACATTTTCGATCCCGGTCACAATGGAAGTGGTTTCGGAAAAATCCGGCATCGTTTCGGCACCTTTTGTTCCGTCTTAAGACACACAAAAGCTCACGGAAGGTCCTAAAGATCATATTAGCCCATAAGAATCAACAAGAGAGCTACCCACATCCTCATAAACACTATTTGAGCAAAAGTACGTAAGATAATCACAGGAATAATCGGGAGACGGTCCCTAACCCTAGCATTCCAAACATATTTCCCATGGCAAGCCATTGTCACACCTCGAACATACTTATCGAGTTTATAAACACTTCAACAAGCTATAATCGACCCCAATTTTATGATAAAATCAAGCACAAACAATCGAAACTTAGAGAATAAAAAACACCCAAATCGATTTTCTAGGGTTTCCAACAAACCAACTCATAATCAATCTAATCAAGCAAAACCAACATTAAAGAAGTAAAGAACACTAACCCGGAGTCGACATCGTCGTAAAATAACGGAAATCGAGAGAAGTTTTGTGAGCAAAGGTCGAAAGATCGATCTTGAGGCGAAAGAGGCTACACTTTCGATTTTGGTGAAATAAAACGATCGCCCCAATCTTCGTTTACTTAAACAGACCCGGACCGCGAAACTCCAACCGCCCCAGCCGACGCGCTCGGGTTCTAGCACGCTGGGGGCTGGGAGCCTCAGTGTTGGAGCGTTGAAGGATGCGCGCATGAACGGCCCAGCCCAGACTAAAACAAAGCAAAACAACGCAATTCAAGGTCAATAAATATTAAACATGCACCTACTATTACAAAACGAAATAACAATAATGGGATAACTACTAATCAACATCGATAATACACTCTCGACAATAAAACAAGCATAAAAGACACACTTAACCTAAACGCTACACCCGGACGCGTAACAAAGCAAATCTAAACCAAACTAATCTAAATAGACTCTAAACGAATCTCAAGTGCATAAACAAACCAAAACAAGGGCAATAACAAACCCAAACAAAATTAACTAAAACAAACTCACAAAACAAGCATTTAACTAAAACGAGTAGACAGACAGCATTTTTGCCCGAGGGTCAGAGTTATCCTGGAGGCACAGCAACAACATTTTTGCCCGAGGGTCAGAGTTATCCCGGAGGCACAGCAACAACATTTTGCCCGAGGGTCAGAGTTATCCCAGAGGCACAACAACAACATTTTTGCCCGAGGGTCAGAGTTATCCTGGAGGCACAACAACAACAATTTTGCCCAAGGGTCAGAGACATCCCGGAGGCACAACATTTTTGCCCGAGGGTCAGAGTTATCCCGGAGGCACAGCAACAACAATTTTGCCCGAGGGTCAAAGATATCCCGGAGGCACAGCAATTTTGCCCGAGGGTTAGAGATATCTCGGAGGCACAACAATTTTTGCCTAGCTGGTCTTGGTTATCCGAGAGGCATTGGAGTCTTATACCTCCACAACAATTTTTATTCGAGAGGAGACTAATGCCCTCGAAGGAGTCTGATACCTTCACAACAATTTTAATTCGAGAGGAGACTAACGCCCTCGAAGGAGTCTTATACCTCCACAACAATTTTTATTCGAGAGGAGACTAACGCCCTCGAAGAAGTCTTATACCTCCACAGCAACTTTAATTCGAGTGGAGACTGACGCCCTCGAATAGTTTTATATCAATTTATCTTGTCCTAGGGGTCATAAGCATCCCAAAGATAATTGCTCGAGCGGACACTGACGCCCTCGAACGTTTTGTGTCATCAAGGGTTCACAAGTAGCCCAAAATATACTCGTACAAATAAAGGCCAACTTAATGCGTTGCTAGCGCACAAAAAACACTTAATATTAAACAAAACCTCTAAATAAACCGAAGAAGACAAATCTCGCGCGCACAAAGAATCAAGAAAAAGATGTCAAGCAACGGCCCGGGCCCCAAGCGATCAACCACAAGCAAAGACGCCAGGTATGAATTCTAAGCCTTGGCTGGCGAGCCTCACCACGTAGTCCAACGAACTTGAAACGACCCGACAGGACAGCGACCAGGTCGTAATCCTCGATTGGCCTGGGTGGCTATACTTTGACTTTCGCCTTGTCCAAGCCTCAGTCAAAGTGGGGGCTTCTGTAAACACCCAAATTTGGACCTGGTGGCTGCAAAAGTGCCCAACAAACACCCGATGACGATAGGACTGCAACGCAACACAGGTTCGCGATGTTATAGGTAGTTTTCCTATAGGACGGCTCAAATAATTACTCGGAAAAATTAAAAACTAACATGATGGCAGCCTTAGTCGTGTCGTTACGGTCACATAGACAATAATTAGAGTCAATTCTGACACCAAGACCCCAGTCGGTCCCGAAACACGAACCGAGTCAACACCGTGCAAAGCGAACCTCGGGATGAACACCCGAGGCCCACTACACCCACGGCGCTAGGTCAAACCTGGGCTAAACTTCATCCCCAAGTAACGTACACGCTACTCCCTCTCGGTTTTGGAAAGTATCAAAATTGTATCCTCAAAACTCCAACCGCCCCACTTGACGCGCCTGGGTCTCCCCACGCTCGGACCCAGGCGCCTGAGTCTTAGCACGCCCCAGCTCGGGCGCCCATATGGGCGACGAGGGCCAAAAACATCTACAAATACCCCCTTCACGCCCTCATTCCGACACAACATTCAATCTTCTTCTCTCCCTCAAAACTCTCGCTAAGGGCTCGCACTCCGACACCCGAGGCAAACGATCCACTCGATAGTAGTTCCGATAATAAAAGCGACATCGAAGCTACTCCTCACCTTCGAGCACTCCACTCGATACCGAGGTGCCTGTGATCGACTAGCCCAAAATTAGTACACAGATTCTGTCGAATTAGCCACAAAATTAGCAAATAGTAATGGAGCTCTGCCGGAATAGCCGCGGGAATGTCAAACGGTAACGGAACTTTGCCGGGGTAACTAGTCAAGCTAGGAGGATCCGCCTGTCAAAGTCGTATCTTCACTAGGTTATCATCTAAACAAAACTTTCCATATTTGTACTTTTTATTATTATGCACTACGACAACTCTAGATATGGGCGCTAGGCCCACAAGCATCTACCAAAATACGTAACGTCCCAATTTCAACCACAAATACTAAAATACACCAAATAGACCCGAGTAATTTCGAGATCCGTTCTCAAGACTATCTATGCATCGAGTCCCGTTTAGCGTATACTCCGAGGGTGCAACTCCTCACAATGTGATTTACTTACACTCGCATTTACAGTTTTTCGCATGATTTATTGCCTTTATGACCTTATAAACGCATGCTAAATCACCTAACACGGATCTAGCCACATCATCCCAGGTAGGGTACTTTTTCAGGTCTAGCCTATAGTACCAGGCCCGTGGGTGCTTCTCTAGGGATGCAGCAAAGAGATTCTTGAACATCGAAGAATCTACACCCTTGATAGCCATGAATTCCTTGAAGGCCCGAACATGTAGTAACGGGTCTTCGGTTCCCTCAAACGTTGGCAAGCCCGTGAGATTCAGGTTTGGGGGTAGCTTGTTATTCACCGGGGAGTACTCACGGCTATTTTCCCGATGCATGTTGTTATTCCCAGCTAAGTGGACTTGTTCTTCTAGTCGGCGCACCGCGCTAATTAGGACAGCTATAGGCCTGGTGGCCTCGGCATTAGGAGTCCCTTGCTCCACCACTACCAGACAGGCGACGACGGCCGCCTGGTCAGCCCTCATTGCTGTTAGTTCGGTCTCGATATTGGTCTATTTGACGATCATGGCGTCCACGGAGGCCTTCAGATTGTTCAAAGATGCCTCCATCTTGTTTCTGTGTCTGGTTAACGGTGGCCTGTCTGTAAAAATACCGCGTAATCAGCAACCGAGCCCAGATCTCGGAATCAGAATAGCACATCCCGAGCGAGGAAAAAGACCAACTGAAAAAGAAAAGACTCAAGGAAGACACCTAGACGGGTGACTCATGGGTGGCATGACTTCCTTAGGATTAGGCTATGTGGGCCAAGTCACGTTCGAAGGAAGGTCCACGTGAGATTTTTCCCCAGACTTTTGACTCGAGTGTTCAGACGAACCTTCCGTTGTAGGGGTATGCCCTACGCGGGTTGGTCATGACTTTAGGACAAGGCGGACTCGGGAAAATGAGGAAACCCGTGATGTAAGATTGACGGAGTTTCGACGCTACAAACCTTTGACATACTATGAAGAGACCCGACACACGGATAACGGTAGGTTTTATAATAAGGAAGGTATTTTGAAAAGGATTGAATTTTGAAAATTGAGAAAATGGTCCCGAAATTGGTAGTGGGCAATAAGACCGGGTTCTTGAAAAGTTGAATGCTTGGAATTTTGAAAATTTTGAAAATCTAAAATAAATTTTCGTAAATTTGAAAATCGAGAACGGGATCTCGAGGATTTGAAAATCGAAATGGGATTTCGAAAAGTCGAATGGTGTATCGAAAATTCGAATTTTGAAACGGGCGGCACGTCGGCTAAAAAAAAAGGCTATTTTGAGTTAAATTTGAAGTCCAAATTTTGGAGGCATCCCGAATTTTTGAAACTTGAAATATTTTTAAAAGATGCATTTTTGAAATGACGGTTTTTGAAAAATGACACGGAAACCAAGTAGCACGTAGTCACACAAGCATTATAACGACGCTATGTATGCTTTACACTAAGTCTCAGTCGGTCAAAATCGGGTCCATACCAACAACGACGGCTTTCTCGTAAATCAGAAAAGGACTCCCTAAACCGAGTTGGTCTTAGGATATGCCGCGAAACCCATACGAGTTCGGCCGTAGAAGTCTTTAGCACACCCATTTAGGAATGCACCGCGGTATAGTGGGACATCGGTCCCAAGTAACCAACCCGGGAAAAAATGGGTTATGCATGAATCATTAAACTAATGCGCGTACACTATTAATTTAACAATTTCTTTTCGAGTCTCACCCTAGGAACCCCGATGACTACTGGTACATCAGGTATCCCCAGTGGAGTCGCAAAATTGTGGACATGACGTAGGTCCATCCCGACGCGACCACGCGCGGGTTTGGGTAGGTGAATGAATCTCGTGGTAAGATTGATCTCAGGTCGAAATTTAAATCGAAGTTGGAGTCGCCACCGAATTTTATGGGAATTCGGACCCGTTCGAACTCACTCTACACTTAGGCGTTTCGTGTACAAAACACGTTTCGCTTTTGGTGCTAGAGCTTGTGAGTTCGTCCCTTTGCATTACGATACCGATGTCGAGTTATCAGATATAGTGCATCGAATGACTCTCGTGCGCCAATGGTTTCGTACATCCGTAAACCATGGTTCTGAGTAAAGGGTGAGGGTACATGTTGGGAAGCCCACAAAGGACACCCAACCCCGCCCGCTCTTTAGCGGCCTCTACTAAGATATCGTTCGTGCACGAGCATTAGTAAAATGACTAAATGTTATGCAAACAACGTTTTCTGACAAACATGCAAATTATATGTGAGCTACGTCATTTTAATGCATCAAAACTTGAGTCAAATCATTTAGCATGCGAGGTTCATTTATAAAACGATAAACATCGAAAATAAATAAAACTCGTAAATAGATACAACATACACGGGTGGAAATACAACACGGACAAAAAACGAGCAAAAATAATAAGCAATAATAATGGATATGTAATTAAATTAAATGACTAAACTGAGACGATGCATGGTTTTAGAAAAAAAGGGACGCATGATCGCCTTTACACGCGACGACTAAAGTCGTAAAAAAAGACGAGGCTCGGATGATGCTTTGAAGCTCTCGGTTTTTTGAACAAGAAAGTCCACTCGATCGAGTCATGGCAGAGACTCGATCGAGTGCCCTTCTAAGAGGCACTCTTCCTGTTTTTTGGGAAGCTACTCGATCGAGTGCCCCCTGTACGAGCTGTTGCTCATTTCGAAAAGGTGGTAATTCGAAATTGGTGATTTGTTTAAAAACGATTTTCAACTGAGTCGAATATAAGTATGGCATGATTTATATTCAGCTCGGTTTTCGATACCCGTAACATTTTTATAGTTACTAGACCGGCGTCGGGATTTTATAAAAAATGTTTTATAGGATCGAAAAAATTTGATTAGTGACAAAATTGTCTCCCTCCGCGTCACGACATCGATACTAATCCTTACGGATTATGTGGTGTCGATTTTCGCGTCAACGGGTTCCGTACTAATCTCGGAAATGGAATCGGACGCGTTCAACTACGAACGACCACGATCGCGTTACGCCCTTGAGTGCTTGGGGCGGCGCTCCTCGAAAGGGTGCCACCTCCGTCGCGACTCGTAAAGCGATTAAACGGACTTGGAGCGGTTGTCGTAGTCAAACGAGTTCGACCCAAAATTTTACTACTATGTATATATATGCGGTATTAAATTGACGATAAAAAGAACGAAATTAAAATGCGATAATGATAAAAATGTTAGTGTTAGAATTAGTACGCTAATAATAATAATAATATATAGTGTATGTATATATATATATCGAGATAGAGAGGAAGAGAAAAGAGAGAAAACGGGTTGATGACATCCTCAACCTACATGCTTAAAATGGCCTCTGAAATGGACTCGTAATAGCGACGGGAGCGCGGGAGTATCGAGGATGTAAATAGAGTTATGGTGTGTGTATGTATTGAGATGGTTTATCGGTTTTTCGAGAGATAAAGGACTCGGATTTTTCTTAGGGTTGTTTAGGGTTGTAGTGTAGTGAGGATGGAGGGATTAGGATCGAAAATGTAGGGTTTTTGCATGAAGCCAAAATCTGAAAAATGTGAAGGGTTTGTGGGGGTATTTATATAGTATACCCCTCGACCTAGGGTCACACAATCAAGTGGCCCTAGCGCACTCGATCGAGTGCCCTGAAAAAGGGGTCTGTTGGGCTTGTTGTAGCTCCACTTGATCGAGTGAGGTTAATCCACTCGATCGAGTGGATCAAGCGAGTGAGCCATTTTAGGAAGGAGTTGACTTTTTTGAATTTTTGAAAAAAGGTGATTGAGCGCAATCTTCTAGAAGCTCACCCGACTGACTTTTGGTGTCGGAATCGTCTTTGAGCGGGTTTGACTTGGTCGCTAAAAGGCGGCTTTATTTTCTGGTGTTGGTTTTGGCCCTAATTAGACTCATTTTACTAGAAACGACCCGCTGGGCCTGGATTTGAGGTCGGTTTTGAGAGATTTGTACTCAGCTAAATGCCCACGTCAGATATTATTGATTCCGACTCCGTATTCGAGCGTATTAAGTAATGTTTACGTCCGATCATCATCGGGTGTTTTATCGGGAACTGCCATAGACACTAGCAGACAAAATGCGGGTGTCTACAGATTGAAGTTGGGACGTTACGTGCTGTTTAAGTAGATGTTTGTGGACCTAGTGTCCACATCTAATGTTATCGTAGTGCATAATAAAAGAAAGTGCAAATATAGAAAGTTTTGTTTAGATGAAAACCTGTTGACGATTCGACTTCAAAGGCGGATCCTCCTAGTGATTTTGGCAGAGCTCCGCTACCGTTGACTCTTCCTGCGGCTACTCCGGTAGAGCTCCGTTACTATGGACCGATTCTGCGGCTAATCCGAAAGAGCTTCGCTACTAGACTTGAGCTAGTCGAACACAGGCACCTCGGTATCGAGTGGGGTGCTCGAAGGTGAGGAGTAGCGTCGATGTCGCTTTTATCGGAACTAAGATCGAGTGGATCGTTTGCCTCGGGTGTCGGAGTACGAGTCCTTAGCGAGAGAGTAGAGGGAGAAGAGAAGATGAGAATGTGTCGTATGAATGAGGCGAAGGGGGTATTTATAGGTGTTTTCGGCCCTCGTCGCCCATATGGACGCTTGAGTTGGGGCGCACCAAGTCCCAGGCGCCTGGGCTAAGGCGCGGGGAGACTAAGACGCGTGAGGTGGGGCGGTCGGGATTTTGAAGATACGATTTTGATACTTTCCAAAACCGAGAGGGAGGAGTGTTATACTTAGCTTGGAGCCTAAGGATTCACGCAGCTTGACCTAGCGCCTTGGGTTTAGTGGGCCTCGGGTGTGCGTCCCGAGGTTCGCTTGGCACGGTGCTGACTCGGTTCGAGTTTCGGGACCGACTCGGGGTCCCGGTGTCGGAATTGACTCTATTTAGTGTCTATGTGACCGTAACGACACGACTAAGGCTGCCATCATGTTAGTTTTAATTTTTCTGAGTAATTATTTGATCTGTTCTATAGAAAAACTACCTACAACATCGCGAACCCGCGTCGCGTTGCAGTCTTATCATCATCGGAGGTTTGTTGGGCACTTCTGCAGCCACCAGGTCCAAATCTGGGTGTCTACACACTCGATCGAGTGCCCGGTCTGAAACCGGCTCCCGTAGGTTTTATGAGCCTACTCGATCGACTGGGCCGGTCTACCCGATCGAGTGGGTCTAGACGGGTGGAGGTCTCTTTTAGAGATAGAATTTTATCTCTACGAGGTTGCTTAATCTCTTTGTAGTTGATTTTGTGTAGTCTTTGACTCCGAGTCAGATTTTTCGAAGTGGCGTGTGTAGACACCCACATTTGGCCGCTAGGTGTCTATAGCAGATTCCAAAAAACACCCGATGATGATCGCACGCAAACGTGCTTCTACGCGCTCGGATATGGGCTCGAAACCGCTAGTTTCTGGCTTGGGCTTTTTACGGAGTACAAATCTCACAAAACTGACCTCAAATTCAGGCCTAGCGGGTAGTTTCCAATCAAATAAGACTAATTTGGGTGAAAACCGACACCGAAAATAAAACCGTCTTTTTAGCGACCGGGTCAAACCTCGGTCAAAGCCGTTTCCGAGACACAAATTAGCCATGCAAATATCAAAACTCCGACCCAATTACAAGATCTACAAAAATATCAACCCAAGGCCAAAAATTCGGACCCCTTTGCCCCAGCCGACCCACTCGATCGAGTGGGCCTTCAAAAGGCCCATTTTATGCCTGCTTTGGGCCACTCGATCGAGTCAGTAGGGCACTCGGTCGAGTAGCCCTAGGTCAGGTGGGGGAGAATTCTTATAAATACCCCCTTTGCATGTAACTTGAACACATTTTTCAAGAACCCTAATCTTCAGATCTCCTTACAACCCTAATTACTACTTCTCCAACCCAAACCCTAGCATCTAGGGAACTACAAACCCTAAACCACCATAACTCCATCTACATACACCTCGATACACCCGTGCTCAAGCCAGAATTAAACGAGTCCCGTCCGAGATCACGAAAAATGTAGGTTGAGGGTGCAATAATCCCGATTTCTTCTTTCTTCTCTTCTTCTCTCTCGCGTCGTCTACTTCTCCTTCCTCTCGTCTTTTTTTTTTCTAATATCGATAATATCTCTAGTATTAAGACATTAAAATACTCGCTAATTCGTGTCGAATACAAAAGATGACGAAATAAGGAAATCCGAATACAAGGGTGTTTCACCCCGAGTATTTCGTTTCGTCGTGTCGTTGGTCACACCTCATTATTCGTCGTCATTAACATCGCATACATCGATTTCTAAAAATACTTCAACTCAAACACCTTTATTTAAGTTGAGTCGAAACCCGTTGATGCGGATCCGACATCACATAATCCGCAAGGATTCGTTACGATGTCAAGATGCGGAGGGAATCAAGTCTTTTTTTATTCAAGCAAATATAGAGCGTCGTTCTTTAGATTCGATACCAACTCAATAGTCGGATATCGTATCTAATTGAATTAGTCAACAAATTTAACTAACACGAATTCGTTGATGCTAAAACAGTTGTCACATCATTCGAAAGAATTAATTACGACACTATAAACGCGGAGATAATTTATTTCGTTTTAGTTTAATTGAAACGACTTACAACTTTTTTCTAGATTTCGCTCTAAGTATTCGATATTGATTCCATAATCAAATATCGGATACGACGAGTATCAAAATTTGAATCGAGCACAAATCATACAATATTTCTGCCCGATTTGACAAAGATTGCGATTTACCAAAATCAAAAAGCAATTTCGAAATCTATGACAAATTGCGAAACGAACCCTAGTTCGTACAGGGGGCACTCGATCAAGTGCCTAGCCCACTCGATCGAGTGGCACCCCAAAACCGAGGCAGAGCGACTTTTTGAGGACCACTCTGCCGAGTCTCTCAATGACTCGATCGAGTGGCGACCTACTCGTTCGAGTCTCTTAATGACTCGGTCGAGTACTACCTCAAATTCCAGGCAGAAAACGTTTTCCAAGGCACATTCGGTCGAGTCCTCCAATGACTCGATCGAACGTCCTTTCATTACGTCAAAACGTGAGCCCTAAATGTCATTCGAGTCTCGATAAAATATTTTCGTGACTTCGGTCAACACGTGTAAAATTATTTTCCAAAGCCATGCATCATATCTCGTTACATCATTCTATAGCATTCTTATATTATTTGCAAACCTATATTATCGTTATCATCGTTACTAACACGTTTGTTCCTATTTTGGTATTTTATTTCCGTTATTCGTTTTATCGTACTAAAATGAATCTCGCATGCTAAATACAGCTTCGACATTAGTATTAGATGGATTAAATCGACCTAGCAACCCATTCAAATTTTCGCATGTTTAGTCAAGATGTTGTTTGCATAACATCTCATCGTATTACTAACGCACGTATTCAAAAGTCAAGTGATATCTTAGTAGAGGCCGCTAATGTGCGGGCAGGGTTGGGTGTTGTTTGTGAAATTCTCAACACGTACCCTCACCCCTTACTCAGAACCATGGTTCCAGATATCCGAACCCATTGGCGCACGAGAGTCATTCAATACATGGTATCCGATAATGTCGGTATCGGTATCAAAATGCAAAGGGACGAACCCAATAAACTCTGACATCCGAATGGACCATACTTTGTGCATGGCCCACTAAGATATAGAGTTGGTTCGAACGGGCCCGAACTCCCACAAAGTTCGGTGGCGACTCCACTTCGATTTAAATTTCAATTCGATCCATCTCACATGAGATTCATTCGCCTCCCCAAACCAGCGCATGGCCGCGTCTGGGTGGACCTATGTCGTGTACACAATTTGGCGACTCCGCTGGGGATTAACTGATGTGTGACTTACCATCGGCATCCTCAGGGTGAGACTCGAATAGAAATCGTTTGACTAGTACAATATGCGTTTTAGTTTTACGGTTCATGCGTAACCCTATTTTCGCCCGGGCCGGTACTGGTGACCGATGTCCAACTATACCGTGATATACTCCAATATGGATTTGTCAAAGGTGTTCATAGTCGATTAGTATGGGTTTCGCGGCATGTTCTAAGCTCAAATCGACTTATGAAGTCCATCCCGATTCTCGGATAGGCTATGTGCACTAGTATAGATCCTTTATAGACCGACCGAGACTTAGTGTAGAGCATACATGGTGTCGTTATTATGCTTGCGTGACTACGTGCTACTTGGTTTCTAAGGTCGTTTTTCAAAAACCGTCATTTTTTCAAACAAAAACATCTTTTTCAAAATATCCAATTTCAAAACCCGGGAAGCATACCGAATTTAGGACTTATGATTTTACTCAAAATAGCCTATTTATAGCCGGAATGCTGCCCATTTAAAAACTAAAAAATATTTTCGAAACTTCAAAGTTGGGGCCCGATGACACTTTTTCCGACTTTCGAAAAAATCGGGCCACCCACCGAGCTTTTTCAGATTTTCTCAAAAAAACCCTTTTAAAAAAAACTTTCCTCTTCTTAGGACTTCCCGTATTTAGCAGTGTCGGGTCGTCTCGTGAGTCGTCGAAAGTCTTTAACGTCGAAACTCCGTCGATCTTACATCACGGGTTTCCCCCCTATCCCAGTCCGCCTTATTCGACTAAGGCAAGGCCCATCTACGTAGGAAATACTCCTACAAAGGATGACCCGTTTACACAATCGAGTCTGTGGACATGACAAAGGTCCACTTCGAGGCGGCCACGCGCGGGTTTGGGGAGGCGAATGAATCTCCATATGAGATGGGTCGAATTGAAATTTAAATCGAAGTGGAGTCGCCACCGAACTTTGTGGGAGTTCGGGCCCGTTCAAACACACTCTATATCTTAGTGGGCCATGCACAAAGTATGGCCCATTTGGATGTCAGAGATTATTGGGTTCGTCCCTTTGCATTTTGATACCAATACCGACATTATCGGATACCGTGTATTGAATGAATCTCGTGTGCCAATGGTTTTGGACATCCGAAAACCATGGTTCTGAGTAAAGAGTGAGGGTACGTATTGGGAAGTTCACAAATAACACCCAACCCCGCCCGCACATTAGCGGCCTCTACTAAGATATTGTTTGATTTTTGAATACGCGCGTTAGTAATTTGATTGAATGAAATGCAAACAATGTTTTGACTAAGCATGCGAATATTTGAATAAGTTTCTATGTCGATTTAATGCATCTAAATTAACGTCGAAGTTGTATTTAGCATGCGAGGTTCGTTTTAGTATAATTAAACAAACAACGAAAATAAATTGCTAAAACAATGATCAAACGGGTTAGTAATGATGATAACGGTTTGTAAATTAAATAAACGACATGAATATAACGCAATGGATGGTTTTGAAAGGATTATGACACGTGATTGACTTGACACGCGTTGACCAAAGTCATAAAAATGCTTGATCGGGACTCGAAAGATGATAAAAGACTCACGGTTTTGATGAAACAGGGGCCACTCGATCGAGTCATTGAAGGAATCGACCGAGTGGTCTCAAAAAAAGGTTTGTGCCCGGTTTTTGGGCTGCCACTCGATCGAGTGGGCTAGGCACTCGATCAAGTGCCCCCTGTACGAACTAGGGTTCGGTTTGCTTTTGATTTCTAAATTGCTCTCTTTGAAAAGTCGCTAATTTTGTTGAGTCGCGTAGAAATATAATATGATTTATACTCGACTTAAATTTTCGATTTTCGTCATATTTGACACTTGATTATAGAAGCAATATCGAATATTCGGAATGATTTTTAGAAAAGACGATTGTAAATTGTTTAGAAAATTGAATTAGATGAAATAGATTCTCTCCGCGTTGAAATCATCATATTTCGTTTTTTAGAACTATGTGACGATTATCTTAGCATCAAAGAGATCGATTTAATTCTTGTAGATACGATATTTGACTATAGAGTCGGTATCGTATTTTAAGAATGACCGTTTTATGTAGAAATTAGATTGTAGTGATAATATCGGTATTAGAAACGATGAAAAATGAAAATATAAAAGAACGTGATGATGACTCGACAACGACAAAAAACAAGAGAGAGAGAGAGAGAGAGAGAGAGAGAGAGAGAGAGAAAGGAGAAGACGGGATTGAATTTGCACCCTCAACCTACATGCTTTGTACTCTCGGACCGGGGTTCATCTAGTTGTGGCTTCGGCACGGGAGCGTCGAGATGATATAGGAAGAGTTATGGTGGTTTATAATGAGGAAGAGATTTGACGAGTTTTGCTCGCGGGTTTGCTAAAGGTTGCTGAAATTTTGGGGTTGTATTGTTTTGGAATTGTTGTGACTGATTCTCGATGTTATGGAAATCGTAGATCTTTGTTGTTGTGCAAGGGGGTCTATTTATAGGAGAGCTTCCCGACCTTGGCTAGGAAAAGGTAGCTTTGCTTGGGTGAGAAGAAACACCGCTTTGGAAAGGAAAAGCACGCAATTTAAGTGGAAACAGGATTTCGTTGCTGGGTGGAAAAGGAATCCTTTTCCGGCTGGAAAAGGAGTCACTCGACCGAGCGCGCCTAGTACTCAATCGAGTGCCCGGTTTAATCCCGGTTTTGTGCAGATTTGCGGGCCTACTCGACCGAGTGGGATGATCCACTCGATCGAGTGGGTCTAGCTCGGGTAGAAGTCTCTTTAGAGATCTAATTCTATCTCTAACGAAATTGTTTATTATTTTTGTTGCTGATTTTTTGTAGTATTGGACTTCAAGTCAGATTTCCGAGAGCTGCGTGACAGATTTTTTTGCCTCGGAAACGTCTTTGACCGGGGTTTGACCCGGTCGCTAAAAGACGGTTTTGCCCTTGGTGTCGGTTTTCACTCAAATTAGTCTTATTTGACTGGGAATGACCCACTGGGCCTGAACTTGAGGTTGGTTTTATGAAATTTGTACTCCATAAAAAGCCCAAGCCAAATGCTAATGATTTCAAGCCCATGTTCGAGTATGTTAAAGCATGTTTGCGTCCGATCATCATCGGGTGTTCTTTGGAAACTTCTATAGACACCTAACGGCCAAACGTGGGTGTCTATAGAGCCCCTACTCTGACTGAGGCTTGGACAAGGAGAAAGTCAGAGTAGCTACCAGGCCAATCGAGGATTAAGACTTGGCAGACTTTCGGTCGGGTCGTTTATAGTCCGTTATACTTGCGTAAAAGGGCTCGCCAGCCATAAGATAAAAAAAACATACCTGAGTTGATCTTGATAATCTGTGGGGGAATCAGACTTGTTGCATAAGTCCTGGGTGCGTCTGTATGTAGACCAATCTCGTGCTGTTTTTGGGAGAAATGCTGCCTTGGGCTTTCTGTTGGGGAATTGGACTTGTCTTATAAGTCCCAGGTGCGCCTGTATACGGGCCCACCCCGTGTTTATTCATGAGAAGATGCCGTCTTGGGCTTTCTGCTGGGGAAATATGTGAACTGCGCTGACTTGTTTCTGAAGCCTTGACTCGTACCTGTAAAAGTTACACAAAGTTTTGATGCAACACATAGGTAAAACCAGACTCGCACTGGGGAATAAAAACTTGATGTTCCTTTGGAAAGCCAAGCTGTTACCTGAAATGTTAGATATATAGGCAGAAATAGCAAACATAGCAGATAGCAAGACGACATATAGGAAATGCAGTTAGCATCTAAAGACTGACTTGCGCCGGGAAAAATGATTTTTGAAATCGAAGTCCTGAAAGCAACTCACGTGCTAGGTTTTCAAAATGGAAAGGGGTAGAAAATAAATTTGCAGTTTAAATAGACTGAAATTTGACCTTGTCGAAAAGGATTTTTTCAAATGGCTAAGTTTTGAAAATTTTAAAAGCGAGAATTTGAAGAGCGAGGCCTACCGACAGACTCGACACTGGACGCGACAGGACGAGTTGACAGACACGAACTGCACTCTCGAGGGTTGGACCATGACTCAGTAAGGGAGTGGGCCACCTAAGATGACAAGACTCTTAAGTTGCGCAATTCCGTAGCCTATGCGAGTGGCAACATGGTCAAATCCTCGGAATGAGACTGTTTTCGTATGACAGGGCTTAGTAGTAGCAATGCCGTAGACTGGTGCTCTTTCAGATTTTTTGTTTCGGGGTATACTCCCAAGGTAGGGTCCAGCTTCGTGTCCCTGACAAATTTTTGTCTTCGACTGAGCCGAGTACTAGGACACACTTAAGAAAGGTGGCTAGATTTTGAAAGTTTTTTGGATTTTGTGAGTGGATGGAGAACTTCTGTGTAATTGAAGCCCCCGGGACGACAAAGCTAGCTGTTGAGAACATGATAGTGTCGTGACCGGAATGATGGTGGTTTTTGAATTTGTGTCAATGTGGGTGGTTGTGCCTTTGTTGAAAGGCTGCCTACGTATTCACGTGTAGTGAAATCAAACAATGCCGTAGTTCCGTGATTGAAAGATATATTATGGTGCCTAGTTTATTAGGGCTTTGTGTATAACTAGCCATAGCGACGGTGTAGGCTAGGTGCATTCCCAATGTTGTCTTGATCAATGGGCTAGAATAGTTAGGATGCTGATCCAGTGACTGCGAGCGTTCTCCGAGGTAGCCCCTAGAGGTGGTGTGAACTATTTGGGCATGTCCTATGCCGACTGCAAATTAAGTTCCTGTGTTTGGGGCTGGTAACTGGTTTGTATAATTTTGGAAATGTGGTGCTAGGTCGTAAGTGGCTTTGATGATTCGAAATCTGGAGCTCGATTTTTTGGAGCTAAGGATTTGAGGGTAAGGTATTGTAATGTGGTAGGAAAAGGGGTAGTCGAGTAAAAACGACTTGGACTTCGATCGAGGTGGGTTGATAATGCGGGATATTACTTCCATGTCCGGCCGTAATGGTTAGGGTATCCTATGGAGCTTGAATCCTCAAAATTTCGGGCTGTTTCTTAGCCTAGATCTCGGGAAGGTCTTGAGGGTTGTAATGTGGGAAGGCTAGATGTGGTGTTAGCTGACCAACTTGGTTGATTCTCCCCTATCTGATGGTATGGGTTTTCGAATTTTTTATTGGTTGACCTCTTAGCCCCGGTCATGGGATTCTTCATTTGAGTTGACCGTATCTGGTCAAGGGGTGTTGCGAGTTCTTTTTTTGATCGTGGCCAGCTCTTTTGTTTTGGTCTTTTGCTTTTTTTTCCCTTGGACTTTTGCTTTTTTTTTGTCCAACTTTTTCTATTTTTTCTGTTGGTCAGACTAATACCTAAGGTAGAGATTGGTGAATCTTATTGGATGGGTGTTTATTGTGGGAAAAGGGCTTGCCTCCTGTCCTGAACCCAAACTAGGAGATTACCTAGATTTGTCATAGGATTCGATACCGCTCCTACTAAGGGTAGTTATGTGGCTTTCTATGTCAGACATGGAACAGGTAGAGGAAAACACGGGTCTCAATTTCCTGCAGTCATTATAGATGTGCCTGTAATAGTCACGTGCATGTGCTCACAGTGTATGATGTTGTTCATTATGTTCTCGGAAACACATATGGAAAGCATATATGAGAGATAGAATATTTAAAGCTGATTTTACTGAATTTTGAAAAAAGGACAGAATACAACTAACTCTGACTCTGACTTGGAAATTGAAAGAAATAGAACATCCTAGACTCGGACTCAGACTCGTCCTTAAACCAGATCTAGACTCTCGGATGATGTCGTTAGTAGTCTTCGGCTTCAAAGGACTCGAATTGATGTCCAGTATAGCCTTCGGTAGAAGCATCACCCAGATCTTCATTATGTCGAAGATCGTCTTCAATCCTAGTGCCCATTTCGGTAAGCACCGCAAATTTTGAAATGCCGGCATACCTAAGATGGATGAGGTAGGAGGGTAGGAGGTTGTTGATGAATGCCTCCACTAATGTCTTCTCGTTGGGCTTGTCTAACAACTTCACACTCTCAGCCCGCCAACGTTGAAGGTATTTGGTGTAACCCTTTGTTGGATCTTGGGCCATGACTTCTAGAGTTCGCATGGTAGTCTGAAGTTCAGTATTATCAGAATAGTTTTTAGGGAACTCGGTAGCCACATCTTCCCAAGTTGGGAATCTTTTTGCATTAAGCCTATAGAACCAGGCTTTTGGATATTTCCCGAGAGATGCGCCGAACAAATTGATGAACATGTCAGCTTTGACCCCCTTGACTGCCATGAATTGTTTGAAAGCTCGGTGGTGTAATAGTGGATCTTCCGTCCCTTCGAATATGGGTAACCCTTCTAAGTTGAGATCCTTCTGTAGTTGCTCACTAATGGGTGTATAGTCTCGGGCATTTTCCGTGTGGATAGTGTTGTTCATTGTCAAGTGGACCTGTTCTTCCAGCTTGTGAACGGCGCTGACCAGTTCAGCTATGGGCCCGGTGACTTCAGATCCAGCATTAGGAGTCCCTTGCTCCACGGCACTCAAACGGGTGACAATGGCCATTTGGTCGGATCTGATAGTTGTCAATTGGGCTTCAAGCTTATCTAGTGAGGCTGTCAAATTGTCCAAAGTTTCTTGCATCTTGCGTTGACGTCTTGTTACCGGTGGCTTGTCTGTAAGAATACCGCGTAATTAGAAAAGTCGCTTCTGAACTCAAATACACCAAGGCAAAAGAAATAGCGCGGGAGGAGAGACGACTATGGTTTGACTTGGGTTAGACTCTCCTAAGACAAATGTGTAGGGTGCGATTCTCGGAGTGACCGTGATTAATCGCTCCGTCGGAGAATAACCCCCGGGTGAAACTAAGGACTCAGATGGTGTGACATCTAAGTGACTCGAAAGTGGGGTACGTGAGACAACACGTGTAAGATATGACCCTTAGAGCAACTGTAATTGATCACTCTGCTGAAGGGTAGCCCCCGACTCCCCGAGTGGGATTGAAGATTTTGATAAGACTCGAGTGTTGGACGAGTGACCCTTAGACGTAAGGACCATGAACCTTTTGTTATAGGGCTATGCCTTGTAAAAGGTTGACTCGGAAAAGACACTGGACGGGTGACTTGTGAAAGGTGGGCCTCCCTTAGAATTCGGCATGTGGGCCGAGTCCTGCTCGAAGGAAGGTCCATGTGAGACATTCATCAGACTTTAGACTCGAGTGTGTAAACGGGCCATCCTTTGTAGGAATATGTCCTACATAGGTGGGCCATGCCTTAGTCAAATAAGGCGGACTGGGATAGGGAGGACACCCGTGATGTAAGATCGAACGGAGTTTTGACGCTAAAGACCTTCGACGACTTATGACAAGACCCGACACTGCTAAATACGGGAAGTCCTAAGGAGAGGAAAATTTTGAAAAGGAAGTTAGAATTCCGAGAAAACCGGTGGATGGCCCGATTTTTCGAAAATCGGAAAAGTGCCATCGGGCCGCAATTTTGAAGGTTTGAAAATATTTTTGAATTTTTAAATTGGCAGCATACCGGCTAGAAATAGGCTTTTCGAGTAAAATCATAAGTCCTAAATTCGGTAGCTTTCCGGGTTTTTGAAAAGTTCAATAATTGGAATTTTGAAATTTGAATATCGAAAAAAAGAATTTTCGATAATTTGAAAAAATGGAAACGGGATCCCGAAGATTTGAAAATTGAAAACGGCATCTCGAAGATTTGAAAATCGAGAATGGCTTTTCGAAGATTTGAAAATTGAAATAGAATTTTGAAAATTCGAAAAAATCGAATAGTTATCGAGAATTTGAATATTGAAATGGACAGCATGCCGGCTAGAAAATAGGTTATTTTGAGTAAAATCATAAGTCCTAAATTTCGGCACCTTTCCGAGTTTTTGAAAATTGGATATTTTTTTTGAAAAGATGCATTTTTGGAATGACGGTTTTTGAAAACGACACGGAAACCAAGCAACAAGTAGTCAGGCAAACATTATAACGACGCCATGTATGCTCTACACTAAGTCTCGGTCGGTCTAAATAAGGTCTATACCAGTGCACATAGCCTTTCTAAGAAACGGGACGGACTTCCTAAGTCGAGTTGAGCTTAGAACATGCCGCGAAACCCATACGAATTAGCTATGAACACCTTTGACATATCCAATTTGAATTACATCAACAGTATATTGGGACGTCGGTCACCAGTACCGGCCCGGGTAAAAATGGAGTTATGCATGAACCATAAAACTAAAACGCGTATTGTACTAGTCAAACGATTTTTATTCGAGTCTCCCCCTGAGGATGCTGATGGTAAGTCACGCATAAGTTATTCCTCAGCGGAGTCGCCAAATTGTGGACATGACATAGGTCAACCCCGACGCGGCCACGCGCGGGTTTTAGGGAGGCGAATGAATCTCCATATGAGATGGGTCGAATTGAAATTTAAATCGAGGTAGAGTCGCCACCGAACTTTGTGGGAGTTCGGGCCCGTTCAAACCCACTCTATATCTTAAAGGGCCATGCACAAAGTATGGCCCATTCGGATGTCAGAGTTTATTGGATTCGTCCCTTTGCATTTTGATACCGATACCGACATTATCGGATACCGTGTATTGAATGACTATCGTGTGCCAATGGTTTCGGACATCCGGAAACCACGGTTCTGAGTAAGGGGTAAGGGTACGTGTTGGAAAGTTCACAAAGAACACCCAACCCCGCCCGCACATTAGCGGCCTCTACTAAGATATAGTTTGATTTTGGAATACGCGCGTTAATAATTCGATTGAATGATACGCAAACAATGTTTTGACTATGCATGCGAATATTTGTTAGTTGCTAAGTCGATTTAATGCATCTAAATTAACGTCGAAGTTCTATTTAGCATGCGAGGTTCGTTTTAGTATAATAAAACAAACAACGAAAATAAATTGCTAAAACAATGAGCAAACGGGTTAGTAACGATGATAACGATTTGTAAATTGAATAAACGACATGAATATAACGCAATGCATGGTTTTGAATAGATTATGACACGTGATTGACTTGACACGCGTTGACCAAAGTCATACAAATGCTTGATCGGGACTCGAAAGATGATAAAAAGACTCACGGTTTTGATGAACCAGGGGCTACTCAATCGAGTCATTGAAGGACTCGACCGAGTGGTCTCAAAAAAAGGTTTCTGCTCGGTTTTTGGGGTGCCACTCGATTGAGTGTGCTAGGCACTCGATCGAGTACCCCCTGTACGAACTAGGGTTCGTTTTGCTTTTGATTTCGAAACTGCTCTCTTTGAAAAATCGATAATTTTGTTGAGTCGCGAATATGATTTATACTCGACTTAAATTTTCGATATTCGTCATATTTGACAATTGATTATAGAATCAATATCGAATATTCGGAATGATTTTTAGAAAAGACGATTGTAAATTGTTTAGAAAATCGAATTAGATAAAATAGATTCTCTCCGCATTGAAATCGTCATATTTCGTTTTTAGGACTATGTGACGATTATCTTAGCATCAAAGAGATCGATTTTATTCTTCTAGATATGATATTCGACTATAGAGTCGGTATCGTATTTTAAGAATGACCGTTTTATGTAGAAATTAAATTGTAGTGATAATATCGGTATTAGAAACGATGAAAAATGAAAATATAAAAGAACGTGATGATGACTCGATAACGACAAAAAACGAGAGAGAGAGAGAGAGAGAGAGAGAGAGAGAGGAGAAGATGGGATTGAATTTGCACCCTCAACATACATGCTTTGTACTCTCGGACCGGGGCTCGTCTAGCTGTGGCTTAGGCACAGGAGCGTCGAGATGATATATGATGAGTTATGGTGGTTTATAATTGGGAAGAGATTTGACGAGTTTTGCTCTCGGGTTTGCTAAAGGTTGCTGAAATTTTGGGGTTGTATTGTTGTCGAATTGTTGTGACTGATTCTCAATGTTATGGAAATCGTAGATCTTTGTTGTTGTGCAAGGGGGTCTATTTATAGGAGAGCTTCCCGACCTTGGCTAGGAAAAGGTAGCTTTGCTTGGGTGAGAAGAAACACCGCTTTGGATAGGAAAATCACGCAATTTGAGTGGAAACAGGATTTCGTTGTTGGGTGGAAAAGGAATCCTTTTCCGGCTAGAAAAGGAGTCACTCGACTGAGTGCGCCTAGTACTCGATCGAGTGCCCGGTTTAATCCCGGTTTTGTGCGGATTTGCGATCCTACTCGACCGAGTGGGATGATCCACTCGATTGAGTGTGTCTAGCTCGGGTAGAAGTCTCTTTAGAGATCGAATTCTATCTCTAACGGAATTGTTTATTATTTTTGTAGCTGATTTTTTGTAGTATTGGACTTCAAGTCAGATTCTGAGAGCTGCGTGACAGATTTTTCCGCCTCGGAAACGTCTTTGACCGGGGTTTGACCCGGTCGCTAAAAGACGGTTTTGCCCTTGGTGTCGGTTTTGACCCAAATTAGTCTTATTTGACTGGGGACGACCCACTGGGCCTGAATTTGAGGTTGGTTTTGTGAAATTTGTACTCCATAAAAAGCCCAAGCCAAATGCTAATGATTTCAAGCCCATGTTCGAGTATGTTAAAGAATGTTTGCGTCCGATCATCTTCGGGTGTTCTTTGGAAAGTGTTAGACACCTAACGGCCAAATGTGGGTGTCTAAAGAGTCTAAAGTCTGGGGAATGTCTCACGTGAACCTTCCTTCGAACAGGACCCGGCGTACATAGCCGGATCCTAAGGGAGGCCCACCTTTCACAAGTCACCCGCCTAGGTGTCTTTTCCGAGTCATTTCCTTTTCAGTCTTTCCTTTGCTCGGGATGTACTTTTTTTTTCCAAGATTTGGGCCAGTTTTTGATTACGCGGTATTCTTACAGACAGACCACCGTTAACCAGACGCCAGAAAATGCAAGAGACTTTGGGCCAATTGGCAACCTCACTAGCCAAGCTTGAAGCCCAATTGACGGCTATCAGGACCGACCAAAAACAACCCTCGCCACCCGTTTGAGTGCCGTAGAGAAAGGGACTCCTAATGCTGAATCTGAACCCATAGCTGAATTGGTCAGCGCCATTCGCAAGCTTGAAGAACAAGTCCGTTTGTCGACGAACAACTTGATCCATACGGAAAATGCTCGCTCCTATTCGCCTCTGAATGACGAGCTACCCGCCAACCTCAACCTTACGGGCATACCGATGTTTGAGGGTACTGAAGACCCAGTTCATAACATTCGGGCTTTCAAAGAGTTCATGGCTGTCAAGGGGGTGAAATCCACCATGTTCAAGCACTTGTTCGCTTCTTCCCTTGAGAAGCACCCGAAAGCCTGGTACTACAGGCTCGATTCCAAGAAGTACAAGACTTGGGACGATGTGGCGACAGAGTTTGCTCGGAATTACGCTGATAATACCGAGATCCAGACTACGATGCGTACCTTGGAAGTTATGTCCCAAGAGCCCAAAGAAGGTTTTACCAAATACCTTCAAAGGTCGAGAGCCGAGAGTGTGAAGTTGGTCGATAAACCCAACGAAAAAGTGCTAGTGGAGGCCTTTGTCAAGAACCTCCCACCTTCCTACCGGGACCACCTCCGGTACACTGTCATACCCAACTTTGCCACTCTAACTAAAATGGGGACAAGGATCGAGGATGACTTGAGATTAGAGAGCCTTACTAAGGTCTCTACCAAGGGATATCAAGGGGCTAGTTCATCCATCAGCAAGCCCACACCTGTAGCTGCAACCCGAAGCATCTTTGACGAGGTTAATCTACTAGATGCCTCATCCAAAAAGAATAATCTAACTCGGGTATTCACTGATATACGGACCACCAATACATACGCCTTACAAATGCTATCTTCAAAAGGTCTAATCGAACCGATAGGCCCAACTCCCGAGGTCCCGGTAGAAAAACGATCCAAGAGATACAATGTCCAAGCCTATTGCCAATATCACCGAGGTAATGGGCACGATATTGAGAAGTGTTGGAAATTGAAGCATCTGATCCAAGACTTGATCGAGAGTGGGAAAATACCGTTACCCGGGGACAAGCCGAGCAACAAAGAAAACCCGTTCGGTGTTCATGCTATATTCACCGGAGAGGTAATCGACTGTTCTCACCTCATTTCCCCGTTTATCCCACAAATTAACAGGATATGGTTCGATGACGAAGAAGATGTCTACCTGCCTAAAGGGGAGGTTGTCCCCATAACTCCCGAGGAGGTCCGAAGGGTTAAGTCCAAAGCCTTAGCCAGCAACCACCTCGCCGCCGCCGAACGTCCTACCCCAGAAATCGTTGCTGATCCTGCCAGGACGGAAACTCCTCTTGAACAGTCGAGCACTGACACGGTTCTAGTCAAACAACTGAAAAGGGCTCGAACTGATCTAACCATATGGCAACTTCTGGTTAGCTCGCAAAAACATCGGGAAGCACTGACTATGGCTCTCGATCAAATCAAGGTTGACTCACAGGTTACCCCTACTGAAATGGTAGCCACTATTATGCCCTATCTCAAGGGAAAGTCCGAGGAAGAACGCCCACTTATCACCTTCTCCGAGTCTGACCATCCACCGTTCGGGGCCGCCCATAACCTGGCCCTGTACATCACGTTCATTTGCCGAGGGAAGTATCTTCCGATGACACTGATCGATGATGGATCCGCTGTGAATGTCCTGCCATTAAGGACCGCCAAAGCCCTCGGCATCACCGAGGCCGACTACCTTCCTACGACACAGACTATCTAGGCTTTCGATGGTTGCCCAAAGCCGGTTGCAGGGGCTGTCAAATTAACAATCATAACGGGCCCAATTGAAAAAGAACTGGAGTTCCAGGTGATTGATGTCACCTCCTCCTTCAACCTGCTTCTCGGGAGGCCTTGGATACAAGCGGTCAAGGTCGTGTCCTCTACCCACCATAGAAAGGTCAAGATGCCTCTTTAAGACGGTGTCATCACACTTGAGGCAACCCCCATTACCGTGGCAAGCTGTAACGCTACGGGCCGGGCCGACCCACGAGGATTTGATTTTGTGGGAATGATTGAAGAAGAATATCTTTTCAGGCCCTACTTCACTACTAGCATCGATACGATGCTGCAAAACTTGGGCTATTTACCGGGGGCTACTTCGAGACCATATCTTCTGGCGGAGAAAATTATCGAAGTGCTAAACGACGAAGAACCACGATCCGGTCTTGGGTATGCTGCGACCCTAGAAAACACGGTCTGGGTCGATCTTCAGAAGGCCCAAAACATTATCAAGGGTACCTACTTGGGCCCTTACAGCCCAAAACTAACTGACTACTTCGTTACACCAGTATTCGGGGTTATTCAAGTAGGTCTATACCGATCCACCATCACATATCCCGAGATAAAATTGGCTCGGGAAAGCAATTTCATCCCAGATGACATATTTGCCCTCGTCCAAACGGGATCCAAGGAAGGTGCAAATAACTCTGAGCCCGTGTTGGGGCTCCTATTCGAAGAAGACAAGGCTATCCCTGATCCTAAAGAAGATCTGGTCAACCTGATCCTTCCCAGCAATCGGTTCGATCCAACGAAGCTAATCTCCAAGTTCGGTGCAAACACCGGGAAAAGGGCCTGGAGGAAGACCATCAAGTGGACCGAGAGCCAGGGACGAGTCTACAAGCTGACCACCGGCGAGGGAGACATGCCGGATACCGAGTATTAGTCCGAGTCAGAGTCAGAGTCCGAGTTTAGAGGGTCCGGTGCTAAAGTCGAGTCTGTAACCCTTCTTCCTTTACTCACATCCACTGGAGTCTCGGGGCCTGTCCCGAGAGCACTCCCTATCCCCCCTCTGACCAACGATCAAATGGCCGCTCTCTTCGAGCTGTTTTCCAAATTTACTATTAATAATAA
Organism: Agrostemma githago; assembly: GCA_958450325.1. Classification (NCBI taxonomy): domain Eukaryota; kingdom Viridiplantae; phylum Streptophyta; class Magnoliopsida; order Caryophyllales; family Caryophyllaceae; genus Agrostemma; species Agrostemma githago. The sequence goes on along the minus strand of OY288243.1, from coordinate 25,220,740 downwards.
CAAAAATTGTTCCGCTTACGACTTGTCTTATTTTCAAAATGCTTTCAAAAATTTTATATGCAATGACATTGAGAAACCCGACGAACAGGTACCTCTGCCTCCGCATCTGATCGAGCAACTGGAACAAAGGGAATCCCAAGATCCGGTAATTGAAGAAACCGAGTTCATCAATGTTGGAACACCTTTAGAACCTTAGATGCTTACGTTGGGCTTATCTTTAGATCCTGAGGAGAGAAAATAATTCATGGACCTCCTCCAAGAATTAAAGGATGTCTTCGAATGGTCCTACAAGAACATGCCGGGGATAGATCGGGAAATAGCTGAACACCGTATACCATCAAAGATGAGTGTAAACCGGTAAAACAGAAGCTCCGAAGAATAAGGCCCGAATGGTCTCTCAAAGTCAAAGAAGAAGTCGACAAGCAGTTCAAAGCAGGCTTCATACAAGTGTCTGAATATCCAGACTGGGTTGGAAACATCGTGCCGGTACCTAAAAAGGACGGTAAGGTTCCGGTGACCCGATTGTGGGGTTCGATAAGGTAATCACTGAACCGGACAAGTCAACAAACTACGCGCTTGAATTATTCAAATCTAAGTCACTGCAGATAAGCATGTATTTGCTCGAGTGTGTCCAGATTCATGCGGCTACTCGATTCAACTTACACGTCCAAATACATGGAAAAATGGAGCAAGTGAATTATTACCTAAAGAGAGGAGATACCATCAATTATGGAGATGTCATGATCTTTAATATGTGGCTAGCGGATCAAGTAAAAGATATCAACAAGAAATCCTTACCCAAATTAAAGATAAGCGTGATCTCACATGGGTGAGAAGAGACTCAAGCATATATCATCTTTTGGCAAGGATTTGATGAGACAATAATTAATTGTGCACTACCTAGATTGTTTCTTTAAATAAGTAGATGTGGATTAACATAATCTACATAATTATAGTAGGAAATAAGAGAGAATCACGCACCATATATGGTGGTGATTAGCTAACTAATTTACAATATTTATTTCCATTTTAGCATAAACATTATAGGTAAGATATCACTAGAGATACCAAGAGGATCTCGAGCATGTAGGGCTATATAAAGCCACGTTCCATTTGAATAAAATCATCGAATATTTATGAATTTACAAACAACTTGTCAAACTCTGGATTAATTTGTTAATCACTTGTTTAAACTTCGAGAAGATGCTTTGAAGCGTTTAGAGGGTTGGTGTTCCAAACTCTGAGCTATTAAATCCGGGTTCAAGGTCGAACAACGGGTTAAATATCCTTTGGTTACTCACCGATTAACATCGGGTCACAAAATACAGAAAATCAAAGCGCTTGCTTCCCAAAAATAGCCGAGCCACAAAACTCAAAATTCTCACAAACCTTAACCTCGAACCAGGGTTACATTAACCTTAGTTCAATTTCACTCCAAAATCCACGTCATTATTCAAGGTTACATTAACCTTCGACCCAATCTTCATATCTTAATCTAAACTGCTTCCGCATTCGCATCATCTTGGTATCAGAGCCGTGTTTAGCGACATGGGAGATAACGATATCAACGACAACAATGTCAACAACGACGCAAGCAACATCAATACTGGAGGGGGTAACGACGAGAATCTCATCCAACAATTGCTTCGTGCCTTGCGTAAATTACCCGAGAACCGAGCAGGAGGAGGCGCTAGAAGATTCATGGACGTGCCAAAGCCTCGAGATGAATTTAAAGTCACAGAATTTCTGTAGTTTGAAGGAGGAGTCGATCCAGAGGAATACTTGGATTGGGAACGCAAGATGGAAACAATGTTCGATTTCAAGGACGTTCCTGACCGAAAGCGTTGTAAGTATGCTATACTTAGACTCACAAAAAATGCGTCTTTATGGTTTGAAGGCATGAAATTGAGGAGGGCTAGAGAGGAAAAGCCAAAGATTAGGACTTGGGATGACCTTAAACGTAAGTTACGCAAGAGGTATTTGCCCAAGAGTTATAAAGTCGATTTGTATAGAAGAATTGCCGAATTAAGACAAGGAAATCTAAATGTTAGTAGTTACATTTCAGAGTTCGAGAAAACATCTTTGATGTGCGAGTGAGACGAGTTAGAAGAACAAAAAATGGCTCGATTTTGTAGAGGTTTAAATCGTGGTATCGCGGATGTCGTTGACTTACATCTCTACGAGTCATTCCATACACTTTGTTGTTTGTGTCTTAAGGTCAAAACTCAACAAAAAAAGAAGTCTACCCCTAAGACGGATACTTGGAATAAATCCGAGGAAAATAAGTTTGAAGGGTCAAATTTGCATGTGACTCTTAAGACTACCCCTATTTCTCAAATGACACCCAACACGCCCTATAAGCCAAGGACATGTCTGAGTGTGGACATGACATAGGTCCACCCCGACGCGGCCACGCGCGGGTTTGGGGAGGCGAATGAATCTCATGTGAGATGGATCTCGAGTTGAAATTTAAATCGAATTAGGAGTCGCCACCGAACGTTGTGGGAGTTCAGGCCCGTTCGAACCCACTCTATGTCCTAGTGGGCCGTGCACAAAGTACGGCCCATTCCGATTTCAGAGTTTATTGGGTTCGTCCCTTAGCATTGCGATACCGATACCGACATTATTTGTAATCGGGTATTGAATGACTCTCGTATGCCAATGGATTCGGACATCCGGAAACCGTGGTTCTGAGTAAGGGGTGAGGGTACGTGTTGGGAACTTCACAAAGAACACCCAACCCCGCCCGCACTTAGCGGCCTTTACTAAGATATCGTTCGTTTTTGGTGTACACGCGTTAGTTCGACGATTGAATGAAATGCAAAAAGTGTTTTTGACTAAACATGTGAAATTATGTTTGCTAAGTCCTTTTAATGCATCTTAACTAATAACGTCAAAGTTGTATTTAGCATGCGAGGTTTGTTTTAGTATAATAAAAAAAAGGATGAATAATAAGAACAAAGACAAAGAACAAACGGGATAGTAAACAGTTTGTAAATTGAATAAAAGATGTAAATATAATGCATGGTTTGAAAAAGTTTGTGACACGTGACGGATTAAACACGCGTTGACCGAGGTCAAAAATATTTGTCGAAAATCTGAAATATGCCGAGAAAGCCGCTGTTTTACTTAAGAAACGATGCTGGAAAAAAGAAAACGAGAAAAAAATTTACGTCGCGGTTTTCAGAAATCTGCGCGACTCGCTCGGGAAAGGCGCGACTCGCGCGGGAGGGCGTTTCCCCCGGGATGCGTACGGCTCGCGCCACGGGCTGCTCTCGGGCTCGGTTTTTCGAAAATCGTTAGTTTTAATAAATCGCGTACAATTATGGATTAATTTATACTCGACTTACATTTTCGATATTCGTCGTATTCGATATTCGATTATGAAATCGATATCAAATATTCGGAATGATTTTTAGAAATATGTTTTATAAAATTGTTTTGAAAGGAAATTGAATGAAAAGAAAAGAATGTTCTATTCGTAAAAATCGTCATATTTTGTTTTTAAACCATGTGACGAATTTTTAGCATCAACGAGATTGATTTAGTTCTTTTTAGATACGATATTTGACTATCGAGTCGATATTGTATTTTAAGAACGTTGTTTTTGTAGGAAAATAGTTTATAGTATCGATATTATAAAAACGTGACGATGACCCATATGAAAAAGACGGACCGATGACGGACGAAGAAAAAAAACGTGAGAAGGGAGAGAGAGAGAGAGAGAGAGAGAGAGAGAGATCGGGATTTGGAACACCCTCAACCTACATGCTAATTCCGGTCTTGATTAGGAACTCGTAGTAACGGCGCTTGCGTTGGAGTAACGAGAATATAGGTGGAGTTAAGGTGTTGTGTCTGTAACACCCGCTATTTTTCTAAGCATTTTTATTCTTTCTGTTAGGACTCCGTCCCAACTCACTCTGTCGCTTTTCGGCCACATATTTCATCACTTTACTAAGCTCTATTTTTATTTTTTTAAGTTTAATGATTTTTATTTTTAATTTTTAAAGATTTAATTCTTTCAAATCTATTTATTTGATTTTCTTCGTAAACTAATTTATTTTCCGCGAGTAATTCTATTTTTCTTCGATTTGACTTTTTAAGCTTTGACTTAAGATTTTCCTCTTCCTAAAAATGTCTAAACACATTTATATAATATTTTCGACTAAAATATATTTTTATTTACGAAAATTTAGCCTTTAACGATTTTATTACGAAGTTTCGTAAATAATTATTTTTCAACGTGAGGTTTACTCGAATTGCTTTGAAATGCTTTTAATAATTTTACAATCCTTATTTTTATCAATCTACAATTTATTTGGACTCATATTTTCCTTGTGTGGACCGTGACTCCCATGTCACAAACTACATTACAGTTTTACTACATTTTGTTTTATAACATGGCTTAAGTTTTTAGATATTTTCTTTCTTATCATTTATTTTGGGTGAATTAAGAATAAACTTTTCATAGTCCATACACACTTCATTTGGCTGTTTTTTTATCAAGTTAGTGTAGCCTTGTTTTCATCAATTTTAAAGTCTCATTTATGCATAAAGTTTTAATACTCTTTTATTCATTCGTTCACCAATTTATTCAAGAGAAATACTCTTCATTTCCTCTCCTTTGGACATGGTTTTCAGCAGTAATTCCAGCCAATATTTGTCTCAAAATCGAGTCTTGATCGTCTCATTATCATCTCCAAATTAATCGTCTTTCTATCTCCTTCGTTAAGGTATTAATCGATTTCATTTCCAATCATTTTCACCATGATTTTTCAGCGATCTTATGGTATTTTAATACCATGAAATTCAAGTTGAAAATTTGCGTGTTTCGGTAATTTTATCGCTTTTACGAGATTAACGACTAAATCGTCATATTAATTTGTAAAATCGTAATATTCGGCCTAAACATATAATATGTGTTTATATTCTGTAAAAATGATGTTTTTCATTATTTTTTAATAATTTAGTATTTTTCTGATATTTTATTTATCGATTATTGAATTATTACCGTTTACGGACAAAAATGATTAAAAACCGATTTTTAGTTCTAGTACTTCAACATTTTCTTTTAATCTGATTTTTGACGTGATGAAACTTTCTGATGAAATAAAAGTTTCTGAATTTTTTCATAATTTTTCAGAATTGTTAAGTGCATGAATTAATTAATCGCTTTAAATCATCGTTTATCGTTAAAACCGTGTTTGTCGTTTAAATTCTCGATTTCTGGTCTTTGGTTTAAATCTGGAAAAAATTATGATTCTGATGATTTTATAATAAAATTTAATTTTATGATTTTTAGTGCTTTAATAAAATGTTTGGAACGATAAGTTTTTTTAATGGATCGTTAATTGTGAAAACGGGTTTTAAAGACGGTTTTGACGGGATTTATTAAATCTGGAATTTTTGGAAATCTGGAGAAATGGTAGATTCTGGAAAATCATGATTTTTAAGTTTAATAATAATTTTTGGATATTAATACTTAAATCGTTTCGTAATTACTATTTTTATTAATCGTTATTGTCGATGTTAGACGATTAACGAGAAAACCCATTAAAAACCGAGTTTTAGGATTCTGGTAATTTTATTTTCTGGACAAAATGTCCATAAATATATTTTAAATATTTACGTAATTTTTTTACTATTTATTAAAGTCTTTAACTAATAAGTATTGAATTTGGATAACTTGTGATTTATTGTTAAAATGTTTCGTCTTACCCAAAAGAATTATTTTTCCAGCCATTTTGGAAGCATTTAAATCTGAAACTTTGTGAGTTAAATCATCCCTTAACATACTCTTAATGTATCCAATGGTTTAATTAAATAAAAGACGTTAAAAGATTTAATTTGCCATTTGCCGTAAAATCCTATTTATAATCGTATTGTCGAAAATAATCATAATTAGGGAATTTTAGTTTTGTAAATTTCGGAAACATCCTAATTAGTAGTATTTAAAATGTTTAAGACATTTCTAAATCATTTTATTAACACTTGTATGACGTTTCAATAATTTCATTAACTCAAATGTTCTCATTTTAGAATTAATATCGTTAAGGCCGAAAGTACTAGTTTTATAAATCTATATCGTTTACTAAAAATGTTTTATTGGTATAAATTAATATTTTTGATAATTTGATATAATGCTATTTTTGTAAAGTTTATAAATATAGAAGTTTCCTAAAATAGAAAGTTTCCTCTTTCGAAAGGCGATACTTTTTCCCTTTTGTTCTCTTATTATTATAATGATTATATCTCTTAAATATATCGATAATGGCTTTGTTTTGGAGTTATGGAATAAGGACAAGTGTGAGGTTAGAGTAATATATTCTGGGGCTTACGTTTTTGCCATCAACTATAAGGCTGGTGTGTCTTTATGGGGCACACTGGTTGTTGAACCGAGCATATATGGTGTTCGGGAGTGTGTGTACATTTTGACCTTAAACTCGTGCCTCGCAGTGTAAGACGCCGTCGGGTTGAACTGAGTATATATGGTGCTCGGGAGGGGTGTGCATATTATCTTAAACTAGGGCCGCGCATTTATAAGTCGCCGTCCTATTATGGTTGAGTAGCCTAGTTAGAGATCGATGTTTGATTTGTTTGAACTAAGTTCTCGAAGCTAGTTTTAGAATTCTCCTAGTGAAAGTCTAGCCTTCATCACTAATCCTATCCATAATGCCATTTTGAATATTTTTATTATTATCGATATAATTTGGTTGCAGGTTGGCAAATGTTTTATGTTTTCTTCGGAAAACTCATTTTTATTATATTATTTCGATACGTGAAGTTTTTCACTGAAATTTTATTTTCATTATAATGTTTTACTGTTTCCATTTTTACCATTTTTCTATAGTAGTAATTACAATTTTTAAAATCCTGTCATATGGCTGGGAGAACGTTGACGTTGCTCCCCACTGATTGTGGTTGTTATGTTTTAACATGGCAGGTATACATGTTCCGGGTGTGGGCTAGCGAGCAGTGTGGATCATGCTTATTTATTTTAATAATTATGTCTTGTGGATTGTTCAAACCCCTTTTGTGGATTGTTTTAAATTTTGGCCATTTTGTTTAAGGCCTATTGTTTGACTTTACCATTTTAATTTTTCTAAGACATAGTTACAGCGTGTTTTAATCCCGACTCTACAGTGTTTCCGCCACTGTATCGCGTTAGAATTTCTAGGGGATTACAGTTGGTATGAGAGCATCACTACTCCCAACGCTTACACCTGAAATTAGGGAAAATACCAGTAAATTATTTAAACAGTAAATAAAAAAATTATTACTAGAAATGGGTAGAAACAAATAAGGACTTACTTGTTAAGTTTTTCCTGTTCCTGAAACTCAATGATTTGCATTGAATATTTGTTGCTTTTGTTGTAAGAAGATAAATAAACAAGATGTTGATAGGATGCTACTCCAGATCGGGACAAGACCTTCTTAGAACTCTCAACTAACGCCTGCTGACTCGAGTGGACAACTTGGTGCTCCAAGAATGATGTCGATGATGACTTTTAGCTGAAATGCTTTTAATAATTTTACGATCCTTATTTTTATCAATCTACAACTAATTTGGACTCATATTTTCCTTGTGTGGACCGTGACTCCCATGTCACACACTACATTACATTTTTACTACATTTTGTTTTATAACATGGATTAAGCTTTTAGATATTTTCTTTTTTCTCATTTATTTTGGGTGAATTAAGAATAAACTTTTCATACTCCATACACACTTCATTTGGCTGGTTTTTATCAAGTTAGTGTAGCCTTATTTTCATCAATTTTAAAGTCTCATTTATGCATAAAGTTTTCATACTCTTTTATTCATTCATTCACCAATTTATTCAAGGCAAATACTCTTCATTTCCTCTCCTTTGGACATGGTTTTCAGCAGTAATTCCAGCCAATATTTGTCTCAAAATCGAGTCTTGATCGTCTCATTATCATCTCCAAATTAATCGTCTTTCTATCTCCTTCGTTAAGGTATTAATCGATTTCATTTCCAATCATTTTCACCTTGATTTTTCAGCGATCTTATGGTATTTTAATACCATGAAATTCATGTTTTTTAGGCTTCCGAAGCGATCCCGCAGAAAACGAATATATCGTAGATTCGGAATTGGATTAGAGGTAACGTCGATGTTACTCGGTATTTCATGATTTTAATTGTGTATTTGCATGTATATATATTTTTATGTTTTATTTTGGACAATATATGTATGTCATAAAATCTGGAAAATTTTTAAAAGTTGAAAATTTGCGTGTTTCGGTATTTTTATCGCTTTTACGAGATTAACGATTAAATCGTCATATTAATTTGTAAAATCGTAATATTCAGCCTAAACATATAATATGTGTTTATATTCTGTAAAAATGATGTTTTTCATGATTTTTAATAATTTAGTATTTTTCTGATATTTTAGTTATCGACTATTGAATTATTACCGTTTACGGACAAAAACGATTAAAAACCGATTTTTAGTTCTAGTACTTAAACATTTTATTTTAATCTGATTTTTGATGTGGTGAAAATCTCTGATGAAATAAAAGTTTCTGAATTTTTTCAAAATTTTTTGGAATTTTTAAGTGGATGAATTAATTAATCACTTTAAATCATCGTTTATCGTTAAAACCGTGTTTGTCGTTTAAATTCTCGATTTCTGGTCTTTGGTTTAAATCTGGAAAAAAATATGGTTCTGATGATTTTATAATAAAATTTAATTTTATGATTTTTAGTGCTTTAATAAAATGTTTGGAACGATAAGTTTTTTTAATGGATCGTTAATTGTGAAAACGGGTTTTAAAGACGGTTTTGACGGGATTTATTAAATCTGGAATTTTTGGAAATCTGGAAAAATGGTAGAATCTGGAAAATCATGATTTTTAAGTTAAATAATAATTTTTGGATATTAATACTTAAATCGTTTTGTAATTACTATTTTTATTAATCGTTATTGTCGATGTTAGACGATTAACGAGAAAACCCATTAAAAAGCGAGTTTTAGGATTCTGGAAATTTTCTTTTCTGGAAAAAATTTCTATAAATATATTTTAACTATTTACGTAATTTTTGTACTATTTATTAAAGTCTTTAACTAATAAGTATTGATTTTGGATAACTTGTGATTTATTGTTAAAATGTTTCGTCTTACCCAAAAGAATTATTTTTCCAGCCATTTTGGAAGCATTTAAATCTGAAACTTTGTGAGTTAAATCATCCCTTAACATACTCTTAATATATCCAATGGTTTAATTGAATAAAAGACGTTAAAAGATTTAATTTGACATTTGCCGTAAAATCCATTCTATTTATAATCGTATTGTCGAAACTAATCATAATTAGGGAATTTTAGTTTTGTAAATTTCGGAAACACCCTAATTAGTATTATTTAAAATGTTTAAGACATTTCTAAATCATTTTATTAACACTTGTATGACGTTTCAATAATTTCATTAACTCAAATGTTCTCATTTTAAGAATTAATATCGTTAAGGCCGAAAGTACTAGTTTTATAAATCTATATCGTTTACTAAAAATGTTTTATTGGTATAAATTAATATTTTTGATAATTTGATATAATGCTATTTTTGTAAAGTTTCTAAATATAGAAGTTTCCTAAAATAGAAAGTTTCCTCTTTCGAAAGGCGATACTTTTTCCCTTTTGTTCTCTTATTATTATAATCATTATATCTCTTAAATATATCGATAATGGCTTTGTTTTGGAGTTATGAAATAAGGACAAGTGTGAGGTTAGAGTAATATATTCTGGGGTTTACGTTTTTGCCATCATCTATAAGGCTGGTGTGTCTTTATGGGGCACACTAGTTGTTGAACCGAGCATATATGGTGTTCGGGAGTGTGTGTACATTTTGACCTTAAACTCGTGCCTCGCAGTGTAAGACGCCGTGGGGTTGAACTGAGTATATATGGTGCTCGGGAGGGTGTGCATATTATCTTAAACTAGGGCCACGCATTTATAAGTCGTCGTCCTATTATGGTTGAGTAGCCTAGTTAGAGATCGATGTTTGATTTGTTTGAACTAAATTCTCGAAGCTAGTTTTTAGTATTCTCCTAGTGAAAGTCTAGCCTTCATCACTAATCCTATCCATAATGCCATTTTGAATATTTTTATTATTATCGATATAATTTGGTTGCAGGTTGGCAAATGTTTTATGTTTTCTTCGGAAAACTCATTTTTATTATATTATTTCGATACGTGAAGTTTTTCACTGAAATTTAATTTTCATTATAATGTTTTACTGTTTCCATTTTTACTATTTTTCTATAGTAGTAATTACAATTTTTAAAATCCTGTCATACGGCTGGGAGAACGTTGACGTTGCTCCCCACTGATTGTGGCTGTTATGTTTTAACAAGGCATGTATACATGTTCCGGGTGTGGGCTAGCGAGCAGTGTGGATCTTGCTTATTTATTTTAATAATTATGTCTTATGGTTTGTTCAAACCCCTTTTGTGGATTGTTTTAAATTTAGGCCATTTTGTTTAAGGCCTATTGTTTGACTTTACCATTATAATTTTTCTAAGACATAGTTACAGTGTGTTTTAATCCCGACCTTACAGTGTTTCCGCCACTGTATTGCGTTAGAATTTCTAGGGGATTACAGTTTCGGGTCGTGTAAGGTGGCGGGTGGCGGCCGGTTTTTGATCGGAGTCGGGTTACACTATCGGTCTTTCGATGCTATGTGTGAGGGTGATTCTATTTGATGCCTGAAGGTCGGATGTTAGGAGATTGTTGATGTCGGGAATTAATTGTGTGAGTTGTGAATGTCGTAGATTGAATGTTTTTTTTCGATGTGTAGTTGAATGAATAATTGTGTGTGTGAGGGTCCTATTTATAGGAGAGGACACCCGTCTTGGATAAGAGATAGCTAACTTGCAAAGGAAGAAAGCCACCGGTCGGGATGAGGTGGGATTCCGTCTAAGGATGGGAAAAGTAAGCAATTTGAGAGGAACGATGATTCCGTTACTTGGTGTGGTGGGTAAGGTACCCGGATGGTATGAGGGTACTCGGCCGAGTAGTCTCTTGCTCGGTCGAGTGTTTGATCGGGTGCTCAGATAGGATTCCTACTGGAGATCGAATTCTATCCTTAACGTAATTGTTTATTCTTTTTTGTAGCTGATTTTTGTAGTGTTTGAGCTCAAGCCGGACTCATGGGGTGACACGACTGTTTTTTAATGTCTCGGAAAATAACTTTGACTGGGTTTTGACTTGGTCGCTAAAAGACGGTTTTGCCCCAGGTCTCGGTTTTGATCCAAATTAGTCTTATTTGACTAGAAATGTCTCACTGGGCCTGAATTTAAGGTCTGTTTTGCGAGATTTTTACTCCGTTAAAAGCTCGCGCCAATTACTATTGATTTCGAGTCCACAATCAAGCGTATTTAGTCATGTTTACATCCGATCATCACCAGGTGTTTTTTGGAAACTGCTATAGACACCTGGCGGTCAAAATGTGGGTGTCTACAGAGCCCCCACTCTGACTGAGGCTTGGACAAGGCGAAAGTCAGAGTAGCTACCAGGCCAATCAAAGATTAAAACCTAGCAGACTTCCGATCGGGTCGTTTATAGTCCATTAGACTCGCGTAAAAGGGCTCGCCAACCATTAGGCAGAAATCATACCTGAGTTGATGCTAATAGCTCCGTGGGGACTTGCCTAAGAAGCCTTGGGTGTGCCCGTTTGCAGACGCATCCCATCTTGAAGCTGCGCGAGAGCTTGCCTAGGAAACTATGGGTGTGTCCGTTTGCAGACACATCCTGATTCAGAATTACGCGGAAGCTTGCATAGGAAGCTATGGGTGTGTCCGTTCGCAGACATATCCCGATTCTTTAGTAGAAATGTTGCCTGAGCTTTCCACTGGGCGAGGAGACTTCCTTCTCGAGTCTGGGTGTACCTGTATGATGCCGACACATAGCAATTCGTATGTAACATTTAGGCGAAACACCGACTCACGCTGGGGAAGTAAAAAACTTTATGTTCCATTGGGAAGCACAAACTGGTACCTGAAACATTAGATATATAGGGAGAAATAGCAAATAAAGCAGATACCAAGATAGCATACAGGAAATGCATTTAGCATCTATAGACTGACTTGCGCTGGGGAAAATGATTTTTGCTTTATTTTGAAATCGAAGTCCTGAAAGCAACTCACGTGCTAGGAGATAGGTTTTCAAAATGGAAAGAGGTAGAAAAGAAATTTGCTGTTTAAATGGACTGAAATTTGACCTTGTCGAAAAGGATTTTTTCAAATGGGAAAGTTTTGCAAATTTTCAAAGCAAGAATTTGAAGAGAGAGGCCTACCGACAGACTCGACTCTGGACGTGACAGGGCCAGTTGACGGACACGAACTGGACTCTCTAACGGTTGGACCGTGACTCGGTAGGGGGATGGGCTACCTAAGACAACAAGACTCTTAAGTTGCGCTATTCCGTAGCCTAGGCGAGTGACAACATGGTCGAATCCTCGGAATGGGAAAGATATGCTATAGGAAGATTAAGTAGTCTGTAATGAGACTGTTTCTGCGGGACTCAGCAGTAGCAGCGCTGTAGACTGGTGTTCTTTTGGATCTTTTTTGGTTTTGGGGTATATTCCCAAGGTAGGTGTCGCTTCGAGTCCTTGACGAATTCTCGTCTTCGACTGAGCCGAGTACTAGGACACACTATATAAAGGAGGCTAGATTTTAAAAGTTTTTGGATTATGTGAGTGGATGAAGAACTTCTACCTAGGAGAAGCCCTCAGGACGACAAAGCTAGCTGGTGAGAACATGACAGTGTCGTGGCCGGAAATGATGGTGCTTTTTGAATGTGTGTCAATGTGGGTGGTTGTGCCTCTGTTGAAAGGCTGCCTATGTATTCACGTGTGGTGAAATCAAACCAAGCTGTAGTTCAGTGTCGAAAAATATATTATGATGCCTAGTTTATTAGGGCTTTGTGTGTAACTAGCCATAGCAATGGAGTAGGCTAGGTGCGTTCCCAATGATGCCTTGATCAAAGGGCTAGAGTAGTTAGGATGTTGATACTGTGACTGTGAGCGTTCTCCGGAGTAGCCCTTAGAGGTGGTGTGAACTATTTGGGCATGTTCTATGCCGACTGCAAGTTGAGTTCCCGTGTTTGGGGCTTGTAACTGGTTTGGATGTTTTTGGAAATGTGAAGCTCGGTCGTAAGTGGCTTTGATGATTTGAAATCTGGAGCTCGATTTTGTGGAGCTAAGGCTTCGAGGGTACGGTATTGTAATGTGGTAGGAAAAGGGGAAGTCGAGTCAAAGTGACTCGAACTTTGATCGGGCAGGTTTGATTATGCGGGATCAGATTTCCATGTATGGCCCTAATGGTTAGGGTGTATCCTATGGAGCTTGAATCCTCAAAATTCTGGGCTGTCACTTAGCCTAGGTCTTGAGAAGGTCTTGAGGGTTGTAATGTGGGAAGGCTAGATGTGGTGCTAGCTGACCATCTTGATTGTGTATGAAAAAGACGGACCGATGACAAACGAAGAAAAAAAAACGTGAGAAGGGGGAGAGAGAGAGAGAGAGAGATCGGGATTTGGAACACCCTCAACCTACATGCTAATTCCGGTCTCGATTAGGAACTCGTAGTAACGGCGCTTGCGTTGGAGTAACGAGAACATAGGTGGAGTTAAGGTATTGTTTCGGGTCGTGTAAGGTGGCGGGTGGCGGCCGGTTTTTGATCGGAGTCGGGTTACACTATCGGTCTTTCGATCCTATGTGTAAGGGTGATTCTATTTGATGCCTAAAGGTCGAATGTTAGGAGATTGTAGATGTCGGGAATTAATTGTGTGAGTTGTGAATGTCGTAGATTGAATGTTTTTTTTCGATGTGTAGATGAATGAATAATTGTGTGTGTGAGGGTCCTATTTATAGGAGAGGACACCCGTCTTGGATAGGAGATAGCTAACTTGCAAAGGAAGAAAGCCACCGGTCGGGATGAGGTGGGATTCCGGCTAAGGATAGGAAAAGTAAGCAATTTGAGAGGAACGATGATTCCGTTACTTGGTGAGGAGGGTAAGGTGCCCGGCTGGTATGAGGGTACTCGGCCGAGTAGTCTCTTGCTCGGTCGAGTGTTTGATCGGGTGCTCGGATAGGATTCCTACTGGAGATCGAATTCTATCCTTAACGGATTTTGTTTATTCTTTTTTGTAGCTGATTTTTGTAGTGTTAGAGCTCAAGCCGGACTCATGGGGTGACACGGCTGTTTTTATTGTCTCGGAAAATATCTTTGACCGGGTTTTGACTTGGTTGCTAAAAGACGGTTTTGTCCCTGGTCTCGATTTTGACCCAAATAAAGTCTTATTTGACTAGAAATGTCTCACTGGGCCTGAATTTGAGGTCTGTTTTGTGAGATTTTTACTCCGATAAAAGCTCGCACCAATTACTATTGATTCCAAGTCCACAATCGAGCGTATTTAGTCATGTTTACGTCCGATCATCATCAGATGTTTTTTGGAAACTGCTATAAACACCTGGCGGTCAAAATGTGGGTGTCTACACTAAGGTCCGTTGTTTCAAGTGTCAAGGGTTCGGTCACTTTAAAACTGAGTGTCCCAATTAAAGAATCATCACCTTAAGGGAGGCGATTACATATCGTGATGATTTGTGGGAACAAGAGGAAGTGACAAGGAGGGAAAAGTTTATATGGCAAAGGGAGGAGAGGAAGAGGTGGAAGAAGTCTTAGAGTTTGAGGCTCCTACACACGTTGAGTCACTAGTCTTGCGTCGTACACTACACACACTTGCTAAATCGTCTATAATGAAGCAAAGAGACCAAAACTTTCATACTAAATGTCAAGTGAATGATATGTGGTGTAATGTGATTATTGATGGGGAGAGTTGCACTAATGTCGCATCCCAAGAAATGGTGGACAAACTTGCCTTGACCACTACGCCCAACCCAAAACCCCACACACTACATTGGCTTGATGACGGAAAGAAGGTGAAGGTCACAAAGCAAGTGCGAGTTGGATTCACGATGGGTCCGTATAATGATGAAATCACGTGTGACGTGATTTCCATGGATGCGTGCCACACTCTATTGGGCAGGCCATGGCAATTCGATCCTGATGTACGTCATCAAGGGAGGACTAACGAGTATATTCTGATGGTGAATGATAAGAAAATCGTCCTAAGGCCAATGTCACCGAAGGATGTTCGTTCTATGCATTCTAACCGGGCTACGAAGCCTAGTTTATCTGTGTTTGCTAGTGAGCAGGTTTTAGCAAACAAAGATGAGAGATACGCCCTTAAAGCGTCTAGCATGTCCGTAATTTCAAGAGGGAACGACCTTGACCAAGGTTACATTAACCTTGACCAAGTTTACCCTAAACTTGACTCTAACGAACTTGTGCAACCACTAGTCTGTGGGACTAAAAATGTATTCCCAAGTGATCTGAAGCCTAAGGTGTCTATCGTTGCTAGTCAAGGCAAAACTGAAGCCGAGAAGGAGTTTGAACGAGGAGAACAGTAAATGCGCTTATGGCATCAACATGGTATGTGCCTCACGGGAACAAGTCTAATCTCGTGCAACAACTAATTCCGATCTATAGGAATAACCCTGAAGAAGTTCTAGGATCCCAATGTAAGAGTCAAGAGTTCATGAAAAACGAACATGTTTGAAGAAGCATGTGTTCCTATGGTAGGGAAGTTACTATCAAGTTTCCAATTCCTAAACTCGATGACGTGCTAAACAAGTTACATGGTCTGGTTGCGGTTCTGATGATGGACTTTCGAAATGAGAACCCTCAAAGTCATATGACGACAAGGGACCAGGGAGTCTACACCATTCTGAATGTGGGGGATTTAACTTTGTTCTTAAATGTAGATGACCTTGCGGAATTGAGGTCAATTCCTTTCGAAGAGGGAGGGGATGACCCGATTGTGGGGTTCGATAAGGTAATCAATGAACCGGACAAGTCAACAAACTACGCGCTTGAATTATTGATATCTAAGTCACTGCAGATAAGCATGTATTTGCTTGAGCGTGTCCAGATTCATGCGGCTACTCGATTCAACTTACACGTCCAAATACATGGAAAAATGGAGCAAGTGAATTATTACCTAAAGAGAGGAGATACCATCAATTATGAAGATGTCATGATCTTTAATATGTGGCTAGCGGATCAAGTAAAAGATATCAACAAAAAATCCTTACCCAAATTGAAGATAGGCGTGATCTCACATGGGTGAGAAGAGAATCAAGCATATATCATCTTTTGGCAAGGATTTGATTAGACAATAATTAATTGTGCACTACCTAGATTTTTTCTTTAAATAAGTAGATGTGGATTAACATAATCTACATAATTATAGTAGGAAAATAAGAGAGAATCACGCACCATATATGGTGGTGATTAGCTAACTAGTTTACAATATTTATTTCCATTTTAGCATAAACATTATAGGTAAGATATCACTAGAGATACCAAGAGGATCTCGAGCATGTAGGGCTATATAAAGCCACGTTCCATTTGAATAAAATCATCGAATATTTATGAATTTACAAACAACTTGTCAAACTCTGGATTAATTTGTTAATCACGTGTTTAAACTTCGAGAAGGTGCTTTGAAGCGTTTAGAGGGTTGGTGTTCCAAACTCTGAGCTATTAATTCCGGGTTCAAGGTCGAACTACGGGTTAAATATCCTTTTGTTACTCACCGATTAACATCGGATCACAAAATACAGAAAATCGAAGCGCTTGCTTCCCAAAAATAGCCGAGCCACAAAACTCAAAATTCTCACAGACCTTAACCTCGAACCAAGGTTACATTAACCTTAGTTCAATTTCACTCCAAAATCCACGTCATCACTCAAGGTTACATTAACCTTCGACCCAATCTTCATATCTTAATCTAAACTGCTTCCGCATTCGCATCATCTTGGTATCAGAGCCGTTTTTAGCGACATGGGAGATAACGATATCAACAACTTCAATTTCAACAACGATGCAAGCAACATCAATACTGGAGGGGGTAACAACGAGAATCTCATCCAACTATTGCTTCGTGCCTTGCGTAACTTACCCGAGAACCGAGCAGGAGGAGGGGCTAGGAGATTCGTGGACGTGCCAAAGCCTCGAGATGAATTCAAAGTCACAGAATTTTCGGAGTTTGAAGGAGGAGTCGATCCAGAAGAATACTTGGATTGGTTACGCAAGATGGAAAGAATGTTCGATTTCAAGGACGTTCCTGACGAAAAGCATTGTAAGTATGCTATACTTAGACTCACAAAAAATGCGTCTTTATGGTTTGAAGGCATGAAAATGAGGAGGGCTAGAGAGGAAAAGCCAAAGATTAGGACTTGGGATGACCTTAAACGTAGGTTACGCAAGAGGTATGTATCCAAGAGTTATAAAGTCGATTTGTATAGAAGAATTACCGAATTAAGACAAGGAAGTCTAAATGTTAGTAGTTACATTCCAGAGTTTGAGAAAACGTCTTTGATGTGCGAGTTAGACGAGTTAGAAGAACAAAAAATGGCTCGATTTTGTAGAGGTTTAAATCGTGGTATCGCGGATGTCGTTGACTTACATCCCTACGAGTCATTTGATACACTTTATTCTTTGTGTCTTAAGGTCGAAACTCAACAAAAAAATAAGTCTACCCCTAAGACGGATACTTGGAATAAATCCGAGGAAACTAAGTTTGAAGGGTCAAATTTGCATGTGACTCCTAATACTACCCCTATTTCCCAAATGACACCCAACACGCCCTATAAAGCCGAGGACATGTCTAAGGTCCGTTGTTTCAAGTTTCAAGGGTTCGGTCAATTTAAAACCGAGTGTCCCAATCAAAGAATCATCACCTTAAGGGAGGCGATTACATATCGTGATGATTTGTGGGAACAAGAGGAAAGTGACGAGGAGGGAAAAGTTTATATGGCAAAGGGAGGAGAGGAAGAGGTGGAAGAAGTCTTAGAGTTTGAGGCTCCTACACACGTTGAGTCAGTAGACTTCGAAGGGCGGATCCTCCTAGCTTGCCTTGTGATTTCAGCAGAGTTCTATTACCGTTTGCTGGTTATGCGACTAATCCGGTAGAGCTCCGTTACTACTTGCTGGTTCTGTGGCTAATCCGGCAGAACTCTGTTGCTAGACTCGGAGTAGCTAGTCGAACATAGGCACCTCCGGATCGCGTGGAGTGCTCGAAGGTGAGGAGTAGCATCGATTTTGCTTATCGGGACTACGATCGAGTGGATCATTGGCTTTAGGTGTCGGAGTGCGAGCCCAACCTAAGATACTCGTAATAAGTAACCGGAGAAGATAATATGAGAAGTTGTGTGTCAAATAAATGAGGTGAGGGGGTATTTATAGTTGTTTTTCGGTCCGCATCGCCCATATGGACGCTTGAGTCCAGGCGCACCAAAACTCAGGCGCTTGGGGTTGTGCGTGCGAGAAGTAGGACTCTCGGTGCGAGGCCCCTGGGATTTTGAAGATACGATTTCGAAACTTTCCAAAACTGAGAATATGCGTATATTGTCATTAGCTTGGGGATTAAGTCTCCCCTTAAACCTAGCGCCGTTGCGCCGAGTGGGCTTGTAATCCCCTAAAAAATCTAACGCAATACAGTGGTGGAAACACTTTAGATTTGGGATTAAAACACACTGATGTTCTATATTTTAATAAAAGAACGATCAGTCAATACTGAGGCCACTTTTTAAAAAAGGGCTAAAATAAATATTCTCCAAACAGGATTACAAAAATCCATAAATAAACATGAATGAAGAAAGAGTAGGTTCCATGCTACTCGCTAGCTCACACCCAAAACCAAGCAGCAAATACCTGTCATGTTATAAACATAACAGCTACGTCAGTGGGGAGTACCTCGGACGTTCTGTCAGCCCTATTATATCATATAAAAAAAATAGTATTACTATATCAAAATAATTAAAATGAAAAACATTAAATGATATGATAAAAATAAGCTTTCGGAGAAAACTTAAAATATTGGAACAATAAAATCAAAACAAGTTTTCAGAAGAAAACTTGAAATATTTGTGAACCTGCAAACCAAAATGTATCTATAATAATAAAAATATTGGATAGGATTAGTGAAGAATGCTTGACTTTCACTATGAGAATACTAAAACTAGCTTCGAGAACCTAGTTCAAACAAATCAAACCTCGATCTCTAAGTAGGCTACACAACCATAATAGGACGGCGACTTACAAATGTGTGGCCCTAGTTTAAGATAGTATGCACACCCCTCCCGAGCACCATAAATACTCAGTTCAACCCGACGGTGTCTTACACTGCAAGACACGAGTTTAAGGTCAAAATGTACACACACTCCCGAATACCATATATGCTCGGTTCAACAAACAGTCTGCCCCATAAAGACACACCAGCCTTATAGATGATGGCAAAAACGTAAACCCCCAGAATATATTACTCTAACCCCACATTTGTCCTTATTCCATAACTCCAAATCAGCCATTATCGATATATATACAAGAGATATAATCATTATAAATAATATGAGGATAAAAGGAATAAACATTTTATATAAAAGGGAAACTTTCTATAATTATAAACTTACTAATTTTAGAAACTTAATTAAAATAGAAATATTGATATAGAAAATACGTAAGTGATTAAAATAAGTGAAATGTATAAAAATAACATTTCTAACGAAATTAACATTGTATTATTATCGTCGTTATCATAACTTTAATATATTTCTAAATTCGTTACTCAAAGTATAAATAAAATATAATAAGTCAATATATAGTATTTTTTAAATAATTAGGAAATCGAGTTAAAATTATAAATTTTAGAAACGAGATGTTTTAAGAAAAACGATCTCAAAATTAATTGAGTCAACAAGTTTTATAAATTAAATGAGATTTACGAAGATATCAAATTATATTTAACATAACTTTTATTAATAAATAATACGGATTTTAATAAAAATAGTCGATTGTAAACAAATAAGAAATTATTAGCGACAATAGTCTCGACTAAAAATATATTTAAAATAAAATCGATTATTTTCTCAGTTATTAGTATAAATCATAAACGAAAATTAATTTATTAAATTAGTATACAAACTTCGATTATAATATAAAAATACGATTTTGAGTTAAAATTATAAATTAACGAAATAAGAGGGAAATATGAAATTGTTATTATTTAGTTACTAGTGTCACAATAACCAACAATATATTATAACGATAATAAATAATAAAATTACTAACGATTTATAAAACGATATCGAAAGTTGTAAAAATGTTTATTAGGTACACAATTTAAAAACAATATTATTAGCAAATAATAAATAGCAAAAATTAGAAAACCGAAGTTAAAAAAATAGTTACTATATACTACTACTCAAACATACGATATAAAATCGAGTAACGTTTTAAAGTTACCTTAAGTCTATAGTCGAATCGATCCGATACTAGGCTACTTGCATAGTCCAACCTCCAAATCTTCAATAGCACGCCTTAAGCTTCATGTCGTGAATTTCTAGCCTTCCAAGTATGCTCCACTACGAAATTCGAGACATAAAGAAACAAAAACGAAGAAATCGGAATAAGGAATGTTGAAAATGAATAGAGGTGACACGGAAACGTGAATAACAGAGGAAAGACGAAGGCTTCGTCTACAAAACAAGACATGAAAAGAAAATAGGGGCAACAGGAACATATGACAATGAACCAAAGGACATGAAATGAACATGGGTAAGCAATTCGATAGCGCGAAACGACATCAGCTGCACAAGAACTCGAACAAAACACGGGTTCGATAACTCGAAAACAGTACAGCAAAGGCAAACGCAGCGACAGCAGAAAAAAGGAGGAAAAGGAGAAGAAGGAAGACGAAGAGCAACAACATATAAACATATGACTAGACGAACAAACGGAACGACAAACAGAACAAGAATTCGGGGAAAGCGACAATAGTTGCAGCAGGCAGACACTACAAGAACAGCACCAGCAAACGAGCAGCCAAACCACAAGACGGATGAACATAACGGAATGCAAACAAAGGTTAGAAATGAATGATGATTCAAGAAAAAGAAAAACGAGGCAACAAAATAACGTAACGAAGATGCACACGCATCACAAAAAGTACAGGAAGTGGAGGACGAGCAGACGTGGTATAACAATTCAACAACATCAGCGAGCAGGAGCAGACTAACCAGAGAAAAAATTGACGAAGGAGGCTACCACTCGTCACTCTCGACCAAGCACGATAGCAACAACAACAATGGCTACAGGCGGCAGCAGCATTGACACACATCCACAACCGCAAGACAACAGCAGCAGTCAGGAACAACAGTAATGGCGATACGTCTATGGTAGCCAAAACGAACACAACAGAAGGCATAAAAGTCGGTGAGCATTGTTCGACAAATCCAACATTAAAGACGAGCAAAAGAGGAGAGAAGAATTAGAGGCCAGCAACAAGAACGAAAAAGTAAGGCACAAACCTAACCAAATCAGGCGACGATGAGTATTGATGGCGATGAGAGATGGCGGTGATGGCTGGAGAACAACGAAGGAAAAAAAAGAAATAAAAGGGGAGGTGAACAGCAAGTGGTGGAAACAAAGAGTAGGGGGTTATACGTGTATGTGGGATAAAATAAAAGAGAAGGGGAGGAATGTTAAACAAGTGGCTTAAATTCAACTCACAATAAAAGTGTACGGTTCCGAGACAATAGTATACATAGTATACGGATTTAATTAAATGAATTGGGTAGGAGACGAATTCCATAACGATAATTTGACTGACCCACAAAACTAATTAACACGAGTTAATAAAATTAATAAATAATCGGGCCGTCAAATAAAATGAGTAATTCAAGTATTCGAGACGACAACGGAGCTTATAGAAATAAATAATAAATCTTCGACAAAGTGAATTAAATTGATTTCTCGAGGAAAGATAATAAATGTTTTGACGAAACTTAAAATAAATGAACTTCGAGCCGAAAATAGAAATTTGAGCTTAAATATCAATAAAAAAAAGGAATTTAGAAATTAAATCGCCGAAATAGACTTTCGATAAGAATTAAATTAAATATATAAAATAAATCAAAATAAAATAAAAATATGTTTCAAATATAAGAAGAGTTTCCGAGACAAACAGAATTTTAGGAGTTTGAAACGATTAAACGATAAATTTGTTTTATAGTAAGTTTAAGAATTACGAGTTAAATCGTAAACAAAATAAAAAATATACAAACATAATTTTAATTTTAATTTAATTTATAATATCAGGGGTGCTACAAGGCTTGGGGCTCGCGTCCCGAGGTTCGCTCGGTCCGACGCGTGACTTGGGTTTGACTTCGTATTTTTCGGGACCAATTTGGAGCCCCGGTGCCGGAATTGACTCTAATTAGTGTCGACACGACCGTAATGACACGACTAAGGCTGCCTTGATGCTAATTTAATCTTTTCGAGTAATTATTTGATCCTTTCTATAGAAAAACTATCTAAAACATTGCAATCTCGCTTCGCGTTGCAGTCCGACCGTCATCGGGAGTTTGTTGGGTACTCTTGCAGCCACCAGGTCCACATCTGGGTGTCTACAGAAGCCCACACTTTGACTGAGGCTTGGACAAAGCAAATGTCAAAGTATAGCCGCTCAGGTCATTCGAGGATTACGACCTGGTGGATGTTCGATTGGATCGTTTTAAGTTCGTTGGACTACGTGTTGATGCTCGCCAGCCAAGGCTTAGAAATCATACCTGACGTCCTTGCCTGCGGTCGCTTATCGGTGCTCGAGTCCGTGCTTGCTATCTCGTCCTGGGTTTGTTATGTTCATGTGTTTTGATTTTCGGATGTATACGAATCAGTTCAAGTTTGGACCACCCTTCGAATGCTTATGACTTGCTGGGCATGAAGATGTTTGCTTTGCCTTTAGAATGCTTATAATCTGTCAAGCTTGGATTAAAAAATGTTCTAGTGTGTTAGTATCCACTCGAACAATTGCTTTCGAGGTGCCTATGACCCGTTTGACCCGAAAATTTGAAAAGTTTGCCTTCAGGATGCCTACTATCCGTTAGACTCGAAGATATTGAAAAAACTTTGCCTTCAGGATGCCTATGACCCATTAGACTCGAAAACTTAAAAACGAAATTTGCCCTCAGGATGCCTATGACCCGTTAGACTCGAAAATTTAGAAAGAAATTTGCCTTTAGGATGCTTATGACCCGTAGGGCTGAAAAATATAAAAAGGTTTTTGCCTTCAGGATGCCTATGACCCGTAGGGCTCGAAAATGTGAAAGAGTTTGCCTTTAGGATGCCTATGATCCATCGGGCTCGAGGATTTTTTTTAAAAGTTTGCCTTCTGGATGCCTATGACCCGTAGGGCTCGAAAATGTAAAGAAGTTTGCCTTCCGGATGCCAATGACCCGTCGGGCTCGAGGATTTTTAAAAAGTTTGCCTTTCGGATGCCTATGACCCGTAGGGCTCGAGAATTTGCCTATGACCCATCAGGCTCGAGAATTAAAAAATTACAAAATTTGCCATCAGGATGCCAATGACCCGTTAGGCTTGAAAATTTAAAAGTTTTGAAAAAGGTTTTGCCTTCAGGATGCCTATGACCCATTAGGCTTGACTATTTTAAAAAGTTTAGCCATCAGGATGCCTATGACCCATCGGGCTCAAAAATTAAAAAGTTTGTCTTCAAGATGCCTATGACCCATTAGGCTTAAAATATTGTTGTTTGCTGTTGCCTTCAGGATAACTAAGACCCGTTAGGCTTGAAAATGTTCGAGTGTGTAATTATCCACTCGAACCCAAAATGCCTTCAGGATAACTAAGACCCTGCTAGGCTCGAATTTGCTGTTACTATTGCCTTCAGGATAAATAGGACCCGTTAGGCTCGAAAATGTTTGAGCATGTAAGTATCCGCTCAAACTCAAATTGCCTTCAGGATAACTAAGACCCTGCTAGGCTCGAATTTGCTGTTGTTGTTGCCTTCAGGATAACTAAGACCCGTTAGGCTTGAAAATGTTTGAGCGTGTAAGTATCCGCTCAAACTCAGATTGCCTTACAGATACCTAAGACCCGTTAGGCTTGAAAATGTTTGAGCGTGTAAGTATCCGCTCAAACTCAGATTGCCTTACAGATAACTAAGACTGGTTAGGCTCGAAAATGTTTGAGCGTGTAAGTATATGCTCAAACACAAATTGCCTTCAGGATAACTAAGACCCGTTAGGCTCAAAATGGATTCAGCGTGTAAGTATCCGCTCAAACACAAACTGCCTTCAGGATAACTAAGACCCGTTAGGCTTGAAAATGTTAAAAGACATTTATTTAATTAAATTTGCCTTGTGGATTTGTTCTGCTTCATTCGAATTTATCTTGCTTTGTTCGGATTTGCTACGTGCTCGGATTTGTTCGGACTTTTCTCGGATTCACTTGCTTTGCTCGGATTTATTATGTGCTCGAGTATGTAGACACCCAAATTGGGACCTGCTGGCTGCAGAGGTGCCCAGCAAACACCCGATGACGATAGGACTGCAACGCGACACGGGTTCGCGATGTCTTAGATAGTTTTCTTATAGAACGGACCAAATAATTACTCGGAAAAATTAAAACTAACATGATGGCAGCCTTAGTCGTGTCGTTACGGTCGTATAGACACTAATTAGAGTCAATTCCGACACCGGGACCCCGAGCTGGCTCCGAAACTCGAACTGAGTCAACCTCGAGTCAACCGAGCCTCGGGATAAACACCCGAGGCCCACGAATCCCATGGCCCTAGGTCAAGCCGTGGGGAAGCCTTCGCGACCAAGAAAGCTATCACACACCCGACTCTCAGTTTTGGAAAGTATCAAAATCGTATCTTCAAAACTCCAACCGCCCCACCTGACGCGCCTGGCTCTCCCCACGCTCCAACCCAGGCGCCTGAGTCCTGGTGCGTCCTAAGTCACGCGTTCATATGGGCGATGAGGGCCGAAAACACCTATAAATACCCCCCTCTGCCTCATTCATTCGACACAATTCAACTCTCTCTTCTCCCTCAAGAACTCTCGCTAAGGGCTCGCACTCCGACACCCGAGACAAACGATCCACTCGATCGTAGTTCCGATAAAAGCGACATCGACGCTACTCCTCACCTTTGAGCACTCCACTCGATACCGAGGTGCCTGTGATCGACTAGCTCAAAACTAGTACCCAGGTTCTGCTGGATTAGCCGCAGAACTAGCCCTTAGTAACAAAGCTCTGCCGGAGTAGCCGCGGTAAGGTCAAACGGTAACGGGTTTCTGCCAGAGTTACTAGGAGGATCCGCCTGTTGAACACTAGACGTGGGCACTAGGCCCACAAACGTCTACTAAAATACGTAACGTCCCAACTTCAACCACAAATACTAAAACACACTAAATAGACCCGAGTAATTTCGAGATTCGTTCTCAAAACTATATATGCATCGAGTCCCGTTAAGTGTATACTACGAGGGTGCAACTCCTCACAATGTGATTTATTACATTCGCATTTACAGTTTTTCGTATGATTTATTGCTTTTATGACCTTATAATCGCATGTTAATCACCTAACACGGAATTCAAAACGTAAAACAACTAAAACTGAACAAAGCAATGGTCGGGTTCCATATTAGTCCAGGTGCTCGCCTTATTAGGTTCGATGCATCTCTATTAATACCGAACCGACGCATCTTAAGCAAAATACCAGGTAAGGTATATCACGAGAATGACTAATATCCGTATTATCGCGTTAAAATTGATTTAATATTACGTATAATACTAGTACTCTCTACTCTCCTACGTGCATCTTTTCATGGCCTGCCTGTCACGTGAAATCGCATGCAAAGAATGTAAACACTATTATTTTGATGATAAAACTTATCTGTCCTTAAACAACCGACGTAGCTAAGCATAGGGCTAAAACAACGGATGTTACAGTACTTCCACCACAATAAAAGAACTAGGAAATCAGCCCACCGATTGATTAGTGGAGGCCGCTATAGTGCGGGCGGGATTGGGTGTTGACATCTATCGGATGTTGGCTTCCCAATACGTACCCTCACCCCTTACTCAGAATCGACGGTTTCCGGATGTCCGAAACCATTGGCAATGAGAGTCATTCCAGGCATGGAGTTCTTAAGGGTACAAGTCTTTATCTTTAGGTTCCATGCCACTCAACTTTGAGCCGGCAAGGGATCAAAGTTGACTTGAACGGTTTCCGAGTCCCCATAATTGACTCGGTGGCGACTCCACAAATCGGCAACGAATTCAGTTCACTAAAAAGGTCGCCTTACCAAATGAATCGGCCTTTAAACATTTACAACCACGTCTCGATCGATTCCCAAACGGAAACACGAGTGCCCGCACCCGTCTAGTACAAGTCCGGATCGTCATCCAAATCGAGGTCCAACACTTCGCCACGTATGCGAGATCAGACCGGCCCCCGGCAGGGGAGGGGCCGCGTGGGTGGCTGCCGCCACACGATGAAAACCAGATCGGTCCCGCGTGGGCACGCGCGGGGCGCCGGGCGGTGCGAACGAACGTCCACAGCTTGGCGACTCCGCTGGGGAATTGGAAACAAGTTTCCAGCGGTGGTGTAACTTGAACAAGGTCGGTGAAGCTCACTTCTTAGCTCCTAGTTGTGGTAACTACAGGTTTTGGCCCTAAAATGTCCACCCTAACCGATATGAGGACCAATCGACCTCTTCGCGATAAGATCTCTAGGGACATGCAGAGAGACCCTCGATTGACGCTCCGGCCACCCAACGCGTAACCCGCGGGATTAATAAGTGGATATTCCAAACGGATGGTATGACACCCATCTCCCCAGATCATTGTCAGCGCCTAAGTAAAGACTATTCGTGGGCGGTAGCCTACCCTAACCTACCCGAGTCCGCATCCCGCATGAGTGTATGCATTCCTAGTTATGTGTAGCGTGTTTGAACAACCTAACCCAAGTAAAACACTAAAATCCGGATTCAACCACGCCAACATTTTCAACCGCACCCAATTCCGTTTTTCGAAAATATCTCATCTTTTCAAAACGAATTCTGAAACACCGATACTCCGGTCAAGTCATAATTTATAAATAACGAAAGAAAACCTTGAGACGCCATTGTCGCGGCAAATTTCACACTAGACATTTAAAAAAAAAATCTATTTTAAAATGCTCTCACACGACTAAAGTGAAACCCGTCAAAACAACAAATACCGTTAATACTACCAAGACTCCCAATTAATGGGATCAAGGCACAATAAACGGTTACATTTGATTTTAAAAAAATGCTTTTTAACACACACCGTTAACATGACCAAAGCTTCAATTAATGAAGTTAAGGAATCCAAAACGGGTACATTTTCGAAACAATTTTTTACAACACATCACCGTCCGTTGTCAAACAAACGTGGATCACTTTTTTTTAAAAAAAAAAACACACAACAACTTTTTCGAAAAGAAACTAATCACTACCTAAACCCTTGACAAGGATACAGTCATACCTTTAGAGCACCACGCACACTACAAATATCGAACTAGCTAATTAATAATTGTCTAGATAAAAACGTCACTTCATTATTTTCAAAACCGGTCCCCCCTGAGGACCATGTTCATTTCAAAAAAAAGAGAAAAATATTTTTGCGTTTTGCTATCGTCGAATCCTCGACGCACATGTGGCAACACACTTTCGCGTCACAAACGATGTCATCACGCCATCGTCACCCCAATTTTACAAATTCCCTTTTTTCGAAAAAATTTCCTTCGTAAAAGCTCGCTCGTTTTCCAAAAAAACAACAAATTCTTTGATCCTGAGCCGGGATCGCCATCAATTCCTCACGTTGTACAACTGTGTGTTTAACTGTCCGTGTTAGCTACTAGGATCATCTCTGTTCGAGATTCTACATTTTCGGGTCGATTCAAATTCGAGAAGTCCTCTTTAAACCTCACCTACGAGGTTTGTGTCACATTGTCTCATTAAAGAGATATAAAATTCATTAGGCATCTCGCTGAATACGCCAAGAGTCTAAAGCACACGAGCCCCTAAGCCAAATGACCTCGCACACCCGGGTCAAGGGTCTCATCTTCGCGTCGCTTTGTCAGAGCGTCCATCGGGTCCCTAAATCACCTGGTTGGCCCCTAACCTCATGTCCCTTTCTTTCGTCTAGGAATGGCGCCAAGTAGCAACCAAGGTAGCATCGACCAGCTCAATGCTTTGATGAACGTGATCCATGGGATACTGGGGATAGTGTCATCAGTTTCCTCTTCCATCGACGACGTTAGGCGTCGCCTTGAGACTTTCGAAGGGCCCGAGAGGAAGTCCTAGGGAGGACCGATAAGTCAAGAACTGGTGCTTAGTGGGGATCCATATGTCGAGTATGTCAGGCTCGCACGCCCTGTCGAGCCTACGAATCTCCGCCATCCCTTTAGGCAATTCACCGAACTGGGGGAATCTTACGCTGAGGCCCTCCGGAAACTGCAGGAGGCCTGGCTACTATGGCCAGTTGGTCCTACCCCAAACCCACCTATAGTAAAGAGGGAAGCGGGTTGGAATCCGAATGCTTACGGCTTGTATCATCAAGGTCGGGGACATGAGACCCAAGTATGTACCGAACTCAAGCATGCAGTACAGGACCTCATCGACAAGGGTGTCTATGTCCCCGTAGGATATCTTCGGAGGAGAGCTGGCCCCAGATACCAAGAGAGCGATCCGCGAGAACATCGGGAGCCCAACCACCGAAGGTACCTCTAAAGGCATGACCGGTCTGAGTCAGAGTTTAGTTCATCTTGGGGCCTAGACTAAACTAATAATAATAAATGTCTCTTTCCTCGTCGAGTCTAGGGAAGTGTGAGGGACATGTCCTCCGCCTCCCCCAATACAAAGTCATGGGCGCCTAGCCCATCTACTATATTATCAATAAAACTATCTTCTTTTCTTTCGAAAAAATATGCCTCGACAACTGCTCAATCTTCTTTCAACAATTTACTTTAAAATGATTAAAAAACTCGACTTTATGCCAATTATCGATAACAACTAATTAAAACACAAGGGCTACCACGAATAGCCCACTCAACTTCACCCTAAGAAGGAAATCGGGAATAACAACCTTAGGCTCAAAGACAGTAAACACGAAGGCAAACAAACCTCCATCAAACCAAGCTTCCACAAAACAGCCTAACACTAAACCTGCCTGATAAGTCTAAAAGCAACCACATCTCTAGGAGTCAAAAATCTTAAAATGCACGGAGATACATCCCTGGAGGTCAACCAAGCCCCGGGAACCTGGAAGGCCCATACCAGACCAAAATTGAAACAATGTCTCGGGAATTCACCGAATCTGACCTCATGCACATACCTCGCGAAGAAAACCATTTCGCTGATGCATTATCCAAACTAGCCTCACTAATAAACGTGCCTGATCCCCTCTCTTTCACGTCTACCAGCCTAGAGAAAAGCAAACAGTCAGCCTACATCCATAACCCCAAAACCAAAAGTCAAATCCCTACGAAATAACATCATCTGCCGTTATGGGATATGTCGCGAAATAATTAGTGACCAGGGGGCTCACTCTTGGGCCGACATCAAAAAAAAACCACAAACCAGCAGGGCTGTAGAAGCAACCGACAAAAGCCATCACCAAAATCCTTAAGAAAATGATAGAAAACTACCGAGATTGGCCGAACAAAACCCCTTCGCCTTGTTAGGATACCGAACATCCTATAGGACACCCATCGCAGCCACATCTTGTTACCTAACCTACGGTTCCGAAGCCGTCCAACCAGTAGAGCTAGAAATACCATCACTAAGAATATTAGCCGAAAGTGGCATCCCTGAAAAAGAATGGAACCAAAAACGGTACGACAAGCTAGTACTCCTAGATGAACGTAGAATACATGCCCTATCCAACGTACAAGCCTACCAACAACGTATCCAACGAGCCTTTAACAAGTAAGTGAAATCCCAAAACATACACGAGGGAAATTTAGTGATCAAATCCATTAGAGCACCCATTCCCGTCGACCCTAGAGGGAAATTCAAGTTAAACTGGGCGGGCCCCTACCTCGTTAAGAAAATATTCTCGGGGGGCGCCGTGATCCTTACCGACCTGGATGGTCAAGAGTTCTCAACCACGACCAACATGGATCAACTCAAACGATACTACCCATAAACACCCCAGAAACCACGTCCCGACCTCCGACTTAGAGAGAAACAAAAAACAACAACAACAACAACAGAACAAAAATCAGTTAGCATCGATAAATGGCATAAACGAGTCTAAAGCAAAATCACTCACACTTTTCAAAAGAACTACGAACATGGTTTGATTCCGTCTAAAAGTGGATACGTAGGCAACCCATTCCCCGGGTACAACCAAACAACCGAAAAAAAATAAAAAAGATCGATTAATCGATCCATGTATAAACCGGGACTCCTTTTTATGACCCGGTGAACGAGTGATTTAAAATGACGAAGCACAAACGACGAGCCGAGGACGGGGTGAAAACCCGAAAGGGAGCCCCGGGCAAAATGAAGAATCGAGTTGCGAGTTGTCGTAAAAAAAATAAAAACTAAATAAAAATGACGAGCTGAGGACGGGGTGAAAACCCGAAAGGGCGCCCCGGGCAAAATGAAGAAACGAGTTGCGAGCCGTAAAAAAAAAGGCAAAAGAAAACCAGGTCGATCAAAAAAAGCGAAAAAAAAAAACAAAAAATAAAGGGTGAGCCGAGGACGGGGTGAAAACCCGAAAGGGCGGTCCAGGTAAAATGAAGAATCGAGTTGCGAGCCACCACGAAAAAAAGAAGGAAAATAAATGTGCTTCTCATTAAAAAAAATTAATAACAAAATTCGGTTAAATTTAGCCTTTGTCGAGGCATCTACATAAAAAAAATATGAAATCCGGACATCCCGGAAATCGACAACGTGTCTAAAATCCACAAAAAACTAGTCCTAATATGCCAAATATTATCAACTAGCAATACATAATATAAATGGCTGCGCTCTACCGGTCCAACTCTTCCTCGCCCTTATCACCATTCGGGCATGATTGCTTGCGTTCTTCCTCTTCAATTTTCTGAAGGCACGCTTCTAACGCCCTATCCAAACGTGAGTCCAGCAAATCCCACTTCCTCTGCTCTTTCGCAGCCTTAACATGGGTCTTGTCGGTCTTGGCCCGTTTGGATGAACTGACTAAGCTAGGATCGGTCCCACTGTCTCTAGTTAGGCACCAGGTCTCTCGAGTCTCCTCTTCGCCTCTTAGCGGAGCTGTCTTTCTAACTTTTGAAACGGTCTGTCCTGATGGGCGCTCACAAACCCTCTGCCGGATAGAAGTATTGTCGGTCGGTCGATCAAAGGAATGCAAAAACTTCTTTTCCCAGGACACCCTAAACCCCCTAAGCAAATCTTCGGTCCAGGGATCAGGGTTAGAAAGGACCTTGACATCATCTAGAATAGGAGGTCGGACACCATTTGATTTGACAACATGCTAGGGTAAATGTAAACTTGATCCCTCATGAATAGTAGTAACAAGGCCCAGGTCGAAGACGAAAATGGAAACCCAACGCACCCACTGATATTCCACCACGAGATGGACCACCTGATGACAACTTCTCCCATAACTAAGTAGGAAAACCAATCCTCCTCTTCAGGACTTTTGTTCCACATCAGCACCATCTTCCGGCCCGTGAAACCCCGATAGTTGTAGTCTTGGAAACAACGGGGAGGTTCAATTAAGCCGAGCCGCTCCTGCAACCAAACCTGCACAAAATACGACGAAGCATCGCACCCCTGAAGTCAGAATAACCACAAAACAAATAAAACCAAGCTATAAAAATACAACACAAAAATGCACACCTGTAGGATTACCCTAGAACCTCGAGGAAGTCTCCCCTGTGCGGGAACACTAGCGTCAAGACCCAAAACGAGTTAACCTAAAATAAGCAATGAGGGTGATCGTCCATGCTCCATAGCCGCTACCACATCCAACACTCGAGGGTTGCCCCAACCTTCACGTGACCGCACATCCTCAAAAAGATAATAACAAGCCATTGCAATATTGAAAGCACGCCTACATGCCAAGGTCGAAACATGACGAGAGCCAACTTGTGAGAATGTCCTAAAAAGCAACTCTAGATTAAGACCATCCACACCAAAATAGCCTTTAGCCTCCTCCAATGAAGAAAGGTCCAAAAAGTGATAAAGTCGCTCCATGTAAGCACCATCCCCACAAGGCACACAAGGTCGAACCGGACTCCACCCGCCTATAGCATCTATTTCTTTGGGCAAAGGACAAACTTTACCCCCGAGGAAAGCAAAAACATGATATTTCGAATCCCAAAATCTAGAGCATGCCCGTAAGAAGTCATCCTACACCTTGACTCGACTAAGCGCAACAACCAGGGATAAGCCGTCATTTGAACTAACCCCAGGGTCGCATTTCTTAAACAAACCCGCCCACTCTGTCAGAACATTCCCTAAACCCGACATGACCCTATTTAGGGTTCTATATCTTACGGATATCCTAGTATGCCTAGGACATACAACCACAACACGTATATATAGCACTAATCCCACAAAAATTAGGAAACAATGAAAATTTCCATAACCCGGGACTCGGACCGCACCGGCCCACGCGCCCGAGGATCCGCCCGCCTAAGCCCAGGCGACCCAGAAATCAATTGCCTTAGCCCGGGCGCCTGAAGCCAAGCATGGCTCAACCCGAGCAACCCAAGGATAGAAACTTGAGCCCCCGTGATCGTCATGGCTATCATCTGGTGTCAGAAACAACCTCACAAAATCATTAGAGCCCACCCTGAAAACCGAGATACCCATGTAAGAGTCACAGGAATGCGAGTTCACTCGTCAGGCGCACGAGACTTAGACGTCTTTTTCTTTTTTTTGGGGGGGTAAGCTACCCCACCTAAGCGTGTTGTAGCATATTAGCAGTCGTCGTCAAGTCGCGTCTGTAACAAGGCAATTTTATAAATATATAAAAGTTATAAAAGTGGTCTAACTTTTTTTTTCAAATGTTGCTCGAAGTTTAAACTTCAGTTCCATCCTAAATGCCAAACAATTGCGCTCATTCCTGGACATATGTAATCAAAGCACATTGATATTTTACATCTCGAGTCAAAAATGTTTTAACCGACGTACTACCTGATCCGATTCCCGGCTCAAACTAACGCATTTTAAAACGTCCAAAAATAGTTGTTTTCATCCTCTCACGCAACGCTAACGCACCCTAAGTCATACCGCAAAGAGAAAAACACAAAAGTGATTGCTTGTCAATCTAGGTAAACAATTCGCCAAACAAAAACGCAAGACTAATCCAACTAACTCAAATACTAAGAATCTAAAACAGATATACATAATATACAAATCCTTATACAAATCAAGGCTAAGAAGGACCCCTAGAAGCCGCACCGACGGCAATCACGATCTCACAAAGCTGATCATCTAACCCTAGGTCCTCCAAGTCTATAAGGGGAGACTCACTACCGTCCATCCCCGACAGCATATCTAGGGTAGCCGTCTCGGGAATCCCTCCAGCCTCCTCCATAGCACTCATAGCCTCAGCATCGAACTCAGCTTCCCTTTCGACCTGATGCCTAGTCTCACCCTGAGCTGAGGTCTCACCCCGACCGGGCCAGCTGCTCCTTCAAGAAGGCGATCTCGTCAGCTCGAGATTGCAGGAGCCGCTATGCCTCAACCTCTCTCGCCTCGAGCACGGTCACCCGAGTCTCCAACTGGCCCACCATATCCGAAATATCCTGCAAATACACTCAAGCATTAGGAAAGTACACAAACAGCCTAGAAAGCCACCTTAGTCACGTAAACTCACCGATCGAGGCCCCGAAGTGTCACGGGAGACCCTCGAGGCATAGGCCCAGAAGCGGTTAGCTGCCTGCCACAACCACTGATGGAAAGCCGAAGAAACCTGAGAAGGCAACCATAAAAGTTAGGCAAACCGACCCTAATTCTTAGAGCCCAAAGGAAAAACAAAAAAGACTCACCCGGTACACTCGGTCACGCCACTCAATCCCGACATACATCTCCTCAGCAGAGCACGGGGGGAGGGGCTCAGTGAAGGGAATCCCAGCCGCATCCACCCTAAGTAAAGTCAGGGGAAAATCTGGGGGCTCGATTTCGTCAGCCGAGTCAGCCAGTTTAAAAGACAACAGAATTGGTCGGCCAGACGGCAATGAAACAATAAACCATAACACAAATCTTAGAACCAAAGTTAGAACCTTACCACAAGGCGGTACCAAGCCAGTCGCCGGGTGACATGGGACAATTAGAAGGAATCAGGCACCAAGAGTGTGTCGCCTCCCTTTCCGTCCCTATCCTCAAGAATCTCTACGGTGGTCGGTGATCTGAACATGGTCCAGGGAGGATCAACCGGCACCCTGAAATTGTCATATAGGCACTGACGCACCAACCGCTCGCCCAGATACCAAACCGGAGGAATTAACGCAGGGAGAAGCATCCTATAGCTCCGCAGTCACGTACTCTGGTATGCCCTCATAATCAGCCCAAGGGCGAGCCACAAACTACACAAGCAAAACCAACCTCATAATGAATCCCGAGACTTGGGGGCTATGCAACGCTGACACCTACTAAGAAAATAAAAACATCTGCAAGTTATGGAAGGAAAACTTACATCTTCAATGCGCAACGTGTTAACCAGCCCATTTATTACTGGATAATGGCTGATTGTGCTCTTAGGCTGAGCCAGCCTCCATTCGATTCCCGCCGAGAACCTCTTCGGGTGCACCCGTACCGTCTTGGGTGCCAAACAAGGGAAATAGAAATAAACCCAAGCCCGTAGAATCCCAAAGCAAACTATAGCATAATCAAGCCAAAACTAAGCGAAGCTTCAAAAACAAAAGTAAGGGATGGTAACTGACCTCTAGTATAAGGCCTGGATCCACGATAGGCACAGCTGAACCCGACCCTATCACCAGCGGCCTCACCATGACTTGCAAGCAGCGAGTCATCTCCGCGAAAGCCGCGGTCACCCAATCAAAGCGTTCTAGCTGAGTCAGCTCAGCTAGGAAAGGCAAAATCCTAGTACTGAACCTCTCGCCCTTGTCCGAGAAGTGGGTCGACCCTAGGAAATACCACAACCACAACCGGGCATCCTGCTCCGGCGTGTTGGGTTCCCGACCCTCTAGTACCGCCACTCGCTCAAAGTGGTCGGTGATATAAGAACTTACTATCGCGTGAGGCGTGTTATATGCCTCACGCGACAAACAATCTCCGATAAGGCCCCGCACCTCATAACTATCTAGACTAGGGTATTCGGCAGCCCACCTAATCCTATCTGGACCCCAGGGCAAACCACTAATCATCCCAAAATCCTCTAGGGTCATCCCGACCTCCCCAAAAGACATGTGGAAGGTCGAGGTAGTGTCATGAAAGCGATCTATCATCGCCCTAATCACCATGAGGTTACATTTAGTCTGACAATCCACCAACCTAATCCATTGCCCGAACACAGGACCTGGTGCGGTCCTCTCGATAATACCCTTTACCGCGGGAGTCGGATTCTGATGGTAGACATCAAGGAACGTAGTAAAACCCGAGAAAGTCCTCATCGGACCTGGGGGCTGCAAACCGAAACAATGCAAAAATAAATAAAACAAACCTAGCCTAACCTGAGCAATAAATAGCAAAACCTGAGTCATAACAAACGAGCACGAATAGGGCACTCACCAAGCCCCGCACAATGCGGCTAGAAATGTGGCGGTCAAGATGAAACATCAGTTCATGGTCGTCCAAATCCCGAGCCCACTCGGGATCCTCGTAAACAATCTCCTCGTCCTCCGATGCCGGAACCGGAACATGAGCCCTCCTAGCCACTGTCTCCGGAAGCCTGCGCCTCTTCACTCTATTATACTCGGCCTCGTTAATGGTCTCAGGGTCGCTTCGCTGAGACGAGACACTCCTATGCCTTCTACGAATCCCCCAAGGAGTCTGTGAGCTCGCCCCGACAACCTCCTCTCTAGCGCCCACCGAAGAAGTCCTCTCGGGGCGCTTGGTATCACCTCTAGCTGGAAGCAAACCCAAAATAAAAAAAAACACAACAACACGTAGCTCTAGTCAAGCTAAATCAGCTTAAACAGGTCAAATTAAGCTCAAAATTGCGGATAAGAATATTAAAATTCCAAGAAAGCCACTAGCACGTATTTTCGACCCCGGTCACAATGGAAGAGGGTTCGGGAAAATCCGGCGTCGTAACGGTACCTTTTGGTCCGTCTTAAGACACACAAAACCTAACGGAAGGACCTAAAAGTCATCTTACCCTATAAGAGCCGACAAGGAAGCTGCCTACATTCTCATATACACTACTTGAACTAAGTTATGCGAAATAAATACGAGAATAATTGGAAAATGGTCCTTAACCCTAGCTTTCCAAACACATTTTCGTAAAACAGTCATTATTGCACCTCGAACATCCTTATCAAGCTTAAAACTACTTCAACAAGCTCTAATCAACCTCAATTTAACAACGAAATCAAGCACAAGCATCGAAACTTAATAAGTAAAAAACACCCAAATCGATTTTCTAGGGTTTCCAACAAACTGACTCCTAATCCATTTAACCAAGCAAAATCGACATTAAAGAAGTAAAGAACACTAACCAGGAGTCGACATTGTCATAAAAAGCGGAATCGAAACAAAATTCGGCAAGAATAATCGAAGGATTCGAGGTTGGGGCGAAGAGGATGACGCGTTTGATTTTCGATAAATAAAACGAGCTCCCCAAATTTTGCATTACTTAAGCAGACCCGATCCGCGAGAATCAGACAGCCCCAGCTCACGCGTCCGGGTCCTGGTGCGCTGGGGGCTAAGCGCCTGAGTCTTGGAACGCTAACGGACACGCGCTTGGGTGGTCTAGTCCAGACTAAAACAAAGCGAAACGAATGCAACTCAAGGATAATACACATACACCTACTAAGACAAGCCAAACAACAATAACAAAACGACTACTAACTAACGTCAATAATACACTCTCGACTAGTAAAACAAACGCTTAACGCTGCACCCGGACACGTAACAAAAAAAAACAAGATTAACATAAGCACACTCTGAGCCAACTCAAACCCAAGATCAAAATAAAAGCAAGAACAAACCCGAACAAAATAAGACAAGCCTGCAAAACAAATTAAAATACACTCACAAAGACAGCATTTCAACTAAAACGAATAGAAAAACAACATTTTTACCCGAGGGTCAGAGTTATCCCGGAGGCACAGCACAACATATTTGCCCGAGGGTCAGAGTTATCCCGGAGGCACGGCAACAGCATTTTTGCCCGAGGGTCAGAGTTATCCCGGAGGCACAGCATTTTTGCCCGAGGGTCAGAGTTATCCCGGAGGCACAGCAACAACATTTTTGCCCGAGGGTCAGAGTTATCCCGGAGGCACAACAATTTAAATTCGGGAGGAGACTAACGCCCTCGAAGGAGTCTTATACCTCCACAACAATTTTTATTTGAGAGGAGACTAACGCCCTCGAAAGGAGTCTTATACCTCCACAGAAATTTTTATTCGAGAGGAGACTAACGCCCTCGAAGGAGTCTTATACCTCCCCAACAACTTTGATTCGAGAGGAGACTAACGCCCTCGAATAGTTTTATACCATTTTATCTTGTCCTAGGGGTCATAAGCATCCCAAAGTAGATTACTCGAGCGGAGACTAACGCCCTCGAACGTTTTATGTCATCATGGGTTCACAAGCAGCCCAAAAATATACTCGTACAAATAAAGGCCAACTTAATGCGTTGCTAGCGCGCAAAAAACACTAAAAATTAAACGAAACCTCTAAATAAACTGAAGAAGACAAAGCGCGCGCGCAAAGAATCAAGAACAAGATGTCAAAGCAACGGCCCGGGCCCCAAGCAATCAACCAAAAGCGAAGACGTCAGGTATGACTTCTCAGCCTTGGCTGGCGAGCCTCACCACGTAGTCCAACGGACTTAAAACGACCCGACTGGACAGCCACCAGGTCGTAATCCTAGATTGACCTGGGTGTCTATACTTTGACTTTCGCCTTGTCCAAGCCTCAGTCAAAGTGGGGGCTTCTATAGACACCCAAATTTGGACCTGGTGGCTGCAGAGGTGCCCAGCAAACACCCGATGACGATAGGACTGCAACGCGACACGGATTCGCGATGTCTTAGAAAGTTTTCTTATAGAACGGACCAAATAATTACTCGGAAAAATTAAAACTAACATGATGGCAGCCTTAGTCGTGTCGTTACGGTCGTATAGACACTAATTAGAGTCAATTCCGACACCGGGACCCCGAGCCGGCTCTGAAACTCGAACCGAGTCAACCCCGAGTCAAGCGAGCAACGGGATGAACACCCGAGGCCCGCGAAACCCACGGCGCTAGGTCAAGCCATGGGGAAGCCTTCGCGACCAAGCAAGCTATCACACACCCGCCTCTCGGTTTTGGAAAGTATCAAAATCGTATCTTCAAAACTCAAACCGCCCAACCTGACGCGCCTAGCTCTCCCCACGCTTAGACCCAGGCGCCTGAGTCATGGTGCGCCCCAAGTCACGAGTCCATATGGGCGACGAGGGCCGAAAACACCTATAAATACCCCCCTCTGCCTCATTCATTCGACACAACTCAACTCTCTTCTCCCTCAAAACCTCTCGCTAAGGGCTCGCACTCCGACACCCGAGGCAAACAATCCACTCGATCGTAGTTCCGATAAAAGCGACATCGACGCTACTCCTCACCTTCGAGCACTCCACTCGATACCGAGGTGCCTGTGATCGACTAGCTCAAAACTAGTACCCAGGTTCTGCCGGATTAGCCGCAAAACTAGCTCTTAGTAACAAAGCTCTGCCGGAGTAGCCGCGGGAAGGTCAAACGGTAACGGGGTTCTGCCGGAGTCACTAGGAGGATCCGCCTGTTGAACAAGTCATCACTAGGTTGTCATCTAAACAAAACTTTCCATTCTCGCACTTTCTATTATTATGCACTGCGACAACACTAGACGTGGGCACTAGGCCCACGAACGTCTACTAAAATTCGTAACGTCCCAACTTCAACCACAAATACTAAAACACACTAAATACACCTGAGTAATTTCGAGATTCGTTCTCAAAACTATATATGCATCGAGTCCCGTTAAGTGTATACTCCGAGGGTGCAACTCCTTACAATGTGATTTATTACATTCGCATTTACAGTTTTTCGTATGATTTATTGCTTTTATGACCTTATAATCGCATGCTAAATCACCTAACACGGAATTCAAAACGTAAAACAACTAAAACTGAACAAAGCGATGGTCGGGTTCCATATTAGTCCAGGTGCTCGCCTTATTAGGTTCGACGCATCTCTATTAATATCGAACCGACGCATCTTAAGTAGAATACCAGGTAAGGTATATCACGAGAATGACTAATATCCATATTATTGCGTTAAAACTGATTTGCTAATACGTGTAATATTAGTACTCTCTACTCTCCTACGTGCATCTTTTCATGGCCTGCCTGTCACG
The DNA here is from genome assembly GCA_958450325.1 of Agrostemma githago. Taxonomy (NCBI): domain Eukaryota; kingdom Viridiplantae; phylum Streptophyta; class Magnoliopsida; order Caryophyllales; family Caryophyllaceae; genus Agrostemma; species Agrostemma githago. The sequence continues at coordinate 25,181,272 of OY288243.1, read as the reverse complement.
TGAAATCGCATGCAAAGAATGTAGACACTATTATTCTGACGATAAAACTTATCTATCCTTAAACAACCAACGTAGCTAAGCATAGGGTTAAAAGAACGGATGTTACAGTATTTCCACCACAATAAAAGAACTAGGAAATCAGCCCACCGATTGATTAGTAGAGGCCGCTATAGTGTGGGCGGGATTGGGTGTTGACATCTATCGGATGTTGGCTTCCCAATACGTACCCTCACCCGTTACTTAAAATCGACGGTTTCCAGATGTTCGAAACCATTGGCAATGAGAGCCATTCCAGGCATGGAGTGCCTAAGGGTACAAGTCTTTATCTTTAGGTTCTGTGCCAGTCAACTTTGAGCCAGCAAGGGATCAAGGTTGACTTGAACGGTTTTCGAGTCCCCATAAATGACTCGGTGGCGACTCCACAAATCGACAATCAATTCAGTTCACTAAAAAGGTTGCCTTACCAAATGAATCGGCCTTTAAACATTTATAACCACGTCTCGATCGATTCCTAAACGGAAACACGGGTGCCCGCACCCGTCTAGTACAAGTCCGGATCGTCATCCAAATCGAGGTCCGAAACTTCGCCCCGTATGCAAGATCGAACTGGCCCCCGGCAGGGACAGGGCCGCGTGGGTGGCCGCCGCAACACGATGAAAACCGGGTCGCTTCCGCGCATGTACGCGCGGGGCGACAGGGCGGTGCGGACGGACGTCCACAGAGTATGAGTATTTCTGTTAGTCGAGTTCTTTTTTTGTGCTTGTTGTTGTTTTATTATTTTGTTGGGCAGATTTAGAGGGTGTTTATAAGCTTGCGCTGCCGGCATCGGATAGTAAATTGCCTTGTCGTTGTTTATTTGCTTGGTTTATGAGAGTGTGCGTTGCGAGTGTTGGATAATGTGTTTAGTTTGCTTTTGTTTTAGTCTTGTGTCGATTAGTTAAGCGCTCATCCTGCTGCGCCTTAAAATTTAGGGGACTAGCCCCCAGCGGTCAAGAATTTGACCGCGCGACCTGAGGCGCCTAGTTTCCTGTGGGTCAGACCCCTTTAAATTCAGTGAAGGGAGGACGAGCGATTCATTCGTTCCAAAACTTAGACTCGCGCACACCCCACCTCGATCTTGCTTTCTCGACTTGTTCAACCAATTTCCATCTCATTTTTTGTCATACACGAATATGTCGACGTCGGGCAAGCGTTCCTTACACGCCTATTGTCGATTCTGCTTAATTTGGTTGATTGTGAGTTGATTTTGTTTAAACCTTAGAAAAACGATTTGGGCATTTTGAATTTGCTAAGTTTCAATGTTTATCCTTGGTCCCATTGTTAAATTTAGATTGAATAATAGAGCTTGTTAGGGTAGTTATAAGCTTGATAGGAGGTCTTAATGTGTATTAATGGCCTCCTATGGGGATAAATTCGAAATGCTAGGGTTACCGTTCTCCCAGTTATTCCCGTACTTGTCTTTCGTAATCTTGCTCGATTAGAGTTTATAACGTTGTGGGTGTTTTCTATGTCGACCTTTGTGAGTTAGAATGACCTCTAGGGCCCTCAGTGAGGTTTTGTGTGATTTTATACGGACCAAAAGGTGTCGTAACGATGTCGGATTTTCCCAAAACCACTTCCATTGTGACCGGGATCAAAAATGGGTGTTAGCGGGCCCTTTGGAATTTTGATATCTTTATCCGAAATTTTGACCTTATTTTGACCCGTTTGACCCGTTGTAGCCTGACTTGAGGCATGGATATTTGTATTTTTGCCTGGTTTTGCATCTAGAGATGATACCGTGCGTTCCGAGGGAGCTCCTTTGACTGGTACTAGCGGCGAGACCGCCGGGACGAGTTCACTGACTCCCCGCGGGATTCGTAGGAGACGACGAAGTGTTCTTTCGCAGCGTCGTGATCCAGAGGCCAAAAATGAGGCCGACTTCGATAGAGTAAGGAAGCGTAGGCTTCCTGAGACGATAGGTAGGAGGGCTTATGTCCCGATTCCCGTGCAAGAGAACGAGGAGATTGGCTATGAGGATCCTCAGTGGGCTCGGGACTGGGACGACCATCGGTTGTTGTTTCGTCCTCGCTTGCACGTTTCTCACCGTATTGTGCGCGGACTGGTGAGTATCTTTACTCGTGCTTATTGACTTACGCTTTAAAATTTCATTTTGGTCAGTTTTGTCAGTTTTTTTTTGTTTGTATTACCTCGGTTTGCAGCCCTCAGGTCCGATGAGGACCTTCTCGGGTTTTATGACATGTCTTGAGATATATTCTCTGAAGCTGACCTCCACGGCAAAGGGGATTATCGTGAGGACCGCTCTGGGTGCCGTGGTCGGGCACTCGGTCTGATTGGTGGGTTGCAAGACCAAGTGCAACCTTATGGTGATTAGAGCGATGGCAGGATTTTCGGATAAGGGCGAGAGGTTTAGTACCAAGATTTTACCTCTCCTAGCTGATCTAGATTAGCTGGGGCATTTTGATTGGGTGACCGCGGCTTTCGCGGAGATGACCCGTTGCCTACAGGTTATGGTAAGGCCGTTGCAGGTGGAATCAGCCTCGGCTTTGCTCATCGTGGGTCCAGGTCTCGTATTGGAGGTTAGTGGTTGTCTCTATATTCGCTTCTTGGGTATTGTTTAGTTTGCCTTAGTTTTGCTAACGATGTTCTCCTTTGGGTTTTGTAGGCTTGGATTTACTCTTATTTCCCTCGATTGGCACCTAAGACGGTGCGGTCTCGTCCGGTTAGGTTTCCGGCAGGGATCGAGTGGAGACTGGCTCAGGCCAAGAGCACGACGAGTCATTACCCGAAAGAAAACGTGTTGACGAACCGACTAGGTCCAAATCTGAGTGTCTACACAATGCTACTCGATATGCATGGAAATGCGTTCGTAAAAGATGAAATAATCATATACAAATCGCACGCATCAAACCTCCCTAAACCAAACCGCTTGCTTGTCCCAAGCAAGCACAAGACAAAGAAAAACATCCTAATGGAACGGTATACAACTCAAAGCTAATCATGTTTCTGACTCGCCTAGACCATTTTAATGCATGTCGATTAAGGTCAATGCACACAACTGCACACAACAACCCAAATCAGTGATAACAAAACTGAACTGTCAACCTTGCGAGACTCATCTATGTTGGACTCTCACGAGTCGTTCATCACTCAATTATGGGCGATATTGAGAATATAGGTAGAATTGGAAAGATAAAACACTCACCTAGCTGTGACCTTGTAGACACCCGCATTTTGCCTACTAGTGTCTATAGCAGTTCCCGACAAAACACCCAATGATGATCGAACGTAAACGTGACTTAATATGCTCGAATACGGACTCAGAATTAATAGTATTTGACGTGGGCATTTAGTGGAGTACAAATCTCTCAAAACCTACCTCAAATCCAGGCCCAGTGGGTCGTTTCCAACAAAATAAGACTAATTTGGGTGAAAACCGTCACCGGAAATAAAACCGTCTTTTAGCAGCCGAGTCAAAACCCGGTCAAAGTCGAATCCCGAGACGAACCAGCCTCACACTATGTCCAAATACACAAAATGAATCAAGTCACAACAACCAAATCATTTCAAAAATGGTCAACAATCTTTCCCTAAATACACTCCACCCGATTTGACCCACTCGATCGAGTAAGCCTGTGAACCGGCTGAACTGGACTCGAACTGAGCACTCGATCGAGTGCACCTGCACCACTCGATCGAGTGACCCTAAACCGGGTTATTTTTCCAATAAATAACCCGTCACCCCACAACATTTCATAACTTACACAACCCTACACAACGCACAACATCACATTTTACACTACATCTTCACCTCACATCATCTCTACATACACATACACATTCAAAATCCCAAGATCAAAACTCGTCAGAAGACCCGAGAGCAACTTCTCCCTAACCAATCACACCATAACTCCTCCCACATTCTCAACACTACCGCGCACACGCCGCTAATTTACGAGTTCGTTTCCAAGATTAAGCATGTAGGTTGAGGGTGTAATTCAAATCCCGACATCTCTTTCTCCTTTCTCTTTTCTTTTCGATTATATATATATATATGTATATACTATTATTATTAATATTACTAACCGCTAACACTAACTTTTTATTTTCGTTTCTTTTTATTTTCATTATTTTTATTTCCTTACTATCTTTTAATACTGTGTATAACTAATAACACGCAAATTTGGACCGTTTTACCCCCTATTTTCACTCGTATTTGACTCGATTTTGTGTGCTTTAACGTCAATATAACTCATTTTTGACTATATTTCGTATTCTATTTTGAATTTGGTTTTTTCATATTTATCGTCTTTTTCGTAGAATTTTGTACTGCTTTTGTGTGTTTTTGTCTTTTAGGTACGTGTTCGTGAATAAAGAAGTGAATTGAAGCTTGAGGAGCAAGTCAAGAGATCGAGTCAAACCCCAAGTCCAAATCCAAGAGGTGAAACCTTGAGCGAAAAGGAAAAACAATAGTCCATTGGGCATCTTCACCGGAGAGGTCGAACTTCAAATGAATATATCTAGACTTTTAGACTTTGGATCGAAGCGTTTCCAGTTGGAGGTGAAAGCTTATCTTCTTAGCTTTCCAACGACATATCGCACGCTCCAATCGGAGTTCAAACGAGAGAGTTATAGAGCTCTGAAGTCACAGGGCGAAATTTCGCCCGACGGTGTTCCTCCCAGAATGACATTTCGGACAAAAAAAGTTCACTGGGCGAAATTTCCCCCGATGAAATGACCGGGCGAAAATGACGGGGCAAAATTTCGCCCGATGGAGAAAAGCGCCAAAAACTGCAAAATGAGAAGAAAATTTCACAGGTTGAAATTTCACCCGGTGGGATTAATTCGTCAAGCCGCAGGGCAAAATTTCACCGGATGGGAATGATTGGGTGAAGTTTAGTTGATGGGCATTTGGGCTTCCCTTATTGGGCTTAGAAGACTTGGGTTTTGATCCCTCTTTTCTCTCCTCTATATATATATATATATATATATATATATATGTAACTCCTCATTCTTGAGGAAGGAGGCACCACAATTCCACCACTCCACCACAACACTACCAAAGCTATTAGTAAATTAGTAGTAGATTATATTAGTAGATTATTATTAGCTTATTAGTAGATTAAATTAGGGAGATTTTTGGAGGGTGACAATCCAAAAATCTCCACCTATTTAGATCTAATTAGCTTCCTTTTAAATTAGTGTAAAGACTCCATCTTTGGTGTAGTCAAGTTTTTATTGAAGTTCTTTTGGATATTTTCAAAGGGTTAGTGACAAATCCATTGTCATCTTCATCAAGTTTCTCCTTATTTTATTATTATTGTCGTTTTCCTCCATAGTCGGTATATTTCTCTTCCTCTCCCTAATCTCTAGTTAGATTTAATTTCATTCTAGATTTAATCTCTCGTCTAGATTTAATTTAGTTGTGTTTTTTCTCTAGATTTCGTTATTATGCATGTTTTAGTTGATTTCTCCTTAGTTATTATTTTAGTAGTTTCCATTATGAATTTTAAGTAGATTTCTTGTTAGGGGTTAAGGGAGGAAGAACTTGGATTATTTGAATTGAGGGATGTTGGTGGGTTGTTTGCTTGTTGATTTATCAATTTTGAGGTTTTTGTGTCTTTGTTGACTTAGAATCGTGACTAGGTCGACCTTGACTCATTTCTACCAATATGGGGAAACTCGGGGTAGAAATTACATTAACTTGAGACTTACCCTTTCGCCGCGAAAGCGGGTATAGGTGGGTTGGGTGAAGAAACCGAAAGGTGGCATTCTCCCTTATCGACGTTGTGACTAAAACTCGATTCTGAGGCTCATAGAACCCAATTTCTGATTCCCGACTTCCCCTAACACCTTCTCCTTATTGGACTAGCTCTTCATAGTTTATAGCCTTTTAGTGTAGACTAGTATAGACTTAACCCGAAAACCCCAAAAATAGACTCCGAACACTTTTTGACTTTGACTTGACTAACTTTACCTAGACCGTCACTGAGGATCAATCCCGACTTACCGCTACTACGTAGTAGTTAGTTGGAATTTATAAATATTGTTTGATTGTGTTAGATAGACGACAATAGACGTGCATCAATAACTATATATATAATAATATCGTTTTCGGATTGAACACATTTGACTACGACAACCGCTCCAAGTCCGTTTAATCCCTTTACAAGTCACGACGGAGGTGGCACCCTTTCGAGGAGCGTCGCCCCAAGCGCTAAAGGGCGTAACGCGGTCGTGGTCGTACGTAGTTGAATGTGTCCAATGCCATTTCTAAGATTAGTTCGGAACTGATAAGTGTAGTTTGTAGTGCCTATTTGTTGTGTTTGGTCCCGGTTTCTCTTGTGGAATCGCTCTTTGGAGCGGTTTCTAGACTACTTACGCTTCTTCTAGTTTGTTTTAGGCTCCTAAGAATAATATTGGAGAAATGGAATGATTACGACTCGTTTCCGACACATTTAGAGCCATCGAAGAGAAGCGACGATCACTCGGTGGCTTAGACTCGATCCCAAGACCTTGGGACCGATTCCCGAACATCTTAGACTCGATTCCGAGCACCGAGAATCGATGAGAAGCCTATGAAGAGCAAATAGGGAGCTTTATGATCATCTTGGAGGCCTACAAGACCCTTCCCGGGCGGGAAGAATAGCCTTCCCTGTAGGGAAGGAGTGCAAGAAAGAAGCGCGTTACGATGGACCATCCCGGTCGGGATCATCACCCTTCCCGACCGGGAAGAGCATAACACCGCCCAGTATTATGCATAACACCCCCCGGTTTTATTCATCCCGGTCGGGACCAAGAGTATTCCCGGTCGGGACCATCTCGTCCCGGTCGGGACCACCACCTTCCCGGCCGGGAAGGAGCAACTGTAGCCGTGACTCATTCTTTTCTTCTCCTTCACTCTTGTAACCTTATAAATACCCCTTCCTTTGTATTGTTTAAGCACCTTAGACTACTCTACATTATTCTAAACCCTAGATGGTCTCTCTTCAACCATAGTTTAATCTTTCATTAATCTTTTGTTAATCTTAACTTAATCTTAGTAATTAGTCTTGTATTAAGAGAATTCTTCAAGATTCATCCAAGATTGACAACCTTGGGAGATTGATTTGGGTTTTTCTCATTAATACAAGTTCTTATCTTTTCATCTTCTTGTTAGTAGGTATAATCTTCTTACTCTCTTTACTCTTAATCCTTGTTTAATCTTTCAAGTTTTAATCTTTACATATTGTTCATTGTTCTTGTTAGTTCATAATGAATGTTTGGATTATTATGTTGATATGTCTTGCTAGTGTTAGTATTAGTTTGATAATGTGTGAGTACGTAGACTTATTGTGGTGTTAGTAGGGGGATTAAGTGTTGATTATGGATGATTAGGGTTTGATTGTGGGTAAAGGTGAACTCTTTGTTGGAAGTCACATATTGAGCACACTATGTGTTTGTTGAATTGCTTGTTTGAGTAGTAGTGGCCCTGCTCCTCATGCTTGTCTTCTTCTTCTCATTGTGTGATTGATTTGTGGTTGAATCCTTGTGTATTGGGTAATATCTTGCATGAGTATTCGGGTTTAGTCTTTGACACGAGAGTGCGGACTTCGGCTTTGACGCGAGAGCGCGGACCGACCTTAGTAACTAGGTGACACCTACACCCTCGATCTCCCAATGATCCTACTACACTTATGAACCCAAACTAACCCTACCTTTTACCAATTTGAATTCTCCATCTTGGTAACTTTTATTCATCTTGTTAGTTGATTGTTTTAGCTTTAGTGTTCCATTTAGTCCTTGTTGCATCTAGTTCATTGTCAATCTAGTTTCTCCTCTTCCAATCATCTTAGTTAATCAATTCTTATCATTCCTCCATTTCTTTGTGTTGTTTTGGTAATTTAGTCCTGTTTGTGAGTGAGCCTAGTCTAGGCACCTTCTACCGTCCCCGTGGACTCGACCCGACTTACCCTAGCTACCCGTTAGGATTAGTTGGTTCTACTTGTTGGTGGGGACCCACGGCAATTCCCTACCATCAATTTGGCGCCGTTGCTGGGGACGGTGCATGTTTAGACTTAATTTGCTTATTAGCTTGACTTAGTTACCTTTCTTGTGTTTTTCTTCCATCCATTGTGCATATTTTGTAGGCTTTTTCTTAGTTTCTTTAGCTTTTTTCTCTCTTTGTCTTTGGTTGTGTTCGTTTATTGTCTTTGCCTAGTGCCCATAAAGCACTAGGTGTTCTCACGTTTGTTCCAAGTGTGTAGTGCATGTCTAGGAGGAGTGACGACTTCTTTCTCTTCAATCCAGAGCCCGAGAGACTCTTTAGAGCCTTTCGCCAACGGACGATTGACCGGGTTAGAAATTCAACCGGGTACTAGCAATACCATTGAAGAACATGCCCAAGGATACGACTTTAACGAACAACCTCAAGGCAATACCGAAGGGACCTTCATCAATCCCTTTGGTACTTCTTCTAACCACTCTTCTCAACCTAGTTCTCCATCAACATCTACATCAACACCATCTACAGCATCATCTCCCTTACATCCAACAATGCCGAAGTTCTCATCTCATTCTACCTTTACCGAGGATGTCTTGCCTGGACCAAGCACTTTACCGGCCGCTTATGACGGAAATTTTGTGGCAAAGACACAATTCATCCAACTTGTTGAAAGAAATCAATTTAGTGGTTTGCCCACCGAAGACCCTCATCAACACATGGAGACTTTCTCCGATTATTGTGACGCTATATCTCAACCCAGGGTTACTCAAGATCAAATTCGTTGGGTACTTTTCTCGTTCTCTCTCATTGGAAAAGTGAAGCAATGGATCAAGATTCTCGATAGGGCAACCATGGGGATTGATACTTGGAAGAAACTTGCATTGGCGTTCTACCAAAAGTTTTACCCTCCGGAAAAGACGAATTTGCTAAGGGCCTCCATCACCGGTTTCCAACAACGGGATGAAGAGAGCCTTTATGAAGCGTGGGAGCGGTTCAAGGCTTTAGTTAGATCGTGCCCCCATCATGGTTTATCACAATGGTTCCTCGTCCAACAAATTTGGAACGGTTTATATGAAGACTTGAGAGCCATACTCAATATGGGCTCCAATGGAAGGTTCACCGAGGTAGGCGATGACCAAACTTGGTCAAGGATCGAAGAAATGGCGGTCCATAACTCTCAATACTCAAGGCCAAGAAAGGAAAGTAGAGGGGGAAGGCATGAGATTGATGCCATTACACAATTAAGTGCCGACCTTGGATCACAATTAAAGACACACATGGATACTATTGACTAGAAGCTCCAACACACTTTAATCAAGGTCAAAGCACTAGTTCCTCCAATCAACAATCAATCCATCAAGTTAATGCTTTGGGAACGGTTACACCATCATCTTATTATGGAATATGTGAGATTTGTGGAATATATGGACATGAGCCTTTACATTGTCGAAGTAGCATTGAGCAAGTAAATGCTTTTCAAGCATACAAGGAAGGTGCCACATACTCTAACTTCAAGGCTCAAAATGTGCCAAATTCTAACATGTTCCAAGGTTCCCAACAACAAGCTCAACAACAGTACCGTACACCCTATGTTCCTCCTCCCTTAAGGGACAACAACCAAGGCTTCCAAGGTTATCAAGGCAATCAAAGGCTTTTTAACAACTTCCAACAACATAACCAAGGTGCCTTCAACAACAATCAAGGGTTCCATAATCAAGGGAACTTCAATCATCAAGGTGGTTTCCAAGGAAACCAACATTCTCAAGGATATCAAAGCAACAACCAAGGTTACCACAATCATATTCAAGGCAACTCTCTAGGGTTCCAAGGGAACTTTCAACAACAACAAGGGTCCCAAAATACTCAATAAGAAAACAAGCAAAGAAGCCGGTTTCCAATTCATGATTATGGAATTCCCCTAGTCATTACCAATACCCCACACAATCAACAATCCCCACCTCGAGATCCGGAGATGCAAAAGGTAATTTTGGATATTCAAAGAAGCCAATTGGAGATGCAAAAATCTCAACATGAATTCTATACTAACCTTCAGATGGAAAACAAGGCAAGAGATACGCATGTGAAAATGCTTGAAACCCAACTAGCTCAAGTAGCTTCGGGTAGTTCTTCCAGACAAAAGGGGCAACTACCTCCTCAAGGTGTACCGACAAAGTTTGAACATGTAAATGCCATCACCTTGAGGAGCGGTGCATCCTATGATTCTCCTTTGTTTCCTATTGAGCAACAAGTCATGAAAGAAGTGCAATCTCCATCTCAAGGCAATGAAAATTGGGGAAATCTCATGGAAGAGCAAGTCTTATGGGAGGTTGAAAAACCTAATGAAGACAAGCTCCCCTCACCCCAAGAAAAAAACAAAGGAAAGAAGAAAGTGTCAATTGAAAAGTCCCAACTTATTGAGAAAGACAAGATACACAACAAGTCGCCTTACCCAACAAGGCAAATGAAGACTAAGGTGGATGTTCAATTTGACAAGTTTGTTGACATTGTGAAGAAATTGGATGTGAGCATCCCTTTCACCGAGCTAATTACCCAAGTCCCGGGATATGGAAAATTCATGAGAGAAATCTTGACTAGGAAGCGATCCTTTGACAAGGAAGAGACTATAGAGTTCACAAGAGAGGTGAGCGAGGTCATTCAAGGCTCTACACTTCCTAAATTGAAGGACCCAGGTAGTTTCTCAATCCCGTGCACCATAGGGAACTTGAATATTGAAAGGGTATTATGTGATTTGGGAGCAAGTGTGAGCATTCTTCCTTATTCTATTTGTGAGAGACTTGGGATGAAAGAGCTTAAGTGTACCTCAATCACACTCCAAATGGCCGATCGTACGCTAAATCGACCATTAAGAATGTTAGAGGATGTGCCATTAAGAATAGGGAAATTCTTCATCCCGGTTGACTTTCTCGTGCTTGATATGCCGGAGGATGCTATCACTCCTATTATCCTAGGGCGCCCGTTTCTACATACCGCCGGTGCAATGATCGATGTAAAGAAGGGTAGGATTATTTTCGAGCTAGGCGATGAGAAGCTCGTGTTTGACCTCCAAGGCAACACCTCGCCTATATATGAAGAATCATGTAACATGATCCACGCCTTTAGTGACAAAGATCTAGGGAATGAGTCGAGTGAAAGCTTGAAAGATGATAAATTGTGTGGAATGGAAGATGATGATTCCGAGCTTGGGGCGGATGAATGCCCATGTGATGTGATTGAAGACAAGTTACTTGGAAAGAAGAAGGTTGAGCCTCCCTTGGGGCTACATGAAGATAGATGGACGTTTGGGTATATACCGAAGGATCGAAAGTACAAGTTCAAGCCGGTGAACTTAGTAGATCGGGATGCCCCGGGAACGTCAAGGAAAGGTTGTGAAGACCCTTGGAGTGGAGGTTGGTATTCCACAAGCTTGATCGAAGATTTCTCGAGAGCCTTCGATTTGTTACTTCGTGCCCTTGAAGGCGATGAAGTGATATATGATGTTGTTGAAAAATGAATGGAGAACCCACCACCCTTGGTTTGACGGAGTTCCAAAAAAACCGTCTTATTGTATGTATCTCTTTCTTATTCTTTTGTGTCATTGTAGAATTCTTGTAATTTTGTAATTTGATGAGCGATGTGAGGGAGGGAATTCGATGATGGTTATTGAGTTTATTTGATACGTTGTTAGTGAAGATGAAGTTTCAAGGAGATTAGTTGATGATAGAAGCTTGGATTTGGGCATGGGAGTCGGTCTTTGAAGCTTTTGACAAGCTTTTGGGGACGAGATTTTAGATCTCGATGTATCGGTGGCCTTGTGGGTGAAGCTATCAAGGAAATGAAGGGCTAGAAGACTCATCCCGACCGGGAAGGATGTTATCCCGATTGGGATGAGTGTGCTGAAAAATAGGTTCTCTGGAGTGTGATCCCGACCGGGACCAAGTTCGTCCCGACCGGGAAAGAGCCTTGTAACACCCCGTGTTTTCATAATTTGATAAACAAATATAAACTCTTTTAATTCCATCCTCATTATCCATTTATCCACTCATCACTTGTATGATTGGAAGTAATGTTCTAGGTTCTCATCCTTCACACTTTTATTTATCTTCTCAAACCCTTACGTTCGGATGAACTAATAAACTTAGGCAATATAATTGCTCATTTTACGTCAGGTTAGAGACGTATTTGACTCTTGATCAAAACATAAAAGTTTTAGATCTTCCTCTTACCTTTCCAACGCCACCTTAATCATTTTAATTGGAGTTCTGTAGAGAAAGTTATGCTTGAAATACGACAGGCTGTCACCGTAATCCGCGGACCGCAATTCCGTCGTCCTCATCTATTTCACTCACACTTCACTTAGTTTTGTGCTACTAGCTTGCAACTTGCCAACTTGCCAACTTGCCCACTTGCCCACTTGCACTTCCTTAGAGCCCAAGGTCTATGAGCATAGGTTTATAGCCATGCATGGCTATATGGCTATGGCTAATCATCATTACATAGCCTTAAGTTTGTCCTTAAAATTCAAGCTAGGTGATGAACTCTTCATTCTTCACCACTCCACCGTAAACCATCATCCATCATCCACCTTCCTCATACTCTTTTCTTCATAGCTTCATTCCATACTGTCCATCCTAATTACTAGTAAGTATAGATTATTTATTCATTAATTTTATTCATTTCTAGTTAAATTGTGTATTGTTTTCTTGATAAATTTTATTAATCTAAAACTAGGTGAACAAGAGACCTTGGTGGAAGGAAACCACTTGGGTTGATATCACTCATATTCTACTTATTAGTAATACTAATTTCTCTCAAGGTAACTAGGTTTACTTCTTGTCTTGATTTATGAAATTCTAATATTTTTATGAATTTATAATGAGATTGAGAATATATATGAAATTTAAAAATTTTGATAATATATGAACTTCATGGTATAGGTTATGTATATATTTTTGTGATGAATATATGAATATATGATTGGTTTTATTGCTCATTATTTAATCATGCTTGTAATTCATTTATCATGCAATAAATACATACATTATATGAATGATTAAAATAATTATGTTCTTAATTATATTCCTATTTTCTTTATGTTGATGATGTTGCATGTAGATATTTAAGTTTTTAGATTTGATTTTTGGATCATTATTTTATTTTTCCATGTTATCACATTTTTTTATTATGAATAACTCATGCATGCATAAAAATCCACAATATGTAAATAATTATGAAAAAAATATTTTTTGTTATAATATGACTTTTTAGTATGTAATAAACTTTTGCATGGTGATTCTATAATTTATATAATTATTCTTTTGGATTTAAATGGATAATTAGGTAATAAAACCCTCAAGTTATAATAAAAATGAGATAAATTCATATGGTATTTGATATAAATATATTCTGACTTTTCTGGTTAAAATTAATTTATAAGTGTCATAAAATACTTTTATTTAATTATTTAATTAATTGATCATGAAATTTCCTATTAAAAATGTTATTATAAATTGTAAGTATAAAGACTTGTTAAATAATTAATGTGACATTATTTTAATAGAACTTAAAACTTAATTTTATATTAAATAAATTTTTATGGACAGTATGTAATTTAAATCTAATCATTTATAATGGGTAGTTAAGCATATCCATGATTGTATAATAATTAAAAATATAAGTTTTCGTCACCCTAAATAACACTGTTTGTTCACAGGTAATTAAAATTTAATTCTGGTAATGGACAGAATGGTAGTTGTGTTGTAGTGGTTAGACACAATGCCTCCTTACTTGACAACCAGGGTTCAAACCCCACTGCCAACAACTTTTGGTACTTCTTTATATTTTCACTCACACCTATTAAAATTTAATTTTATAATTACTATTTAATTATTTATTATACTATGTGAACAAATTACATGTTATGATGTATTTTAAGAACTAGATCTATTATTTTTACAAATATCAATTATTTAATGCTTTTCAACTTTTATTATGTATCATAAATAATAATTTGATCATTTATTTAATAAATGAATTTATATTCATGTGTAAGAGAAATAAAAAAAAAATGTAATTAATTGTTGTGCATGTCATATGATTTAATACTATTTACTTAATCATATAGTTAACATAAAATTTATTTGGTCCTCATGCTCGAATAATACAACTTCGATAAATGGTTGTTTTAAGCAACATTGAATTTTATAGTAAAAATTTATCTTATGCTCTAGCAATTTATTATACTTTATTCGGATTGATGCTATTAAAAATTATTGCTCGGTTATGAGCGTTTGGCATGTTAACATGGGGTTATCCATGGTGCCCAGATATTATCTTTTGGACCTTGTTCCATTTTATATATGGTATGGCTAGAGTATAAGATATCGAGTAGATTTCAGGTTATTGGTCTACTCGAGAAGAGCAATACCAAACTGGGTAGGTTTCAGGTTATTGGCCTACCTAGTACCTTGGCATGGTTTCAGGTTATTGGCCTGCTAAGGGTTGACCGTTCCTTATGGAATACTCTTTTGAGTCTATGGATATGTCGTTTGGGGGTCAAGGGTCCGCACTTTTACGCCTTCACTGGTTAAGGGTCCGCACTTTTACGCCTTAACTAGACATTTTGTCCCTCGAAAGTCTGGCCAGTCTTAGACATGGGTTCACGGTTATGTGTCCCACCGTAGGGTTATTTTGGTGTCAGGTTATTGGCATCGAAGTTTAGGGTTTCAGGTTATTGGCCCTAGACGGTGCTCGTTCTTAGCTCCTGTTATTCTGTATATTTTGGTTCGAGTTCTGGAAGGACATATATATATATATCAGTTCTACATTTTATTTATTTATTTATGTCTTGGTATTAGTTACGTTGTCACGTATTCCTTGCTATTAATATTTTATCACATGTTTTGATGAACTTTATATGTTATCATGTTTTTAATTGGAGTATATATTATCTCTTATTATATTTTCGTAATTATGATTAGATTTTCATCAATCATGACTGGGAGGACTCCTAGTTACTCCCCACTGACGGTGGACTTTTATTTTTTTTTCAGGTTGATGTGCTACTTGGTCATGAATGGGGTTGACTTGAGAGAGAATAAATAATGAATTATATGTTTAATAATTGAACCTTGTAGTTTTATTTTTATCGGGTTTCAATTCCGAGAGTAGTTGTATGCGTTAAGACACATTAATTATCTATGTTGGTAACACTCGGATTTAGTTAACCAAGGTGTTTCCGCCACCAGGGTATATTAATATAAGACGCCATAATTATCTATCTTATTCCTTTTGTTTAAATCCGGGGAGTTACAGCCTTCCCGACCGAGAAGAAGTCCATCCCGACCGGGATGGTGCCCAACTCCAACTTTTGCCTCTTCTTCGGCATTTAAGGCCACCCAACCACTTTGTACCCCCTCCCAACCTCCATACCTACCCTTGCTGTAACACCCCTGATTTTTATGAATTAAATTTTATTAATATTTTATTTTGTTTACGATTTAACTCGTATTTCTTAAAATAATTATAGAACAGATTCATTTTTCAATCATTTGAATACGTAAAATCCTATTTACCTCGAAAAATTCATTTTTATGCTTAAACTGTATCTTACTTTCGTTTCATTCGAATTACTCATTTTATTTCTATTCGAGTTTCAGTTTCGACGGATTATATTCTCGAGTTTATCTTTATATTACTTGAATTCTTATTTTTAAACTTGAAATCCATTTTAATTACCTCGTTCGCAAGAATTTTTATTAATATCGAAAAATTGCTATTTAATCTTTTTCTACGCGATTTCGTACATAATTATTTTTGAAACGTGATTTTAATACTACTTTCTCGTAAACACGTTCTTATACGAGTTCCGTCTACTTATTATTATTATTATTATTATTTTATTTTATTTTATTATAAGTGATCCATTTACGATTTTAAGCGCGAGTCGGGCTCAAATTGTAGCAGACCCGACCGTTTCCTCATCGGACTGAGATATTTTCGTAGTTTGGTTGAGAAGTCAAAACCGACTTCTTTATTCTCTCCTATTCCTACTGCACGTTCTCTTTATCAGTTTATACTCCCTCAACTTCTCAAAAACCTCAACAATATTGTACGTACTCTCCCTCATCTGCTCTTATCTCCAAAAAAAAAAGAACGTAACAATAACAACAACAGTCAGTACACTGTTCTTCAATTTTTTTCCTTGTTCGATCATTCTCTTCCTCCCGTGTTCCTCTTAATTCAAGGGTAATTTAATTACTCCTATTCTCCGTCTCGTTTCCCTCTTTTATTAATTTATAATATGGTTTAATACCATATGTTAATTTATTTTGTAGGTTATCATATCAATTCCGACAAAGATGATTATCATAATTGACCCGGATGTCGCTTAAGGTAACACATGATGGCATGACTCGGTATTGCATGATATATATGTTGTAGTTGTCTGTAGTATCGTTTTAAAATCGAATTTTTATACGAATAAGCATGTTTTAATTATATTGCGATAATATGCTTAAATCGATTTCGTGTTTCTATCGCTTTTAATCTTCTCAATTTATTTTACATCGGATTTTCTAAAAGTATTATAAGGCCGAGACTAAAACATATAAATAAGACTTTATTTCTGAATTTTCGTGATTTTAATATAAAATAGCAAAGTGAAAGTTTTTATTATTTTTAACATAATTACTGCATGTTTCAGAATCGATTAGTGTTTTTGAACGATTTATTACTCCTGTTTAAAGACTTTACTTTCAAATTTTTTGAAAAGAGACTACTGTTTATTTTAAGTCTATTATATGTCTGTCAAATTAGTAAATTAATTCCAATTATTTTGGTCACAATAAATTGTTTATGAACAGACGTCGGATTAGTCCGCGAATCTGTCCATCTTTGTAAAACCTAATTTAAAACCTATGAAAAGCTTTGATTTTATTCTGGGAAATTTATTTACCTAAACCTTTAGGAGTCTAGTAATGTTTTCAATTGGTTTTGGTTTGAAATAATTTTTTATACGTGTTTTATTAAAGAAATTCGATCGGGTGTCGGATTCTGTCAGTTTATAAAACTACGAATAAAAACCCCTCTTAAATTAAGAATATAGATTTTATCCGGAAACAAAAGTTGTAGTTAAGCTTTTAAAGTTTTCAACCTCACTGATCTTACGTCTGTTTGATTTTTAATTATTTAAATATGAATTTTATAGTAAGACAGTCCAAATCTGAAAAATCTGTAAATTTGTAATTTAATACTTTTAATTACTTATATTTCAACCTTTTGAGAAATAATTATGATTTTGACTTTCGTTAACTTTTAATCGTTAAATATATATTTATAAAATAAGTATAATGTTTATGTCTCGAGGCCTAATATTAACTATTTTATATAACTCAAATGTGAACGATTTCTAATTATAATAATACCTATTTTGGAAAGTTAATATTTGAAGAAAGTTTCCCAAATTAGAAAGTTTTCTTTTAAGAACGTTTTGATAATCCTATCGAATTACGACAACGACTTTGTTTTGGAGTTATGGAATTAGGACAAGTGTACGGGTGGAGTAATACAGTCTAGGGTATACATTTTGCCATCAACTATAAAGCTGGTGTGCCTATGTTGAGACAGATTGGTCGTTGAACTGAGCATGGTTTGTGTTCAGGAGTGTGTATATTTTGACCTTAAACTTAGATATCGCATCGTGTAAGTCGCCGTCGGGTTGAACTGGATTACGGTTGGTGTCCAGGAGGGGTGTACATTACTTAAGCCAGGACCTCGCTGCACGCAGTCCTGTTATAGTTTGAGTTGCCTAGTTAGAGATTGAAATCTAATTTGTTTTGACTGAATTCTTGAACCTAGTTTAGTATGATCCTAGTGAAAGTCTATTCCGTTACACTGATTGATTTCCATAATGCCGTTATTATTATTGATTGACATTGATTTGCAGGTTGGCAATCAGTTTGAAGTATTTTACTGTATCATTTTAAATGTTTTCCGTTTTCAACTATTTTGATGTAATAGTAATTATGCTTAATATTATGTAATATGGCTGGGAGAACAGCCTGAGTTGCTCCCCACTGAATTGTGGCTGTTATGTTTATAACATGGCAGGTATTACTTGTTCTGGGGTTTGGTGTGAGCTAGCGAGTTGCATGGATCCTACTCCGTCTGATTTATGTTTATTTTTGGATTGTTAAACCCATTTGGAGAATTCTTTTTTAGCCCTTTTGTAAAAAGTGGACTTTGTATTGACTGACTGTTCTTTCTGTAAAATATAGAACATTAGTGTGTTTTAATCCCAAATCTACAGTGTTTCCGCCATTGTATTGTATTAGAATTTATAGGGGATTACAGTTGGTATCAGAGCATCGTTGCTCCCGACGCTCACACCTGATTTTAGGAAAAATACCCGTAAACGATTTGAATATTAATAGAATAATAGTAAGTGATGGGTAGAAACCAAATTAAGGACTTAATTGTTAGGTTACATGTTCTTGTAACTCAATGAGTAGCATTGAATGTTTGTTTTATTTGTCCAAGAAGAACACGAGTGGACAAAATGTTTACGTGATGCTGCTCCAGATCGAGACAAAACCTACTTAGCACTTCTAAGACATGATGACTCGAGTGGACGACTTGGCGCTACAAGGAAGATATACAATGATGACTTTCCAGCCCAGATTGAGTTTGCTCAAGCTACAGGCCGGATGATCAAGAGTAGATTCCAGTCCACGATGGTGTAGTAGAACCAGATGTGATTTCACTTTACCCAGATGCGACTTCATTTCAGTTTGGATCCATATGGAGCGACCCAAGACTGATGTGCTCGTTTCTCTACAAGAAGATGAAGTGATCCAACTAGTTCCCTTGTGAACTCTGGAGACATGAAGACTCTTTTCTGGTTCAAAACCATAATAGTCTAGGACCCTTATTCTATGCTCCCAATTTCTTCTTCTTTTTCTTCTTTTTCTTCTATTCTTATTCTTCTTTTCCTTACTGATGTTGTTGTGTTGATGTACTGCTACGGCCTAATATTGTTTGGCTCTACACTGTCACGTGTTGTTATTCCTGCTGGCCATGGGCTGCCACTGCTCTCCCTGTCAGTTTCTCTTTTCTTCTTCCAATCCTCCTCATATAAATGGTCATCTTCATTCTCGTGGCGAATCCTTGTTTTATTCTCTCATGTTACCCTCTATCCTCTTGAGATTCTCTGGTTAGACTCCTGTCTTAATGAACCCCGCGATAGTTAAAGATGTTTGAGGTTAGTAAACCACTTGTACATGGTTTGAGAGTTGTAAGTTGTATCCTATTTTCTAAGCAAGCAAGAACTTTTTGAGGATTAATTTCAATGGTATTAATTGATTAATGGATTAGGATTGTACCCTAATTAAGTGTTGAGCTTGGATTATAATCTACTCGATTATTTAAAGTAATTAGAGAGAATAAGTTTTTTGATGGTAAGATTATATTTTATTTTGATGGATATCTAGTACCTAACTTAAAACTGAACTTAGAACCGAACTAAGTGTAACTGGTAATATTACTTTGGGAATCGCACCTAAGGTTGACTTAATGGACTAGTCGTTGACTTTTGAGGTTATAGATCATCGTTTAGAGTTCTAACCCGAGTGTTATGGTTCCATTTCAGGTTCTTGTTAATGTCTTTAGAAATTTTGGTTGACATAGATTAAACCTTGGTTCTTATGGATTAGATAATTGAGTCTGAGAAGATTTTAACCTATGAGCTTTGGAGTTGAGTGATCTAAACTTGGATGAATTGTTGTTAACCTTGAGAAAGAGAAATATCTTGCAGAATCACCGTTTGAACTTATTGTGTCATTTTGTGAAATACTTTAGTGCCAATCATCCTAATGGAATTTTCGATACCTGTGCACCAACGAGATTGTGGCTTCGTTGGGTGATTAAACATATTATGGTTGCACCATTGCGATTAGAATTGATGGATTTCTGAGAGACCTTATTTCGATGACGTGCTTGAAAATGTGAGTGTTTGTCATTACATTTGAGGTCGAGTGTGCCTAGGTTTGGCTTACTTTCATACCTTCGTGAAATGGTGATGTTAAACATGTTGGTATAATCATTTTTGAGGACTTAGTACCCGAGCTTTGTTAAATTGATAGATTTTGTTTAGTGTCCCTTACTCGAGTACCATGGAGTGTACCTCGAATATAATCTAGTGAATCTTGAATAATTTTAGAGCATTATTGGTTGGTTGGTTTGATCGTGTTGTGGTTTATGGAATTTTGGTAGCATGTTTTGGTTCTGAGTCATTTGAGGATTCTTACCCTGTTGATTGAATGATTGAATAAGTATGTGAGACCTTCATATAGGGAGTTGTGGTATTTGATAATTTTGGAGGTTGTAGATTGTGTAAGACATCCCAACTTTCTCATATTGATGGACTAAGTATTATTTGGCGGAAATAGAACCGTGAGTTGTGGGAGTCGTACTAGAAGTCTCGAGAATCTTAAACTCCTCTATAATCTTTGAGAGTTCCGTTTGACTCTCACTTTCGTCCTCACCTCCGCCTCTCTCAAATTCTACTCCCCCAACAGCTGTTGGTATCCCTTCTACCCTTTATCGAGTTTAAATTTTTTGTTTCGATTTAATCCTTAAAATTTTAACCAAACTCCACGTTTTGAAAAATATTTGACTAATTTAAACTTTTGAGTTATCTTTTTTTAAGTTTCAATTTTAAGCTTTAAAAATTTTGCTTTGTCGTTTTTGGTTGAAGTTATATTTAGTTATTTTTAAAATATCTTAAAAACCTGTTTCAAATCTTTAATTTTCGGATGATAAGAGTTTTATGAATATTTTCGTTAAGTACAAATACTTGTGTTTCTGCGACAATTGAATTGTCGGAGTAAATTTAACTTTTGAAAATAATTTCATAAATTTGGGTTTTCATTTTATTTTTGTTGGTGGACTTTAGGATCTGTTATTGGAAGCATCTAATGACTGGTTCGAGATATCCCAAAGCTAAGTTCGATTCTCAAATTTTGATTTTGTTTTCTCTTAAATCGATTTGCCGAATTTCTTAAACCAATTGTTTTACTGTTGTTTTGAAAATGTTTTCGATACTCTTTTCCCTCGAGTTCGTTTAAAAATGTTATTTAAACATCGTTATTTTATCAAATAACTTTACCTTGCATTTTTAATAATTTGAAAAGTTTTCAAGTTTCGGGTAGCTTAACTCAGTTAATCTTCAGATAAATTTGTGCATTCGACTTCATATCTCGTTTGAAGTTTTAAAATTTCCTTTTTAAATAAAGATTTTAATGCGAGTTAAGCATTCTCATTTTGTTCAAGTGAAATAACTTTATTTTGTGTTATACTTTCGTGTTCCTGTAAGTTTCAGGGCCGAAGCTTTTTTTTAGTGGGGAAGGTTTTAACACCCCTGATTTTTATGAATTAAATTTTAATAATATTTTATTTTGTTTACGATTTAACTCGGATTTCTTAAAATAATTATAGAACAGATTCTTTTTTCAATCATTTGAACACGTAAAATCCTATTTACCTCGAAAAGTCATTTTTATGCTTAAACTGTATCTTACTTTCGTTTCATTCGATTTACTCATTTTATTTCTATTCGAGTTTCCGTTTCGACGGATTATATTCTCGAGTTTATCTTTATATTACTTGAATTCTTATTTTTAAACTCGAAATCCATTTTAATTACCTCGTTCGCAAGAATTTTTATTAATATCGAAAAATTGCTATTTAATCTTCCATATGTTAATTTATTTTGTAGGTTATCATATCAATTCCGACAAAGATGATTATCATAATTGACCCGGATCTCGCTTAAGGTAACACATGATGGCATGACTCGGTATTGCATGATATATATGTTGTAGTTGTCTGTAGTATCGTTTTAAAATCGAATTTTTATACGAATAAGCATGTTTTAATTATATTGCGATAATATGCTTAAATCGATTTCGTGTTTCTATCGCTTTTAATCTTCTCAATTTATTTTACATCGGATTTTCTAAAAGTATTATAAGGCCGAGACTAAAACATATAAATAAGACTTTATTTCTGAATTTTCGTGATTTTAATATAAAATAGCAAAGTGAAAGTTTTTATTATTTTTAACATAATTACTGCATGTTTCAGAATCGATTAGTGTTTTTGAACGATTTATTACTCCTGTTTAAAGACTTTACTTTCAAATTTTTTGAAAAGAGACTACTGTTTATTTTAAGTCTATTATATGTCTGTCAAATTAGTAAATTAATTCCAATTATTTTGGTCACAATAAATTGTTTATGAACAGACGTCGGATTAGTCCGCGAATCTGTCCATCTTTGTAAAACCTAATTTAAAACCTATGAAAAGCTTTGATTTTATTCTGGGAAATTTATTTACCTAAACCTTTAGGAGTCTAGTAATGTTTTCAATTGGTTTTGGTTTGAAATAATTTTTTATACGTGTTTTATTAAAGAAATTCGATCGGGTGTCGGATTCTGTCAGTTTATAAAACTACGAATAAAAACCCCTCTTAAATTAAGAATATAGATTTTATCCGGAAACAAAAGTTGTAGTTAAGCTTTTAAAGTTTTCAACCTCACTGATCTTACGTCTGTTTGATTTTTAATTATTTAAATATGAATTTTATAGTAAGACAGTCCAAATCTGAAAAATCTGTAAATTTGTAATTTAATACTTTTAATTACTTATATTTCAACCTTTTGAGAAATAATTATGATTTTGACTTTCGTTAACTTTTAATCGTTAAATATATATTTATAAAATAAGTATAATGTTTATGTCTCGAGGCCTAATATTAACTATTTTATATAACTCAAATGTGAACGATTTCTAATTATAATAATACCTATTTTGGAAAGTTAATATTTGAAGAAAGTTTCCCAAATTAGAAAGTTTTCTTTTAAGAACGTTTTGATAATCCTATCGAATTACGACAACGACTTTGTTTTGGAGTTATGGAATTAGGACAAGTGTACGGGTGGAGTAATACAGTCTAGGGTATACATTTTGCCATCAACTATAAAGCTGGTGTGCCTATGTTGAGACAGATTGGTCGTTGAACTGAGCATGGTTTGTGTTCAGGAGTGTGTATATTTTGACCTTAAACTTAGATATCGCATCGTGTAAGTCGCCGTCGGGTTGAACTGGATTACGGTTGGTGTCCAGGAGGGGTGTACATTACTTAAGCCAGGACCTCGCTGCACGCAGTCCTGTTATAGTTTGAGTTGCCTAGTTAGAGACCGAAGTCTAATTTGTTTTGACTGAATTCTCGAACCTAGTTTAGTATGATCCTAGTGAAAGTCTATTCCGTTACACTGATTGATTTCCATAACGCCGTTATTATTATTGATTGACATTGATTTGCAGGTTGGCAATCATTTTGAAGTATTTTACTGTATCATTTTAAATGTTTTCCGTTTTCAACAATTTTGATATAATAGTAATTAGGGTTATTTCATGGGAATAATACCAACTATGCGTGTGCTTCTTAAATTAATACGAACTATACGTAATCTCATTTTAATACGAACTACGCTTTCATTAATATCGCTTTGTTATGGGTGACCGGCTACCTGTTGAACCTCCATTATTCAACTCTTTCTCTGATTCTTCTTCTTCTGATTCACATTTCGTGTTCATTTTCGGCCATTGAAAAAAATAATTAAATTTTCTGAAAATTCATCTTTCATTTCTTTTTCAATTAGTCTTATAGAAGCTATAGAAAAAAAATGTTTTTATTATTATTTTGGCTTTCACGATGACTGCAACGGACCTAATAAAACCCTAGAAAAGTTACAACAAGTCACTATGACCTGTAATAGCAAGTCATAATTTCATACATAACAAAGAGAGATTAATGAATGCGTAGTTCATATTAAAATGAGATTACGTATAGTTTGTATTAATTTAAGAAGCACGCGCATAGTTAGTATTATTCCCATGAAATAACCCTAGTAATTATGCTTTAATATTATGTAATATGGTTGGGAGAACTGCCTGAGTTGCTCCCCACTGAATTGTGGTTGTTATGTTTATAATATGGCAGGTATTATTTGTTCCGGGGTTTGGTGTGAGCTAGCGAGTGGCGTGGATCCTACTCCGTCTGATTTTTTATTTTTGGATTGTTAAACCCATTTGGAGAATTCTTTTTTAGCCCTTTTGTAAAAAGTGGCCTTTGTATTGACTGACTGTTCTTTCTGTAAAATATAGAACATCAGTATGTTTTAATCCCAAATCTACAGTGTTTCTGCCACTGTATTGCATTAGAATTTATAGGGGATTACACTTGCAACTATCTACGACCCATAT
Source organism: Agrostemma githago (assembly GCA_958450325.1). Taxonomy (NCBI): domain Eukaryota; kingdom Viridiplantae; phylum Streptophyta; class Magnoliopsida; order Caryophyllales; family Caryophyllaceae; genus Agrostemma; species Agrostemma githago. Next base: position 25,156,965 of record OY288243.1, on the reverse strand, counting down.
ACTTCATATATACATCCCCACCTCCTATTCTCTTCACTACATACCGAGTTTCACATCAAATCCCACCTCATTATACCATTGAAAGCCTAGTACTTCAACAATGCGACCATATTGAGAACGAAGAGGAATAATAATGAAGATGACAAGTAATGTGCCGATATCAAACATTGAGACGATGGAGACTTTTGAGTTGCTAACTGTGTGGTAAGGCGACTCTCTTTTCTTTTCCGTCTTTTATTGCTTGTCTCCCTTTGTTTGTTCCCCTTCCCCTTATCATTTTCGTGTCATGGCAGCCCTCGGGGCCTCGGTAGTCATTGCTCCCGATTCTCGATGACATGACTACATCGAGAGTCATTTCAAAATCCAAATTTACAAGTATTTTCACTTTTTCTTTGATTTCACTTTCTTTTTTTTTGGTAGAATTTAGTCGGATTTAGGCGGAATCCGGGCTAGGTGACTTGATTACACCTAGCCCTCCCCTCCCATTTTCTTTTATTTTCTTCTTTTTATTTCTTCCCCCATCCATATCTTTTCTCGTCTCGTCCCTCGGTGACTTGATTACACCCCGGCGGACACATTCTACCCTTTCTTCCCTTTCATTTTTGATTTTTAATTTTATTTTCCTTTTTTCTTTTCTTTTTTTTTGTGTCCTCCACACACTACCGATCGAGCATGAGGACATTGCTCGGTTTAAGTGTGGGGGAGCGATATCCTAGTCTAGCTTATTTTTATTTTCGCAGTTTTTTCGAAAAAAATCTTTAAAAAAATCCCTAAAAATTTGAATTTTTTTTCTTAAAAATCAAAAAGATTTTCGTTTGTGTCTTTTTCTTTTGTGTCTTTGTGTCGTACACTTGTTGTGTTGTGTGTTTTGCTCCTTCGAATTCCTTGTAGGTTGCGCGATCTTTGATAAGTTTCGGAAGGCTCTTGACATCCGGTATTATCCTTCTTTCTCCTTCTCCTTTTTCCCTTTGTGTGGAGTTTGGAGGATGTATTGTGATGGTGTGTGCTCGGGTGGAGCTTTGTGAAGATTTGTGGTTGATTGATTGCTTATTTGGATGTTTCGGGGTGGTGTTTGTTTTGTTTGTATGTTTGTTTTATTTTCTCTTATTATGTTTTGTTTTGTTGTGTGTGTCTCATTTTCTTTCGTCCCTGATGTGTGTTGTTTAGTTTGTGTTCTGTGTAATAAGGTTTTCGAAAACCCGGTTTGGAGGCTAGTGTGCAAGTGTTTACTTTCCCTTTCTATTGGTATGAATCGAGTCTTGGACTTGAGTCTAGTAGAATGACTTTAAATCAATGATTTCGTTGGTTTCTTACCTTGAGTCCACCTAGGCTACTAGGGATTTACTACGGGATTTGCATTTTGACCATTTTGACCACCCACGGAGTGAAAAGGCCTTGGTTGCCGAGTCCCGTCCCTTAGGTGACCGTGTTCGAAATTGTCTGATTAGTCCAAGTTTCTCCCCTTTTTATGGGTTTGAAGGGAAGGGCTCGTCCCGACTTACCCATTTCCCTACCTCCTACGCATTTCCACAAATAAGTTGCAAATTGTTGAAATTCTCACTTGGTTGCAAGAAATGCCAACAAAACGAAAGTTATCCAAAAGGCAAGCCAAGGAAAGAAAGGAAAACGAAAAAAAAAAAAAAAAAAAAAAAAAGAAAAGGCACAACAAATGAAAAACAAAATACAAAAGAAGAAAAAGAAATGGCATAGCAACTCAAAAGCCGAATGCAAAAGAAAAATGCCAAAAGAAAACCATCTCACAAAAAGATTCCCACGCTCTAAAAAATAAGCCTTTTTTCGATCGTTACCGTGAAGAGCCAACCAAAGGACCGAGTCCCTAGGAAGAATGATAGCGGTAATGATCGGTCTTCCCTCATTTTGCAACCATATCCCCCTTTTTATTTGGACTAGTTGGGCGATTTTTGAGCATGGGACGATCCTCTTGGCTCATCGCTAAAAGGGGCGGGGTCTCACTTATCTACAGTGTTGACTAACTCCGTGGTTCATCTTTTTCCATCCCGCCGATCGTCCTGTAGTATGTTCTTAGAAGGTTAGGAGGAACTAGGTAAGTTACCAACGTTTTTATTGCTTTGTCGTCATACTATTAGGGTTTAGTTCATATCGGTTTGTATTATTAGTTTGGGAACGTTGTCACTTGCCTTGAGTCTCTAACCGGTGTATCTTTCACCACTTTGTTGAGGGAAGCGGTATTTGTTATGCCTTGGATGCAACCGTTTGGTGTTTGTTTGTTTACGTGCTTTCGTGTTCGGTTGTATCCACGGTTTTGTCGCAAGACCTCACTTGCCTTGCGGATAGGGGTGTAAATGAGCTGAGACAGCTCGCGAGTAGCTCGGGTTCATCTCGGTCAAAGCTCGACTCGTATGAGCTCGGCTCGGGCTCGAGCTCAGCTCGGATAATTAATGAGTCGAGCCGAGCAAGACCTGGCTCGACTCGAATAGCTCGCGAGTGGCTCGATATTATTTTAAAGCTAGAGTTTCTTTTCCGCTACCTAAATTAAATATACCTATTAGTCATTAAAAAAAAAGTAAAACGTAAATCAAATCTTAATATATTTACTCATATTAGTATACTACCTTAAATTTTTGCCCGTATATTGTTAGTTGTTACCATAATTTACTCATATTACTAAACCAAATTAACCCTAGTTCCCTAAACCATTCAAATCCCGTTAAATGTCAAATTTCCGATTCAATAATGTATAGATTTAATTTCCGTTTCATTAGTCAAAAAATCAAATAAGTTGAGCACTTAAGCTCCAGCGCAACCCATCATGCGAGTCAAGCACAACTCGAGCCCGCGAGTCGAGCTCAACTCAAGCCCGGAGTCAAGCCTTTTCCCGAGCCACGAGTCGAGCTCGAGCCACGAGCTGAGTTAACGAGCTCGAGCTCGAGCCTTTGTTTTTTAAGCTCGACGAGCTTGAGTTCGAGCCGAGACTCCCCTTTTTCTTTTCGAGCTCGAGCTGAGCAGCCCCACGCTCGCGCTCAACTCGGCTCGTTTACACTCCTACTTGCGGAGAACACTTTTCCTCTAAGTGTTCTTGCGTGAGTTGAAAAGGCGTAGGGTGCGCTAATACCTGCTCGGTTAGTAGTCCAGTTTCTTTTAGTTTTTAGTTAGTTTGTGCTTACTCGGGGGCGAGTAAGGGTTAAGTGTTGGGGAGTTGATAAGTGTAGTTTGTAGGGCCTATTTGTTGTGTTTGGTCCCGGTTTCTCTTGTGGAATCGCTCTTTGGAGCGGTTTCTAGGCTACTTACGCTTCTTCTAGTTTGTTTTAGGCTCCTAAGACTAATATTGGACAAAATGGAACGATTCCGACTCGTTTCCGACTCATTTGGAGCCATCGAAGAGAAGCGACGATCGCACGGTGGCTTAGACTCGATCCCGAGACCTTTGGACCCATTTCCGAGCCCCTTAGACTCGATTCCGAGTACCGAGAATCGATGAGAAGCATATGAAGAGAAAATAGGGACCTTTATGATCATCTTGGAATCCTACAAGACCCTTCCCGGGCGGGAAGAGTAGCCTTCCCGGTCGGGAAGGAGTGCAAGAAAGAAGCGCGTTCTGATGGACCATCCCGGTCGGGATCATCACCCTTCCCGACCGGGAAGAGCATAACACCGCCCGGTGTTATTCATCCCGGTCGGGACCAAGAGTCTTCTCGGTCGGGACCATCTCGTCCCGGTCGGGACCACCACCTTCCCGGCCGGGAAGGAGCAGCTGTAGCCATGACTCTTTCTTTTCTTCTCCTTCACTCTTGTAACCTTATAAATACCCCTTCCTTTGTATTGTTTAAGCACCTTAGACTACTCTACATTATTCTAAACCCTAGATAGACTCTCTTCAACCTTAGTTTAATCTTTCATTAATCTTTTGTTAATCTTAACTTAATCTTAGTAATTAGTCTTGTATTAAGAGAATTCTTCAAGATTCATCCAAGATTGACAACCTTCGGAGATTGATTTGGGTTTTTCTTATTAATACAAGTTCTTATCTTTTCATCTTCTTGTTAGTAGGTATAATCTTCTTACTCTCTTTACTCTTAATCCTTGTTTAATCTTTCAAGTTTTAATCTTTACATATTGTTCATTGTTCATGTTAGTTCATAATGAATGTTTGGATTATTATGTTGATATCTCTTGCTAGTGTTAGTATTAGTTTGATAATGTGTGAGTAGACTTATTGTGCGGTTAGTAGGGGATTAAGTGTTGATTATGGATGATTAGGGTTTGATTGTGGGTAAAGGTGAACTCTTTGTTGCTAGTCACATATTGAGCACACTATGTGTTTGTTGAATTGCTTGTTTGAGTAGTAGTGGCCATGCTCCTCATGCTTGTCTTCTTCTTCTCATTGTGTGATTGATTTGTGGTTGAATCCTTGTGTATTGGGTAATATCTTGCATGATTATTCGGGTTTAGTCTTCGACACGAGAGTGCGGACTTTGGCTTTGACGCGAGAGCGCGGACCGACCTTAGTAACTAGGTGACACCTACACACTCGATCTCCCAATGATCCTACTACACTTATGAACCCAAATTAACCCTACCTTTTCCCAATTTAAATTCTCCATCTTGTCAACTTTTATTCATCTTGTTAGTTTATTGTTTTAGCTTTAGTGTTCCATTTAGTCCTTGTTGCATCTAGTTCAATGTCAATCTAGTTTCTCCTCTTCCAGTCATCTTAGTTAATCAATTCTTATCATTCCTCCATTTCTTTGTGTTGTTTTGGTAATTTAGTCTTGTTTGTGAGTGACCCTAGTCTAGGCACCTTCTACCCTCCCCGTGGACTCGACCCGACTTACCCTAGCTACCCGTTAGGATTACTTGGTTTTACTTGTTGGTGGGGACCCACGGCAATTCCCTACCATTAGGAACCCGTTGACGCGAAAATCGAACACCACATAATCCGTAAGGATTAGTATCGGTTTCGTGACGCGGAAGGAGACAATTTCGCCCTAATCAATTTTCAATCAACCTTAAAACGCTTTTTCTAAAAATCCCAATGCCGGTCTTATGATTGTATAACACACGATTATAAGCACCGTAGACCGAGTTGAGTTTAAATTATGCAATGTTTTTATGTGACTCGATCAACCATCGATTTTGAATTAATAAAAACGAAATCGCCACCTTGTTCGAAACGAGCTATAACTCGTACAGGGGGCACTCGATCGATTGCCATAGGCCACTCGATCGAGTAGCACCCCAAAAAATGGGCAGAGAGCCTTTTAGAAGGCTACTCGGTCGAGTCTCTGCCATGACTCGATCGAGTGAACTCTTTTACTCAAAAATGAGTGCCTCGCACATCATTCGAGCCTCGTCGATTTTTGCTACGCCTTTGGTCGTCACGTGTAAAAGGCCATCACGTGCTTACCCTTTTAAAATCATGCATTGCATTTTTTTCTAATTTTTTTTAATTCGATTATTCTATTTTATCGCTCGTTGTACTGTAAGTTCCGGGTTGTATCCCGCCCGTGTAATTTGTAATTTAATTACGAGTTTTCTATTTTTGATGTTTGCCATTTATTGTCTTAAATGAACATCACATGGTAAACAACTCCGACAAAAATTTAGATGCATTAAATGACGTAGTTCACACGTAATTCACATGCTTAATCAAAATGTCGTTTGGATAACATTTCATCGTCAAACTAACGCGCGTACACAAAAATCAAATGGTATCTTAGTAGAGGCCGCTAAGAGCGGGCGGGGTTGGGTGTCCTTTGTGGGCTTCCCAACACGTACCCTCCCCCCTTACTCAGAACCATGGTTTCCGGATGTCCGAAACCATTGGCGCACGAGAGTCATTCTATGCATGATATTCGATAACTCGGCGTCCGCATCGTAATGCAAAGGGACGAACTCATAAGCTCTAGCACTAAAAGCGAGTCGTGTTTTGTATGCGAAATGCTTAAGTGTAGAGTGAGTTCGAACGGGTCCGAATTCCCATAAAATTCGGTGGTGACTTCAACTTCGATCTAAATTTCGACCTAAGATCAATCTTACCACGAGATTCATTCGCCTACCAAAACCCGCGCGTGGCCGCGTCGGGGTGGACCTATGTCATGTCCACAATTTGGCGTCTCCGCTGGGGATGCCCGATGTACCACTAGTCATCGGGGTTCCTAGGGTGAGACTCGAAAAGAAGTCGTTCGATTAATAGTGTACGCGCATTAGTTTAATGGTTCATGCATAAACCAATTTTTTCCCGGGGCGGTTACTTGTTACCGACGTCCCACTATACCGCAGTGCATTCCTAAATGGGTGCGCTAAAAACTTCTATGGCTGAACTCGTATGGGTTTCGCGGCATGTTCTAAGACCAATTCGGCTTAGGATGTCCGTCCTGATTTACGAGAAAGCCGTCATTGTTGGTATAGACCCGATTTTGACCGACTGAGACTTAGCTTAAAGCATACATGGTGTCGTCATATTGCTTGCGTGACTATGTGCTACTTGGTTTCCCTGTCATTTTTCAAAAACCGTCATTTCAAAAACGCATCTTGTCAAAAATATCGATGTTTCAAAACTCGGAATGCTGCCGAAATGTAGACTGATGATTTTACTCAAAAGTAGCCTATTTTCTAGCCGGCAAGCTGTCCATTTCAAAATTCGAATTTCCGATCCACCATTCGATTTTCGAATTTTCAAAATTCCATTTCGATTTTCAAAATTCATAATCCCATTTCGATTTTTAAATCTTCGAGATTCCATTCTGATTTTCAAATCTTCGAGATCCCGTTTTCTATTTTTTTCAAATTTTCGGAAATTCATTTTCGATATTCAAATTTTCAAAATTCCAAATATTCAACTTTTCAAAAAGTTCGGTCCTGTCGACATGCTGCCAATTTCAAAAGACGGGATCGCCTCCTAAATTTTCAGAACGCGAAATTACTCGCAACCATTCTAACATTTCAAAATGTCCGGTCCTATTGGCCCACTGCCAATTTCAGGATCGTTCTCTCAATTTTCAAAATTCAACCATTTTTTCAAAATCTTTCTTATTATAGGACCTACCTTAATCCGTGTCACTACAAGAATTACTGATAATTCCGACGGAAAAATTCCTACGAATCTTGAAAGACTTAGGAAAGTAATAGTTCCTACGGATATTTCCTACGAAATCTTGATCCGTCACTCCTTCAAAGCACCCCTACGGAGTTCCTATGGATTTGTGGTAGGAAACTTTATTGGCTATGAATATTTACGTAGGAAAGTTTGTAGGTACAATTTTTTTCGTTAACTATTTAACTAATTTTACATAAATTTAAAAAAATGTCGTTCCTCAAATACTATTATTTTTTTTATACACTTAACATCATTTTTACCTGAAATATACTTGTCTCGTATTTTACCCGTTCCAAAATGAAATCCTACTATAAAATTGTTTTGTCCTGGTATATATTTGAGTGAGTGATTTTTTTTCAATATGTCTCGTGATTTTGTCTCCTTATTACATGATTTGGAGTGTTGGAGTCTAGTCGTTTATTTTTTATTATTTGTACTATATGATACCTCCTTCGTTCATATCCAAAGAGTACGTTTTGATTTTGCGCAAGAATTAAGAAAGCAATAAAGTAATACTAAGAGTACAATAGTTAGGGACAAATTAGTACGGAGTATTTAATTTCCCAAAATGTCCTTTCACAATGGCATATGGTGTAAATAGGTTAGTAGAATAAGAGCAGTTTGGTCCAAGAAAATGTCCTAAACATGAAATGGGTCAATTGGATTTGAACGTTACAAAAAAGGGTCATGTAGGGTATATGATGTAAAACTGATGTCTATAAAATATGAATAGAAGTAGTCAAGAAGGGTATATGATGTACGAGTATATTGAAATAAGGGTAATAACCTTCATTTCATTCTTAGCCCATGTATATTATAACCCTAAATATCGAATGACCTTCTTCATTTCAAACCTATCTCATAACTTTCTTCATTGTTGGCGCCTTCACTCTACCTACTCCTACATCCTCCGTTCACTCCGTCGTTTTCTCTTCGCTGGCCATCTACTCCAGCCTTCGTTCCCCTGCCTTCATCTCTTCTGCCGTTCATCTCCTTCGTCTTCTACCAACTCTCCTTCACCGTTTGCCTGCCCTCATCACCAATTTTGACCCTTCAATTTAGGGGTTTGGGGTGATTTAGGTTTTGTTCTAGATGCTATTTCAGATTTAGGTAAACATTGTTCCAGATTTTGGCAACATTTTTTTTCGATCTTCATTCAATCAATTCATGATTCTTTCAATTCCGCATTTTTGTCGATCTCATCTACTTGTTTGCAATCGCAGAATTTTTATTTGATTCAGTTCATTTGACTAGAATTGGGGTTTTAGTTTAATTTCAACCAATCGTGATTTTTCTCTGATTAGTGATTTCCGTGTTTTTTGCTGCTAATATTGATTTTATTATCCTCATATTGCAGATTAACTAGGTAACTTTTTGACAAGATCTTAATCACTTGTCATCATTTGATCACAGATTCACAGAAGTACTACGATTTAGTTCATTTGACTAAAAATTCAGCAATCAATCGTAGATTAACTAGGCATTTTTTTGTGACGGTTTTTTATGTGATATATCATCAATTGACTACAGAACTATCCACCCTTTAATTGAAGCTTTTTGTTAATAATTATTTGTCAATTTGCCAGCTTATGATAGTAATTGATTGTTTTTGTTATCATTGATGCTTGTTGCTGATCTTGCTAAACAGTTGTTATTTTCAAGGTTAGTTTCTATACTCATATGTTCTCAATAGAAATTTAAAAGGTAGCACTACTACAAATTGATGAACGGCGTCTCGTTGGTGCCAAATTGGAGAAACTCGTAGAGGGCGAACCTGGTGCGGATTAATTTTTGATGCCATTCATTAGAATAGTTATTTGCTTTGTATTTGCGTTTCTGTTAGTTGCTCGCTCAATTAACCATTGTTGCTGCTTCTGTTCATAGTCGAGAGGGAAACCTACTGAAGCAATCCAATGAGGCAGGTCGGGATTTTGATGAATTTGGAAATTTGATTGATCACAGGTTTATCAAATAGCATAGCTGATATTTGCGAGTCCTTGTTTGTTTCTCAAGTGTTAAGCAGGTGAGTTTCTATGATGACGATGTAAGGTTCTGACTACTGTGGCGTAATCGGGCGGCAACTGCTGAGTCCCTATCGGTTGTTAGTCATGTCACTTCGGCTCTCAATTCTTTGGCTCCGGCTACCAAAGGAAGACATTTTCTCTTCATTAGTTGTGTGAATAAAGTTGTATTTTTGGACTTGGTGATTATGTGTGTTTGCGATGTACCCAAGTAAGAGCTCGATAACAAATCACTTACGTGGTAATGCACTTGTCTTCTCTTTACTTTATTGTGCACTTTTTTTAAACTCACAAACTCGATTTTGACAGTCCGATCTCTACTTGCCTCAGAATAGCGAAGGGCGGCAGCCTGCTATCGTATTTATCACAAATGGGCGTGGATAATCGGCACTAGTAGAGAAATGACATTTAACAAATAGCTAATATGACGGTTGTTATAAATAACCGTTGCGTATTATAAAAGGCAACAGTTATTGGGAAGCGACCGATGCGAAATGTTTATAGGAAATGTAACTGCATCGGTCAAACTGTACGACCGATGCGATATATGTGTGTAAAATATAACCGCATCAGTCAGGATTTACGACCGTAGCGAAAACGTTTTGTAGAATATTTAAAACGACGACCATAATGACCGTTGCGAAATATATATATAACCGCATCAGTTAAAATTTACGACCGTTGCGAAAACGTCTTGTATATATTTAACACGACGACCATTTTGACCGTTGCAAAATGTTTACGTATATAAAATTTAACCGCATCAGTCAAGATTTACGACCGTTGCGAAAATGATTTATATAATATTTAACACGACGACCGTTTTGACCGTTGAATATTATAATCACAAATTCTAGTTATTGTGAGATCGCTCACATAGTCACCACAAATTCTCAGACGATCTCACAATAATGTTATTGTGAGACCTTTCATAACATGGGTGGTTACTTGTTTATTTATTTTTAATTACATATAAGGGAGTTATTTTTAATATATTTTTTTTTATTAGCATGCATGTCTCATCATAATAATTTATCGTAAGACGGTCTCACAATAAATTTATTGTGTGTCACATACAAGTTACATACTTTGAGTACATGACCCGCTGTTATGTTTGGTCCGATTTTGCTCACCCCTAGTACATAGTGGGACGACATGTTAGTACGGTCTCATGTTTTACAAGGCGGTCAAGATCATTAATAATAATCACAAATTTATGACTAATAATATAAAAACCACTTAATAAATAAACATATTATCAATCACTTCCAAAAAAAAAAATATGATCAATCATTTTTAGAGTTGGCAAGCCTAATCCGACCCGACTGACCCGACCCAAAACCCGAGTAAAATTGACCTGATCTGACCCGAAAATGTAATGACATTACCCGACCTGACTCGACCCGAGGATGACCCGTAACCCGATACGACCCACTTCAGGCAAACCCGAACCCGACCCGGGACGACCCGTAACACGAAACGACTAGATAAATTATCTGACCCGACTTGACCCGAAAGCCGACCCGACCCAAAACAGTTCCGACCCAAACCCGATTTGCCCGCCCGATTTCCACCTCAAACCATCTCTATAATAATCAATATATATATATATATATATTCGGCTTTTTTCGAGCGATCTCATTGGTCCGTTTCTTCAGACCTCAAATTAGGAAAGTATCATAAATAATAAAAAAAAGTCAATTAGAGAATCTTTTGATTATTACAATATATATTTAATTTATTATATTAATGTGATATGTTACAATTCTGACGTGAAAACCTTTAGAGTTCATTTTTTTAAAACATTATCGTAAAATAAATTATAAAAATGAAATAATTAGATTCGTGTTAAAAAATGCTTTCATTAAAGTATAAATTTCATATCATTTGTTTCACATTATGTGATAAATTTATAACACATAACAGTTTTAAAATTATCCCACATCGACAAATTACAATATGATAATGAAATTCTATATTATAAATAAAGAGTAATAATTCGTTCTTCGATATCTACCAAAAGTCTTTTGAATCTCAAAAAGAATTTCTAAGACTATAAACTTAAGTAATTATCTTACATCGAGATGATGAAATTTTATATTATAAATAAGAGTAACCATTCGTTTTAAATATCGACTAAGATCGAAAAATTATGATGGGGTGATGGAATTCTATATTATAAATATGAGTAATCATTCGGTTTTAAATATCTACTAAAAAACTTTTGATATATAAGACTGCAAATTTAAAATCATCCCATATTTACAAAATTATAGTGAGTTGATGAAATTCTATATTATCAATAAGACGATGAAATTTTATTATATAAATAAAAGTAGTCATTTCTCCAAATTATGATAAGGTGATTAAATTCTATATTATAAATAAGATTAATCATTCGTCCTAAAAAAAAGTTTTTAACAAGGTGATAGAATTCTATGTAATCTTTCGTTCTTTGATATTAACCAACCATCTTTTGAGACAAAAAAAAGTTTTAGGACTAAGACTATATAGTTAAAGTATAATTATCTCGCATCGAAAAATGAAGATGGATTGATGGAATTCTTTATATTATAAATAAGTGTAATCATTTGTCTATAAATAAAAGTTCTTAATTAGACTATATCTAAACTTAAATAAATTTAAGTAAAATTATCCCACATCGAAAAATTATAGCAAGGTGAATTTTTATTATTATATAAATAAGAGTAATCATTCATCCAAAATATATAATAAGATAATCCATATGTTTATACTAAAAGTGGAATATTTTAAATGCTTAAATACAACCCTATGGGTTAAATACCGACAAAAAAACTTTTGAATTTTAAAAAAGCTTTTAATATACAAGACTACAAACTTAAAATCATTTCGTATTATAATTAAGAGTTAAAAAGAGTTTAAATTATAAACTTAAGTAAATTATCTCACATCGAAAAAAAATTGACGAGCTCATGGAAGACTATAAACTTAAATAAATCATCCCACATCGAAAAGTTATGATAAGTTGATGAATTCTATATTATAAATAAGACAAATCATTCGTTCTTAAATATAAAAAAAACATTTAACTCTGTTAATAAGACTACAAAGTTAAATAAAAATAATCTCACATAAGGTGATGAAACTTTATAGTATAAATACGACTAACCATTCGTTCTTAAATATCAATAAAAAAATTTATGTCTTTAAATTATAATAAGGTGAAACTTAAGTAAAATTATCCCACATCCGAAAAATTATAAAGTTTTATCAAACAAAAATCTTTTAAGTCTTAAAAATGTTCTTGAGACTATACACAAAAGACTAATTATAATTTTTTCCTTAGGCATCAACCAACTTAAGTAATTCTCCCACATTGAAAAATAATGATGAGGTTATGAATTTCTACTAAATAAGAGTAATCATTGTTTTTAAATATCAACCAATAATATTTTGAGTTTAGAAAAGTCTTAATAAGACTACAAAATTAAAATTATCCCACATTGAAACAATTAAAATAAGATACGGTGATGATTCTATATTATAAATAAGACTACAAATTTTACTTAAATTATCCCACATCGATAAATTATAATATGGTTATGGTTCTATATTATAAATAAGACTAATTATTTGTTCATATCGATCAAAATCTCTTGAGTCTTCAAAAAAACTCTTAAGACCATAATAAGACGATGAAATTCTATGGTGATGAAATTCTATATTATAAACAATACTAATCATTCATCCTTAGATGTCAATTAAAAAACTTTTAGTCTAAAAAAAGCTATTAATAAAACTACAAATAAAGTTAAATTAAAATTATCACATATCGAAAAACTTTTAGTCTTAAAAAAAGCTATTAATAAAACTACAAATAAAGTTAAATTAAAATTATCACATATCGAAAAATTATAATGAGGTGATATAATTCTACGTAATCTTACTTTCTTAGATACTCCGTATTAACCAACAATCTTTTGAACTTAAAAAAATGTATAATTAAAGTATATAGTTAATGTATAATTATCCCGCATCGAAATTAAGATGGTGTGATGAAATTCTATGTATTATAAATAAGAGTAATCATGCATCCATCTATAAATAAAAGTTCTTAATTAGACTATATTATCTAAACTTAAATAAACTTAATTAAAAGTATCCCACATCGAAAAATTATAATAAAAGATGATCAAATTCGATTATATAAATAAAGAGTAATCGTCTATCATCTAACATAGATATAAAAACAAACTCTTTTAAATCTTCAAAATAGCTCTTAAAATTATAAACTTAATTAAAAAAATTATTCACATGTATTCTTTTGAGTTTTAGAATAAGTTCTTAAGACTATAAACTTAGTTGAAATTAAGTTTGATTACTAATATCATGCGATTATCTTATTTATTATAATGATATAGATTGATCAAGTTTCTTATTTAACGAATTAATCAATGAAATCTGGGTTCGTAAGAAAACGAGATATGTATCATAACAACTCATATAAAATTCTTGTCTTTAACAAAAAAATAGTAATGCTAGTTTCAAAGAAGTTTGCCATTTATTTTTGTTCTTAATATATGTACTGCATTTGTGCTAGTCGGTGGAATTTAGTTACATTCTAATATCATAATATGTATCAAGGATTAATACAATATTGAAACAATGAATAGTAATATTGAAACAATGAAGTAGTTTGAAGAAGGGAGTTGGGAATATCACTGATATACTTGCCTCTGAGATACAATCTCGTGCTACTTTCTGCATTCTTGATGGGTACGTACATACATACATACTTAACTACTACTACTACTACGAAGTAGTTGTTTCTTCATTGTTTTGTTGTTTTTAAGTATACAATTATTTATGTTAGTTGCAATTCAAATAAATGGAATTGTCTCCAAAACTATGCCAATTTAGATTTTTTTGGCTACCTGTCTCCAAAGCTCTCAAATGAATAGAAAAAGAGGTAGTGGACAATAGTGTATATGCCTCTACTTCATTGTTCATTAGAGTTTATATGGCTGAATATTGATTTTAGGTAAGAATTCTTTATTTATTGAATGTGGTGTTCTTTCGTGTTTATAGAGATGGATCGAAGTTGGATGTATAATATGAAACGTTCCACCCCCGAATTTGTGAATTTTGTGAAAGAGAAGCTTTGTTCAATGGCCAAAGGAACTAATCACTATCGGGGAGGTACATATTAATTTTTTTATTTCGGTAGGTTCATGTGCATGTTTTATTATTTGCTTTTATTCTAATGATGACATCAATTTTTGAATAGATGCCTCCTACTGGCAATCTATCGGCCACTGCTAAGGGAAAACATATGTCTAAAGGTTCTGACATTAAATCATCAATTGTTCCCAATGTTGATGAACATATATCAAGTGTGGGTAGAGAATGTCAAAAGTTGCATGATTACCTAGCCTTAATGCCACCTAAGGCAAAGGAATTTGAAATTCTATTTCCATCGAACATATTTCATTCAGAGGCTGATAAATCGCTACGGGTGATGGAGCAAGATATTATGCAACTTTTTCAAATCACATTTTTGAACGCGTCATGTATTAAAGTATTCATAATGTAAGTTGAATTATTTTTACGCCTTCACTTATACAATTCTTTTGATTATGATAAATATTTGATTATTTCTTGTATGCTGCATATGCACAAGGTTTTTACAAAAGCTCTATGAAGAGAAGAAAAGTGAAGTCTTGCCTAAAGTTGGATTCTTGTGTCCAACAGTCATGTCTCAGCTAGGAAAAGATAAAAAATGCACTCATGAAGTAATGAACTATGTGGAGTGTAGTTTGCTTAAAATGGGTAGTGTTGATATCATGTTAGTTCCTTTCTGTCAAGAGTAAGTATGTTTTCACCAAAGTCCATTAGTTCTTTTTTCTTGAATAATTCATTTCTCCACAATAATGTTATATGTGGCTAATTTTATATTTGTCCTTTGTTATTGTACAGAAAACATTGGATGCTGCCATTATCTTTCCGCTCATTCATGAGGCATATTTTTGTGATCCAATGGCAAACATAAAGCGTGATGCATCATTTAAACAACTAATACAGATGTTATTATCTTGATGAAGCTATAATACCTATGTATTTATAAAAAAAATTAAACTTTCATTTTGACTGATATTTTTTTTCCATATATCTTCTTTTTTTCGAGGTGTAGTGCATTTCAAACTTTTAAGACCGCTCATGGAGGTTCGACATCGAAATCAGGCTCGTCAATGAAATGGACCAACATTGAAGTAAGTTGTCATCATCAACATTTTTCGCGGTTGTGCATTGAGTTAATTATTTGTCGATTGTACAAATTTGGGTGCATATATGCTTATTTAAGGTTGGTTTGTGTAAGTTCGCTAATGTGAAGTTGAACTGATGATTTGGGTTGATTTATGATTGAATTTGTAGCTTTGTCTTATGGGTGTGCATTTGAATATAATGATTGAAATACGATGAGGTGATTATACGATGAGATGATAATAAGAAGGGTGGGTGTGGTAGGTTCATGTTTTAGACAAGTGGGTTGGAATGTTAGTCACCCTTTTTCTTGATCGTATTCTTCTTTTTGGATTCTCTCGTTTGTGTTTCAATGTAATTTCGCCTTTTCTCATGCCACATTTAATGTTCCATCAATGTTTTTTTCCTAGTGTCATCAACAAAATGGAAGCACGGAGTGTGGTTATTATGTCATGCGGTACATGTTAGATATAGTTCGACGGTATCGGAACATCGAAGATCATAAGAAGGTATTTACTAGTTAAATATTTTCACTTGACGTTTAATTTCCAATTATTGGATTTTTTACTTGATTTGTTTTTTGAAGAAAAAAAATGTAAGAATAATTGATTTGGGTTACTTGTATATGGTTTGTGGTCTAATACAAATATTTTGATTTGGTAGTGATTCGGAACGAAGAATGCTTATACGGTTGAAAAGATGAATGAGGTTCAAGATTTGTGGGCTACCTATTTTATGGAGAATCATCTCTAGCTTGAATTGGTCGTAGATATAATATTGGTATATATCGTATGAATTAGAATATATGAATTTTCTTCTATATATATTTTTGAAAGAACGATCGCTCCTACTACTTGATTATTTCGGCATTATTGCTTAATCATGCACTACTTGATTAGTTCGGCATTTTTGAAAGAACGATCACTCCTTATTGTGTATTTAATTTTGGGGTTGTGCATGATTATTAATGTAACGTACACCATATGTAATTGGATGGATTTTATATATTTATATATACAATATTATTAGTTAATTGTTCGTGGTTGAGGTGCGACTATTGGTGCGAACTATTTACTTTTGTAGTTGTATAAGATTATTTATGAAATGTTCTGGTTCAATCGTGGCATATCAGCTACAGTAGCTATATTATTTTTTTAAAAAAAAATTTACAACGGTCATTTGTATTGACTGATGCTAATTTATTACCACTTCAAGCAACGGTCATTGATGTCAACCGATGCAAAATGTATACTTTTTGCAACGGTCAAAATTAATAACTGATGCAAAATGTACACTTTTTGCACCGGTCACCCTTTACAACCGTTGCGATATATGAACTTTTTGCAACGGTTACCATTTTGACCGATGCAAAATTTACATCTTTAGCAACGGTTATTTTATTTAACCGATGCGAAATATGTTTTTGCAACGACTTTAGAACCGTTGCGATAAGTGGTGGACCTATTGCAACCCCGCGGAATACAACGGTCAATGACCGTTGCGATATGCAGTTTTTGACCGTTGCGATATGCAATTTTTGTACTAGTGCAGGTATGTTTCTCGGCCCCCATTATATGACAAAGATTCTATTGTTCTTACTTTTAACATGAATTAACATAAGGTCTCATCCTCTAAGGAGTCAAGGGCCCAAGGCCCTATCTTTAGAATCAATTATGTGAGAATTTGCATCATAATTTGTGAATCCATGTAGTCCATTAAAACAAAGATCAGACTATATAATAACATGATGTTAATAGCTTCTTAATAATAGGGCTGAATTTTGATCAATGTGCATGCTTCTGTACTCGACGACATTTGTTTCATACGCAACCTCCTTGTATCAGTTGAGAAAGAAGGATACAAGCTCTGAAGAAATATTCGTTTGTAATAACATATTTAATATCCGTTTAATTTGATTTGTTTTGTAACTAAAGTTTATACTTTTAATGAAGTACGTTAATAATCTGTATTTGTAAAACCAGTGCCTATTTGTGCTATTTTTCTACTATTGGAAATCAACAATTTATCCCACGGAAATCTGAAATTTTCTTTTGGAAATCTACGATTCTGAAAAATTAATAATTAAATTATAATTCCGACGAAAAAAGTATTCCCCTACAGAATTTTAGTAGGAAACTTGGACCCTTCCAACGATGTTCCGTAGGCCCATTATTTTGGTCAACACATCGGTGTGACAAACCATTCCGACGGAACATTCCGTAGGAAAGTAAATTCCTACAAAATTTATCGTAGGAAGCAATATATTTTCGACGAAATATAGCGACGGATTGGTTCCTACGGATTTACCGTACGAAAGTCTTTATTCCATCGAAAATGGCCATTATTCCCACGGATTGCGTCCGTAAGAATACCACTTTTTTCTTGTAGTGTGTGTCGGGTCTTTTCGTAATTTATCGAAGGTCTATAGCGTCGGAACTCCGTCGATCCTACATCACGGGTTTCTTCCCCATCCTAGTACGCCTTATTCTAAAGGCATAACCGACCAACACGAGTCATACACTCGTAAATGGAAGGTTCGTCCAAACACTCGAGTTCTAACTAGAAAGTCCCACGTGACCTTTCCCGCTAGCAGGACGGTCCCCACGACCTTTCCTAAGGGAATTCCGCCTTATAGACACAATTTTGACCAATCGAGACTTAGTATAAAGCATACATAGCGTCGTTATAATGCTTGTGTGACTACGTGCTACTTGGTTTCCGTGTCATTTTTCAAAAACCATCATTTCAAAAATGCATCTTTTCAAAAATATCCAATTTTCAAAACTCGGAATGCTGCCAAAAATTAGATTGATGAGTTGACTCAAAAGTAGCCTATTTTCTAGCCGGCATGCTGCCCATTTCAAAATTCGAATTTCCGATCCACCATACTATTTTCGAATTTTCAAAATTCCATTTCGATTTTCAAAATTCAGAATCCCATTTCGATTTTCAAATCTTTGAGATTCCATTCTGATTTTCAAATCTTCGGGATCCCGTTTTCGATTTTTCAAATTTTCAAAAATTTATTTTCGATATTCAAATTTTCAAGATTCCAAATATTCAACTTTTCAAAAAAAAAAATCGGTCCTGTCGGCATGCTACCAATTTCAAAAGACGGGATCGCCTCCTAAATTTTCAAAACGCGAAATTACTCGCAACCACTCCAACATTTTAAATGCCCGGTCCTATCGGCCACTGCCAATTTAAGGACCGTCCTCTCAATTTTCAAAATTCAATCATTTTTCAAAACCATCCGATTATAGGACCTACCGTAATCCGTGTGTCGTGTCTTTTTCATAATTTGTCGAAGGTCTATAGCGTTGAAACTCGGTCGATCCTACATCACGGGTTTCTTCCCCATCCTAGTCCGCCTACTTCTAAAGGCATAACCGACCAACACGAGTCATACACTCGTAAATGGAAGGTTCGTCTAAACACTCGAGTTCTAACTAGAAAGTCCCATGCGACCTTTCCCACTAGCAGGACGGTCCCCACGACCTTTCCTAAGCGAATTTCGCCCATCTTTCAATCCGTTAGTCGAGTCATCCCAATTTAAAAGTCCTTTAACTTAAAGGTCTACCCTAATCACAGGGTCGTCTTTATTCAAGTCAAGTCAAGGGTCTCTAGCGTCGAAACTCTGTCGATCTTACATCACAAGTTTCTTCCCTTACCCCATCTGCCTTACCTCGAGGCCGAGTAATCCTTTTACAAAGGCATAGCCCTATAACAAAAGGTTTGTGATCCTTACATCTAAGGGCCACTCGTCCGACACTCGAGTCTTAACAAAACCTTCGATCACACTCGAGGGCTACCCTTCAGCAGAGCGATCAATCACGGTTGCTCGAAGGGTCATGTCTTACACGTGTTGTCTCACGTACCCCACTTTTGAGTCACTTGGATGTCACACCATCTGAGTTCTATCTGAATTCTTAGTCTCACTTGGGGCTATTCTCCGACGGGGCGATTAATCACAGTCACCCCGAGAATCGCACCCTACATATTTGTCTTAGGAGAGTCTAACCCGAGTCAAACCAGAGTTGTCTCTCCTCCCGCGCTATTTCCTATGCCTTGGTGTATTCGAGTTCCGAAGCAACATTTCTGATTACGTGGGTATCCTCGCAGAGTATGGCACCCCCAACTGGAAATAGGGACATGGAAAACACCGTTAATGAAATAAAGACTTTGCTGGAAACAATGGTTAGTAGGCAGGCCATGGTTGAAACCCAACTAGGGTTCCTGAGGATCGACCAAGAGGCCATGCATGCTCGTTTAACTGTCATTGAACGACAAGACTTCAATTCTGGGTTGGTGAATGCTGGGCCATTTGCCAAACTGATCAGCACGGTACGCATGCTCGAGGAAGAATTCCATGCCCTCCAAGGGAACAACATCCGTGTTGAAAACTCCCGAGGCTACACACCCATCAGTGAGAAACTACCAACAGATCTCAATTTAGAAGGGTTACCCATATTCGAAGGGACGGAGGATCCATTACTACACCTCCGAGCCTTCAAGGCATTTATGGCAATCAAGGGGGTTAAAGCCGACATATTCATCAATTTGTTCGGCGCATCCCTCGGGAAATACCCGAAAGCCTGGTTCTATAGGCTAGACACAAAAAGATTCCCCATTTGGGAAGATGTGGCTACCGAGTTCGCTCAAAACTATTCTGATAATACTGAACTTCAGACTACCATGCGGACTTTAGAAGTCATGGCCCAAGATCCAACAGAGGGTTTCACTAAATATGTTCAACGTTGACGGGCTGAGAGTGTTAAGTTGGTAGACAAGCCCAGCGAGAAGACGCTAGTGGAGGCATTCATCAACAACCTCCTACCCTCCTACCGCGTCCATCTTAGGTATGCCAGCACTTCAAACTTTGCAGCACTTACCGAAATGGGCACTAGGATTGAAGATGATCTGGGTGAAGCTTCTACTGAAGGCTATACTGGACATCCACTCGAGTCCTTAGAAGCCGACGATTACTGACGAAATCATTCGAAAGTCCGGATTTGATTTAAGTCCGAGTCCGAGTCCGAGTCTAGGATGTTCAATTTCTTTCAATGTCAGAGTCAGAGTCAACTGTATTCTGTCATCTTTTCAAATTCAATAAAATCAGCTTTTCTATCTCTCTTATATGCTTTCCTTATATTTGTGTTTCCGAGAACATGATGAACACCATCATACACTGTGAGCACATGCACGTGACTATTATAGGCACAATTATAATGACTGCAAGGAACTGAGACCCGTGTTTTCCTTTACCTGTTCCATGTCTGGTATTGAAAGCCACAAAACTACCCTTAGCAGGAGCGGTATCGAATCCTATGACAAATCTAGGTAGTCTCCTAGTTTGGGTTCAAGACGGTAGGCAAGCCCATTTCCCACAATAAACACCCCTCCAATAAGACTAACCAATCTCTATCTTAGGTGTTAGTCTGACCAGAAGAAAAAAGAAATGTCGTGACTCTATAGACGTGATACCAAAAATACCCAACCTGGGACGATGTTTCCACCAAGCTTGCTCGGAATTATGCTGACAATACCGAGATCCAAACCACCATGTTTACTGTAGAGTACTCCATCGCGAGTTGCACTCACACAAACACCAACGATTCTTACACCTTACGAAGGTTTATTTCCAAAGGCCTAATCAAATCGATAGGCCCAACCCCAAGTCCACCCACAACATCATAGAAGGGGAGTACCGTGAAAAAAAAAATTAATAAAAAAAAACTGGACAAAAAATCAAAAGTCCAAGGAAAAAGCAAAAGGCCAAAACAAAAGAGCCGGCCATCAAAAAAAAGAACCCTCAACATCCCCCAACAAAATACGGTTAATCCCTTGACCGGGGCACGGTCAACTCAAACGAAGAATCCCATGACCGGGGCTAAGAGGTCAACCCAAAAAAATCAAAAAAGCCATGACCGTTGTCGGCGGTCAACTCAAGCGAAAGTCCCTTGACCGGGGTACGGTCAATTCAAATTATCGATGCCCATACCATCAAGTAGGGGAGAAACAATCAAGTGGGTCAGCTGACACCACATCTAGCCTTCCCACATTACAACCCTCATGACCTTCCCGAGACCTAGGCTAAGAGACAGCCCGGAATTTTGAGGATTCAAGCTGCATAGGATACACCTTAACCATTAGGGCCAGACATGGAAATCAAATCCTGCATTATTAAACCTGCCCGATCGAAGTTCGAGTCATTTTTACTCGACTTCCCCCTTTTCTACCACATTACAATACCTTACCCTCAAAACTTTGGCTCCACAAAATCGAGCTCCAGATTTCGAATCATCAAAGCCACTTGCGACCTGGCTCCACATGTCAGAAAACATCCAAACCAGTTACCAGCTCCAAACACATGAATTCAACTTGAGGTCGGCATAGAACATGCCCAAATAGTTCACACCACCTCTGGGGGCTACCCCGGAGAACGCTCACAGTCACAGGACCAACATCCTAACTGTTCTGGCCCTTTGATTAAGACATCATTGGGAATGCACCTAGCCTACACCATCGTTATGGCTAGTTACACACAAAGCCCTAATAAACTAGACACCATAACATATCTTTCAATCCACTGAACTACAGCTTCGTTTGATTTCACTACACGTGAATACGTAGGCAGCCTTTCAACAAGGGCACAACCACCCACATTGACAAAAATTCAAAAAGCACCATCATTCCTATCACGACACTGTCATGTTCTCAACAGTCTGCTTTGTCGTCCTGAGGCTTCTCTTAGGCATAAGCTCTCTATCCACTCACATAATCCAAAATACTTTCAAAATCTAGCCACCTTTCTTTAGCGTGTCCTAGTACTCGGCTCAGTTGAAGACGAGAATCCGTCAAGGACTCGAAGCAACACCCGCTTTGGGAACGTATCCCAAAACAAAAATTCAAAAGAGCACTAGACTACAGCATTACCACTGCTAAAGTTCTGCAAAAACAGTCTCATTACAGACTACTGTAATAACATATCTTTCCCATTTCAAGGATTCGACCGTGTTGCCACTCGCCTAGGCTATGGAATAGCGCAGCTTAAGAGTCTTGTCATCTTAGGTTGCCCACTCCCCTACCGAGTAAAAGTCCGACCCCTTCGAGAGTCCAGTTCGTGTCTGCCAACTCGTCCTGTCGCGTCCAGAGTCGAGTCTGTCGGTAGGCCTCTCTCTTCAAATTCTCACTTTGAAATTTGCAAAAACTTAGCCATTTGAGAAAATCCTTTTCGACAAGGTCAAATTTCGGTCTATTTAAACTGCAAATTTCTTTTCTACCTCTTTCAATTTTGAAAACTTATCTCCTAGCACGTAAGTTGCTTTCAGGACTTCGATTTCAAAATAAAGCAAAAATCATTTTTCCCAGTGCAAGTCAGTCTATAGATGCTAACTGCATTTCCTGTATGCTATCTTGTTATATATTATGCCTGCTTTTTCTGCCTATGTATCTAACAGCTAGTGCTTCCGAACGGAACATCAAAGGCTGTGTTTCTCCTAGAATGCTACATCCAAGATGTGATGTGTCGGCATACGGGTATACCCAAGACTTCAGAAGCAAGTCCCCGCGCAACTACTTTAATCCCCAGCGTGAGTCGGTGTTTCACCTAAATATTACATGCAAATACAGGTACACCTAGGACTTCAAAAGCAAGTCCGACTCCCCACGGAGCTATCATCGTCATGACAGGTATGACCCTTTTCTTATGGCTGGCGAGCCCTTTACGTGAGTCTAATGGACTATAAACGACCAGACCGGTAGGCTGCCAGGTCGTAATCTTCGATTGGCCTGGTAGCTACTCTGACTTTCGCCTTGTCCAAGCCTCAGTCAGAGTGGGGGCTCTGTAGACACCCGCATTTTGACTGCCAGGTGTCTATGGTAGTCTCCGACAAACACCCGATGATGATCGGACGCAAACGTGACTTGGTATACTCGGATTTGGGCTCGGAATCAATAATATCCGACATGGACTTTTAGCGGAGTAATAATCAAACAAAACAGACCTCAAATCCAGGCCCAGTGGGTCGTTCCGAGCAAAATAAGACTAATTTGGGCCAAAACCGACACCAAAAATAAATCCCGTCTTTTGGCGACCGGGTCAAAACCCGGTCAAAGACGAAACCGTCTCACAAAATCAGCCAAGTTCATTCTCGAAAACTGGCGCACAAAATCAGAATTCAAAAAGCAAATCAAATCCACAAGAGTCAACTCCTTCCTAAAAAGACTCGATTCACTTGATTCACTTGATCAAGTCTATAAATACACCCCCTAACCCTTTGCATTTTTCAGTTTTGAAGAGCTTGGCAACCCTCATTTACTCTACATTTTCTACCCTAATCTACCTAAACACTCTACACTACAACCCCAAGCAAAACCATACAAAAAAAACCGAGCCATTTGCCCTCGAAAAACCGGCGGCATACACACACACATACACACCATAACTCGCGTACATCCTCGATACTCCGGCGTTCCGTCGCTATTTACGAGTATATTTCTGAGGCCTATAATAAGCATGTATGTTGAGGGTGTCCTAAACCCCATTTCGATCCTTACTACTTTGTTTCTATTTACATTTTCGCATTCTTTACATTATAACTATACTAGTATCATAACACTAACACTAACTTTAACATAACATTAACATTTTTATTTCTCGTATACTAACTTTATCTTTTCGTTACTAACACTATCATACCGTGTATATATATTTACTAATACTAAAATTCGGTTTCAAATACGTTTGACTATGATGATCGTCTAAAGTCCGCGTAATCCCTTTACGAGCAACGACGGAGGTGGAGCCCTTTCGAGGAGCCCCGCCCCAATGTGCTCAAGGGCATGACGTGATTGCGATCGGTCATAGTTGAACGCATTTGATCCCATTTCAATTAGTACGAAACCCGTTGACACAAAAACCGACATCACATAATCCGGAAGGATTAGTTTCGATGTCGTGACGTAGAGGGACGCAATTGCGTCACTAATTCAAAATTCCTAATCTAGCGAAAACATAAATCGAGTAAATTAACCCACATCGGCACGCGATTATAAAAAAGGACTATTTTTTGACAAATAAAAAACACACGGCCAGACCCCCATGCGAGTCGCGCGCCGGTCAGGCGACTCGCGGGGAGGCCTGTTCGGCCGAGTCCTCTTTCTCGTTTTCTCGCCTTTCTATCCTCTTCGATTCTTACATCAATAGGCGACTTTCGCGACATATTTCCATATTTTGAGGCTCGTCTTTTTTCTTTAACGACTTTTAGTCAACGCGTGTAAAGACCACCACGTGAACCCATTTTTCTAAAACTCATACACATCACGACACTTAAAACGACTTTGATCGACGGTCTTGTACTATCAATTTTGTGTCGACGACTCTTTAGTCGTATCCGACACATAATTAATTTAGACTCCATTTTTCGAGGTGATAAGTCGGGACAAGACATCGAGGTTCGAGATCGGGTTAGAATAACGCCTAGGTCTCGAACCTCCGTCCTTTGATTAATATGCAATATAATGCGTAATTAATTAAGGTTCGTCCGTCTAACTAATTCACGATCTAGGGTACATTTATTATACACGGGTCGTTGTCGAGTCGTGTATTTTATTTATCGCTCTTCTTATTTTAGTTTGTTATTTCTTTTCATCGTTATAATAATCGTTGTATTGTGAATTCCGGGTTGTATTTCCGCCCGTGTAACTTGTATGTTATTTATTTTCGAGTTTTGTTTATTTACTTGCTTATCGCTTTATAAATGAACCTCGCATGCTAAATCACTTCGACCATAATTAGATGCATTAAATGACGTAATTCACATATAATTCACATGCTTAGCCCGAAAACGCTGTTTGCATATTATTTAATCGTTTTACTAGCGCGCGCGCATGAACACGAACGATGTCTTTGTAGAGGCCGCCATGTGCGGGCGGGGTTGGGTGTCCTTAGTGGGCTTCCCAACACGTACCCTCACCCCTTACTCAGAACCTCGGTTTCCGGATGCCCGAAACCGTTGGCGCACGAGAGTCATTTTATATACGAAAGTCGGTGTTAACGGTATCGATATAACAATGCAAAGGGACGAGCCCCATAAACTTTGAAATCGAAGTGGGCCGTACTTTGTGTATAGCCCATGACGACATAGAGTGGGCTCGTATGGTTCCGAATAACCACAAAATTCGGTGGCGACTCCATTTTGACTTAAATTTCGAACCCGGGAACAATCTCACCACGAGATTCATTCGCCTACCCAAACCCGCGCTTGGCCGCGTCGGGGTGGACCTACGTCATGTCCACACCTTGGCGCCGACATTAGTTTGATGCCCTTAGCCATTGCTCGCACTATTTATATTAAAGACTTGGATTATTTCCCCGTGAACATGCAAATGGCCGATGGAACCACTAAGGAGCCCTACGGATTGGCCCGTAACCTCATGGTTAATGTGGGAAATTTATATATCCCCACCGACTTCATCATTTTAGACATGCCAATTGAGGAGCGAAATCCTATCCTCTTGGGACGGCCTTTCCTAGCTACCGGTGGGGTGATTATCGATGTGAAGCGAGGACGTTTATCTTTCAATGTCGCTAATGAAATGGTCCAATTTGTGCTTCCCGCATTCCTTCCCAAAGATCCTCTTAATACGGAGTTTTGGAACCAAATGGTGGAGTTCCCATCAAATGAAGAGCCTTCTACCGAAGATCTTGACTACGATGATGAAGAAGACGACGGTGCCCTATTCATACTTGCTTCTACCTCCGACGAAGATATTCCCGAAGAATTTGCGATGCTTCCCGAGGTAGCACAACTTATGAATATGCCGGAGTTTAGAGAAAAGCTCAAGATCGGTAATGTGGAATTCGAAGTGAATGATCAAGACCCTCCGGGTTGCTTTTCGAGCAACCCCAATTAAACTCGAACTATTCAATTCGGTTTGGTGGTGTCCATAATAACCACCTTGTAAATATTTGTATATTCTTTTCTCTTTTTATTTCTCCTTGGACAATAGCTTTTGGATTTTTCTTTTGGAGCATGTTTGGTACCTGCAGGAACCGTGAAGATTTCTTTTGGAATTTTTGGGATGCACTACGAATTTTGAGAGTTATTCTCCATGTAGCTAATGCATGGGTCGAAAGGATTAATTTTATTGAAGAGTGAAGGACATTTTTGGGCCAAGTCGAAGGGAATCTTCGTAGCAAAGTCCTATTTCGAATTGGATTATTCTACCGGGTGAAATTTCACCCGGTGGTGACTTTGCTCGAACTAATGGAATTGACGGAAAATCCGTCGGATGAAATTTCACCCGGTGGAATCTCACCGGGCGAAATTTCGCCCTACGGTGAAAATATTTTGCGACTTGGAAATTGACGGAAATCCGACCGGGCGAAATTTCGCCCGGTTGAGTCTGACCGGGCGAATTCGCCCGGTGGTGAAATTGCGCGGAAATGCCGAATTTTGACCCGAACACCGTCGGGGGAAATTTCACCCGTTGGGTGACCACCGGGCGAAATAACACCTCGCGGCCCATATACCCAGCAAACTTCTCCTTCCCATCTTCATTATTCATATTTCCTCTCTCTCTCCTCAACCAAACCCCAAAAACCCCAAACAAACCCCAAATCTACCACCTTAAACCACCTCTAATCCCTCCACCAAATTCCAATTAAATTATATATTCTTCATCCTCATCACATTCCTAACATTTCCTTGGAGTTTGTTTTTGAAAATCGTTCAAGTTCCGACAAAACCCAAACTGAGACCGTCAACACCATATTTATCAAATTCAAGCATCAAGGATGAGAAGGGTAAAGCAAATGGGAAGGAAACGGATTTCTTCAATGCTTAATCGGAATTCGGGGTCAACATCATCCTCTAGGTCGGAGGAGACGGCCGAGGCTCGGGACGAATCTGTCCCGATGCCGGTTCAGACACAAAGACCAATTCCGCGCGAACAACCTGTTCCGCTTGAGGTACGTTACCCGAAAATTCGCCGTAGTTTCCGTCATACTGATTCTGGTTTATATTTCGCTAAAAAAGCTCATCTTGATAAATGTAAAAAAATTTGGGTCTGTCGTCTCAAGCCGACTCGTTGGGCGTCTCGAGATGTACTTGAGCGTATGGGTATAGATATAATCCCCTAGAAATTCTAACGCGATACAGTGGCGGAAACACTGTAGAGTCGGGATTATAACACGTTGTAACTATGTTTTGATAAAAACTTAAATGGTAAAGTCAAACATTAGGCCCTAAATAAAATGGCCAAAATTAAATAAATACACAAGGGGGGTTAACAATCCACAAAACAAAATTATTAAAATTAATCGAGCAAGGATCATGTCTGCCCGCTAGCCCACACCCGGAAACATGCATACCTGTTATGTTAAAAACTTCACAGCCACAATCAGTGAGGAGCAACGTCAACGTTCTCCAAACCATATAACAGGATTTTAAAACAGTAATTACTAATATAGAAAAAATAGTCAAAATGGAAAACAGTAAAACAACATATTAAATAAGCTTTCAGCGCGAAATGAAATAATTAAATAGGTTTCCGAAGAAACATAAAAATATTTTCCGACCTGCAAACCAATTTATATCGATAACAATAAAAATATTCAAAATGGAGTTATGGATAGGATTAATGTAGAATCTAGACTTTCACTTGGACAATACTAAACCAGCTTCGAGAACTTAGTCAAAATAAATCAGACTTCGGTCTCTAACAAGGAAACTCAACCATAACAGGACTGCGTGCAGCGAGGTCCTGGTTTAAGTAGTGCACACCCCTCCTGGATACAAACCATATCCAGTTCAACCCGACGCGTCTTACACGATGCGATATCTAAGTTTAAGGTAAACATACACTCTCCTGAACACAAACCATGCTTAGTTCAACAACCAATGTGCCCCACAATGACACACCAGCTTTACAGTTGATGGCAAAAACGTACATCCCAGACTATATTATACTAAACCCCCACTTTTCCTTATTCCATAACTCCAAAACAATCCATTATCGATATTTAAAAGATGTATTCAATATAAACAATAGGAGAACAAAAGAAAAAGGAATCACTTTCCAAAAGACGAAACTTCTATTTTTAGAAACTTTACTAAAAATAGCATCATATCAAAATAGCGAAAATATTAGTTTATACTAACATCACATTTTTAGTAAACGATATAGATTTATAAAACAAGTACTTTCGGCCTGAACGATATTAATTCTTAAAACGAGAACATTTGAGTTAATAAAATTATTGAAACGTCATACAAGTGTTTATAAAATGATTTAGAAATGTTGTAAAAATTTTAAATACTACAAATTAGGGTGTTTCCAAAATTTACAAAACTAAAATTCTCTAATTATTATTAGTTTCGACAATACGATTATAAATAAGATTTTACGGCAAATGTCAAATTAAATCTTTTAACGTCTTTTATTTAAGTAAACCATTGAATATATTTAGAATATGTTAAGGGATGATTTAACTCTTAAAGTTTAAGATTTAAACATTTCAAAATTGCTGGAAAAATAATTCTTTTAGGTAAGACGAAGCATTTTAACGATAAATCACAACTTGTCCGAAAATCAATACTTATTAATTAAAGACTTTAATAAATAGTACAAAAATTATGTAAAGTATTTAAAATAAATTTATGAACATTCTGTCAAGAAAAGAAAATTTTCCAGAATCCTAAAACTCGGTTTTTAAAGCGTTTTCTCGTTAATCGTCCAATCTCCACAATAACGATTAACAAAAATAGTAATTGCAAAACGATTTAAGTATTAATATCCAAAAAATATTGTTAAACCTAAAAATCATGATTTTTCAGAATCTACCATTTTTCCCGATTTTCAAAAATTCCAGATTTAATAAATCCCATCAAAACCGTCTTTAAAACCCGTTTTCACAATTAATGATTCCACTAATAAAACTTATCGTTCCGAACATTTATTAAGGCACTAAAAATCATAAAATTACATTTTAATATGAAATCATCAGAATCACATTTTTTTCCAGATTTAATCGAGAATTTAAACGACAAACACGGTTTTAACGAAAAATGATGATTTAAAGTGATTAATTAATTCATCCACTTAACAATTCCGAAAAATTTTGAAATAATTCATAAAATTCTATTTCGTCAGAAAGTTTCACCACGTCAAAAATCAGATTAAAAAAAATGTTTAGGTATGAGAACTAAAAATCGGCCTTAAATCGTTTTTGTCCGTAAACGGTATTAATTCAATAATCGATAACTAAAATATCAGAAAAATACTAAATTAATAAAAATCATCAAAAACAACATTTTTCCAGAATATAAACATATATTACATGTTTAGGCCGAATATTACGATTTTACAAATTAATATGACGGTTCAATCGTTAATCTCGTAAAAGCGATAAAAATAGCGAAAATTTCAACTTTTAAAATTTTTCCAGATTTTATGACATACATATATTGTCAAAATAAAACATAAAAATATATACATGCAAATACTCAATTAAAATCATGTAATACCGAGTAACATCGACGTTACCTTTACTCCAAGTCTGAATCGATTATATATTCGTCGGCCTCGGGATCGTCCACAAATCCAACCGAACACGAAAATCATGGCAGAAAAATACCATGGGAAAACTAATAAAAATCAAGGTAAATAATGATCGAAAACGACGTCAATTATTACCTTAACGAAGGAATCGGAAAGAGGATTAATTGACGATGAATTTGAGATGATTAAGGCTTGAATTGAAGCAAAAATCAACCAAGGAGGATGAAGGAGTGCCACGGCCAAATGGAAGAGAAAGAAGATCTTTTTTTTTAAATGAAATAAAGAAGTAAGGAAATGGATGGTTTAAGCAATAAAGAATAGTAGAATGGTGATGAAAACAATGTGTATTAATCCTAAAGTGGCCGGCCAAATGAAAGCAAAAGGGAGTATTAAGAGTTTGATGATAAAGCATCCAATAAATGGAAAGATAAGCTTTACGTAATTTACGTTTTAACGTGATAAAATGAAACGTATTAATAAAACGTAGTAAAATTTGTGACCAAAAGCTTAGTCGGTCCAAAATGTGAGGAAATGGCCTCAAATAATTTACAAGTTGATAAAAAGTATAATCGTAAAATAGTTAAAGGCATTTCAAAGTAATTCGAGTAAACCTCGCGTAAGAAAATAATTATTCGCGAAGCTTCGTAATAAAATCATTAACGACTAATTTTTTGTAAATAAAAATATTTACAAGTTGAAAATATTATATAAACGTATTCAAACATTTTTAGGAAAAGGAATAACTTAAATCCGAGTTTAAAAACGTCAACTCGAAGAGAAATAGAATTCCTTGCGGAAAAATTAATTAGTTTACGAAGAAACCAAATAAATGGATTTAAAAAGAATTAAAATCTTTAAAATTAAAAATAAAAATTATTAAACTCAAAAATTAAAATAGAGCTTAGTAAAATGATGAAATATGAGGCCGAAAAGTAACAGAGCTAAGACGGAGTCCTAACGGAAAGAATAAAAATGCTAGGAAAAATAGCGGGTGTTACAATAGACACGCAGGTGCAAGCTATGTGCCAAAGCCTTGGTCTTAGCAAGTTTTATGCCTCAGAGGAGAAAACTTTTCAGAAGTTGACGTGCGAGTATTTTGCAACTTTCGAGTTAAGTGGTGACGATACTCCCACTGTCTCGTTTCAGCTGCGAGAAACTCTGTACGTCCTCAATTCGAGGGACTTTGGTGCATTGCTTGGTTTACCTTCTTCGGTCCTTGGAAGACCTAGGGCGGGACAGACTCGGGACGATAAATTCGGCCGAGATCGATTCTGGTTTAAAATAGCCCGCCAGAGGACTTTCAAGGGAGGGAAGACGCGTTCTTTCTCTATTCGAAACCCCATCCTTCGGTATTTGGCACGTATCATAGCCAACTCATTCCTGACAAGCTATGATACGCACTATAACTGTAGTGCCACAGTTGTACAGTTATTGGAGGATGCGGTTTTGAACAGAGGCCCGTCTATCGATATGTCCGAGGCCTTAGCTACTCATTTTGCCCAGGTTGCGAAGGGCAGCCGCAAGAAAATTTCTTGCGGCGGTATTGTAACGATGATAGCTAAAGCCTTTGACATTGATTTTAGCGATTTAGCACCAGTTGGCGGGGCGGGAATTTTTATAGATGAAGTTTATTGTCCTTTCCTTGTGTGGCCCCAGAAAGGGGATTATGACAGCTTGTTCTTGTATAAGATTATTGAAATGAGAGCCATTGCAATGCGTAACCACGAATGTGTTAGGCTAGATATTGAAGAGAACTTCGGCATGCCGAAGAGGTCTGGGGAGTACATTCGGGATAACACCCGAGGTAAGTTTTATATGGTTCAATACCCCGATGAACCTTTAGATTATGGCGACGATGATATTGAGGTCGTAGACGTGTCGGAGGAGGAACCGGAGGTTGAAACCTCTCGGGATGAGGGTCATAGAACTTTACCGTCATCATCACATGGACCCTCCTCCTCCCATCTCACCGAACACCAGACCTCCCAATTTTTCACACCCGACTTTGAACCACGCAGAACTCCACGTTCACCCAGTCTACCCCAGGTTTTCAGGAGGACGTCAACATGAGTCCTCCACGACACTCCTCGTTCTTCGGATCGGAGGACTTTTATAACCAGTGGGGGGAAGTTTATGACCGTACACGTCAGACTTGGGAGAACTCGACCACCTCTTTGAACCTGGCCCAGGACGCCTATAATGTAGCCCGGGATGCGCGCGATACTGCGCATGGTTCTTACACGTACTCTAGGGAAGGCTTTGAGTTTGCCCGGAGTAATTTTGAGATGGCTAGGGACGCCCAAGCAGCGAGGATAGCGGCGGAGGAGAACCAAAGTATGTTGCAGCAGCAACAGAGCCTTTTTAATCAACTTTTCGGTGTGCCTCCGCCAGGGTCTTACTCCCCACCACCTCGTCCCCCAGGTCCGATGTGAGTGGTCGAGTGTCGTCAGTGTTGGTGTGGGGGTGTTAGATGTTAGTCGTCAATAATCTGTTCTCTAGTCTCAGTAATCTTTGTCAGTCTTGCAGCGCCAATTTTTGGCATTTGATAATTATTGTTGTTGGTTGATTTGTGGTAATATTTTGGTTGGTTTGGTGAGTTGTCAGCCCCTCACGTGATCCTACTTGGGTTATTACAAAAGTGAGGTTTTATTTGCAGGTGCCTTAGGGAATAAGGACCTGATTGTTGCTCCCGGTCTTAGGTGATTTGATCGCACCAAGACCAATTTGAAAAATCCAAAATTTTCTTTTGATTTTCCCGATTCGTGCGGAATCCGGGCGAGGTGACGTGATTACACCTACGCCCTTTTCCATCTTATCAATTTTTCCTTTTTCTCTACATTTTCCTTTTCTTTTCTCTTCTTTTTCTTCATTTTTCGTTTTTCACTTCTTTTCTTTTTCTTCTCTTCATTTTGAAAAAATAAAAATACCAAAAACATTTGAAAAATTACAAAAATTCGAAAAGATTTTCCGTTCTTTTCTCTTTTTATTCTTCTACGATTCTTCCTCTACTTGTGCATTGGGGACAATGCACGGTTTTAGTGTGGGGTAGGGATCTACTATCCTTTTTCTTCCTTTTCCTTTTTTCATTTTTCCTTTAAAAACCCAAAAAAAATTCGTTTTAGTTTTCTATTTTTTCTTTTATTTTGTTTTTGTGTCACTTGTATTGCCTTGCATTCTCCTTTTTGTAGGTACACCGCCAACCGTTTAACATGGATATATAAGGTAGCGGAAATGAAATGAAGACCGCGCGGTAATATTTTCAACCTTCGTCTTTACCCTTTCTCTTATGCATGGGAGTTTGGGCATATATTCTATTTGGAGGTTCACTTGGTGAACATTTTGGAATTGGTGGTTGTGGATTGTGTTGACTTGATGGAGTTCGGAGTGCTTGGCTATACTTGTGTTTGTGGTTTTATTTTGTTTTCTTGTGTTGTTGTCATTTTTGTGTGTTCATTTCCATTTGTGTGTTTAGCGTGTCTAGGTAAAGTTTTCGAAAACCCGATTTTGAGATTAGGCCGAGTGTTTATTACTCCCTTGTTAGTGACCCTTCTTGATTTTTGGACATGTTTCTAGTAGAATGACCTTGAACCAATTTTTGCATTGGATTTTTACCATAAGTCCATCTTTTCTATTAAGAGTGTACACCGGGATTTGCATTTGACCACCTTGAACACCCATGGAGTGATAAGACCTTGGTTACTGATGGTAGGGATTTGCCGTGGGTCCTACCGATCAAGTAATACCAACTATACCTAACGGTAGCTAGGGTAAGTCGGGTCGTGTCCACGGAGACGGTTGTAGGTGTCTAGACTAGGTCTACTTAGAAACAAGGCTAAGTCACAAACAAACATAAAGAAATGATAATTGACAATCTATGATGGGAGAAGAGGTAAAGACTAGACTAGCAACGAACTAACTATAAATGGCTAAAAGAAATAACTAGAGACAAACTAAACAATGAATAAGGGAAATGATTACTAACTAGGAGGATGAATCAAATATGAAAGGGAGTAGGGTTAGGTCGGGTTCTTAAGTGCAGTAGGGTAATTGGGTGATCAAGGGTGTAGGTGTCTCCTAGTTGCTAGAGTCGGTTTGCACTTTCGCGTCTAAACCTAGGTCAAGGTCGGTTCGCGCTCTCCCGTCAAAACCCAAGTCCGCACTCTCGTGTCTAAGACTATACCCGACACAATCACGCACTAGTCAAACAATGGGAAGATGAAGACAAATATGGGAAGCATTGGCCACTACTACCCACACAAGCAATTCAACAAACACATAGAATGCCCAATATGTGACTAGCAACAAAAGATTCACCTTTACCCCTAATCAAACCCTAATCACCCATAATCCACACCTAATCCCCCTACTAACCCCACAAAGAATCTACTCACTCATTATCTAGATAAAACTAACATGAACAAGAGAAAACAACATAATAATCAAAACATCCATAATGAACAAACAATAACAATAAGCAATATGTAAAGATTCAAACTTGATAAACAAACAAAGAACCAAAGTAAAAGGGAGATGAGGATTATACCAAACTAGCAAAGGATAAAAAAGATGTGAACTTGAATTAATAAGAAACCCTTATAAAACTCCAAGGCTGTCAAGCTTGGAATAATCTTCAAGAATCTCCTTAATACAAGACTAATTACAAAGATGAACTAAAGATTAAAGGAAGATTAAACTAATGAAAGGGGAGCTAAATCTAGGGTTTAAACAATGTAGAGAGGCTTAAGATAGTCTAGGGTCATGTAAGATGTTTAAACAATACAAGAGGGAAGTATTTATATGGATCCAAGAATGAAGGAGGAAGAAAAAGGAGTCACGCGCAGCAGCCCCTTCATCCCGACCGGGACGGATCGGTCCCGACCGGGACGGGCTGATCCCGACCGTGACAGGCTGGTCCCGACTGGGACGGACCCAAAACAGAACCCTTCGCGTTTGTGGACCTCATCCCGGACGGGATGAGGCCTTTCCCGACGGGGATGGGTCTTGTAGGCCTCCAATATGATCTTTAAGGTCCCTCCTTGCTTCTCATGGGTTTCTCATCGATTCTTGGGGCTCGGGATCGAGTCCTAGGGGCTCGAGATTGGGTCCCAAGGTCTCGGGATCGAATCCAAGGCATCGAATGATCGTTCCTTCACTTCGTTGGCTCCAAAAAGTGTATGAAACGTGTCAGAATCGTTCCAATTCTTCATGAATGCTCTTGGGAACCTGAAACGAACTAGAGGAAGCATAAGTAGCCCATAAACCGCTCCCAAGGAGCGATTCCACAAGAAAAATGGGACCAATACACAACAAATTAGGCACTACAAACTACACTTATCAACTCCCCCACACTTAACCCTTACTCGCCCTCGAGTAAGCACAAACTAACTACTAAACTAGCGTAGCGGGTATTAGCGCACCCTACGCCCTTTCAACTCACGGGAGAACACCTAGAGGACAAGTGCTCTCCGCAAGGCATGTGAGGTCTTGCGACAAAACCGTGGATGCAACCAGACACAAAAACACATAAACAAACAAACATACAAACAAACAAACAAAAGGTTGCACCCAAAAAGAAACAAATACCGCTTCCCTCTAAAAAGCGGTGAAAGAAGCACCGGTTTAGGACTCAAGGCAAGTGACAACGTTCCCAAGCTAGCAATACAAACCAAAATGGACAAAACCCTAATAGTAAGACGACAAAGCAACAAAAACGTTGGTAACTTACCTAGGTTCCTCCTAACCTTCTAAGAACGTACTACGGGACGATTGGCGGGATGGAAAAGGGATGAACCACGATGTTAGTCGACGCTGTAGGTAAGTGAGACCCCGCCCCCTTTAGCGATGTGCCAAGAGGGTCGTCCCATGTTTAAGAACCGCCTAACTAGTCCAAGTAAAAAGGTGGATAAGGTTAGCAAAATGAGGGAAGACCGATCATTATCGCTATCATCCTTCCTAGGGACTCGGTCCTTTGGTAGGCTATTCACGGTAACGATCGGAAAAGGCTTATGTTGAGCGGGTGAGAATCCTTTTTTTGTGAGACGGTTTTCTTTGGCATTTTCTTTCTTTTGCATTTTTGCTTTTTGTGTGTTGCTATGCCACTTCTTTTTCATCTTTTGTATTTTTTTTGGCTTTTTGTGCCTTTTCTTTTTCTTCAATCTTTTCTTTCTTTCATTTTCTTTCCTTTTCTTTTCTTTGCCGTTTTGGCTAGATTTGAGTGTAGGCATTTCTTTTTGCAACTAAGAAAGAGATTTCAACAATTTGCAACTTTATTTCGTGGATATGTGTAGAAGGTAGGGGAATGGGATAGTCGGGAGCGCGCTTTCCCTTCAAACACACAAAAAGGGGAGAACTTGGACTAATCAAACAATCTCAAACATGGTCACCTAAGAGACGGGACTCGGCAACCAAGGCCTTTTCACACCGTGGGTGGTCATAATGGTCAAAATGCAAATCCCGTAGTAAATCCCTAGTAAGCTAGGTGGACTCGAGGTAAGAAACCAACGAAATCATTGATTTAGGGTCATTCTACTAGACTAAAGTCCAAGACTCGACTCATATTACTAGAAGGGAAAAGTAAACACTTGCACACTGGCCTCTAAACCTGGTTTTCGAAAACCGTTTACACACTAGACACAAGTACACATCACAAAACAAGGACACGACAAAAACGAAAGAAAAGGAGAAAAAAGGCAACAAAACAAAACAAATCAAAACAAACATATAAAGAGAACAAACACCACCCCGAATTTCTAAATAAGCGACCAATCACCCACTAATATGCACAAAGCTCCACCCGAGCACACATCATCACAAATCTCCTCCAAACTCCACAAGAGACAAAGAGGGAAAAGGGATGAAAGATGTTACCGGATGTCTTGAAAGCTCTCCAAAGCTATCGGTGATTAAGCAACCTATAAGGAAAAAGGGAGGCAAAACACGCACAACACAACAAATATACGACATAACGACACAAAAGGAAAACACACAAAAGAAAATCTTTTTGATTTTTGTGGACATTTTTCAAATTTTTAGGGTTTTTAAAGATTCTTCGAAAAAACTACGAAAATAAAACTAACTACGATAGAATATCGCTCCCCCACACTTAAACCGAGCAATGTTCTCGTGCTCGACCGTAGTGTATGGAGACACAAAAGAAAAGAAACTACGAAAATAAAGCCAAAAATCAAAAAGAAAAGCGGAGAGAAGGGTAGAATGTGTCCGGCCGGGGTGTAGTCAAGTCACCATGGGCCGAGACAAGAAAAGATATGGTAAGGGGGAGAAATAAAAAGAAGGAAATAAAAGGAAATAGGAGGGGAGGACTAGGTGTAATCAAGTCACCTATCCCGAATTCCGCCCAAATCCGACTAAATCCTACAAAAAGGGTGAAAATCTTGTAAATTTGGATTTTGAAATGACTCTCGATGTAGTCACGTCATCGAGAGTCGGGAGCAACAATTACCAAGGCCTCGAGGGCCACCATGACACAAATGATAAGGGGAAGGGGAACTAACAAAAGAAGACAAGCAATAAAAGACGGAAAAGAAAGGATAGTTGTCGTACCATGCGGTTAGCAACTCACTCGCTCCGTCGTCTGATAGGTCGGTATCGGCACGTAGCTTGTCTTTGTCATTGCTATTTCTATTCCTTCTCAATAAGGCCGCATGGTTAAAGTTCAAAGGTATAAGGAGGTGGAATTTGATGTGAAAGTCAGTGTAAAGTGAAGAGAAAAAGAAGTGAATGTGTGTATATGAAGTGTAGGGGTCAGATGATAAGGGCAAGGATAGGTAGGGAGGTTGGGAGGGGGTATAAAATGGT
Organism: Agrostemma githago; assembly: GCA_958450325.1. Taxonomy (NCBI): domain Eukaryota; kingdom Viridiplantae; phylum Streptophyta; class Magnoliopsida; order Caryophyllales; family Caryophyllaceae; genus Agrostemma; species Agrostemma githago. The sequence continues at coordinate 25,119,243 of OY288243.1, read as the reverse complement.
TGGGTGGGCTCGAATGACAAAGAAGAGGCCAAAAGAAGGAGCATGGCATCATCCCGGTCGGGATGACACACCCGTCTCGGTCGGGAAGCTCCCATCCCGGTCCGGATGACACTCCAGAAAACCCAATTTTTGGTACACTCATCCCGATCGGGATGACATCCTTCCCGGTCGGGATGATTCATCCTTCCCGGTCGGGATGCACTCTTCTCGGCCGGGAAGAGTCCTCTGACCCTCTATAACCCCAAAAGCTTGTCCAAAGCTTCAAAAACCGACTCCCTTGCTCACATCCCAAGCTTTATCAATAACAACCCCTCTTTAAGCTTCACCTTCACTTCTCACCTATCAAATAAGCTCAAACACATTCCTCAAAATCCCTCCCTCACATCGCTCATCAAAAATGAATTCCAACTCACAAGAATTTCACAAAATCTAAAAGAATAAGAAAGAAATATATACAATAAGACGGTTCTTTTGGAACTTCGTCAAACCAAGGATGGTGCACTCTTCAATTCTTTTTCAACAACACTATAACCAATTCCATCGCCATCAAGGGCACGAAGAAACAAATCGAAGGCTCTCGCAAAGTCTTCAATCAAGCTTGTGGTGTAACCATCCACACTACAAGGCTCTTCACAACCTTGTCTCGACGTTCCGGGGGCATCCCGATCTACTAAGTTCAATGGCTTGAACTTGTACTTTCGATCCTTCGGTATATACCCAAACGTCCATCTATCCTCATGTGGCTCCAAGGGAGGCTCATCTTTCTTCTTGTCTTGGCACTAGTCTTCAAAATCATGATGCGGGCATTCATCCGCCCCAAACTCGGAGTCATCATCCTCAAGCTCATAGAAGTCGTTCTTCAATCTTTTTCCCGACTCATGGTGTGGATCATCTTACAAGACTCATCATTAGTAGGCGAGGTGTTTTCTTGGAGGTCAAACATGAGTTTTTCTTCGCCTAACTCAAATGTGATCCTACCGTTCTTCACATCAATCGTAGCACCGGCGGTATGTAGAAATGGGCGCCCAAGGATAATGGGAGTGATAGCATCTTCCGGCATGTCAAGTACAAGGAAGTCGACCGGAATGAAGAACTTCCCGATTCTTATTGGCACATCTTCCAAAATCCCCAAAGGTCGGTTGAGGGAGCTATCGACCATTTGGAGTGTAATGGAAGTACTCTTGAGCTCCTTCATCCCAAGTCGCTCACAAATGGAATAGGGAATGATGCTTACACTCGCGCCCAAATCACATAGTGCTCTCTCAATCTTGAAGTTGCCTATGGTGCACGGGATCGAGAAACTACCCGGATCCTTCAACTTGGGAAGCGTAGAACCTTGAATAAGCTCGCTCACCACTTCTGTGAACGCTATGGTCTCTTCCTTGTCGACGAATCTCTTCCTAGCCAAGATTTCTTTCATGAATCTTCCATATGCCGGGATTTGGGTAAGTAGATCGGTAAATGGGACACTCACATCCAATTTCTTCACAATATTGAGGAACTTGTCATATTGGACATCCACCTTGGTCTTCATTTGCCTTGTTGGGAAAGGCACCTTAATATGAACCTTGTTTTGCTCAATAGGGGTGGACTTCTCAAATGACACTTTCCCTTTACCCTTGTCTTTTCCTTGAAGTGGGGGAAGCTTGTCTTCTTGGGGTTTCTCAATCTCCCACAAGACTTGCTCCTCTATCAGATTTCCCAAGCTTGGATCTCCTTGAATTGGAGACACAACTTCTTTCATTGGTACGTGCTCATTAGGGGGTAAGGGGGAGTTATAAGATGAACTACTCCTCAAGGTAATAGCATTCACATGCTCAAATTTCGCCGTTTCACCTTGAGGAGGTAGTTGTCCCTTTTGCCTTGAAGAACTACCCGAAGCAAGTTGAGCTATTTGGGTTTCGAGCATCTTCATATGAGCATCTCTTGCCAAGTTATCCCTTTGAAGTTGAGCAATGATTTCTTGTTGGGTTCTTTGTGTCTCCAATTGACTTCTTTGCACGTCCAATATTGACTTTTGCATGTCGAAATCCCGAGGGGGAGATTGTTGGTTATGAGGAGTGTTTGTGATGGTTAGAGGAATGCCATAATCATGAATAGGAGACCGACTCCTTGGCTTGCTTTCTTGTCGATTACCTTGGGTTGCTTGTTGTTGTTGATGGTTCCCTTGAAACCCATGAGAGTTGCCTTGATTAAGGCCTTGATTGTTGCCATGGTTGTAGTTTTGATGTCCTTGGTTATGTTGGTTTCCTTGGAAACCACCTTGATTGAAATTCCCTTGTTGTAACCCTTGATTGTTGTTGAATGTACCTTGGTTATTTTGCTTGAAGTTGTTGAATGGCCTTAGGTTGCCTTGATAACCTTGGTATCCTTGATTGTTGTCCCTTAAGGGAGGTGGAACATATGGACGGTGTTGTAGAGATTGTTGTTGAGAAGCTTGATGGGAAGCTTGGTACATATTAGGATAGGGGGCACCTTGCTTGAACGCTTGAAAGGCGTTCACTTGCTCAATACTTCCCCGACAATGTATAGGATCATGTCCAACTATCCCGCAAGTATCGCACATCCCATAATAGGGTGTAGGAGACACAACTCCCAAGGCATTAACTTCATAAATCGAGTATTGGTTGGAGGAACTAGTGCTTTGAACTTGATTAAGGTGGCTTTGGAGCTTCTTGTCAATAGTCTCCATGTGAGTTTTTAATTGAGCTCCAAGGTCAATGCTTAGTTGTGTAATGGCATCGACCTCGTGCCTACCTCCTCGATTCGCCTTCCTAGGCCTTGAGTATTGGGAATTGTGGACCGCCATCTCCTCAATTCTTGACCAAGTTTGGTCATCATCCACCTCGGTAAACCTTCCATTCGACCCCATGTTGAGTATGGCCCTTGAGTCTTCATATAACCCGTTCCAAAATTGTTGAACAAGGAACCATTGTGATAAACCATGGTGAGGACAAGAGCGGATCAAGGCTTTGAATCTTTCCCACGCTTCGTAGAGGCTTTCTTCATCACGTTGTTGGAATCCCGTGATAGAGGCTCTCAATAGATTCGTCTTCTCCGGGGGATAGAATTGTTGGTAGAAGTCTAAGGCTAGCTTCTTCCAAGTATCAATACCAAGAGTCGCCTTGTCTAACCCTTTGAACCATTGCTTTGCTTTACCGATCAAAGAGAAAGGAAATAGTACCCACCGGATTTGGTCTTGGGATATTCCCGTTTGTGAGATAGCATCGCAATAATCCGAAAAGGTTTCCATGTGTTGATGAGGATCTTCGGTAGGTAACCCACTTAATTGGCTTCGCTCGACCAATTGGATGAATTGAGTCTTTGCCACAAAGTTGCCGGTGTATGCCTCCGATAAAGCGGTTGGACCGGGCAAGACATCTTCCGTAAACGTTGAGTGTGAAGAGAACTTAGGCATTATTGGATATGCGGGGACGGTGTAGATGGTGTTGATGTAGAAGTAGAGGGGGAACTAGATTGAGAAGTACCAAAAGGATTTATGAAGATCCCTTCGGTATTGCCTTGAGGTTGCTCGATAAAGTCGGATCCTTAGGCTTGTTCTTCGGTGGTATTGCTAGCACTTGGTTGAGAGATTCTAACCCGGCCAATCGTCCGTTGGCGAAAGGCTCTAAAGAGTCTTTCCGGCTCTGGATTGAAGAGAAAGAAATCGCCTCCCCTCCTAGGCATACACTATATACTAGAGCAAACGTGAGAAAACCTAGTGCTTTATGGGCACTAGGCAAAGACAATAAACGAACACTACCCAAGACAAAGAGAAAAAGAAGCTAAAGAAACTAAGAAAAAAAATCCTACACAATATGCACAAGAGATAGAAGAAGAGCACAAGAAGGGTAACTAAGTCAAGCTAATAAGCAAACTAAGTCTAAACATGCACCGTCCCCGGCAACGGCGCCAAATTGATGGTAAGGATTTGCCGTGGGTCCTACCGATCAAATAATACCAACTATACCTAACGGTAGCTAGGGTAAGTCGGGTCGTGTCCACGGAGACGGTTGTAGGTGTCTAGACTAGGTCTACCTAGAAACAAGGCTAAGTCACAAACAAACATAAAGAAATGATAATTGACAATCTATGATGGGAGAAGAGGTAAAGACTAGACTAGCAACGAAGTAACTATAACAAGGCAAAAAGAAATAACTAGAGACAAACTAAACAATGAATAAGGGAAATGATTACTAACTAGGAGGATGAATCAAATATGGAAGGGAGTAGGGTTAGGTCGGGTTCTTAAGTGCTGTACGGTAATTGAGTGATCAAGGGTGTAGGTGTCTCCTAGTTGCTAGAGTTGGTTTGCGCTCTCGCGTCTAAACCTAGGTCAAGGTCGGTTCGCGCTCTCGCGTCAAAACCCAAGTCCGCACTGTCGTGTCTAAGACTATACCCGACACAATCACACACTAGTCAAACAATGAGAAGATGAAGGCAAATATGGGAAGCATTGGCCACTACTACCCACACAAGCAATTCAACAAACACATAGAATGCCCAATATGTGACTAGCAACAAAAGATTCACCTTTACCCCTAATCAAACCCTAATCACCCATAATCCACACCCAATCCTCCTACTAACCCCACAAAGAATATACTCACTCATTATCTAGATAAAACTAACATGAACAAGAGAAAACAACATAATAATCAAAACATCCATAATGAACAAACAATAACAATAAGCAATATGTAAAGATTCAAACTTGATAAACAAACAAAGAACCAAAGTAAAAGGGAGAAGAGGATTATACCAAACTAGCAAACGATAAAAAAGATGTGAACTTGAATTAATAAGAAACCCAAATAAAACTCCAAGGTTGTCAAGCTTGGAATAATCTTCAAGAATCTCCTTAATACAAGACTAATTACAAAGATTAACTAAAGATTAAAGGAAGATTAAACTAATGAAAGGGGAGCTAAATCTAGGGTTTAAACAATGTAGAGAGGCTTAAGATAGTCTAGGGTCATGTAAGATGTTTAAACAATACAAGAGGGAAGTATTTATATGGTTCCAAGAATGAAGGAGGAAGAAAAAGGAGTCACGCGCAGCAGCCCCTTCATCCCGACCGGGACGGATCGGTCCTGACCGGGACGGACCCAAAACGGAACCCTTCGCATTTGTGCACCTCATCCCGGACGGGATGAGGTCCTTCCCGACGGGGATGGGTCTTGTAGGCCTCTAATATGATCTTTAAGGTCCCTCCTTGCTTCTCATGGGTTTCTCATCGATTCCCGGGGCTCGGGATCGAGTCCTAGGGGCTCGGGATTGGGTCCCAAGGTCTCGGTATCGAATGCAAGGCATCGAGTGATCGTTCCTTCACTTTGTTGGCTCCAAAAAGTGTATGAAACGAGTCGGAATCGTTCCAATTCTTCATGAATGGTCTCGGGAACCTGAAACGAACTAGAGGAAGCATAAGTAGCCCATAAACTGCTCCCAAGGAGCGATTCCGCAAGAAAAATGGGACCAATACACAACAAATTAGGCACTACAAACTACACTTATCAGTTACCGTTCCCCGTTCTCTCAGGTGACCTTACTTGAGAAGCCATTTCCTTTGTCCAAATTTCCATCCTTTTGTGGGTTCGGAGGGGGTGCACACTCGATTAGCCTATTTTTCTACCATTCACCCATTTTCACAAATAAGTTTGCAAGAATATGCTTTACCTTGATCTCAAATGAACTATCTAGCCAAAAAAGAGCTATTCAAAAAGAAAAAGGGAAAAATGAAGAAGAAGGGCGTTATCAAAAAAAAAATCCCTCGATCGAAATAATGGGGAAAGAAAACCAAAAAGAAAATTAAAATCTCAAAAATCGTTCCCAAATCCAAATAATACCTTGGTTGACTTATTGCCGTGAAATGTCTACTAGAGGACCGAGTCCCGAGGAAGGAAAATAGCGGTAATTTGGCAATCTTTACCATTTTGCAAACACTTATCCATCTTTTTGGTCTAATTGGCTTTTTCGAGTTTGGGACGATCCTCTAGGCTTAGCTTAGGAGACGGCATAACACTTACCTACAGTGCTTACTAACTCCATGGTTCTCACTTATCCACTCCATTTATCGTCCCGTTGTAGGCATCTCTAGTGGAATTAGACGGACCTTGGTAAATTTTCAATGTTTTTATTGTTTGATTGTCATCCTATTAGGATCTTGTCCATGTCATTTTGTGTTACTAACTTGGTAGTGTTCTCGCTTGTCTTAAGCTCAAATCGGTGCTTTCTCCGCCGTTTCGATGAGGGATTCGGCGATTTATTTTCTCTTTGGTTGCTATCTTTTCGTGTGTCTTCCTTGTTTTGTGTGTTTGTGTGTACGATAGTCGCAACCCCAGTTTTGAGCAAGCCCCAACTTGCCTTGCATGGAGGTACTCTACCTCATGGGTATCTCGATGTGAGTTGAAGGGACGAAGCGGGCCCGTTAATTGCCCCGTATCGGCTTAGCATAGTCTAGCGTAGTATTAGTAGTTAATTTCATTTTGGGTCTTTGCTCGAGGACGAGCAACGGTTTACTGTGGGGGGAATTGTTGTGTCCCAAATTTCGACCGTTTTTCCTCCCATTTAGACCCGTTTTTCCTCCGTTTTGCTAGAATAGAGTGCGATTATCGCCGTATTTTGCGTAATTCTCACATTAGTCTCTCTCTTTTGCATTTTACGTGTTTTTGGTAGTTTTCTGTCTATTTTGATAGGATTTTTGACCGAAAACGTGCTTGAGCTTCTACGAGCATGAGAGACATACGGTTCAAGAGCAAAGCACACAACAGAAAGTTCAAGTAATCCAATTGATCAACGAAGAAAGAGACCGGAAAAGAGGAAAAACTCCACCGGGTGAAACTTCACCCGGTTAGTCATCACCGGGCAAACTTTCGCCCGACGACAATTTCCACCTCCCCGAAGATTTTCATGGCACTCACGACCGGGCGAAATTTCGCCCACCGGGTGAAATTTTGCCCGATGGAGAAACCGGGCCGAATTTGCAATTTGAGAAGAAAATATCACCGGGTGAAATTTCACCCGGTGGGATTATTATGACGAGCCGCAGGGTGAAGTTTCACCCCATGAAGATGCAAAGGGTGAAGGTCTAGCTTAAAGAAGAGGAATTGGATTATGGGCCTTAAACTTGTGTGACCCATTAAGAATTCTATAAATACTTAACCTAGGGTTTTGTGCCTCTTTGAGCCTTGAGTGTGCCTTGGGAGAGCCCTTAGGAGTAGGAGTAGTTTAGAGGATTTCTAGAGTAGTTTAGAAGATTACTAGTAAGTAGTAGTAGATTATAGTAAGTTTACTTAGAAAATCTCCACAAACAATTAGTAGATCTACTTAGTATTAGTATAATTACTCTATAAATAGTAGGCAAACATCCATCTTTGTTGAAGATTCAAGGGTTTTGCAAGGGTTTATGTGACAAAACCCTTGTATTATTTCTTGAAGATTTATATTGCTTATATTGAAGATTGAAGATTGAAGATTTATGCATGGATTAGTGACAAATTCTTGTATATTTCTCCCAAGATTCAATCTTTATTATTTATCTTCATCTTCCATCTTAGACTTCTCCATAGTTGGTAAATCCTCTCCTCTCCCTTTATTCCATTAGTTAGTTTATTTCTCTTTTGTTTGTGTGTTAGTTAATCTCTCTCTCTTTATTGTTAATTGTTAGTGTAGTTGTTATGCATGCTTTAGTTAAATTCCCCTTAGTTAGTGTTTTGTTGTTAATCACCATGACTAGTGAGTAGATTACCTTGTTTGGGAATTAGGAAGGAGAATTTGGATTATTTGATTCAAGGGATGTTGGTGGGTTGTTTACATGTTGATCATCAATTTTAAGGTTTTTGTGTCTTTGTTGACCTAGAACCGCGGCTAGATTAACCTTGACTCATTTCTATCAATATGGGGAAACTCGGAGTAGAAATCACCTTAATTTGAGACTTACCCTTTCGTCGCGAAAGCGGGTTTAGGTAGGTTGGGTGAAGAAACCGAAAGGTGGCACTCTCCCTTTTCGACGTTGTAACAAAAACTCGATCCCGAGACTTTAAAGACCCCATTTCCGAATCCCGACTCTCCCCAACACCTTTCCTATTATTGTTTCTAGCCTTGCTAGCCTTAGTTCGACTACTCTCATCCCAAAACCCCCATCTCAATCCCAATCGCGATTGAACTCTAGACTTGACCAATATCGCTTAATCCTCTCCATGTGGATCGATCCTGACCTACCACTACTATATTAGTTAGGTTAGTCGGAGGTATAAATATTGTTTGCATGCGTGTCGACGACAGCGCGCATCAAAATGATTCTTATTGCCAATGGTTTCTGACATCCGAAAACCATCAATTCTGAGTAAGGGGTGAGGGTACGTATTGGGGAGCCAATATCCGATAGACATCAACACCCAATCCCGCCCGCACATAGCGGCCTCTACTAGTCAATCGGTTGGCTGATAACTTTGTTTCTTAATTGTGGCGGAAATGCGGTAACATCCGTTGCTTTAACCCTATGTCTTTGGAATGTCGGTTGTTTAAGGACAAGTTAGTCTATTGTCGAAAAGATTGTGTTTACATTCTTTGCATGCGATTCCACGTGACAGGCAGTCCATGAAAAGATGCACGTATGAGAGTAGAGAGTACTAAGTATTATACGTATTAGCCAAGTTTTAACGTGATAATACGGATATTAGTCATTCTTGTGGTATACCTTACCTAGTATTCTGCTTAAGGTGCGTCGGTTCGATATTAATAGAGATGCATCGAACCACGTGTGAGGGGTGAGCATTGGCAATAATATGGAACCCGACCACCGCTTTGTTCAGTTTTAGTTTGTTTACATTTTGAATTTCGTATTAATTGATTTAGCACGCGATTATAGAGTCATAAAAGCGGTAAATCATACAAAAGTAGTAAATGGGAAATATAAGTAAATCACAAAGTGAGAAGTTGCACCCTTGGAGTGTACACTAAATGAGACACGATGCGTAGATGGTTGAGAGCGGATCTCGGAACTACTCGGGTTTAGTTAGGGTGATTTAGTGCTTATGGTTGAAGTTGGGGACATTACGTATGTTTGTGACGTGCCATGGACCTAGTGTCCATACTAGTCGGATTTGACATTATCGAAGTGCATAATAAAAGATTACAGAATGTAAAGTTTTGTTTAGATGAAAACCAAGCGACGATACAACTTCAAGGCGGATCCTCTTAGCTTTATGTGGTGAATCCTGCAGAGCTTCGCTACGGTATTTAGGGGTGGCTCGTCAAGCATGGGTGCCCATTTTCGTTCAAATTGAGAAGCAACCCAAGGAACTACGAGGAGTAGTGTCGATTCGCGTATCGTGACAAACAATCGTGTGGATCGTACTTAGAGTCGGAGTGCGACCTAAATTTAGGAGAAAGAGGGAGAAGAGCGAATTGTGAGAGATGTACACGAATTCTTGAGTGTTGTTGTATGTTGTAAATGAGCGGAGGAGGGGGGGTATTATAGTTGTTTGCGCAGTTCAAATCAACTATTTGGATGCTTGGCCTCCTGCACACTAAGACTAAGGCGCCTGATGTCATGCGCATGGAAACTCGGTCGACTGGAGTGAGGCGCCTCGAATTTTGAAGATCCGATTTTGATACTTTCCAAAATGGAGAAGATGCGTATATTTGTCTTACTTGGGGATTAAGGCTCCTTATTTGCCCTAGCGCGTAGAGCGCCGAGTGGGCCTCGAGCGCCTGTTTCAAGGTTCACTTGGCCCGACGTGTTGAGTTAGGACCTTGCGTATTTTGGGACCGATTCGAGGCCCCGGTGTCGGAATTGACTCTACCTAGTGTCAATGCGACCCTAATGACACGGCTAGGAACATTTTGATGTGGAATTAATTTTTCCGAGTAATTATTTGATGCTTTTTATAGAAGAATCGTCTAATACGTCGTAATCTAGCGTCGCATTGCAGTTTTTTGTTCATCATCGCGTGTTTTTCGGGCGCTCTTGCAGCCACCAGGTCAAAATCCAAGTGTCAACTAAAGCCCTCACTTTGATTGAGGCTTGCACAAGGCGAAAGTCAAAGTATAGCCGCTCAGGTCAATCTAGGATTACGACCTGGTGGCTGTCCGCTCGGGTTGTTTTAAGCCTGTTAGACTACGTATTTGAGGCTCGTCAGCCAAGGCTTAGAAATCACACCTGACCTCCTCGCCTGCGGTTGCTTCTCGGAGCATGGGTTCGGGCTTGCTAGCTTGTTTATCTTGCTTTGCGTTTGTCGTTTTAGTAATTTCGGTCTTTGACATGCACCTTTTGCTTAAATCTATTATTGGTGTCTTAGTTCAGATTTAATATCCTTGGCGGATGGTTGCGCTGTTTTTGGGTTTGCTTTTCGTTTTATGTACTCCTCTAGATTATGAACTGAGTACTTGGGGATTTGTTTCAGATTGATTTAATTGTTTTGAGTGCTTTGAGATTTATTTTAGATGGATTTGAGTGCGACGGGACTCATTTAAATTGATTTGAGAGCGACGGGACTCGTTTAAATTGATTTGAGTGCGACGGGACCTATTTACATTGATTTGAGGGCGACGGGACTCATTTAAATTGATTTGAGTGCGACAGGACTCGTTTGAATTAGGTTGAATGCGACGGGACTCGTTTAAATTGGTTTGAGTGCGACAGGACTCGTTTGAATTGGTTTGAGTGCGACGGGACTCATTTAAATTGGTTTGAGTACGACGGGACTCATTTATATTGGTTTGAATGCGACGGGACTCATTTAAATTGATTTGAGTGCGACGGAACTCAATTAAATTGATTTGAGTACGACGAGACTCGTTTAAATTGATTTGCCTTTGGAATGCTTTGGGATTCGCTAGGCTCATGGGTTTAAATTTACCTTCTGAATGCTTTGGGATTCATTAGGCTCACGAGTTTAAATTTACCTTCTGAATGCTTTGAGATTCATTAGACTCAAGGGTTTTAAATTTACCTTCTGAATTCTTTCGGATTCATTAGGCTCACGGGTTTTAAATTTGTCTTTCTGAATGCTCTGGGATTCATTTGAAATTGAGTTTGTTTTGTTTAGATGTCATGTTTGGATTGTCATATGCTTCGGTATGAGTGGTCTTATTAGCTAAAGACTTTCAAGTTTTTTACGCTAGGGGGGTCGATTTCGATTAGAGGAGGCTTTGAGGTTTGTTTCATCGGTTGGGAGACAGTAAATTGTCACATTCTTGCTTATTTCTTTAGTACGAGAAGGTGCATCTTGCGGCTATTGGGTATTGCGTCTAGATTGTTTTCGTCTTTGCTTTGGGCCGAACAGTTAGGCGCGAGTCTTGAGAGGTGCCCTGATTCTCAGTCGCCTAGCCCCCAGCGGTCCTAAATTGGGATGCTCGCCTTGAGGCGCCTGGAGTTTCGAATGTCAGGTTTGTTTAAAGTCAGCGAAGGAAGGGGGCGACTCATTTCGTCCCAAAATTAGAACACACGACACTTTTTGCCTTATTTCTGAGTTTTCGACTTTGTTTAACCGATTTCTTACTCGATTTTTTCACATTCGATCATGTCGACCTCGGGTAAGAGTTCCTTACTCACCTATTGTCGATTGGTGCTTAATTAGATTGATTGTGGGTCAATTTTGCTTAAACCCTAGAAATTGATTTGGGCATTTTTTTTTTCGATGTTTACTCTTCGTCCCATTGTCAAATTAGGGTAGAATAGAGCTTGATAGGGTATTTATTAGCTTGATATGAAGCTTGAAGGTGCTTTAATGGCTTCCTATGGGTGGAAATTGGAATGATAGGGTTTAGGAATTATTTTCCTGGTTATTCCCGTACTTGACCTTTGTAATCTCGCTCGATTAGTGCTCGAGACATTATGGGTGACCTCCATGTCGACTTTTGTGAGTAAAATGCACTCTAGGTCATTCCGTGAGGGTTGTGTGGTTTTCAATGGACCAAATGATACCGTAACGATGCCGGATTTTCTCGAAACCACTTTTATGGGTCAAAAATGGGTGTTAGTGGGTCTTTCAGAATTTTAATATCTCTATCCAAAAGTTTGAGCCTATTTTGACCTGTTTTGGCTGCTTTAACCTGACCTGAGATGCGTCTTCTATTTTGTTTTACAACTAGAGACGGTACAGAGCGTCCCGAGGGAGCTCCTTCGGTCGGTACTAGTGGTGAGGCCGCCCGGTCGAGCTCGCTGACTTCCCGGGGGGCTCGTAAGTGGAGATGGAGCACTCCTTCGTAGCGTCATGAGCCGGGAGCCGTGGACGAGGCTGGTTTTGATCGGGTCACGAGGCGTAGATTGCCTGTGACGGTTGCCCGGAGGACCCATGTCCCTGATCCTGTCAACGAGGGAGAAGAGATCGTCTACCAGGATCCCTCTTGGGCTTGAGATTGGGACGATCATCAGTTATATCTACGTCTTGACTTGCACGTCTCCAGCCGTGTCGTAAACGGCCAGGTGAGTACCTTGACTCATGTTGGCTCGAGCTTTATTTTGGTTTGCACTGGTTTAGTTTATCTGCGTTCGTATTGTCTCAGTTTGCAGTCTCCGGGTCCGACGTGGACCTTCTCGGGTTTTACGACGTGCCTGGAGATCTACTCCCAGAAGCTTAGTCGTGCAGCAAAGGCTGTAACAACCCTGATTTTATAAATTAAATTAAATTAAAATTATGTTCATATTTTTGTTTATTTTAAAACAAATTTATCGTTTAATCATTTAAAACTCCTAAAATTCCATTGTCTCGGAAACCCTTCTTATAATTAAAACATAATTTTTTTTTCAGTTTCGATTTATTTTATACATTTAATTTAATTCTTATCGAAAGTTTATTTCGACGATTTAAATTCTAAATTCTTTTTATTTATTTTTATTTAAGCTCGAATTACTATTTTTCGGCTCGAAGCTCATTTATTTTAAGTTTCGTCAAAACATTTATTACCTCTCTCGAGAAATCAATTTATTTCACTTTATCGAAGATTTATTATTTATCGGGAAATACTATTTCACCGTCTAATTATTTATTTCAGTAAACTTCATTTTCGTGTCGAATAATTATTTATATCTCGAGAAACGTTTATTCTACTCATTTTATTAGTCGGTCCAATTATTTTTATTAATTTGATTTTAATTTGATACGTGGGTCAGTTAACTTATCGTTACGAAATTCGTCTCCGACCCGATTCATTTAATTATTCCGTATTTGTTTCTTACCCACTTGATTTTTTTGGCTGATTCATCTCCCTTTTCCCTTTAGGCATATTCATTCCCTCAAATTTACTTCCCGGCTTTTAACGCCACACACTCACACTCACACCTCCCCTTTCATTTTCTTTATGTTTCCACCGCTTCCCATACTACTCTTGTTTTTTTAACGTTAATCTCCTTTTCTTCAGTTTTCTCCTTCTTCATTTCTCATCTTTTTCCTATTTTTTTCATACCTGCTCTCCCTTCGTCTCCACCCCCTCGCACAATCATCATCGATCTTGATCAGAGTTGTGTTTTGATGCTTGCTGCTGCTGCGTTATTGATGCTGTTACTGCCATTGTCGTCTTACTGTACTGCCATTGTTGCTTACTGTGCTGTTACTGTTTTCGTGTACAGTTGCTGCTATCAGCCGAGGTAGATCCCTCCTTGCCCTTCTTCTTCTTCTTGTTTCTTGTTCTTCTTCTTTCGTTCTATTCTTTCTCATGTTTTCAGGTTCATTGTTGTCATTGTTTTGACGCTATTGGGCGTGGTTTATTACTCCGTTCGGTCCGTCGTGTGTCGTTGTATCATTCTTTTGCTTCTGTTGCAGTCGTCTTTGTTGCTGCTCAGTTGGCTGTGAAGGAGTTATGTCCACTGTCCTACGGATTTACCCGCTTAAGTCTATGTATCCGATATGCCTTGCTAGAGGTCGATGTCGGGTTGACATATAAATGAGTTATATGTCTGGTAGTCTTAAGTGGACCCATTGGGTCACACACAATGTGTACGGGATATTATTAATATATCGGTATATTAATATATCGGGTCAGTAGTAATACGACTCAGCTGTGCTGTCGGGTTATGGTAATTAGAGTTATAGTAATAATCTAGTTATGGTAACTAGAGTTATTGTGATAATCTAATTATACCAATTGGAGTTATGGAATAACTTCTAGGTTAAGTAGGTAACCTATCTCTCCTATATAAGGAGGTTCATATGATGAACCAGATCATACCATTGTGAGTATTGATTCATACATTATTAGAGAGAGAGTTTTGTGAGACCGTCTCACAAAACCCTTATACCAGCATATACGTCGCAGTTTCGTACCCGTGTGGATAACAAAGGAGGCATCACGTTTGGGGTGCTTTATTCTGTCCGTGGAGATTATTTATTCTTGTCCGTGGAGATTATTTATTCTTGTCCGTGAAGATTATTTATTCAATCCGTGGAGATTATATATATTTTGGGTTTATTATACTTCTTATTAATATGTTGTTCCGCTGCAAATAAGGTATAATTGTTATCCCTCTTCTTTTGTGTTTTCCGTTAATACACGTAACAGGTCCTTGGGTTTAAGGGTTGTAACCCTACAGTGGTATCAGAGCCTCTGTCACGTAGTATTAATCAGATTGACGTGAATCTATGTCTCATAATTTGTTATGAGGGATTCCACCGCATATTAATTTGATTATATGTTTTCATCGTTCGAGAATTGTTCTTATGTTTCATCTATGGCGTGAGTAAATTGGATTAATAATGATGTATGATGCAATATTTTTTTCTCTCTGCCGCAAATTTGTTTATGCTGATCTCCTGCTATGAATAAGACACATGTTGTTTTGGCTGACTTATGGGTTACATAGGCGTCGTGTGAATGTTTCACTTTTTTTCTTGTAGTTGTTTCAAGTTTGGTTTTATTGGTTTTGAGCTTAATTAATCTATCGTCTTATTATCAAGTTTAGGGTTTATCTTATTTCATGAGTTTAAAGAGTTAAATTCAGAAATTGATTATTAAATTTAAGTTAAGATATAATATTGATTATGATTTAATTTAATTTACCCTAAATTGACCCACTATAATCTCAATTTTCTTTGTTGACGATGAGACTAATTAGATTAGTCAAGATTCGATTGAAATTGGAAACGTAAAAATTACTAGAATTTATCGTTGACGATGAGACCTAATAAGATTAGGACAGGACTCGTTTTAATTATAGTGGAGACGGAACGAAAATAGACCAACCCGGTTGGCAGGAGTGTGACTCGGTGGGCACGGGTGTGTCCCGGTTGGAACGGGATGACCCGGGCGACAAAGGTTTGACCAAGACGATCCAATATTTACTCGAACGACATGGTGTCGGGTCGAGTGACGCTTTTAAGAAAAGTCGTTTTCTTGCGTTTGTATGTTGATTATGAATCAAACATGGATTATACTTTTATTTTTCCGAATCAATTAAAAATTAGTTTTCTAAATCGGCTAAATAATTTTATGCATTTTAATTATCATGTTATCATAAATAAATCGGAAAAGGAGTTTCTCGAGTCTTATTTGATTTTGATGAATTGTTCATCTATATGACAATTATAAGTTGCAGATCGATTGTGAATCGAGTTTTGTATATCCGTTCAATTTTTCCAGGTGGGAAATTGTTCCTCGTAGTTGGAAAAATGAAAGATATTGGTGAAATTGTTCAAACCAAATAACAATTATGAATTGTAATATGATTATGAATCAAAATATGGGATCTTTTAACTTATTTTATACCAAAATCACTAGTAACAATTGAATTATTATGTCATATGATGCATGATATTTTTTTTTTGTTTGACACTTGTGACTTGTGTATTTAGGTTGCCTTGTAAGTTGACCTAGCAGCATGATTAGGACCCATATGCATTTAAACCCTCACACAAATATTAAGTATTGCCTTTCCAGAATTGACCACTACAACAATTTCAAATCATTGGTTGAAGTGACTGCCTAAGCGGTGCTTTACCGATGTGTGTGGACTGAGTAGGTGGGTAACGGTTACCCACAGGTTCAGTCTGGTTTGCTTAACATTGCTATCAAGTCGGACTTGGGCTTTGAGGCAAATAGTTGGTGTCATATAATGACTAATTCCGACGAACCAAGAATTACATATTGATGTAATTGACAATGTTGTTGTCTACCTTTACTTTTGGAGCTTGAGCAGTGAGCCCAAGTTCACTTAAGCGACAAAAGGTTTAGGATCTTGGAATATTATGCGAACTTGAGGGTAGTTTTCATGATTTTATCTTAAAAGTGTTTAAGATTATTAATATTAATTATCGTTTTACTTAGCATATAATTGTAGTTGTAATTTAGTCCCTTTATCACATTTGTTAAAGATGAGTTTGAATTGTTCAACCTTGTCAATTGGTATCTTGAGAATTGTTTTCAAAATTAGAGATATGGATTTTATCCTTGTGAAGGATAATTTCGACAAATTATAACCAGTGTTAATGTACAGTATGGACTGTATAATTAGAGTCATGGAGATGACTACTATAAGTACCAAAATCAATTGTTTCAATAAAGGGAACCGTTCCCATTAAGTGAGAAAATGTTAAAGATGATCCAATTAATCCATGGCATATGATGAATGATTATCTTGATAATCAGAAAATTTTGGATGCCTCTTTCTAAAGAATTAGGAATTGAAATCGTTTCAATTGGTCCAAAGTTTAGGTCACTTTATTATGAATAAACATGTGACTTAATAAAGTTTCTCACCTTTTAGCATGAGATGTTAAAAGATGATTGAACATTGTATCAAGAAGGTAAATAATACTAATGTTCTATGAGTTCATTAAGAAAATTGCTTGGGATAATGATTAATAAATCTAAGATGTTGGTTAAAGTAAGGGAAGAATAATTGTTATCATACCCAAACTTGTTGCCAAATTTAGATTAGGTACGATTTTATTAGTCATTAATGTAATGACAAATATTAGACATTGGTAGATAGTTTCTAGAAGTGTTTAGAAAATCTGCAAATCAATTGAAGTATGACTTCTGGTGTGTATGTTACTAGAGTAATTGTTACTTTCATTCTACTGTTTTGGTATAAGATACCAAATGCAACTATTACATGATGTAATTGTTCAAAGAGGGTGGAATAATGATATATAAGTGAAGTGTTTTATGATGAAATGGACAAACGTTGTTATTTCATATATAAAAGGAAAATCACTTAATTTTACCTTAAAGCTAAATACTGGAATTGAATAATTGTTATTCTTCTACTAGTCATGAGCAAGGACATTGATTCTGTTTCATGTATGGGCATGAAAAGTTTTGATAAAAGTAGAACACTTATTGCTCTATACCTTGCAAGAATATGAGGTACAGTAAGGCTAACATGATTGTTGAGCTCTACATTCCTAGTAGTGAATGCTTTAATTTATAACATAACGACCAAAAGGATTCAAGTCCTACGACTCAAGTTTTACCTATTATGGCATTGTCCTTAATCCATGAGACAAGAAACATAAGAATAAGTTTCATAACGATGAAATTATAAACATTATTGATAAGGATCAATTGAGGTAGATAAATCTTGTTTAGATGGATAAATGACATTAAGTGTTTCCTATTATTTGTAGTGGGAGGGTACTTAGACTTGTTGGATCACACATATACAGATACGTGTGAGTTTAACTAGTTATGTTGCAAAAATGGGTAACGCGTATGGTTTTGTTCATTTGATGAAATTTGAAACTGAATGCTTTGAATTGTTCAAAGTACAAGATCAACTTGATAAGTTGGTACGATTTGTTCAATATGATTGAAACAGGGAGGAATTGAACTAAAAGATTGTGATCATCTTAGAAGTAGTGAAAAGTGTTTCAAACTACATCGAACCATATTTGATATGATTTGGTCTATGATGAGTTATGCAGATTTTATTGACGCTTTAGAAGCTTATGCACTATAAAAGTCTTTGTACAAATGTTGATGAGATTGTCCATGTAAGTCGGAGAATAGACACCATATGAGATATGGATTGAAAATGTTCTTAAAAGTCTTTTCTTAATTATCAAGTCAAGTTTAAAGAAAATTGTTTTCTAGAACATAGACTCAATTATGGCATGTGTTTTATTAAGGGTATTATATTAATTCTACAAACCATCTAAAGAGCAAAACTGTTTTGTTGCATGGAGTGGTATGTTTCTTTTAAAAATATGTGATTTCTAATAGAAACAGTGGGAGTAGAATCGACCTTGAAATTGTTCAAGATTAACAGGATTTATCTCCAACAGTTGTAGAGAATATTGATGAATCCATGAAAAGTCATGATCATCTTAGCTGTAAAATATTACCCTACATAGGTTTGACTTATAATGAAACAATAATGGGCCAAGACTCCAAAAGTCACATAAAATCTAATAGATTCTATATACCATAAGTACCAGGTATAGACTTTGGTTAAATGGGTCTTATAGTGAAGAATAGTCTTCAATATAAAGACGATGTAGATTGATATAGGAGTATCTATGAAGCATATAGTTGGTAGTTAAGGATTGATCTCATAGTAATGACTATGAAATACCCTTTTTACAACATTATGCTTAAGTCTATTAAGATTGTTTTAGCATTTTGAATGTCATCACTCATTATGATGAGTTTTGGACATATATATGTGAAACACATTTATTGATAGGGATGCAATATGATTTGTGCGACACTTCGTATGAATTTCATATTATTAAAATTGTTAGACAAATGTGAATGATCCAATTTGATTGGAGCAAGTATTATGGAGTAGTATCATTGTTCTTAATGTGGTAATTCAAAGATGTTTGTTTTCCTTTGAGACGAAGAAAGACAATGTGTACAAGAGGCTAGTGGGAGTGCATTTATCGTTATGATTTGGTATGTAAGTGACGTACTTCTCTAACTAAACGACATTTGATTGCTATAGTCTATGAGACTTTGCAAGAAATGTGTTTATTATGTGCTCGTGTGACGGGTAGATACTAATCTGGTGAATGTCACTAAATTGCTATCTAAGAATTGTTCCTTTGCGCTTAAGAAGCAAAAGAGGAATTATTTAAGACATGCGCATGATGTGATAAGCGAATTATTGTAAACAAGTTACAACGATTCATATTTCCAAATAAACAAAGATGACGTGAGATTGTAATCTCAGTAAATTTTGTTTTGGATAAGAAGTTGTGTGTTGGAACGGTTCCAAAGGACAACTTTATGACTGATATTATAACTAAAGTTAGTGTTCTATTGCTTTTGAAGCAAATAGACGTTTGATTACGAATTAAGCACACACTCAACTACTTTAAAGTTTATGAAGCAATTGTTGCTTATGAAACTAACAGTTTGCCTTAATCGAGAGAAGGTAGATTGATCATATGCTTGTAAATAGCCGATACAAATGTTGTATGTCCCAAAACCACCTCTACATAAAGATCATATTATTATGATTGGTATAAGACTCATGGGCGAGTGGTCTTAGTACTTTTAGATGTGTTTGGTTTAGTGGGAGTTATTTCGATAATTGATATATGTATGACATATTGTCATTTGGTTAATGTAACCGAGTTTTGTCCCTAAATAATTTATATTAATGAAATAGATCACTAAGTACGTGACTTAGTCTTGGAACTCTATTTGGATGATGTAATTATTTTGTCTCTAGTTAGGGTATTGTGTTGGGACATTTGAATACCCTTAAATGACTGGTGTGTGAGTTGGTTAATGACTAAGTTCCTTGAGTCATAGGTATTGAGATACTAAACCAAGCACACGGGTGTATGTTAAGAATATGCATTAGACAGACCCGCCGAAAAAGGATTTTACTAAGATTTCGCTTAGTGTCAGTAAAGTTCTTTGCAAGTTATAAACTTGTACGGTCTTTAGACCTGGGTCTTTGACTATTCTGTACATGTGATGTGTATGCTTTGATACTATTCCACGTCAGCTGTGAAAGGGGGCTATGGATGGTTATTGGGCGTGCATGGATCATGTGATAGGATGTGGTTAGACAAGAGGGGATTTACTCTTCCTTTATTGAAGGGAATTTATTGTTTCTTGGCCACTCGAAGGGTGTGACTTGTGCAAATGCGTGGCCGCGCTCAGATAGGATGATTGTCATCTATCTGTTCTTTCAACAAGTCAACTCAAAGATTCGAGTAAAAGATTGAGATATGTGAGGATGACACTTTTTCTTACCTCATTCTCAATTGGAGACAATAGTAGCAAAAAGACTTAACGCCGTTCTTGAGAGGACATGTACAAGTGGGAGACTGAAGAAGTTATGTCCACTGTCCTACGGATTTACCCGCTTAAGTCTATGTATCCGATATGCCTTGCTAGAGGTCGATGTCGGGTTGACATATAAATGAGTTATATGTCTGGTAGTCTTAAGTGGGCCCATTGGGTCACACGTAATGTGTACGGGATATTATTAATATATCGGTATATTAATATATCGGGTCAGTAGTAATACGACTCAGCTGTGCTGTCGGGTTATGGTAATTAGAGTTATAGTAATAATCTAGTTATGGTAACTAGAGTTATTGTGATAATCTAATTATACCAATTGGAGTTATGGAATAACTTCTATGTTAAGTAGGTAACCTATCTCTCCTATATAAGGAGGTTCATATGATGAACCAGATCATACCATTGTGAGTATTGATTCATACATTATTAGAGAGAGAATTTTGTGAGACCGTCTCACAAAACCCTTATACTAGCATATACGTCGCAGTTCCGTACCCGTGTGGATACCAAAGGAGGCATCACGTTTGGGTGCTTTATTCTGTCCGTGGAGATTATTTATTCTTGTCCGTGGAGATTTTTTATTCTTGTCCGTGAAGATTATTTATTCTATCCGTGGAGATTATATATATTTTGGGTTTATTATACTTCTTATTAATATGTTGTTCCGCTGCAAATAAGGTAAAATTGTTATCCCTCTTCTTTTGTCTTTTCCGTTAATACTCGTAACAGGTCCTTGGGTTTAAGGGTTGTAACCCTACATGTTGTCCCTTGTTCTCGATTTCCTTACTGTCTCGTTGATGCTTCTGCTGTATTTCATTCTGCCACTGCTGTTGTATTTCTTACAGCTGCTACTTGTCACCCATTCGCCCGGTTTCAGTCTTGATTTAGTCCAATTCCTTTCTTCTTCTTCCTCTTCAAATTATTTTCGTTTGGGTTGTC
Organism: Agrostemma githago; assembly: GCA_958450325.1. NCBI lineage: Eukaryota > Viridiplantae > Streptophyta > Magnoliopsida > Caryophyllales > Caryophyllaceae > Agrostemma > Agrostemma githago. Next base: position 25,098,099 of record OY288243.1, on the reverse strand, counting down.
TGTTGTTGTTGTCTAATTTTCTTCATTCTTTTCCTTCTTTTTCTGTTTCAGTTTCTACACGTTGTGTTGTTGTTGCCGTTGTGCTATTGTTGTTGTTGTCGTCTTGTCTTCCTGATGTTCGTGGCTTATGACCTCGCTAATGCTCTTCTTTTCTTCTTCTTATTGTTCTTCTTACTGTTGCGTTTACTACTACGTTACTTCATTTTGATCCCAGTTTTCCCTACGTGAAGAACAAACTCCGATGCTTTTCCTCTCATCCATTTTTTGTCGTTAGTTTTGCAGCTGGTCGACCAACTATTCTCGGTGTCTTGCTCCGACCTCGCCTATCCAATAGTTCATCTCCAAGTTCTCGGGCATTTCGTCGAAGCTCCAACAAGGACGAGTGCGTTTTTTATTCGGTTATCGACTTAAGAAAACTTTAGGACGTTACTCGATTTTATATTGTATGTTTGAGTAGTAGTATGTAGTAAATATTTTAACTTTGTTTTTCTAATTTTGGCTATTTATTATTTGCTATTTTTTTTTTTAAAATCGTATACCTTATAAATAAATTACAACTGTTTTATATTGTTTTATAAATCTTTAGTAATTTTATTATTTAGGATCGTTATAATACTTTGTTGGTTATCGTGACACTAGTAACTAAATAATATCGATTTCGATTTTCGTCGTATTTCGTTAATTTATAATTTTTAACTCAAATAGTACTTTAAATATAATAATCGCGATTTATGTACTCATTTAATAAATTAATTTTCGTTTTACGATTTAAACTAATAAACTAGAAGATAGTCGTTTTTGTTTGTGTAATCCCCTAGAAATTCTAACGCAATACAGTGGCGGAAACACTGTAGAGTTGGGATTAAAACACACTGACAAACTATATCTTATTAAAAGAAATGTTAGTCAATACAAAGGCCTCTTTTTACAAAAGGGCTAAAAAGGAAATTCTCCAAATGGGTTATACAAATCCATAAATTACAAGAATAAAGAAAGAGTTGGATCCACGCTACTCGCTAGCTCACACCCAAATCCCAGAAGCAATTACCTGTCGTGTTATAAACATAACAGCCACGTCAGTGGGGAGTAACTCGGACGTTCTCCCAGCCATATTATACCATATGGAAAATAATAGTATTATTATATCAAAATACTTAAAATAAAAAAAAAACATTAAAAACGATATAATAAAATAAGTTCTCGGAGGAAAATTAAAACATTTGCAAACCTGCAAGTCAAAAATTCAATCGATAATAATAATATTCAAAAATGGCGTTATGGAAATCAATCAGTGCAACGGAATAGACTTTCACTAGGATAATACTCAAACTAGCTTCGAGAACTTAGTCAAAACAAATTAGACTTCGGTCTCCAACTAGGCAACTCAACCATAACAGGACTGCGTGCAGCGAGGTCCTGGCTTAAGTAATGTACACCCCTCCTGGACACCAACCGTAATCCAGTTCAACCCGACGGCGACTTACACGATGCGATATCTAAGTTTAAGGTCAAAATATACACACTCCTGAACACAAACCATGCTCAGTTCAACGACCAAAGTGTCTCAACATAGACACACCAGCTTTATAGTTGATGGCAAAACGTACATCTCAGAATATATTACTCTAACCCCACACTTCTCTTTATTCCATAACTCCAAAACAAGCTTTATCGATATTCAATAGATATAAACAATATAATTAATATGGAGATAAAAGAACAAACATCTTATATTAAAAAGGGAAACTTTATATAAATAGAAACTTACTAATTTTAGAAACTTACTTAAAATAGAAAGTCTTATAGAAAATACATAAGTTATTAAAATTAGTGAAATGTATAAAAATAGCATTTCTAACGGAATTAACATTTTATTATTCTCGGTGTTATCGTAACTTTACTATTTTCTAAATTCGTTACTCAAAATATAATTAAAATATAATAAGTCAATATATAATATTCTAATAAATAATTAGGAAATGGAGTTAAAACAATAAATTTTAGAAAAGAGAGATTTTAAGAAAAACGATATCACAATTAATTGAATCAATGAGTTTTATAAATGAAATGAATTTTTGAAAGGTTTCAAATTATTTTTAGCAAACAACTTTTATTAATAAATAATACGAATTTTAATAAAAATAGTCAATTGTAAACAAATAAGAAATTATTAGTGAAAATAGTCTCGAATAAAAATATATTTAAAACGAAATCGACTATTTTCTCATTTATTAGTATAAATCGTAAAACGAAAATTAATTTATTAAACAAGTGTACAAATTTCGATTAAGATATTAAAATATGATTTTTAAGTGAAAATTATAAATTAACGAAATATGAAATCGACATTATTTAGTTACTAGTGTTACGATAACCAACAAAATACTACAACGATCGTAAATAATAAAATTACTAACGATTTATAAAACGATATTGAAAACTCGTAAAATATTTATAAGGCACAAGATTTATAAAAGAAAATAATATTTTTAGCAAATAATAAATGGCTAAAATTAGAAAACCAAAGTTAAAGTATTTACTACATACTACTACTCAAACATACGATATAAAATGGAGTAACGTCCTAAAGTTACCTTCGGTCGGTATCCGAAACGATCACGTACTCAACCTTGATTAGTCCAAGCTCACAAACTCCAACAGTCCAAAAATCGACTCGGAAACTTGTTCTTCACTAAACTCCGATGCACCAACGATAACGAGAATGCACAAAGACAAAAGCAGGAGAGTCGGAATTAAACAAGATTGGAAAAAAAGACGGACGAAACAGCAGCAGGCCATTAACGCAGAAGGCCGTAGCAGAAATGACGAGTAACAGGAACAAACGTGACAGCATCAACGTTTCTAAACAGCGGCAACAAATCGATATAGCAGCAACAGTAGCATCAGATCAACGAAGGAAAGCAAAACGACAACAGCAAAGCAGTAAACGCAGCAGCAACAGAACGGAGAACGAGAAGAAGAAGAAGAAGAAGAAGAAGAAGAAAGCGGACGACCAAAGCAAAAACAACCACGAAACCGAAACCCGAACCCGAAACTAGATAAAACGAGATGGCAAAATAACAACATGACAGCAGCAGAGTTAATGGCACACCAGAAATCAACAATCGAATCGAAAAAACGCAGCATAAGAAGAACAAGAAAAAGAAGAGAAGAGCAGAGGAACGATAAAACGAAACGACAGAAGATCAGCGGCATCAACAACACGCAACTAACAGACGAGAGTATAAATCAGTAGTACACAGAAAAGAAGAAGAAGGAGAAAAGGGAAAGATCGGGCAGCAATAAACAACCACAGACAGGACAGCCGTAGCGCAGCAGCAAGACAAAATGAAAAGAACAAAATTGAATTTGAACGAAAAGAAGACAGTAGCAGCACGACAAAAATGATAGAAATCAGGAACGTAAAACAGGGCCGAAATCGAGGAAGAAGAAGGAAAAGAAAGAAGACAAAAGGAGCAGCATAAACTAACAGCAACAACGACAAGAGCAGCAGCAACGACACTTAAAAAAAACATCGATGCAGAGGAGAAAAAGAAAGAAGAAGAAAACAGAGGAGAGGGCAACCTCACACTGAAACAGGTATAGAACGGAGGGAAGAACGGGTTGACGAAGACGGCCAGCAGCAGCCGCAGAGCAACAACAGCGAAACAGAGGAGAAGGAAAAGAAAGGCGTGAAGGGGAATCGCTGAAGATGAAGATGGGTGAGCGGAGGAAAAACCGAAGAGGAAGTAAAGGGAAGATGAATCATGTTAAGAAGTGGGAATAAAAGAAAGGGGGATGAACGTACAAGTAGAGGAATGAAAGAGGGGGGGGGGGTGAAGCGGTGGTCAAAACAGTAGGCAAGGGAATTAACGCACAATAGATGAGATTAAATGAATTTCCGAAACAATAAGTTGACGGGCCCATGAAAAGAACTAAACGGGATATAAATATTTGGACCCAAAATTATAAAATGAGTAGAATAAAATTAATTTGTCTGACGAAAAATAAAAAGGGTTAATTAATACGGGTTAATTAAAATTATTAAATGATCAGATCGAAAAATAATAAAATGAGTAGAATAAACGTCTCTCGAGATATAAATAATTATTCGAGACGAAAATGAAGTTTATTGAAATAAATAAGTAGACGGTGAAATAGTATTTCCCGATAAATAATAATTTTTCGATAAAGTGAATTAAACTGATTTCTCGAGAAAAAAAGTAATAAATGTTTTGACGAAACTTAATATAAATGGACTTCGAGTCGAAAATAGAAATTCGAACTTAAATATAAATAATTAAAATTTAGAATTAAAATTGTCGAGATAGACATTCGATAAGAATTAAATTAATTGTATAAAGTGAATCGTAACATAAAAAAAAATATGTTTTAAATATAAAAGACTTTCCGAGACAAATAGAATTTTAGAAGTTCAAACGATTAAACGATAAATTCGTTTTATTAGAATTTTAAGAATAATGGGTTAAATCGTAAATAAAATTAAAAAAAACGAATATAACTTTAATTTATAAAATCAGGGGTGTTACAGTTTGAAATATATTTTTAATCGAGACTATTTTCACTAATAATTTCTTATTTGTTTCCGATTGACTATTTTAGTAAAATATGTATTATTTATTAATAAAAGCTATTTTTGGTGAAATATAAGTGATTCATTCATCAAAAAAAATATACAAGGAGTTTCAGATGCAGTACATCCGCTATATATGAGACAGGAGTATTATGACATATAATAAATCTAACAATAGCCAACACATCGAAGATATATTATATCCTCGCTAGTAAGGTCGACGCTTGAATTGATTTTTATACGTCTCCTAGTTTCAGCAACAAGTTGTATTTGTTAAAAACTTGTTAAAAAAAAGAAGTTATTTGTTAAAAGAAATTTGAAACCTTTGTAAATCTCATTTCATTTATAAAACTCGTTGACTCAATTAATTTTGATATCATTTTCTTAAAACATCATTTTCTAAAATTTATCGTTTTAACTTGATTTTTCCTAATTACTTATAAATTACTATACTTTGACTTATTCTATTTGATTTATAGTTTTTAGTAACGAATTTATAAATATATTAATGTTACGATAACGACGAAAATAATAAAATGTTAATTTCGTTAGAAATGCTATTTTTATACATTTTACTTATTTTAATAACTTACGTAATTTCTATAAGACTATATCTATTTAAGTAATTTTCTATTTATAGAAAGTTTCCCTTTTACGTAAAATGTTTAATCCCTTTGTCTTCATATTATTTACAATGATTATATTTATTGTTTGAATATCGATAATGGCTTGTTTTGGAGTTATGGAATAATAACAAGTGTGAGGTTAGAGTAATATAATCTGGGTTTACGGTTTTGCCATCAACTATAAGGCTAGTGTATCAGGAATTGGTACATTAGTTGTTGATCCGAGTGACAGGTATCCCGGGAGTTGTGTACATTTTAACCTTAAGTTTAGGCCTCGCAGTAAGTCGCAGTCAGAAGTTGAACTGGGTGACAGGTAATCCCAGGAGGGTGTGTATTGTCTTAAACTAGGGTCACACATTTATAAGTCGTCGTCCTATTATGGTTGAGTGCCCTAGTTAGAGACAGAAGTTTGATTTGTTTGAACTAGGTTCTTGAAGCTAGCTATTAGCATTCTCCAATTGAAAATCTAGCCTTGTGCGCACTGATCGAATATCCATAACGCCATTTTTTAATATTAATAATATCGATTGATTTTGACTTGCAGGTTCACAAGTGCCATAAGTTTCGCTGAAAACTTAATTTTTATTATATCGTTTAAATGTTTTCTCATTTTAAATATTTTGATATAATAATACGATTATTTTCCATATGATATAATATGGCTGGGAGAACGTTTGAGTTACTCCCAATGATGTGACTGTTATGTTACATAACATGACAGGTATTTGCTGCTGGATTTTGGGGTGTGAGCTAGCGAGTAACGTGGATCCTATTCTATCTTTTCTGTTATTTCTAGATTTGTATATACTCTTTAAAGGAATTTTCTTTTTAGCCCTTTTGTAAAAAAGTGGCATTTGTATTGACTTACCATTTCTTTGACTAAGGTATAGTTTGTCAGTGTGTTTTAATCCCAACTCTACTGTGTTTCCGCCACTGCATTGCGTTAGAATTTCTAGGGGATTACAAAGGATATTATTGCGGGAACGGCTTTGGGCCCCTTTGTCGGACACTGGGTCCGGTTGGTAGGTTGTAAGACCAAGTGCAACCTTATGGTAATTAGGGCGATGATAAATCGATTTCATGATACGACCTCCACGTTCCATATGTTGTTCGGCGAGGTCGGGATGACTTTAGAGGACTTCGGGGTTATCACGGGTTTGCCCTGGGGTCCTGAGATGATTAGGTGTGCTCCAGAGGGCCCTAGGCTGGATAGTGACAAGCTAAGGTCAAGGGTTGGATCGGGGACTGTTTAAAGCCTGCGGCTTATAGTGCGCCCCATGCTTTGGTGAGCTCGTACATTACCGACCACTTTGATAGGGTGGTGGTGTTAGAGGGTCGAGTGCTCAACACGCCGGTGCAGGATGCCCGTCTGTGGTTGTGGTACTTCCTAGGATCGACCCACTTCTCGGATAAGGGCGAGAGGTTTAGCACTAGGATTTTGCCTTTCCTAGCTGACTTGGATCAGCTGGGACGTTTTGACTGGGTGACCGCAACTTTCGTGGATATGACCCGCTACCTACAGGTCATGGTGAGGCTGCAGAGGGTGGACTCTGGCTCGGCTTTACCAATCGTGGGTCCAGGTCTCGTACTGGAGGTTAGTTATTGTTTCTGCACTTAACTTTTGAAGTTTTGTTCGGTTTGGTTTTGTTTTGCCGACGATGTTTTCGGGTTTTGCTGGCTTGGATCTACTCTTATTTCCCACGTTTGGCACCTAAGACGGTGCCCGCTCGTCCGGTTAGGTTTCCGATGGGGATTGAGTGGAGATTGGCTCAGGCTAAAAGCACGACGAGTCACTACTCGCTGGAGAATGTGTTGGTGAACCAGCTACGCCTCGAGGATGTAAGTTTCCTTCTTACGGTTGGTGTTTCTTAGAAGCCCCCAAGGTTAGGATTATTGAAATGTCGGTTTCTTTATGCATTTCGTGGCCCGTCCTTGGGCAGACTATGAGGGTTTGCCCGAGTATGTGAGGGCAGGGTTGATGCCTAGGAGCTATAGGAGGATGCTCCTTCCTGCGTTCTTTTGCCCGGTGTCGTATTTGGGCGAGTGGTTGGTGCGTTAGTGTTTATATGACGAATTTAGGGTGTCGGTTGATCCTCCCCAGACCATGTTTAGACTGCCAACCACCGAAGAGGGTCGCGAGGGTAGAGACGGAGAAGGAGGCGATGCACTATTGGTGCCTGGTGCCTCCTATGTGTCTCACATCTGCCAGCGGATAGCTTGCCACCGCCTCGTGGTGAGTACTCGGTTCTTTGTTTTATTGTTTGGTTTGTTCCAGGGTTTAGTGTCTGTTTGCATTTTGAACGGTTCGTTGTTCCATCAGCTGGCCGATCTGGCTGATTTTGTTCAGCCCCCAGATTTTCCCTTACACTGCACATGATCGATGCGGCTGGGGTGACCTTTACAGAGCCTCTTCCCCCGTGTTTCACTGAGGAGATGGAGGCTGGGATGGAGTGGTGCGACCGGGTGTACTGGGTAAGTTTTGAGTTTTGCCTTGAACTCGGCTTTGAGGATTATATTTTGTTTGACTAATTGGTTTGGTTTTGCCTTTCAGGTATCGTCGACATCCCATTAGCGGTTGTGGCAAGCCGCCAATTGCTTCCGGGCCCACACGTCAAGGATGGTTGTCGTCTCTTCCCGTGACACCTCGAGACCTCGATCTGTAAGTTGTGTTTTTCTAGGGCTGGTTTTCTAGGCTGGTTGCGTCTTTTTGGTAAATGGTTGATGTATTTGCAGGATGCTCCGAATATGGTGAGGCAGCTGGAGACTCGGGTTGCAACACCCCATATTGATTGAAGATGTCTTATTTATGAGCTTTACTTAGAGGGATTTGAAGTACTACTCATATCAACAAATTACACTTTCTTTTCTGGTTTGCCCATGATAAGAACTTTACATTTAAGCGTGCTTGAGTGGGAGCAATCTTAGGATGGGTGACCTCCTGGGAAGGTTTCCAGGATGCGGATGAGTGAGGACAAAAAGCGTTGGAGAGGACTTGTGTTGGTCTGTGAGACCAGTACAGAGCCTGCGAGCTACCACGACTAACATTTCTGGTCCTAGGATTGGGCCGGGGTGTTACACGGGTGATCGAGCTCGAGACGACTGAAGCCAAGTTGCTGCAACTTCTGCAATCTTGGGATAACGAGATTGCTAAGCTTAAGGAGCAGTCGGCTCAGAATCAGGGTGAGACCTCGGTGCTGGGTGAAGCTAGGTTCGGGGCTGAGGTGGAGAGAGAGGCTGGGGATGAGGCTGAGGGTCAGGTTACAGGCGCTACCGAGGACGTTGGAGGAGTTTCCGAGACAGCTACCATAGATATGCTAATGGGTATGGACAGTACTGAGTCTCCTACCTTTGATCTGGATGATCTAGATATTGATGATGACATCGGTGAGTTTGTGCTAGCTGTAGGTGCAGCCTTAAAAGGTCATTCCTAGTTTGTAAACTTGATTTATGCTCGGATTTTGTATAATTTGTATATTTTCGACTTTTAGTATTTTGGCCGATCTGTTAGTCTTCTTTACGATTTCGTCGTAGTTTAGGATGTTTTAGATGCGTTAGGATTGGATAGGAGTGCAAAAATGTGGAATATGGTCTCTTTGGTTAATTTAAAAGACTCGTTATTACCCAAAACCGGTGTCTTTGCTCTATACTTAAAAGACTGGATGTTGGTTATAACTGGTCTCTTTGAGCTTGCTAGGAGACCAATTTTAAAACTGGTCTCTTTAAGTAAGGCTAAGAGACCAGTTTTCAAAAGTAACTGGTGTAGACACTCAGATTTGGACCTGGTAGTTGCAGAAGTGCCTAGCAAACACCTAATGACAATAGGACTGCAACGCGACACGGGTTCGCGATGTTATAGGTAGTTTTCCTATAGAACGGGTCAAATAGTTACTCGGAAAAATTTAAAAATAACATGATAGCAGCTTTAGTCATGTCGTTACGGTCGCATAGACACTAATTAGAGTTAATTCCGATACCGGGACCCCGAGTCGGCCCCGAAACTCGAACCGAGTCAACACCCTGTCAAGCGAGCCTCGGGATGAACACCCGAGGCCCACTAAACCCACGGCGCTAGGTCAAGCCGTGGGAAGTCTTAAAACCCAAGAAACATATCATACACCTGTCTCACGGTTTTGGAAAGTATCAAAACCGTATCCTCAAAATCCCAACCGCCCCACCCAACGCGCCTGAGTCTTGGTGCGCCCCAGCTCAGGCGTCCATGTAACACCCCTGATTTTATAAAATAAAATAAATTAAAATTATATTCGTGTTTTTATTTTATTTACGATTTAACTCGTAATTCTTAAGATTATTATAAAACGAATTTATCGTTTAATCGTTTCAAACTCCTAAAATTCTATCTGTCTCGGAGACTCTTCTTATATTTAAAACATTTTTATTTCTATTTCGATTTATTTTATACATTTAATTTAATTCTTATCGAGATTCTATTTTGGTGATATAAATTCTAAATTCTTTTTATTTATTTTTAAACTCGAATTTCTATTTTCGGCTTGAAGTTCACTTATTTTAAGTTTCGTCAAAATATTTATTCTCTTTCCTCGAGAAATCAATTTAATTTACTTTGTCGAAGATTTATTATTTATCGAGAAACTCTATTTCATCGTATAATTATTTATTTCTATAAACTTCGTTTTCGTATCGAATAATTTATTTATTTATTTTATTTGACGGCCCGATTATTTATTAATTTTACTAACTCGTTTTAATTCGATTCGTGGGTCAGTCAATTTATCGATATGGAATTAGCCTCCTACCTATTCATTCGATTAATCTGTTTCTCTTTCACCCTTCTTAATTTGTGGGACCACTTGTTATTACGTTCATCCCACCATTTAGTGATTAATCCCCCCTTCTCTTTATTTCACCGCTTCACTCATATTCCTCTCCTCTTCATAACGTGCTTCTCCCTGTCCACCGTTTCATTTTTCCTAAGCATTCATCCCCTTTTTAGTCTCCTCCCCTGGTCTTTGGATGCTCGCCGCTGCCCTACTGCTGCATTTTTTATGCCACTCGCCCTCTATCTCTTCTTCTTTCACGCACCTTTCTCCTTCAGTCGTTCTTCGATCACCTTCATCCTCGGTCTGCAACTCGCCGCTGCTGCTGCTGTTCCGTGCATCCGCTGCTGTTGTTTTTGTCCTTCTCGTTGCTGCCTTTGAAGCGCTGTGACTCTGTTCTGCCGTCTCGCTGCTGCTGCCGCTGCAGGTTGTTCGTGCGCAAGCATTCTTCGACCCGGAATCGTCGAAAGGTATTTCGTACTTCGCTTTCTTATTCTATTCTAATTGTCGTTGCAGCCGCTACTTGGTCTATCTATTTCTGCTATGTTCCTTGTTCTTCTTCTCCGTTTTTCTTTTCTTCTTTCTCTTCTAATTCTGTTCGTTTTGTTGTTGTTCGGTTGTCGATTCTATCCCATCTGTTTCCGTCTTACTGCAAATTTTTGTCGTGCTTCTGCTGTTATGATATCTGTACTGCCGCTATTACATTATCAATTGCGATTTTCTATCGTCTTCTTCTCCTCTATTTTCGTGTCATACTGCTGATGCTCCGTTCTTTTTCCGTGTCTGATTGGTGTTGTGCGTTGTGCTGCGTACTGCTGTATTTTGTGTTGCTGTTACTGTCATTTTTGTGGTCGTGTTCGCTGCTGTCCGAATCTGCTCACTCCTGCTGCTGTCTTTGTCATTTCATTGCCGTTTTGATGCTATTTGTTCACGTTCCTCGGTTTTTGATCGTCTTGTTCTCTTTGTTATTGTTGCTGCTGCGCGTTATTTGTTCTATTGTATCTGCTGTACTGCTGCCTATTCGTGCGTAAGGCTTGACATTTCGTAACGTTACGCTGCCTAGTCGACTCGATTAAGTTCAACCTTCGGGTTTCCTTTTGACACATAACTTCCCTTCTCGTCTTGTGTCGAATACTTTTGTTCCATGGTTGTTCCCTTATCTTGAAGCTTGGGTATCGTTCTATCCCAATCCGTATACATTTGTTTTAGCTTTCCTCGTTAATTGGCTTTTCAGTTATACCCGAATCCGACCTTTGTCCTTTTCTTTTATTTTTGTCAACTCGATTACTTGGTGGAGCACGCTAAGAAGGCTACCATTTCTACAATGCAACTTGGAGCTTAAAGGTGACATTTCTTCTAATTTGAAGCTTGGATTGGTCGAGAAGGACGAGTCCGAGTTCGTTTCGGATATCGATTTAAGGTAACTTTTGGACGTTACTCGATTTTATATCGTATGTTTGAGTAGTAGTATGTAGTAAATATTTTTAACTCCGATTTTTTAATTTTAGCTATTTATTATTTGCTAAAAATATTTTTTTTAATCGTATGTCTTATAAATATTTTTATAAGTTTTCGATATCGTTTTATAAATCGTTAATAAGTTAATTATTTACGATCGTTGTAATATTTTGTTGGTTATCGTGACATTAGTAACTAAATAATAACTATTTCATTTTTTTTTCTTCATATTTCGTTAATTTTATGATTTTAATTCAGAATCAAATTTTTATATTATAATCGAGATTTGTATACTTGTTCAATAAATTAACTTTCTTTTACGATTTATACTAATAAATGGAGAATAGTCGATTTAGTTTTAAATACATTTTAGTCGAGATTATTTTCACTAATAATTTCCTATTTGTTTCCGATTGACTATTTTTATTAAAATTTGTATTATTTATAAATCAAAGCTATTTCTTAAAAATAATTTGAAACCTTTATAAAATACATTTCATTTATAAAACTCGTTGACTCGATAAATTTTGATATCGTTTTTCTTAAAACATATCTTTTCCAAAAATTACAGTTTTAACTCAATTTTCTAATTATTTATAAAATATTATATATTAACTTATTATATTTTATTTTGACTAACGAATTTAGAAATATAATAAAGTTACGATAACGACGATAATAATAAAATGTCAATTTCGTTAGAAATGTTATTTTTATACATTTCACTCATTTTAGTCACTTACGTATTTTCTATAAGAATCTTTCTATTTTAAGTAAGTTTCTAAAATTAGTAAATTTCTATTTATAGAACGTTTTCCCTTTTCACATTAAATGTTTATTCCATTTATCTTCATATTATTATAATGATTATTTATTCTCAATGTCGATAATGGCTTGTTTTGGAGTTATGGAATAAAGACAAGTGTGGGGTTAGAGTAATATAATCTGGGGTTTACGGTTTTGCCATCAACTTTAAGGCTAGTGTATCAGGAATCGGTACATTGGTTGTTGAACCGGGTGACAGGTATCCCGGGAGTGGTGTACATTTTGACCTTAAGCTTAGGCCTCGCAGTAAGTCGCCGTCATAAGTTGAACTGGATGATAGGTAATCCCAGGAGGGGTGTGCATTATCTGAAACTAGGGCCACGCATTTATAAGTCGCCGCTCTATTATGGTTGAGTAGCCTAGTTAGAAACCGAAGTTTGATTTGTTTGAACTAAGTTCTCGAAGCTAGTTTTTAGTATTCTCCTGGTGAAAGTCTGACCTTTTACACTGAATATATCCATAACGCCATTTTGAATATTTTTATTATTATCGATACGTTTTGATTTGCAGGTTGGCAAATATTTTAAGTTTTTTTCTGAAAACTTGTTCTGATTTCATTATTCCAATATTTTAAATTTTCTCTGAAAGCTTATTTTCATTATATCATTTAATGTTTTCCATTTTTAATTATTTTGATATAATAATACTATTATTTTTCCATATTATATAATATGGCTGGGAGTACGTCCGAGTTACTACCCACTGACGTGGCTGTTATGTTTATAACATGACAGGTATTTGCTGCTGGGTTTTAGGTGTGAGCTAGCGAGTAGCGTGGATCCTACTCTTTCTTAATTCTTGCAATTTATGGATTTGTATAAACCCGTTTGAAGATTTTTACTTTTAGCCCTTCTGTAAAAAGAGGCCTTTGTATTGACTTACCATTTCTTTTAATAAGTTATAGTTTGTCAGTGTGTTTTAATCCCAACTCTACAGTGTTTCCGCCACTGTATTGCGTTAGAATTTCTAGGGGATTACTGTCCATATAGGCGACGAGGGCCGAAAACACCGATAAATACCCCCTTCCGCCTCATTCATTCGACACACAATTCATTCTTCTCTTCCCCCTCTAAACTCTAGCTAAGGGCTCGCACTCCGACACCCGAGGCAAACGATCCACTCGCTCGAAGTTCCGATAAAAAAGCGATATCGACGCTACTCCTCACCTTCGAGCACTCCACTCGATACCGAGGTGCATGTGATCGATTAGCTCAAAACTAGTAACGAAGTTCTGCCGGATTAGCCGCAGAACTAGTCCTTAGCAACGAAGCTCTGCCGGAGTAGCCGCGGGAAGGTCAAAGGGTAACGGAGTTCTGCCGGAGTCACTGGTCAAGCTAGGAGGTTCTGCCTATTGATTGATTCGTCACTAGGTTGCCATCTAAACAAAACTCTCCATATTTGTACTTTCTATTATTATGCACTACGACAACACTAGATGTTGGCGCTAGGCCCACAACCATCTACTAAAATACGTAACGTCCGAACTTCAACCACAAATACTAAAACACACTAAAATAGACCCGAATAATTCCGTGATCCGTTCTCAAAACTATCTATGCATCGAGTCCCGTCTAGTGTATACTCCGAGGGTGCAATTCCTCATAATGTGATTTCCTTACATTCGCATTTACAGTTTTTCGTATGATTTATTGTTTTTATGACCATATAATCGCATGCTAAATCACCTAACACGGAATTCAAAATGTAAAATAACTTAAAACTGAACAAAGTGATGGTCAGGTTCCGTATTAGTCCGGGTGCTGACCTTATTAGGTTCGACGCATCTCTATTAATGCCGAACCGACGCATCTTAAGCAGAATACCAGGTAAGGTATATCACAAGAACGACTAATATCCCTATTATCAAGTTAAATCTGATTTTCTAATACGTATAATACATAGTATTCTCTACTCTCCAACGTGCATCTTTTCATGACCTGCTTGTCATGTGAAACCGCATGCAAAGAATGTAAACACTACTATTTTGACGATAAAGCTTATGTCCTTAAAACAACCGACATAGTAAAAGACATAGGGTTAAAACAACGTATGTTACAGTACTTCCACCACAACAAAAGAACTAGGATATCAGCCCACCGATTGATTAGTAGAGGCCGCTATAGTGCGGGCGGGGGTGTTGACATCTATCGGATGTTGGCTTCCTAATATGTACCCTCACCCCTTACTCACAATCGACGGTTTCCGGATGTCCGAAACCATTGGCAATGAGAGTCATTCCAGGCATGGAGTGCTTAAGGGTACAAGTCTTTATCTTTAGGTCTCGTGCCACTCAACTTTGAGCTGGTAAGGGATCAAAGTTGACTTGAACGGTTTCGGAGTCCCCATAATTGACTCGGTGGCGACTCCACAAATCGGTAACGAATTCAGTTCACTAAAAAGGTCACCTTACCAAATGAATCAGCCTTTAAGCATTTACAACCACGTCTCGATCGATTCCTAAACGAAAACACAGGTGCCCGCATCCGTCTAGTACAAGTCTGGATCGTCATCCAAATCGAGGTCCGACACTTCGCCCCGTATGCGAGATCGGACCGGCCCCCGGCAGGGAGGGGGCCGCGTGGGTGGCTGCCGCCACACGATGAAAACTGGGTCAGTTTCGCGCGGGGCGCCGGGCGGTGCGGACGGACGTCCACAGTTTGGCGACTCCGCTGGGGATTTGGAAACAAGTTTCCAGCGGTGGTGTAACTTGAACGAGGTTGGTGAAGCTCATTTCTTAGTTCCTAGTTGTGGTCACTACAGGTTTTGGCCCTAAAAAGCCCACCCTAACCGATATCAGGACCAATCGGCCTCTTCGCGATAAGATCTCTAGGGACACGCGGAGAGATCCTCGGTTGACGCTCCGGCTGTAACAACCCGGTTCTTCCAATGACATTAACTAACAAGGCGGAAAATAGTTAAGTCCTAAAAGTGGTAAAAATTTAAAATCGTCAACTCAAGTGAGTCTTTTACCGATAAATGAACCATTTGTTAAAATACAACAACTGAAACCCGAATTACAAATTTCTAAATACAATAGTCTGACAAAATTTGTGTTACAAGATTTATAGTTTGACACTCTCATCTGCTAAGTTGTATCTCTTGCACTCAAGCATGCCCCCATGTACAGTCTCGAGGGTTCGTCAACCTGAATGCATATTTAAATATACATGTCCCACTTAGTGGGAGTAACTTAACCGTCCTTCTAACACGTCCCCGAATAATCAATGTAGTATAACGTTTAGGTTATCTAATTAACAGATAAGCAGGCATGTTACATTACAAATCGGTATGTATACAATGTGAGATACACATGAAGTTATTTCGGTTAACATGCGAATCGACTTACATATATAAGACACGTAGGTTATATAGAATAAAATAATACATACATCATTTGAGTATCATGTGAATAGAATACAGTAAAGCATGGATCATGGATTCATAGAAGTGTCAGGTGAAAATAGAGTAAGACATACATAATACAAATCATATGAAACATAATGTCAATCATAATCAATTTTCAGACAAGACATATAACAAAACATCACTTCCCATTATCAAGCATTTCAATCACATCATTAGTCATAAGAGTATAGAACAGTAATGAAGCATAATGTGATTTAGAAAACTGTAGTCATTTACTTTTAAAAACAATGATTTCCTTTCACATAATGCACGGGACGAGACTACTAATGTCTCATGCACACTTAAGGCCTGCATTTCACCATAAGTGCGGATGGGAACATCAATCCCGCCAATCATATCGATACTAGGAGGTTTACATCTCACCCCTAGTGCTCAATAGGATCGAACACCTAAATTGACTCGGTTTAGTCGACTGACATACGGAGTAGAAGGAGTGCAAGTGCATGGACTCAGAGGCCCCGCTACACCGAACATGTCCCATACACTACTAAGGCAAAGGTCGGAAGGTATTCCGCCCCCAAAGATATCCGATATAGAGAGTGAGAGCTGATCAGTGCCCTTGTCTATGTATGCGCACACACCCAATCCATACTCTTGGTCTCGGGAAAGAGAACCTTTACACAACTGAGCACCTCAATGGCAACATGGACGACTACTACTCTACCGACAAACTCATAAAGAGCTGGCTGCCCATTTACTTCTTAGCATTTTCTCGCACCGGCAGGATGCATCATGGCCTCCCATGAGCAGTGACTCCGAGTGTCGTTGTCTACTTTCGAAGCTGTCCTCTATCGCATCGCCTTCTAAACTTTACCAAGATAGCGCCCAACACAAAACGTAGGCTGAATTTGGGTGTCTTATAAAGACAGAGTCTTTGGAATATTGAGCTCAGCGGTCATCGTGGGGCACATGTCTGATGACCAGAGGGATGAAACAATACCGGGTTCCATAAGGATCACCAGTCTGTGGGCTGTGTATTGACTCGGAACAAGTCATTACAACATGGAATGGTGAAGACGACTCAGAGGATACTGCCAGGGCACATGTTCATTTTCACCATGATTGGTGTCGATAACATCGTTCGTGAAAACGTGTCTGATCACCGGCTTAGGTAACACACCGACTAGAAGTACGGTTGTTCCTATGGAATTTAAGTATGTCAATTTTAAGATTAACAAACATTATCAATCGTCGTAAAATTTATCTTAACTGATAGTTTTAGTATACTGATGTAAGAGATTTGGAACATTTTATTTGAGATATATTATTTGAAGCGTTCATTAGTTGAGATTTGATTAAAGATTCAATTATTTCTAAGTACATTATTTAAGACGGGTTCCTTTATTTTGACTTGGTCTATGTTGACTTAAAAAGCCAAAGTTTGACCAAGATGTACTAGTCAACCCTTAGTTTTGACTTAGTAACTAATTAGTCCTTAAGTGCTTATTATAAAGTTTAAGTGTTGTTTTGCACATTTAAGCATTATTTAACTTAGTACTTTTGGGTTACTTGTGTTTTCGTACTCTATACTTTTTGGGCACAAGTATTTAATACATTTATTTTTCAAGTGTACGTATTTAGTATTTTTATACGGTTTCGTATTTGTACA
This sequence comes from Agrostemma githago, assembly GCA_958450325.1. Taxonomy (NCBI): domain Eukaryota; kingdom Viridiplantae; phylum Streptophyta; class Magnoliopsida; order Caryophyllales; family Caryophyllaceae; genus Agrostemma; species Agrostemma githago. Next base: position 25,080,765 of record OY288243.1, on the reverse strand, counting down.
AGTATACTTATCTTTTAAAGCCTATTTATACTTAGTAAAATATTTTAAACACCAAATAAATCAATAATAATTATAAAAATTATTTTTAACCTTATTAGATATCATATTTCTCAAAACATAGAGTTTTACAAAAGTAACTTTAAGTAATAACAAAATCGATAATGATTGGGGGTGGGCAGCCTGACAGTCAACCGCCTGCTATGCAGGCCCCGGGGCAATTCCTGTCGAAGAGTCGAAAGACCAGCCCCCGGCAAGAACCAAGAATAAAGCATGAAAACGTTAAGTTGGCCGTCAGCCGCCGAGAGCACCGGCCAATGCAGCCTGCGAAGGCTCGACAGCCCCCCACTTGGAGACTGTCTGCCCTGGGGAAATCCCTGGCCGACAAGGCCATAAACCCCAGGGGCCCTCCTGTCATTTTGCCTAAGGTAATTGGGAATGAATGGATGGGAAGCCGCCACTTGTCACTCTCCCATCCAACCATTCCTCTTCCTCTTCTCTCTCTTGTGGGAAGGTATAAATACCTCCCCATTTCCCACATGAGAGGGGTTGGATTTTCTCTCTCTAGACTCTTACTCCTAAAACGCCACCTAGTTCCTCACGAGCTAGGTTCGTCAAGGCATTTCACGGACTGACTTAGGCATCGGAGAGGGTTTCCTCGGACAACCTCCGAGGCCCTGTGCGTTCATTGTGCAGGGAGCAGGCCGCTTCCGCCGGGAAGGTCCGATCTAAGGAGTGAGAGAAAGGGGAGACCAAGGGAAGTCAAACGATCAGTTGTTCGCAATTAACCCGATTGTACAGCCCGGATCCTAGGCCGGGTGAATTGTTTCCGTGACCGGAACAATTTGGCGCCGTCTGTGGGGAACTTACGGTTGTGCTCACGAGTTACCCACTAAAATCAACCACTCATAACCACAAAATTAAACACAAACATGCCAGAAATTGTCGATGATAGTGCAGGAGCGGGTCCGACGGTCCCTCCGGTGACCCCCCTGTACGGAATGCCGCTGTCGGAGAGGGTCCCTCCTGCCACAATCCTTGGGGTAGAGGGAACCAATCCCCTCGGTAGATCTAACGCCGCTGCGACACCCGAGCTGGGGGCACGCCCTGGGCGCGCTCTCAACCTGACCCCAGCTCAGATGGCGCAGGCGGCCGCGTTCTTCTCGGCGATGTTGGATCAGGAGTTCACACCTGAGGACTTGGTAGGCAGGGTCGCATCGGCTCCTAGGCAACCGTCCCCAGTCAGCAGGGACGAGGCCGGGGGCACGAGGCGGACCGCCGCCAGAAACGCTCAGAGAAAAACAAGAAGAACAGCCCAAATATATGCACATGTGCAGAGGCGCATTACCGCCGACAAACCAGAGCCACCTGTCCAGCAGGCGTTCTCTATTCACACGATAGAATCAGCGTCTGGAGGGCAGGGAGGCTTATCTCAAGGATTACAGGAGCGCATGAGGCCCAGGGAGCCCATGTCAAAACGCTTAGGGGAAAGGCCGGGCGGAGTTTTCTCCAGGCTAGCTCCTGCAGCCAAGGAACAGTCAGCCCCTGGCCTATCCCAAAGTTTGCAGTCCAGGCTCAACCGAGGGCAACCGCTCGAATCCAGATATCATCAGGGTGAAAACCTCTGCCACTCCCAGAGGAAGAGGCCCAGACAGACCCCCTCGGGAACAGAGGATGAAGCAGCTAGCAGGCCGCCGCCGAGGCACCGCTCCCCCAGTACGAGGAAACCAACCCATAAACAATGGGAATCTCATGGTAGCCAGTCTGGGGAGAGCAGGTCACGACTGGTGGGCAGGCCTACGAAAACCCCGTTGCACCCTGAGGTACAGGAGTACCCCATTCCAAAAATCAAAATGCCCACCATCAAATTTGACGGGACGACGGACCCTGAAGACCACCTGGCAGCCTTTGAGAGCCACATGGGAATGTACGATGTAGATGACGCCATCTGGTGCAAAGTTTTCCCTACCACCCTGGTAGGACTTGCGCAGGGGTGGTTCAGAGATCTCCGCCAGGGGTCAATCAGGTTCTTCCTAGAGTTAGCTGAGATCTTCCTTGAGCAGTATGCTGGAAACAAAAGAAGACGTCTCACCCGTTTCGACCTCATGACCTTGAAACAAAAGAAGGGCGAGAGTGTGAGAGAATACATGAGAAGATTCGATCTATCCTACCAGCAGGTTAGGGAGATCGACGATTCCACCGCCGCCTACGCCCTGACAATCTCCCTACTTCCAGGGGAAATGAAAAATCAGATGATCAGGGCTCAGCCAGAAAACTTGGCCATGGCCATAAAAATCGCCGAGGGGTTCATTCTGCAGGAGGAGTTCCACGGCCTGACGGACACCCCAGCAGGCCAAGTAAAGCCTCAAGGGGGACCGCAGGGTGGAAAGGGCAGAGGTGAACCAGGCAAGCAAAAAGAGGAGGGAGACACTCCCAAGAGAGAACGCCCAGCCTACCAACCCAGATTCGATAGTTACACCGCTCTGAACAAGTCCAGGGCGGAAATATTCGAACTGGAAAAAGAAACTGCCAAATGGAACCGTCCAAGCAAACCTCGCAGCCCAAAAGGCGACCCAAAGAAATTCTGCACCTTCCACGACTGTATTGGCCACACCACTGAAGAATGTCGTCACCTGAAGGATGAAATTGAGAAATTAATCAGGAACGGATGGTTGGCCAACTACGCAGCTAAAAACAAGTCTCAGAAAGAAGTGTCTGAGAAACCCGAGGGGTCTGCGCAGAACCGGATGATAATCCACGTGATTTCAGGGGGCACTGAGGGCCAGCTCAGCCGAAGAAGTCAAAAAAGGCAAATGCGCGAGCTGAGAAACCAAATCTGCTACGCTGAGAAAGAAGGGAGCCCAAAGGGAGTGACACTAAGCATCACCCCTGATGATGCAGGGCGGGTGATATATCCACACAGTGATCCTCTGGTGCTGTCTCTGGAAATCAGCAACCATATTGTGCGAAGATGTATGGTAGACACTGGCGCATATACCAACCTTTTGTACAAGGATGCTTTCGAAAAAATGGGCCTAGAAAAAAGGCATCTACGGCCTGCTCCCGGATCCCTGTATGGATTCAGTGGGGCCGGCGTGATGCCCATGGGCGTCATTGACTTGCCCGTAACCTTCGGAGAGGGTTCCACAGCAAGAAATGTCAGGGCAACCTTTGTTGTTGTGGACGCAAGGTCTGCCTATAATGCCCTGATTGGCAGGGCCACGCTGGATGAAATCGAGGCCGCAATCTCCATCAGAGCTCTCACCATTGCATATGTCACAGACTTCGGGCTGGAAGGAAAGATACGTGGGGACCAGGAGTCAGCTAGACAATGCTACTCCGTGGCCCTACAAGAACACGAGAAGGACAGGAAAGGAAAAAGAAAAGCTGACAGTTCCCCCTGCAGGGAAGGCGAGGTCCCAGTTGAGCACCCGATTCCCGACCGCCTGGAACCGGGAGGCGACAGCATGCTGGTGGACTTAGAACCAGGAAGACAGGTCCTGGTAGGAACAGGCTTGGAGGAATCCTACCAGGCCGAACTGGTTAAACTTCTGAGAGAAAACAAGGACGTGTTTGCCTATTCCGCAGACGAAATGCCCGGCGTTGACCCCTCATGCATCGTTCACAAGCTGAACGTAAGCACGGAGGCTCGTCCCGTAAAGCAGAAGAAACGAAATATGTCTGCAGAAAAAGACGCAGCAATCAAGGAGGAGATCAATAAGCTCCTGAAAGCAGACTTCATTGAAGTCTGCGACTACCCAGAATGGCTGGGAAATGTTGTTATGGTCAAAAAGTCGTCTGGAGCATGGAGAATGTGCGTCGACTTTACGAACCTGAACAAAGCCTGCCCGAAGGACTGCTACCCGCTCCCTCGGATCGATCAATTGGTAGACGCCACTAGTGGCTACACCATGCTAAGCTTCTTGGACGCCTTTTCAGGCTACCATCAAGTGTACTTATGGCGGCCAGACAGGGTGAAGTGCGCGTTCATCACTAGTTCGGGCACGTACATGTACAAGATGATGCCCTTCGGGCTCAAAAATGCGGGGGCTACGTACCAGCGTCTAGTTGATAAAGTGTTTGAGAAGCAGAAAGGTAGAAACATAGAGGCTTATGTTGACGATGCCATCGTAAAAAGCAGGGAAGACAAGGAACACCTGACAGACTTGCAGGAAACCTTCAGCTCTCTGCGCGCTTACAAAATGAAACTGAATCCGAAAAAGTGCACGTTTGGAGTCCGCTCCGGAAAATTCCTAGGTTTCCTGGTCAGTTCTCGGGGTATTGATGCCAACCCTGAAAAAGTTCAGGCGGTCTTAGACCTCCCTGAACCCAAGACCATCAGGGACATCCAGCGCCTGACAGGACGAATGGCCGCCTTGACACGATTTATTGCCCGATCAGCAGACAGAGCCACTCCTTTTTTCAAAATTCTGAAAGGAAACAAACAGTTCAAATGGGAAAGCGAGCAGAGAGAAGCCTTCGAGCAACTGAAAGACCATCTTAAGAGTCTCCCTACCTTGGCAAGACCAGTAGCAGGAGAGAAACTTTTTCTCTACATCGCGGTAACTAACATAACTGTCAGCGCAGTCATCCTGCGGGAAGAAGCACGCACCCAGCAGCCTATATACTTTGTGAGTCATGCGCTGGGGGCAGCTGAGAAGAATTATCCCATGGTTGAAAAGGCTGCCTACGCAGTCATAATTGCAGCCCGGAAGCTCAGACCTTATTTTGACGCGCATCCAGTCATTGTCCTCACCGATCAACCCCTGGAAAAGGTGTTGGAAAAATTCGAAAAATCGGGAAGGTTGTTAAAATGGGCAATTGAGCTGAGCGGGCTGGGTATATCTTACCAGCCAAGAACAGCCATCAAGGCCCAAGCCCTGGCAGACTTTTTGGCTGAGTGCTCCCATTCAGGGGAAGAGGAAGCCCCTGCCCAGGAGTGGGTCGTGCACACTGATGGGTCCTCCACGGCCAGCGGCGCAGGCGCAGGCGTGGTATTAACCAACCTAGAGGGAGCCGACTTTGAACATGCTCTCAGGTTCGTCTTCCCAGCATCAAACAATGAGGCAGAGTACGAAGCAGTACTCGCAGGCGTCAGGTTAGCTAAGGCTGCAGGGGCGGAGCGAATTATCTTGGCGACAGATTCCCAACTCATCGCCAACCAGATTAATGGGGAATACGAAGCCAGAGACCAAACAATGGCCTCATACCTAGAAATGGTAAAAAGAGAACTATCCAGCCTGAAATCATACGAGATCAAACAAATTCCCCGATCCCAGAACAACAGAGCAGACGCCCTGTCAAAACTGGCAAGCTCCAGTCTGCAGGACATCCGGAGGTCGGTATGGGTGGACGTTTTACACGAAAGGTCTACTAATCCTGGTCAAGAGATTAATACCATGGAAGAAGAGCCAGAAAGCTGGATGACCCCTTTCGTCCAGTATAAGAGGCACGGTGCCCTACCACCAGATCCATTGCAAAGAAGGAAGGTACAGGCTAAAGCAGCCTGGTTCATATTCGTTAATGGAGAACTCTACAAAAAATCCTTTACTTATCCCCTGCTTAAATGCCTACGGGCGGATCAGGCCGCTGAAGTGTTGGATGATATCCATTCAGGAATTTGTGGACATCACATCGGCGGGAGGTCGCTGGCCCACAAGGCCCTCAGGGCAGGCTACTACTGGCCTACCATGCTGGCAGATGCCAGGAGCCTGGCCCAGAAATGCAGAAAATGTCAACTCTTCGCCCCGTCGATCCATGCCCCGGCCCAGGAGCTCAGGCCAATCCTATCTCCCATTCCCTTTGCTCAATGGGGGATGGACATTCTAGGGCCCTTCACAGTGGCCACAGGGGGCAGAAAATTTTTGATAGTCGCCATAGACTACTTCACCAAATGGGTGGAGGCTGAAGCAGTGCCCAACATCACTGAGCCGGCTGTCCGAAAGGTAATCTGGCGGAATGTCATTACCCGGTTCGGTGTACCGAAGATGCTAGTGTTCGACCACGGCAGACAGTTCGATAATGACCCACTAAGGATCTGGCTAGAAAGCCATAACATCTCAGTCGCCTACTCAGCAGTCTGTCACCCTCAAACCAATGGACAGGCAGAAGCAGCCAACAAACAAATTCTGAATGGCCTGAAGAAAATGGTGGATGACTGCAAGGGTAGGTGGGCTGATGAACTCCCCAGCATACTCTGGTCCATCCGAACCACCAGGAAGGAGTCTACGGGCCAGACCCCATTTGGCTTGGTGTACGGAGCAGAGGCTTTATTGCCGATTGAGACAAGGATTCCCTCCCTGCGTTCCCAACTGTACAACCAGGCTGAGAATGAAGCCGTGATGGTCGAGGCCCTGGACCTGGTAAGTGAGCTAAGAGAGGAAGCCGGTACAAATATCGCTGCCTACCAGCAGCGAATGAGGAAAGCCTTCAATAGCAAAGTCCGGCAGAGGAGCTTTCAGGTAGGCGAGCTAGTCCTAAGAAAAACACAGGCAACTGGAAAATCAAGAGAGCATGGGAAACTAAGTGCCAATTGGGAGGGCCCATACCAAATAACTCAGGTTTTGGGTCCAGGCACGTACAGGATATCCAATCTAGAGGGACAGGAGCTGAGCGCTCATTGGAATGCAGATACGCTAAAAAAATACTACGTCTAAACAGAATCTTAGGCAGTTTTCACTTTTAAAGAAAAAGCGGAGGACGATCAAAAAATGTCGACGGCTCCGACCACCCCAAAGTCAAAGGAATTTTTAAAGAAATGAGAAGATACAAATTTATACTCGTTGTCTGTTCACACTTTCACAAACAAACGAGCAGGGGGCAATAGGGGGAGGCCCCCCTGTTGCCAAAATCAGGAAAAGTGAACCCCCCAACGCAAGCCACCCTGCTTGCCTCTGGGCAGACAGGGGGCAGGCCCCCTGGACTTTGGACGAAAAGCCAGGGTCAGGCCGTATCAACAAGGACTGGGGGCAGGCCCTCCAACCTTGTATAAAAAACGCAAAATGCTACCCTGCTTGCCTCTGGGCAGACGGGGGGCAGGCCCCCTGGACATTGAACGAAAAGCCAGGGTCAGGCCGTATCAACAAGGACTGGGGGCAGGCCCTCCAACCTTGTATAAAAAACGCAAATGCTACCCTGCTTGCCTCTGGGCAGACGGGGGGCAGGCCCCCTGGACTTTGAACGAAAAGCCAGGGTCAGGCCGTATCAACAAGGACTGGGGGCAGGCCCTCCAACCTTGTATAAAAAACGCAAATGCTACCCTGCTTGCCTCTGGGCAGACAGGGGACAGGCCCCCTGGACTTTGAACGAAAAGCCAGGGTCAGGCCGTACCAACGAGGACTGGGGGCAAGCCCCCCAACCTTGTATAAAAACGCAAATACCACCCTGCTCGCCTCTGGGCAGACAGGGGGCAGGCCCCCTGGACTTTGAACGAAAAGCCAGGGTCAGGCCATGACAGGCGCAATCAAACATACGAGAAAAAGGCCCTCAAAACAGTAATGCCATAGGAAGCAAAGGAAAATATCCTACAAACAACCCGTGGAGGGTGGAAAAATTTTACAAAGTCAGAAGAACTGAGTAGCAAAATATTACAAGAAAAACCATGAAACACTGGTTCAAGAAAATGCAGAGTTTTTATAAAAGAGAAGGGGCATCACGCGACATCCTGACGGGCGTTGGCATCTGCTTCGGGCTGCCTAGTCACCCGGGCTTCGTCCTTAGCAGAGTACAGGCTCCGGAAAGCGTCCTCGTCAAAAGAAGGGAACATCTCCCCTATCACTTCCATGACTAATACCAGAGAGGAATTGGCGCCACTCACAAAGCTGGCACCCACCGCTTCCTCGTTCTCCGCAGCCAAAGACTCTTTCTCCTTTGCCCATTCTCCCTTGGCCTGATCAAAAGCCGACTGTGCCTGGTCAAAAGCCGACTTTGCCTGTAACAGCTGCTCCTCCAAAACAGCCACCCTTCCCTTCAAATGCCCCATCTCAGCCAAAGATATGTTAGCACGGTCCAATGATTGTCGGCTCTCCTGCAGGTCGGCCCCCAGCTTGGCAACTTCCTTCACAGCCATCTCCCCCTGCACCCTCCAGTTATCAGCCTGCCTCTTGGCCTCCTCCAGTTTGTCCTTCAAGGAGCTTATCAAGGCAGCGTCCCTCTCTACCATAGCCAGGCGGTCAGGAAGAGGAGCCCCAGAGGTAACTGTTAGCTCTTCATCGCTCAGACGGCTGAGAGCTGCCAGTTCTGCAGAGGCCAACATAACCTTGGAGGTGCGTTGGATATATTGAAGCACTTGGTGGGAAGTAGAAGTTACCATCTTTGTAAGGCGGCCAGCCAGGACAGCCCCAGAGTCAGAAAGTAGGCCCGAAACGTCCACGCTATCCCCAGCCGTGTAGTGAAACTCCACATTCTCCTCTGGGAAGGGAACGCTCGAAGGCTCACGAGCAGGGCGTTTTGCATCCGGGGTAGAGACATCTACCTCCAAATCCACCACATCAGCGCTGGGGGGCTCCCTCTCTCTTTTTCTCCTCACTTCCAAGGGAGTACTCTCCCCGGTCCCCTCCGAGTCTCCAGGCTGCGTTCCCTGCGAGATCCGAGGGCCAGCTGAAGAAGCACCCTGCTTCTGGCCAGGGGAAGGAGTAGCCCCTGAGGTAACCTCCGCTTCCCCCTCATGAATGCTGGGAGTAGGAGTCGCCGGCTTCGATGAAGGCAGCCGGGGAGGAAGAGGCAATCTTCGACCTGCAGCGAAGTCTTTCACGAGCTTCATCAAGGCCTTACTTCCTTTCTTAAAGTTTGGCGGAAGAGAAGGGCGCTTTGAAAGAACGTGCAATTCCTCGCTCAGGCCTAGCCTTCTGACCTGCTTCTTGGTCCAGGTCCAAGAATAGGAATCTGCAGAAAAGGAGAGGTGATCATTTAAAAAGCAGGGAGAGATGAAATCCCTGGAAAACCGCGACAACAAGAAAACCCTAGAACTACCTTCAAGGCCACGAATCAGGCCCATGGGAAGCAGGTACTCGTCAGTAGTGATAAGCTCCGCGTGAGGGAGCCAGAAAACAGGGCAAAAGTTCCCATATTTGTCCGCCACGATCTCAAATTTTTCAATCAGAATCTTCTCCTTGTTGGTCAGCCTGACCTCCAGAGCCTTCCCCCCGACGCGAGGATGATACTCCTCACGCATCTCCATGCGAGTGTGGACATGATTCCTAAAGTGTCTGGGAATCTTCCACCCCGTCGCACTGTGGACGTATATGAAGTTGTTTTTCCAATCCTTGAGACTGCTCAGGGGTGGCCATACCAGGGCGTATTTTTTCTGTCTCAGCAGAGACCAATAACCAGGGGAGCCATCCCCCCCTGATGAAGACACCATTTGAAGGCCAACCATGAAGCGAAGGGCGTCGATGTAGGGCCCCTCACCATGGAACAGGCAAGTCCAAGTGTAAGCCACTAAAGCCCTAATGGCTGTTGCAGTCAGCTGAGCTATGGCGACATTCATCCTCCTGAAAGTGTCTTCCAGGAAGGGATGCAATGGAAATCGCAGGCCAAACTCTAGGGCCTTATGAAAGACAGCTACACACCCATCTGGGGGACAACATACTGTGTCCCTTTCCCCAGGGATCACTACAGTGTACCCCTCCCCAAAGTTGTAAAATTGCTCGATGGCCCTAGCTGCGTCGCATTCCAAGAGCAAGTCCCTATTTTTGGCCTCGGGGTAGGTCTGTAAGGGAATCACGTACTTCTCCTTGTCTAAAAAATAGGTCCTCCCTCTCTCCCTGCGGATGAGAGGACCGGCCACCCTGGCGGGGTCAACCTCCAGGGCTTCATCGTCGGAATCGATCACATCAAAGGGAGCTGGGTCAGGTGACTCAGCCCCCTCCCCCCTATAATCATCTCCCTCCCGGGGGCCAACCCTGGAGGAAGAAGCTACATCACGACGACCACCGTCGCCGCCGCTAATCCCTCCGAGCAAAGAATCGAAAGAAAGGGGGCGGGCTCGTGACATCTAGGCTATGGAAGGGAAGAAAAGAAGCGAAAGATTCAAAAAAGAAAAAAAGGGTTCTAACCTAAAAACGCCGGTGAGGTTATCAAAGATGGCGACAAGAGATGATCCTTGCTCCTCCAAGAAAGAAACGCTTGATCGATGAAGGGAATTCAAAAAGTGTTAGGGGGGGGTAAGAGTATCAAGAAGAGTAAAAGAAGATAATGAAGGGAGAGATGGGTTTTTATATAAGGGCCCAAAGAAGTTCGAAAGGCTGAACCCATGACAAAACCTGCGAAGATTTTCCACGTGTCACGCGCTGAACACCGACTGCTCACCTTTTTCAAGAAGGGCCTCGGTAAACGGAAACGTCAGAAAGACAAGTCAATCAATGACTCCATTCAAAAAAAAAAAAAAAAAAAAAAAAAAAAAAAAAAATTCAAATGCGCAAAATATCCATTTCATTGAAAACACCGCAAGCGGAAAATACATCATAAGGCATACATGAAAGAAAAATTACATAAGGCTTGGAAAAATTCCAGCCTGACAGAAATTAAAGGCCCTGCCGCGCAGGCCTAGTCGTCCCCCAAATCTGGAGAGTAATCTCCAGGACTGCCTGGGCTCCCGAGAGCCGAACCCCAGTCCCAACTTGGGGAATCCAGAAAGGGGTCAGTTGCAGCCCCATCCTCGTCCCTATCGCTCAGGCAGCCGAGGCCTTCACTGTCGTCGGAATCACGGCTGCTGTCTTCCCAATCCCTTCCAAAAGGGACGGCTCGAGAATCGTCGCAAGAACGACAGCCTGTTTTCTTTACAGGCGAAGAAGGGCCCGACTCCAGGGAAGAGTCGGTATCAGAATTAGGGCCGAATTGTTCAGGGTGCAGCCATGGAAAACACTCATGGCACCCCCTGTCATAGCAGCCCCCTCCCTGGGGGCAACGCCTAAATCTAGGCACGGCAGGAGGAGAGGACCTCCTAGGGCGCTTGCCCATCCTGATAGAGGCCTTCCCTCTCCTCCGGCGAAGGCGAAGTCGGGAGCAACGGCTCCGGCGAACCGCTAAATAGGCAGCTCGTGCATATCTAAGTCGCCAAAACCCCCTGAAGATAAAGGAAACATGTTTGACTCCACGGCGCACCACACTTTTCTTAATCCAAGCCATGTTTAAAAGTGAAGAAAATGGAGAGATGGAAGGCGGAATGAAGCACAAGTGATCAAGAAAGCTGAAGATTTTATACTAAGGTGAACTCCGCATTAATAAGCGCTCCAACCACCCTGGGAGGAGAACCGCCAATCAGGAACTCCACACGTTTCCCCAAAATCCGCCCAGAAGAAAAGAGCAATCATTACGGGAGTATTCTTGCCTCTTTGCATTCCTGACAGGAACAGTACAAAGTTCCATGGGGAAGGCGCGAAGCATTAAATGCTGCGACAGACATGGAAGTCAACCCCCCCTCCAAGCAAGGATCGCCAGCAGAGGAAAAGTCTCACTTCCCTCCTACTGACGAGGGCCAATTGATTGGGGGTGGGCAGCCTGACAGTCAACCGCCTGCTATGCAGGCCCCGGGGCAATTCCTGTCGAAGAGTCGAAAGACCAGCCCCCGGCAAGAACCAAGAATAAAGCATGAAAACGTTAAGTTGGCCGTCAGCCGCCGAGAGCACCGGCCAATGCAGCCTGCCAAGGCTCGGCAGCCCCCCACTTGGAGACTGTCTGCCCTGGGGAAATCCCTGGCCGACAAGGCCATAAACCCCAGGGGCCCTCCTGTCATTTTGCCTAAGGTAATTGGGAATGAATGGATGGGAAGCCGCCACTTGTCACTCTCCCATCCAACCATTCCTCTTCCTCTTCTCTCTCTTGTGGGAAGGTATAAATACCTCCCCATTTCCCACATGAGAGGGGTTGGATTTTCTCTCTCTAGACTCTTACTCCTAAAACGCCACCTAGTTCCTCACGAGCTAGGTTCGTCAAGGCATTTCACGGACTGACTTAGGCATCGGAGAGGGTTTCCTCGGACAACCTCCGAGGCCCTGTGCGTTCATTGTGCAGGGAGCAGGCCGCTTCCGCCGGGAAGGTCCGATCTAAGGAGTGAGAGAAAGGGGAGACCAAGGGAAGTCAAACGATCAGTTGTTCGCAATTAACCCGATTGTACAGCCCGGATCCTAGGCCGGGTGAATTGTTTCCGTGACCGGAACAGATAATATTATTAAGGATACTAAATGAGTCATTTTTCAAATGTTATTTTAACTTTCTATTTTCATACTCAACATACTTTTATGAGTTAGGTTTTCAGATATAAATTCATTTTTAAAAAATAATAAGTTTTATTATTTTTAACAAATTAAAAACGAAAATAGTACGGTTTTCAATACTTTCTTTTAAATCGTTTAAAATACTTAAACATCAGAAAAGTGAACCAAATATTTATTTTTGATACCTATACTTGTACATAACTTATAACCAGAAATTTAGATTAAAATACTTTATAAATGTTCTTAACTAAAATCTTCTTTCCAGATCTGATCCATTTTAGTACAAATTTTATAAATGAAAATATATATGATGGATTTATATGAAATTTGACGTACACATAAGAGACATCATCAGGAATATAATATAAATCTTCCAAGTCCAAACAAAACGTTTAAAATCAGAAAACATATTATTTTCTCATATAGCACATAAAATCATACAGTACCATTTAAAGAAATAAATCATTAGTAAATATTAGTTTTCATAAAATTTACTTTTCATATTTTTCTCATACGCTAAGCTTTCGGATCTACAACTTTCTTGAAGGAACATAATGCTAATTTGTAACACCCCGGCCCAATCCTAGGACCGGAAATGTTAACTGCGGTAGCCCGCCAGGCTTTGTACTGGTCCCACAGACCAACACGAGTCCTTTCCAGCACATTTTGTCCTCACTCATGCGCATCCCGGAAACCTTCCCAGGAGGTCACCCATCCTAAGATTGCTCCCAGTCAAGCACGCTTAACTGCAGAGTTCTTATCATGGGCAAACCAGAAAAGAAAGTGCACTTTGTTGATATGAGTAGTACTTCAAATCCCTTTAAGCAAAGCTCATAAATAGGACATCTTCAATCAATATGGGGTGTTTCAATCACTCCCACTTGAAGAACGCAACGTCCTCGTTGCGCCTGGCAGCATAACCGCTGACCCAGAATCCACCCCCGCTAGGTGCCAAATGCACGGTCGCAGGGTTGCTCTGATACCATTTGTAACACCCCGGCCCAATCCTAGGACCGGAAATGTTAACTGCGGTAGCCCGCCAGGCTTTGTACTGGTCCCACAGACCAACACGAGTCCTTTCCAGCACATTTTGTCCTCACTCATGCGCATCCCGGAAACCTTCCCAGGAGGTCACCCATCCTAAGATTGCTCCCAGTCAAGCACGCTTAACTGCAGAGTTCTTATCATGGGCAAACCAGAAAAGAAAGTGCACTTTGTTGATATGAGTAGTACTTCAAATCCCTTTAAGCAAAGCTCATAAATAGGACATCTTCAATCAATATGGGGTGTTTCATAATTCGAAACATAATTTACACAGAAAAATCGTGAACATACATCATACATCACAGAATTCATTTTACAGCATGTATTGTTAAGTGATAAATCAACAAATAGTTAACTTTAAACTTGATGATCTAATGATTTAGTCCTAAACATGATGTTATAAGTTATTTAGAGTCTAAAAACTATACTACGAGATTTGAGGGCAAAGAAAAGTTAGGTTACCTCAAGCAAAAATAATCGATTCTAGAACATATAAGAAAACGAAGATCGATGCTCTTTTTCTCTTGCTCCTCTTCATAAATTAGTTAGAATGACACAAAAACAAACTAAGTTAGTAGTTATACTATTAAATAAACTTGAAAATAAGTAGTATAAGATGAGAGAAAAAGGGATTAGAGCTCTTCAAAAATGGTGGTTGAAACACCTTAAGAACTTGTGAAAACTTGTGTTGTTTTCTTTGGTTTCTTGAAGGGAGTTGAAGGAGGGTAAAAGATGGATGAATAAGTAAGCTAAATGGAGTCCTAAGGCTGTTTATATGGAGTAATTGCCGTCCATTTGATGAAGGGAACAAAGGATAGACAAACAATTGACAATTGCTCAAAATGGCTCATCATACTTTTGGAAGTACGTTACCCTTTTTGGTGTTTTTTATTAGAAAAGCATTTTTTAGACTATTGGACCTCAAGGTGACGGTATGGGGTGTGTAAGAATGATAGTTTTGAGTTATTTTGGTTCCACAAAGGTTAGGAAAGAAGTACGGAAATCGAATGTCGAGAAACGATTCATCGGGTGACAATTTTCGTTCCAAAGGAGCTGTCCAGTACAATATTTTTATGATGAACTTATAAATTGTAATTTTGAATATCACGATTTTGTATATCTTGGAAAATTAATAAAGTTAGGCTTTTGAAACGCCTCAATCGGAGTCCGTATGAGAAAATAGGAACCGTTTTACGAAATCGCGCAGAATTGCGATGACGATAGAAATTTCAATTTTGCAAACAATGAAGTGAAATAGAATGGTTCCAAGGCACAAGAATTGAATATTACTATATAAAATAGTTTATCGAGACTCGATTTATTAATATTAATCGTTATTATAAATAACTAAAATGGTCAAAAGCACGGGGTGTTACAGACTACCCCCCTTAAGAAAATTTCGTCCTTGAAATTCACAACTACTAGGTTGGTACGGTATATATTTTCTAAGGTTAGGCTAATGTTTTCCTTTAATTTTTTTTGGTGGTTCTTATATATCCATAGGGTATTCTCAAGTTCTCAAAAGTAGAACAATCTCGGGTCATTTCGAGATTTGGTTCACTATCGACTCTAACTCCAAAACCAGATAATATCTAAATGCCTTAAAAACGATATAATTTTTTTTTTGAGAAATGCTGCTTTGTCTTAAGGTATAATTCCATTAAAATAAAGGTTGTCCTAATTTCCATAAAATTCCAAAACGTTTAATAGTTTTGATCTTTAGGTTTAACTACACTTTCACTCGTATATCCTCCATTATCAATCGTATCAAAATTCATGGTTCTCATGGCACTCTCAATATTTATCATCGAAAGGTTGATCTCCTAGGGTTGCGTGGTTCTTTCAGTGATAAGCTCTTGGGGTTAATCCAAAACTGTTGTATTGATTTCTCTTACGTTTCTAAAATTTTCAATTGTTTCCTTGTTTCTTGATTCCTCGATTAATAGGTTATTCCAAAACTTCAAATTGCCTGTATATTCTGAAGTGTTTGTCGTCATTTCAATATTTGGGGTTGTAATATTATCATCTATCATCAAAATAGAAATAAGTCTCCAAAATAGATACAATTTTCCTAGGATTCCCAAAATTATTGGTTATAAATCAGTCCATCCTGAAATATCTAGAGATCTGCTAAGGCTTGTTCACAATCTATTCCTCGAAATATCTTTTGAAGTCAATAAAGGAAATCCTCAATTAATTTGATCAATGATCACAATCTATATCTCTTTCGAACACATAATTCCACAAATACAAGGTAATGACGTCTCGAACATCTTCCGATCTGGCCTAAGAGGTATTTTCTTTTTGTCATAACAGGGTGATTAAGATTTTGGCAGGAAAACTATATATGGGCTATGTCTCACGACAGGTTAATGCTCAAAGAGTGTTATACGTAAGACACACACTGATAACTTGACTTAATAAGGTTTCAAATCCTAAAAGTGTTCTAAGGTCGGCAAATTGTCAGGCAAAACAAAAACATAAATTAGGTTAGCAACGCTTCAGTCCAGGGTTCGCACGTGATCTCACAGGTCTTCTTTGATGATATGGTCCTTGATCAGGTTTCTGAACTCTATGCTTCTTGGTGATTTCCTTCTAGATCAACTTTGAATAGGTTCATCATATTAAAAGTCTTTCTTCTATACGATCCTGGTGAAGTCGCTCTCTTGCTCCCAACAATTCCAACGTTAGATCTACTCGTCTAAGTACTAAATCGTTAGGTCAAAGGTTAATAACAATATTCTAGTTGGTTGGGTTAACTCGATCGGAGATGCATAGAAAAGTTCAATGAAAGTATGTAGATACAGTTGATCAATGAAGTGGGATTAGGCTTCACAAAAGAACGTATATGAAAATAAGTGGTAAGTTAAACCAAAAATTGTCATTGGGATCATCACATAAAAGAGGTAAGGGAAGTGACACCAAATAGAACATTGTTGTAACCGACCAAAGAGTTTCTTTCCTAATAGAAGGAACGAGAAGATAATTTCAGTTTATATAAGACAACTTCTAGCAAAATTTATTTTTCAAAGGAATGAGCAAGGTAAGGAGGATCGAGATAGATACGTTATTGATATACTCCTCAATGAAAAGAATAGAAGTGTTAGTGAGTTTTCAAATAACATACGAGGTCTCAGATAATAGACAAAGCAGAATTCAAGACCAAAAGATCAGGGTTGAAGATTTGCATAGGTTCTGTTGTGGTACGAAGTTGGGCTAAGAAGTATTACCACGACTCTAGATAATAAATAGATTAGAAACATATAGGATCATGATGGTAACATCATTGATCCATGAAAGGCTTCGTTTAAGGAGTAGCTGGAAAGCATTCCACACGAAAATTGATATGGAGTAATTTAACTGGAAATGGAAACAACACGACATCAATCAAGAACCAGGATAGATTGGGTCTCTCATGTCTCTATTCTTAGTAATTTTGTCATTCTACATTCCTTTGTAGTTAATCCTCAAAATGTTTTTTTTGTTCCTTCATTCAGTTGTTTCTCTAACCTTTATATAGAGAAGTTTGGTTCCTTAAACTCTCGGCATATTATTCCTCGAGTATTTCATATGAGTATATCTCACGTAGGTATACATCTCCAATAGTATAAGAATGTTCTTTATCTGCTCAATTATACTAATTAACTTAATTCTTTCAGTCAACTCCCTATAACCAATAAGGTAGGATCCCTTGGTGTTTCCATTCATCAAGGATTTTCTGTAGATGTTATACTATTTCATATCCATAGTTGGATCTACTTGATCCAATGAGTCTTTATCAAGTTTCAGTTATGATGAGGGTCAGGAGCCTGCATCGGGCCGCCCGCCTAGCAGGCCCCATAAAGACCCCGTCCAGGGAACCGAGGAGCCTGCCCAGCAAGCTGTCGGGATAAGATACCAGGATTTCCCCAGTGGAACAAAGCTACAAGGAAGCCGCCTGCCCGGCAGGGTAAGGCGACTGGCTGTGAAGAGCGTGCAGGCACTCCCTGCTCGCCTACCTCCGGGCGACCTTCTCCCTAAGCAGGGCCGAGGTTCCCAGAAGCCCCCTCCGTCATCTTGCCTAAAGGTAAGGGAGAACGAGTGGATGAGGTAAAGCCACATGTCAATCTCTCATCCACTCATTCTCTCTCTCCCCCCTCTTCTCTTTTCCTCTCTCTTGTGGAAAAGTATAAATACTCTTCCATTTCCCACATGAAAGGGGTTGGATTTTCTCTCTCTAGACTCTCACTCCTAAAAACGCCACCTAGTTCCTCACGAGCTAGGTTCATCAAGGCATTTCACGGACTAACTTAGGCATCGGAGAGGGTTCCCTCGGACAACCTCCGGGGCCCTGTGCGTTCATTGTGCAGGGAGCAGGCCAGCTCCGCCGGGAAGGTCCGATCAAAGGAGAGGGATAAAGGAGAGGTTGAAGGAAATCAGGCGATCTGTTACTTACCAGCACTCCGTTTACACAACCCGGATCCAGAGCCGGGTTAATTGTTTCCGTGACCGGAACAATTTGGCGCCGTCTGTGGGGAAGATTTGGTTGTACCCACGAAATTACCCACAAAATCAACCATTCCTAATCACAAAAACTAAAACAATCAAAGTAATCATGCCAGAAATCGTTGACGCCAGTGCAGGGGCGGGTCCGACGGTCCCACCGGTGACCCCCCTGTATGGCATGCCACAGCCAGAGAGGATTCCTCCCGCCACGATCCTGGGGGTGGGGGGAACCAGTCTCCTAGGCGTGCCAAACGCTGCTGTAGCACCTGAGTTGGGGACACACCCAAGGCACACTCTGAATCTGACCCCGGCTCAGATGGCGCAGACAGCCGCCTTCTTCTCTGCAATGCTAAACCAGGAGTTCACTCCTGAGGACCTGGTAGGCAGGGTCGCATCGGCCCCCAGGCAGCCACCCTCAATAAGCAGGGATGGAGCTGGGGGCACGAAGCGGACCGCCGCCAGAAACGCTCAGAGGAAAGCAAGAAGGACGGCACAAGTATACGCGCAGGTGCAAAGGCGTATCACAATAGGCAGCCCAGAGCCACCTGTCCAACAGCAGGCATTCTCCATTCACGCAACAGAATCCGCGTCTGGAGAACATAGAGGTTTATCCCAGGGATTGCAGGAGCGTATGAGGCACAGGGAGCCCGTATCTAAGCGCCTGGGAGAAAAGCAGGGCGGGGTCTTCTCCAGGTTAACGTCGGCGGTCAAAGAGCAGTCAGCCCCGGGTTTGTCCCAAAGCCTGCAGTCTAGGCTTAACCGGGGGCAACCGCTTGAATCTAGATACCACCAGGATGAGAACCTCTGCCACTCTCAGAGAAAGAGACCCAGGCAAATCTCCCCTGAGACAGAAGACGAAGCAGCAAGCAGGCCGCCTCCAAGGCACCGCTCCCCCAGTACGAGGAAACCGATCCATAAACAATGGGATATTCACGGTAACCAGTCTGGGGAAAGCAGGTCACGAATGGTAGGCAGGCCTACAAAAACCCCACTTCATCCTGAGGTACAAGAATACCCCATCCCGAAAATTAAAATGCCCACCATTAAGTTTGATGGGACAACAGACCCAGAGGACCACTTGGCGGCGTTCGAGAGCCACATGGGCATGTACGACGTGGATGACGCCATCTGGTGCAAAGTTTTCCCAACCACCCTGGTAGGGCTCGCACAAGGATGGTTCAGGGATCTCCGCCAAGGATCAATCAAGTTCTTCATAGAATTGGCCGAGATTTTCCTCGAACAGTATGCTGGGAACAAAAGGAGACGCCTCGCTCGCTTCGATCTTATGACCCTAAAACAGAAAAAGGGTGAAAGTGTAAGGGAGTATCTAAGGAGGTTTGACCTATCCTACCAGCAAGTCAGGGAGATCGATGACTCCACCGCTGCCTACGCCCTAACTATCTCCCTGCTCCCAGGAGAAATGAAAAATCAGATGATCAGGGCCCAGCCAAAAACCTTGGCCATGGCCAGGAAAATCGCTGAAGGGTTTATTCTGCAGGAAGAGTTTCACAGCCTGCCGGATACCCCTGCAGGCCAGGCAAGGCCGCAAGGGGGACCGCAGGGTGGACGTGGCAGAAATGAGCCAGGCAAGCAGAGAGAAGAGGGAGACACTCCCAAGAAAGAACGCACAACATACCAGCCAAGATTTGACAGCTACACGGCCCTCAACAGGCCGAGAGCAGAAATCTTCGAGTTGGAAAAAGAAACGGCAAAGTGGTCTCGACCAAACAAGCCTCGCAGCCCAAAAGGGGATCCCAAAAAATTCTGCACGTTCCACGATTGCATAGGCCATACTACGGAGGAATGCCGCCACTTAAAAGACAAAATGGAGAAACTAATAAGAAACGGCTGGCTGAGTAACTATGCAGCAAGGAACAAACCCCAGAAAGAGGCGGCAGACAAACCTGAAGGCTCAGCCCAAAATCGCATGGTCATCCATGTAGTATCAGGGGATGCAGAGGGGCGGACCAGCAGGCGTAGCCAAAAAAGGCAGATCCGCGAGCTGCGGAACCAAATTTGCTACGCCGAGAAAGCAGGCAGCCCAAGGGGCACTACCCTAAGCATCACCTCTGAAGATGCAGGGAGAGTCGTGTACCCACTAGTGACCCTCTGGTCTTAACCCTGGAAATTAGCAATCACATTGTCAAGAGGTGTATGGTGGACACTGGCGCCTACACAAATCTCTTATACAAAGATGCTTTTGAGAAAATGAACCTTGAAAAAAGGCACCTGAAGCCAGCCCCCGGATCTTTGTATGGATTCAATGGAGCAGGCATGCTACCCATGGGAGTTATCGATCTGCCTGTTACGTTTGGGGAGGGGACCTCAGCAAGAAATATCAGGGCGTCATTTGTTGTGGTGGATGCCAAATCCGCGTACAACGCCCTGATAGGCCGAGCCAACCTAGATGAAATAGAAGCTGCTGTATCAATTAGGGCCCTCACCATAGCTTATGTAACAGACTTTGGCATGGAGGGGAAGATCCACGGGGATCAGGAATCGGCCAGACACTGTTATTCCGTGGCCCTGCAAGCCCATGAGACAGAAAGAAAAGGGAAGCGAAAAGCCCAACGCTCTTCCAGCAGGGAAGGTGAGATCCCGACTGCCCAGCAAGAATCAGTCCACCTAGAGCCTGAGGGGGAAAGCATGTTAGTGGACTTAGAGCCAGGGAGGCAGGTCCTTATAGGGGCCGACCTGGAGGAGTCCTATCAAAAGGAACTAATTGCAGTCCTAAGAGAAAATAGGGACGTATTCGCTTACTCTGCAGACGAGATGCCAGGGGTCGACCCGGCCTTTATTGTTCACAAGCTGAACATTAATCCGGAGGCTCGCCCTGTGAAGCAGAAGAAAAGGAACATGTCCGTAGAAAAAGATGCGGCAATAAAAGAAGAAATAGACAAACTCCTGAAGGCAGACTTCATCGAAGTCTGTGACTACCCTGAATGGTTGGCAAACGTTGTTATGGTAAAAAAGTCATCAGGCGCATGGAGAATGTGCGTAGATTTTACAAATCTCAACAAGGCCTGCCCTAAGGACTGCTACCCTCTGCCCAGGATAGATCAACTAGTGGACGCCACTAGTGGATACACCACGCTAAGTTTTCTGGATGCGTTCTCAGGGTACCATCAAGCGTACCTCTGGCAGCCAGACAGAGTGAGGTGCGCCTTCATAACCAACCATGGCACCTACATGTACAAGATGATGCCATTTGGGCTGAAGAATGCCGGCGCCACCTATCAACGGTTGGTAGACAGAGTCTTCGAAAGTCAAAAGGGAAGAAACTTAGAAGCCTATGTTAACGATGCGATCGTCAAAAGTAAGGGGGAAAAGGAGCATCTAATAGACCTTCAAGAGACTTTCTCTTCCCTGCGGTCATATAAGATGAAGCTGAATCCGAAAAAATGCACATTCGGGGTCCGATCCGGAAAATTCCTGGGTTTCTTGGTCAGCTCCAGGGGGATAGACGCCAACCCTGAGAAAGTTCAGGCGGTCCTAGACCTCCCGGAGCCTAGAACCATCAGGCATATTCAGCGGCTCACAGGCAGAATGGCCGCCCTGGCTCGGTTTATCGCCAGGTCGGCAGACAAGTCCACCCCTTTCTTCAAAATATTAAAAGGCAACAAACAATTCAAATGGGAGGATGAACAAAAGAAAGACTTCGAGCAATTGAAAGAGCACCTAAAGAAACTCCCTAACCTGGCAAGACCGGTAGCCGGAGAAAAACTGTACCTCTACATTGCTGTCACAAACACAACGGTAAGTGTCGTCATCCTGAGAGAGGAAGCAAACTCACAGCAACCCATCTACTTTGTGAGTCACGCCCTGGGAACAGCAGAAAGAAATTACCCTTTGATAGAAAAAGCCGCCTATGCAGTCATCGTTGCAGCCAGAAAACTCAGACCTTACTTTGACGCACATCCCGTCGTGGTCCTCACCGACCAACCACTGGAAAAAGTGTTGGAAAAGTTTGAGAAATCAGGAAGACTGTTGAAATGGGCGATCGAATTAAGTGGGCTGGGGATATCATACCAGCCAAGGACAACCATCAAAGCCCAAGCCTTGGTCGATTTCCTGGTTGAATGCTCTCATTCAGGGGAAGAGGAGCCCCCTGCCGAGGAGTGGATCGTGCACACTGATGGATCCTCAACAGCCAATGGTGCAGGCGCAGGCGTCGTGTTAACCAGCCCTGAGGGAGTGGATTTTGAGCATGCACTCAGATTCACCTTCCCGGCATCAAACAACGAGGCAGAGTACGAGGCTGTGCTCACAGGGATAAAACTGGCCAAAGCCGCAGGGGCAGAGCGAGTCACACTAGCTACCGATTCTCAGCTCATCGCTAATCAAATCAACGGAGAGTATGAGGCCAGAGACCAGGCCATGGCCACATACCTTGAAAAAGTAAAGCAAGAGTTGTCAGGCCTGAAATCCTATGAAATCCAGCAAATACCTCGATCGCAGAACAACCGAGCCGACGCCCTGTCAAAGCTGGCCAGCTCTAGCCTACAGGACATACGAAGATCGGTATGGGTTGATGTTTTGCATGAAAAATCTACCAGCGCCTGTCAGGCAATTAGCACCGTCGAGGAAGGGCCAGAAAATTGGATGACCCCCTTCATCCAGTTCAAAAAACATGGTATCCTGCCATCAGACACGGTGCAAAGGAGGAAGGTACAGGCCAAAGCAGCCTGGTTCATAATCATTGGCGAAGAACTCTATAAGAAATCTTTCACTTACCCCCTGCTCAAATGCTTAGGAGCAGACCAGGCTGCCGAAGTCCTGGAGGACATACACTCAGGAATCTAAGGACATCACATCGGAGGAAGATCATTGGCCCACAAGGCCCTGAGGGCAGGCTACTAATGGCCTACCATGCTAGCAGATGCCAGAAGCCTGACCCAGAAGTGCAGAAAATGCCAACTCTTCGCCCCGTCAATCCATGCCCCGGCCCAGGAACTCAGGCCAATCCTATCCCCCATTCCTTTCGCCCAGTGGGGGATGGACATACTTGGACCTTTCACGGTGGCCACCGGGGGCAGGAAATTCTTGATCGTGGCTATAGACTACTTCACCAAATGGATAGAAGCTGAAGCAGTGCCCAACATTACCGAACCAGCAGTCAGAAAAGTGATATGGCGGAATATTATCACTAGATTCGGTCTACCAAAAATGTTGGTGTTTGATCATGGCAGGCAATTTGACAATGATCCCCTGAGAATCTGGCTAGAAAGCCATAGCATCGCAGTTGCCTACTCGGCCGTCTGCCATCCTCAAACCAACGGACAGGCAGAGGCAGCCAACAAGCAGATCTTAAATGGCCTTAAGAAGATGGTAGATGACCTTAAGGGCAGATGGGCTGACGAGCTTCCCAGCATACTCTGGTCAATCCGGACCACCCAAAAGGAATCTACAGGCCAGACCCCGTTCGGTCTAGTACATGAAGCAGAGGCTCTACTACCAATTGAAGCCAGGGTCCCATCTCTGCGCTCCCTGCAATACGACCGAACTGAGAATGAAGCTGCGATGGTCGAGGCCTTAGATCTGGTCAATGAGGTAAAGGAGGAGGCCAGTACCAACATCGTTGCCTACCAGCAGCGAATGAGGAAAGCCTACAACAGAAGAGTACACCAGAGAAATTTTCAGATGGGTGATCCGGTTCTCAGAAAAACGCAGGTTGTTGGAAAATCCAGGGAGCACGGGAAACTAAGTGCCAACTGGGAAATTCCTTACCAAGAGACTCAAATCCTGGGACCAGGCACATATAAGATCGCCAACCTCGAAGGACAAGAGTTGAATGCTCACTGGAACGCGGACACCCTGAAGAAATATTATGTCTAAACCGAGTCTAAAGATAGTTTTTATTTTGCTAAAAACAATGGCGGAGAACGGTCAGAGAATGTCGACGGCTCCGACCACCCTTATGTCAAAAAGTTTTATAAAGAAATGAGAGAACTTCAGATTCATACTCGTTGCCTGTTCAAACTTGCGTTATCACACACAAACGAGCAGGGGGCAATAAGGGGAGGCCCCCCTGTTGCCAAAGCTAGAGAAAATGAACACCCCAACAAAAATTCCGAGCCTCCCTGCTTACCTCTGGGCAGGCAGGGAGCAGGCCCCCTGGACCTTTGAACAAAAGCCAGGGACAGGCCAGATCAACAAGGACTGGGGGCAGGCCCTCCAACCTTTTATAGAAAACGCAAAAAGTCTCCCTGCTTACCTCTGGGCAGGCAGGGAGCAGGCCCCCTGGACTTTGAACAAAAGACAGGGACAGGCCAGATCAACAAGGACTGGGGGCAGGCCCTCCAACCTTGTATAAAAAACGCAAAAAGCCTCCCTGCTTACCTCTGGGCAGGCAGGGAGCAGGCCCCCTGGACCTTTGAACAAAAGCCAGGGACAGGCCGGACCAACACGGGCTGGGGGCAGGCCCCCCAACATTGTATAAAAACGTTGAGAACCTCCCCGCTTACCTCTGGGCAGGCAGGGGGCAGGCCCCCTGGGCTTTTGAACAAAAACCAGGGACAGGCCGGATCAACAAGGACTTGGGGCAGGCCCTCCAACCTTGTATAAAAAAAACGCGGAAAGCCCCCCTGCTTACCTCTGGGCAGGCAGGGGGCAAGCCCCCTGGGCTTTGAACAAAAGCCAGGGACAGGCCGGACCAACACGGGCTGGGGGCAGGCCCCCCAACCTTGTATAAAAACGTTGAGAACCTCCCCGCTTACCTCTGGGCAAGCTAGGGGTAGGCTGTACGTCAAACTTATACAAGAAACCAAACGAAAACAGACAAAAACAAACAAAAAGATCCTCATAAAAAGGAATAAAGTGGCAAGGGTACACAGGATAAGAGTTTGCTAAAAAGGTGATTACAGTAAACACGGCAGCCGGCCACAAAAGGGCTCGGCGCGCAAAGAAATAAAGAAGTCAAAGCATCAGCGTAGGCGCAGCGGGGGACGAACAAGAGCCCTCTGAGGAAGACTGCCCTCCATATTAAGCAGGGGGAGCATCCGGGCCAGAAGTAGCAGCCCCTTCAGCCATCCTACGCATCTGGGCCTCATCCTTGGCGGCGTAGAGGGCCCGAAAAGCTTCTTCGTCAAAACTAGGGAACATCTCCCTGGCAGCTTCCATGACTACTCCTAAGCAAGAGTTGGCGCCATTCACAAAACCCGCTGACACAGCCGTTTCCACCTCTTGAATTATTTCATCCCTCTCTTTCTGCCACTCCTCAGTCTTCGCCGCTAGATCCCCAAGAGCCGCCTGAAGATCTGAATTCGCCTTGGAAAGGCGCTCCCCTAGATCGACGACACTTTTCTTGGCATGATCCAGCTCAGCTAAAGCCTTCCTGGCCTGCTCCAGCTCTGCGAAGGCCTGCTTAGCTCTCTTCGACTCCTCCTCCAGGCGGGACACCTCCCTGACAGCCCTCTCATTTTGAGACTTTCAGTGAATCGCCTGATTCCTGGCCTCTTCCAGCTCGTTCTCCCTTTTTGCCAATTGATCCTTCAAACTGGCAATAAGAGCAACATCCCTTTCGACTGCGGAAAGGCGGTCAGAGTTAGCCAATTCCTCATCGCTCAAACGATTAAGGGTCGCCAACTCCGCAGAAGCCTGAATGATTATGGCGGTACGCTGAACGTACTGAGTGACTTGATGAGTGGCAGAGTGGACAGTCTTGAGGAGATGATCCGCCAAAACTGCGCCAGAGTCGGAAAGTAAGGCAGAAACATCCTGGCTATCGCCGGCGGTATAATGAAATTCGGCGTTTTCCTCAGAAAAGAGGGTACCAGGAACCCCCTGAGCGAAGCGTTTTGATTCAGGCGTGGCGGCTTCCAAATCCACCACGTGGTCTGCATTCGGAGCCTCCCTGCTCCTCTTTCTGATCAGCCCTCTGGGAGTGCTTTCCCCAGTCTCTTCGGAGCCCGCGACCCGCGGCCCCGAGGGAATCTGAACCCCAGCAGAATGGCCCCCCTGCCTACCAGCAGGTGAGGGAGTAGCCTCACAGGCAATCACCTTCTTCGCAATCGGGGAAGGGGTGGCCTCAGAAACCGCCGTTTTTGCAGGCGTTGATCTGGGAGGGGCAGGGAGCCTTGGCCTACTAAAAGACAAACCCTTCAGATGCTTCATCAAGTTCTTCTCACCTTTCTTGAAATCAGGGGGAAGAGAAGGGCGGCTTTGGACAACGGTAAGCGTCTCGGTCAAACCCAGACGCCTCACCTCCCCTTTTTTCCAAAGGAAGGTGGCAAGATCTGCAAGGCAAACAGACGAACAGTCAGGACACTTAAAAAGAAAAAGGGTAAGGAAGAATCATCAGCACTCCTGAACTACCTTCATCTAGGCCCAGATTCATGCCCACCCGGGTCAGGTATCTATCAGTAGCAATGAGCTCCGCATGGGGGAGCCATAATGAAGGGCCATACACCCCGTATTTATCAGTATGGGCGGCAAAATAGTCTACCAGTTCCTTGTCCTTCCTGCTCAGCTTCACCTCCAGGGCCTTTCCACCCACGCCAGGGTGATACTCCTCGTGGGTCTCTAGGCTAGTGTGGACATGATTCCTGAAATGACGGGGAATCTTCCACCCATGGGCACTGTGCACATAAAGAAAATTGTTCTTCCAGTCTCTCAGGCTGTCCATAGCCGGCCACACCAGAGTATGCCCCTTCTGCCTCAAAAGGGACCAATATCCAGGAGAGCCCTCACTCCCAGAAGAGACCATTTGTAGGCCGACCATAAACCTCAAGGCATCAATAGAGGGCTCGGCGCGATGGAACAGGCAGGTCCAAACATATGAAATCAATGACCTAACAGCCATGGCTGTTAGCTGGGCGATAGCCACATTCATACGCTTGAAAATCTTTTCCAGGGAAGGATGAAGGGGAAAACGAAGGCCAAATTCCAAGCACTTGTGGTAAACCGCTATGCACCCGTCGGGAGGGCTGCATACGGTGTCTTTTTCGTCGGGGACGACAATTGTGTACCCATCCCTAAAATTGTAAAACCGCTCAATCGCACCGGCGACATTTTTCGCAAGAATCAAGTCCCGGCTTTTTGGGTCGGGGTAAGTTCTCAAGGGAAAGTGGTACTTGACTTTGTCTAAATAATAAACCTTACCCCTTTCCCGAGGAATAAGGGGGCCAGAGGTCCTGGAGGGGGCAATTTCCAGCGCCTCGTCATCCGAATCAATAACGTCGTAAGGAGGAGGGTCAGGAGAGTTACCACCTCCACTACCCGCCGAATTTTCTTCCTCAACTACCCCAGAGCCAACCTCCCTAGAAGAGGAAGCAAAATTCCCCCTATCTTTTTCCCCTTCCTCCCTCCTCGATGGGTCAGTAAAAGGTAGGATCCGCTCACGAGTTCTAGACATTGTAACTCTAATAGGAATGGAAAACAAGAAATCGAAAAGAAAGAGCAAGAAAGGGAAGACAAAAGTCTAACCTAAGGTCGTCTGTCGGTGCGATGAAAACCTGAAGGAGAAATCTCCCAGAGAAACGGGGGTACAAAGGAAGGCACAAGTCGTCACACCAAAGGGTTTGCAGAGAAAGAGAAAGGAAGATTTGCAAAAGAAAGGTTTGAAAAAGGAAAAAGAGGAGGAATGGGTGGCTGATTGCTTTTATAGGAGGGAGGGCATACGAAGAGTCGCCAACCCTCGAAAATCCGCCCAAAGGTTATTGTCCACGCGTCACCCCCTTGGGAGTCAGCTCTGTGTAGCTTCCCAAGGGTAGCCTCGAAAAGACCAAAGGGTGTCAGAGGATTGATCACCCTGTGACATCCTCTCTTCATTCAAACAATAAGTAATAAACAAATAATAAAAATACAACACACAAACAAATTGCCTGAACTTTCTTTCATTAAGTCTTAAAAAACCCGGAAAAACGGGCAATTACATCCAGGACAAACAAAGTACAAAAAGATCCCCTATTTTTCCGGCTCATCACGCCTGCGCCCCAAGGGCAGGCCTAATCATCATCAGAACCTGGGGAGTATTCCCCAGGGCTGTGCCCCCCTGCACCAGATCCCCAGTCCCAGTCGTCGGAATCCTTGAAGGGGTCTGCAGAGTCATCATCACCATCTCGACCGGAGGAATAACCCCGGCCATCACTGTCGCCGGAATCCCGGCTGCTGACATCCCAGTCCCTCCCATAAGGGACTGTCTCAATGTCGTCAAAGGAGCCGCAGCCCACTTTCTTCCTCAAAGGGGAAGAAGGGCCCGACTCAGAAGAAGAGCCCAACTCTGAGTTATCAGGGTCAAACTGCTCAGGGTGTAGCCATGGGTAACATCCAGGGCACCCCCTATCAAAGCAACCCCCTCCCTGGAGGCAGCGTTTAAGCTTTGGGACGGTAGGAGAAGCCCTCAGAGGGCGCTTGCCCGCCCTGACATGAGACCTCCTCTTAAGCCTCCTATGGAGTCGAGTGCGGGGTCGCCGGCTGCGGCGCAAGATGAGAAAGGATGCCCTGGAATACCTCAGTCTCTGACGGCCCCTGAAACGGCGGGTCACCACACGAGTCCCTTGGTAAAAAAATGTTTTGATAATCCACGACATTTTCTTAAGAAAAAAGAAGAAGAGGAAAGTAGAAGATGGGTCGTGAAAATAGCAAAGGAAAAATGCAATTTATACGAAGGAAGCCAAGGCATTGAATAACGCCCCAACCACCCTGACAGGAAAAACGGCCAATCAGCACACCAGCACGCTGCCCAAAAATCCATTTGGTGCACAAGGCAATCATGACCCAAGAAAAAATTAAACTCTTGGCATGCTCAATACAGAGGAGACTCCCCCTCGGGAATACGCGAACGCATTAAATGCAGTAGTAAGAGACACAAGTCAACTCCCCTCCACCAAGAATCCACCTGCCGAAGGGGAACCCTGCTTCCCCCCCAGCCGGTGAGGGCCAATTGATGAGGGTCAGGAGCCTGCATCGGGCCGCCCGCCTAGCAGGCCCCATAAAGACCCCGTCCAGGGAACCGAGGAGCCTGCCCAGCAGGCCGTCGGGATAAGATACCGGGATTTCTCCAATGGAAAAAAGCTACAAGGAAGCTGCCTGCCCGGCAGGGTAAGGCGACTGGCTGTGAAGAGCGTGCAGGCACTCCCTGCTAGCCTACCTCCGGGCGACCTTCTCCCTGAGCAGGGCCGAGGTTCCCAGAAGCCCCCTCTGTCATCTTGCCTAAAGGTAAGGGAGAACGAGTGGATGAGGTAAAGCCACATGTCAATCTCTCATCCACTCATTCTCTCTCTCTCCCCTCTTCTCTTTTCCTCTCTCTTGTGGGAAAGTATAAATACTCTTCCATTTCCCACATGAAAGGGATTGGATTTTCTCTCTCTAGACTCTCACTCCTAAAAATGCCACCTAGTTCCTCACGAGCTAGGTTCACCAAGGCATTTCACGGACTAACTTAGGCATCGGAGAGGGTTCCCTCGGACAACCTCCGGGGTCCTGTGCGTTCATTGTGCAGGGAGCAGGCCAGCTCCGCCGGGAAGGTCCGATCAAAGGAGAGGGATAAAGGAGAGGTTGAAGGAAATCAGGCGATCTGTTACTTACCAGCACTCCGTTTACACAACCCGGATCCAGAGTCGGGTTAATTGTTTCCGTGACCGGAACAAGTTATATCCTTGAATTTAAAGATTATGATTAACAATTCCCATTATAAGTCTACTCAACTCGAAATGTCAGTCCTCAAATAATCAAGGTTCTCCTTTCAAGTTTTCTCAATCAACCTCGATTTAAAAGTCCAAATCTATTCATGATTAAACTAAGAGTTCCATAAATTCATTCACTTAGAACTATGTATCTTATCATTAGTATGCAAGTTTCATTCTTCAACGACTTTTCCTAAAATTCTCTTACTCCTCAAAACTACTACTGTAGCTATTTTACATTCTATCTTTTAGTGTACTTTGTTGTTTCTTTGTCCTCAATATATTTGCATACCAGTCAAAACTCTCTTAGTAATACAAGTAGTTACTCATCCACAAAACTAGTTTGTTGGCTTAACATAATTTTCAACAACATTGAAAATACAAGGGATCTAAATTCCACAAAAATCTGTATGACTTAATTTCTCATCAAGTAGTCACTATGTATGTGAAATAGATTTCCATAAATGTCATTCTTTCTTATCTTTCCTTAGCTTACAACTTTAAATCTTCCAATCCTCCGTTATTCGTGACTATCCTCAAAATTGTTCAATCTAAATTCAACACTCAACAACATTTGTTGATTCTCATCTCTTGCAACCTCTCGTCATTCCAAAAATCAGTAGGTTCCTAAGTCCAATAACTACAGGCTGACTAAAAGGTAGAGATTGGGTAATCCAATTGTGGTTGGTTTGAAAGGATATTGGATAGTTTAAGTACATTACACTACTGAGAAACATGAGCATAACTATATCTTTGTGACTGGCTAAGGGTTCATTGTGCTTCTACTGCGCACTCTGATAAGTAGTAACCATGGTTCATTGAAGATGTAGGAATGTATTTAAGAAATTAGTTGAAAGAATAAATATTCAAGACTCAAGAGTGGAAAACTAGTAGGTTGATAAGGTTAATAAATAAGAGTATTGAAGTTTATCTCCATAGTCGAAGGTTATGACAAGCTTGGAAAGTGGGGAGTACAGGGATAAAAGACGATGGGTATGTATGAGGTTAGGATACGTGCCGTTTGATGGTGATTTCAAAGAAGAGAAAGCAAGATGAATAAATAAAAAGGAAATAAGTTAGAACGGTAAATATCAAAGGTTCCATCAAATAGGAAGACATCAAACTAAGGTTAGTTGAGCCAGAATATACGAAGGTGAAATAAGCGAAAGACTTCTTGTTTGACT
This sequence comes from Agrostemma githago, assembly GCA_958450325.1. Taxonomy (NCBI): domain Eukaryota; kingdom Viridiplantae; phylum Streptophyta; class Magnoliopsida; order Caryophyllales; family Caryophyllaceae; genus Agrostemma; species Agrostemma githago. The sequence continues at coordinate 25,050,216 of OY288243.1, read as the reverse complement.
CAGGATGAGTAGTCAGACCGAAGAGCTAGTTCACGAAGGGATTGAAATGAGTTTAGAAACAAAAGAGAAGGAATCAGTAGAGGTTAAAACTTCTTTAGTAGAGATTAGAAATTTATTCAAGGATAGTTCAAGGGTTAGGCCTTAAATGACTTTTGTCTATGCATCCTGATATAGGTTCAAATGTTGGATCTAATTGGTGAACAATTTAACAAAAAAATTTAAAATATTAATAATATTAATAATGAAAGAGTAAAAGGTGTTTATCGATTTATGAAGGTATGGATATTAGACATGAAGGAAAGCTTTGTATGTAATGTTTAAAAATTTCGACGGAAGGATTGAAGATAGTTCTGAATAGAACTCAAATCGTTGCTTGGTTAGATGAAGAAAGTGGGGGCAAAGGTAGAAAATAAGGATAAGCTAAAAAAATGAATTAGATGTGGTGTAAGGTGTTACTGTGAAATGAATATGGGCAAGAAGGGTTCATTTTCATGACTACAATTTAGGCTAACAAATGATCTCCGATATACGAGTTATATAGGTAAGTAGAGTCTCGGTCAAGTCTAATTCGACACCTAAATAGGACTCGAGGAGTACTATCCTACGTACGTCTGCACTTGATCTTCTTGTATGTTACATCTCGTCTACATAACTTCACTTGGTACATCAACACGGTCCAACTTGATTTGGCTACTATAGTTGATTGGGAAGATGCGTCCATTTGTGCTTGCAATGGTGTTCTACCAGACTTGAGACGTTGATGGCTTCAAGTCTATTATCTTAGTTGTCACGTCGGTCACAAATAAATTAAAACTAGCCAGAAGGCTAAAAGTTTGGGCAATCATTCTACATTCAACTACACAGATAACATGCAAACACAAGCAAGGGGCCAAAACCTACATCGGACGGTACGGGTAATCCTTAGTAGTACTACGCATCCAGACATTCTACTCAAGTAAATTATTTCATCCTAGGGTTATGCTAGTCGTTAATCTATGATTTAGTGATCTTAAATGTTCTTCATGTTTTAGACAAATCAGACACCACTAGTAGAAAAAGTACCAACGACATCTACAATAAGACATCGGTTGTAAGAAAAATGATACTAAAAAGTTGTAAGAATTAAAAAAAAGGAACATTCACACCGGTTGTACATAATAAACCGGTGTGAAAGGGTTGGGTAAAAAAATTATAACCCATCTAACACCAGTTGTAAAGTGAAACCGGTGTGAAAGGTTACCTATTAACATCAGTTCATATTAGAACCGGTTGGAAAGGATGGATGGTATTTAATTATCACCCAAATAATATACCCACACCACCCAAATAATTATCAATTCATCAATACACACACCACCCGCCCTTTGTCTTCTTCGAGAACCCAAACCACCGAAACGCCATCATCGCGATCCCAAACACCATCGTGAACCCAAACACCATCAGCAACCCAGCAATACGAACAACGGCGACTATCCTAACCACCGGCAACTGCCCTAACCACCGGCGACCTCCTCCACCAAGTATGTTATTTAAGGTTTTTTTTAAAAAAAAAATCAACTTGTTAATTACAGTTTTTGTTTTGATTTTGGGGCTGTTTTGTTTTTTTAATTGTTGATGGTATCCTTTAATATGCAATTTCTACAAATTGATGAGTTTACAGATTATATCAATTTGGATTTAGGGTTATTAATTTCATAGGAGTAATCGTTTCTCAATTGCCTGAATTCTTATGGAATCACTGTTTATCTTACTGTAATTTGAATGTGGTTACGAGATTTATCTTTGTAGGTGTAGTGTAGTATTAGAGACATGGTAGAATGTTTATTACTCACTCTTTTCGGGTCATTTCTTAACTTTGCTCATGGAACAAACATCAAGAAGGAGATACTTTCGTCTTTTGTTTTTGGAATCTCATTTCGACTTGTGTGCAATCTATCTCTCCACTTTCATCTGTTTGCTTTTTTTTTTCACGCTGTAGCGGTTTCTGAAGCAGATAAACATAGTGGAGCCGGCTTGCCTTAGACGGTCTTGCTTATGGAACAAGTACATAACTTATGTATTGCATTTTTATAGGTTTTATTGATTGATTTCGGGTGTAAGACTTTCCCATAGTTGGCTAGTAGGTCGAATTGTGTTAGTCTGATTGTCGTATGGTTTTTGCAGAACTGAGGGTTTTAGGGTTTTAGGTGAACACGTAACTCTATCGATTTATTCAATTGCATCTTGAATTTCCTCGTATCTTGTCTCATGGTTTTTCAATTCTTTTTTTGTTCTGTACAGATGAATATTGCCTTCCTTTGGTTCATGTCGCTAGTCTTTTTGTAGCTGCAAAAGGTCACGATTCTCAGGTATTGACTCTGCTCGTGAATAAATTGCTCTGTGTATGCATTTTCCTGTTAGTATTCACTTTTCAGTTTGAGGTATGGTACTTGTATACCAGGCAGTGATGCTTTAATAAGGGCAAAGTGTTTTATCAGTTATACGGAACATAGCTGAGGCTTTTAGTGGATAATATTATGTTGGAATGTTTGATAATATTTGGCACGGCTTTCATCTTTCTAGTACTGAATAAAATAGAAGCGAAGTCTCTAATCACAGAGTATATTTTATCATTCCCACCCACCCACGCACTCACTCGACTCACTCAAATACTCAAATCATTTCATATGTTATGTTATATTCAATGATTTCAGGTTGGAACATTACAGTAGCGTTTGCAGCAGCAGATGGGGTTTGCTCAGCTCCTGCTCCGCAATCTGACTTCCCTCCTTCTCCTTTATATTGGAAATTCAGCAGCTCTACACTTTCACATTCTCATCTTCAAGGTTTCTTCTTCTTCTTCTTCTTTTGTTGGTTGTGCCCGAGCCAGAATTTTTTTTATTCTACTCTAATCTAAAGCCCACCTTTTTTTAGGGTAAACACTAATGTACTCGTAATTAGTTATTCAACCGTCTTACCCTATTATATAATATGTGTAGTAATGTAAGAGTAAACGGTTTTTGGGGATAGTTTATTGTGATTTCCAGTAGTGGTTGCGGTGCTAAATGACGGTAGTGTTATTGATCTTTGTGCGATAATTTTATGACCCGGATTGACAAGTTGAACTCAATCCTTTCTTCTATATAGATATGCCTGGGTTTACACAAAGTTTCTATGAAAGAAATCATGCTCTAATTACTCCCGAAAACCATGTTTTGAGCCCTTTACCTCACTTGTAACTTACTTGCAGCCTTCTAGCATACTCATTATCTGCCTATTAATTTTTGTGCTATTTTTTCTTGATTGTTTGTTTTCTTAAAAGGAAAAATACTCTGGGAGCATATTAATTGGCTGTTTTAATTATGGAGTATAATCACAACATTATTTATTTTTTAACCAATGCAATCACTACACTAATTTTTTCTTAATTAGCTTGCCCATGATTATGCGTCCCTCGATAAATTAACATAGTAGTCACTAGCTAGCTAGTTCGCCTCACTTAATTATATTAGCACTAATTAACTACCTCGAGAGTTCATATGCAATGTCTTTACACTAGTATCATTATTGTTCTTATCTTAAGTTAACGACTTACAATCTTAACTACCTCATGAGTTTAATGACTTACAATCTTAAGTTCACCAAATGCTTCATTATCTTATTGTTCTGTTTTTAGAATTAATCTAATCTTTGCATTTTGTATTGATGAGTGACTTTTCCGGTGTAGGTTTCATACATGACTCCGTGAGAGATTTTGTTAGCCCGTGTATTAGAATCCCGGGAGTAGAAGGTATACTTGATGGAGTAGATGATCAAGGAGACTTACCAGTGAGGTAAATAAAAGAACTATCCAAATTTTTAGCATATTTTTACCATGAATTAATACTATAAGAGTATAAGTTTATTTAGTACGGACCTAAATTCATTAGGAGTAACATTATGAGCTAGGAATTAAGATAATAATGTTAGTAAAAATTTATAGACGTTCGTAATATAAGGGCCCAATTTTCTCGTTTTGCTCGGGCCTCCTATAGGTTTGAGACGGCCCTGTGTATGACATTACCGTATCCTACTATTTGAGTAAAGAAAGGTTATTGGAGGTACTTTCTTTGTATTAATACTTTTTTGTTGTTTACCTATATTTGAAGACAATGTCACTAATCCATTATTATTATAATTCTTTTTCACTTATGTAGTGTGTTTAGAAGTCAAGAACGACGGCTGGAGATATGGATGTAGTTCGCGAATTTTGGGCTCAAAAATGTATCGACGCCATTTAGTCTACCTAAGAAAAGTGTTTGCCATCAAGAAGTCTAAATTGTGTAAGAATAGTAAGAATAGGGATGTTGTGACTTAACTTTATTGGATGATATTTGTGTTTATATACTAACTTTTGACGTTGTCCACAATTATTTAAGTGAGTTGGATATTGGCGAAGCTGTCCAAACTTTGGCATTGATTTGTAGTCATGGATTTACGGTTTCAATTATTTTTTTAAATGGAATAAATTGGTTGTAATTTGGGATTGAAAAAGATAACAATTTAGCACCGGTTGTAAACTAAAACTGATGGAAAAAGGAAATCCTTTAACACTGGTTGTGAGTTGTAACTGGTGCCAAAGGTCACCTTTTAGCACTGGTTTTAGGTCATAACCGGTGTAATCCCCTAAAAATTCTAGCGCGATACAGTGGCGGAAACATTGTAGAGTCGGGATTAAAACACACAGAACTATGTCTTATTAAATTGAATTGGTAAAGTCAAACATACGCCATACATAAAAATGGCTAAAAATTTAAAACAATCCATAAAGAGGTTAAACAATCCTTAAGACAAGATTATTAAAAGATCAAGCAGGATCCAAGACCGCTCGTTAGCCCACACCCACCGGAAAATAAACACGTATACCTGCCATGTTAAAACATAACAGCCACAATCAGTGGGGAGCAACGCCAACGTTCTCCCAGCCGTATAACAGGATTTTAAAACAGTAATTACTAATATAGGAAAAATAGTAAAAAATAGAAAACATTAAAACAGCATATTAAAATAAGCTTTAGCGTAAAACAAATTAATCAGAAGGGTTGCCGAAGAAACATAAAAATATTTGCCAACCTGCAAACCAATTTATATCGATAATAATTAAAACAATCAAAATGGCGTTATGGACAGGAGTAGTGTAGACGGCTAGACTTTCACTAGGAGAGTACTAAAAACTAGCTTCGAGAACTTAGTTCAAACAAATCAAACTTCGGTCTCTAACTAGGCTACTCAACCATAATAGAGCGGCGACTTATAAATGCGTGGCCCTAGTTTAAGATAATGCACACCCCTCCTGGGATTACCTGTCACCCAGTTCAACTTATGACGGCGACTTACTGCGAGGCCTAAGCTTAAGGTCAAAATGTACACAACTCCCGGGATACCTGTCACCCGGTTCAACAACCAATGTACCGATTCCTGATACACTAGCCTTATAGTTGATGGCAAAACCGTAAACCCTAGAGTATATTACTCTAACCTCACACTTGTCCTTATTCCATAACTCCAAAACAAAGCCATTATCGATATTCAAAGATATAATCATTATAAACAATATGAGGATAAAGAAGTAAACATTTATATTCTAAAAGAGGAAACTTTCTATTTTAGGAAACTTCTATTTTTAGAAACTTTACTAAAAATAGCATTATATCAAAATAGTGAAAATATTAGTTCATACTAATACCACATTTTAGTAGACGGTATAGATTTATAAAACTAATACTTTTGGTTTTAACGATATTAATTATTAAAGTAAGATCATTTGATTTTATGAAATTATTAAAATATCGTATAAGCGTTATAAAATGATTAAAAACGTCTTAAACATTTTAATATTACTAATTAGGGTGTTTTCAAAAGTTAAAAAGCTAAAATTCTCTAATTATTATTAGTTTCGACGATAAAATTATAAATAGGATTTTACGGCAAACACTAAATTAAATACTTGAACGTCTTTATTTAATTAAACCAACAAATACATTTAGAGTATGTTAAGGGATGACTTAACTCCTAAAGTTTCAGATTTAAATACTTTCAAAATTGCTGGAAAAATAATTCTTTTAGGTAAGACGAAGCAATTTAGCGATAAATCACAATTTGTCCAAAAATCAATATTTATTAATTAAAGACTATAATAAATAGTACAAAAATTACGTAAAATAGTTAAATTATATTTATGGACATTCTGTCCAGAAAAGAAAATTTCCAGAATTCTAAAAACTCGGTTTTTAAAGCGTTTTCTGGTTAATCGTCCAATTTCGACAATAACGATTAATAAAAATAGTAATTACAAAATGATTTAAGTATTAATATCCAAAAATTATTATTAAACCTAAAAATCATGATTTTCCAGAATCTAACATTTTTCCAGATTTCCAAAAATTCCAGATTTAATAAATCCCGTCAAAACCGTCTTTAAAACCCGTTTTCACAATTAACGATTCCATTAATAAAACTTATCGTTCCTAACATTTTATTAAGGCACTAAAAATCATAAAATTACATTTTAATATGAAACCATCAGAATCATAATTTTTTTCCAGATTTAAACCAAAGACCAGAAATCGAGAATTTAAAAAACAAACACGGTTTTAACGATAAACGATGATTTAAAGTGATTAATTAATTCATCCACTTAACAAATCCCAAAAATTATGAAACAATTCAGAAAATTCTATTTCACCAGAAAGTTTCACCACGTCAAAAATTAGATTAAAATAAAATGCTTAAGTACTGGAACTAAAAATCGGCTTTTAATCGTTTTTGTCCGAAAACGGTAATAATTCAATAATCGATATCAAAAATACCAGAAAAATACTAAATTATTAAAAATCATCAAAAACAACATTTTCCAAGAATATAAACATATATTACATGTTTAGGCCGATTATTACGATTTTACAAATTAATATAACAATTTAATCGTTAATCTCGTAAAAGCGATAAAAATATCGAAACATGCAAATTTTAAACTTTAAAAATTTTTCCAGAATCCGTGACATACATATATTGCCAAAATAAAATATAAAAATATATACATGCAAATACTCAATTAAAATCATGAAATACCGAGTAACATCGACGTTACCTCTACTCCAAGTCTGAGTCGATAATATATTCGTCGGCTTCGGGATCGTCCAAAAATCCTACCAAACACGGAATTCATGGTAGAAAAATACCATGAGATAACTAATAAAAATCATGGTAAAAATTGATTGAAAATGATGTCGATTAATACCTTAACGAAGAGAACGGAAAGAGGATTATTAAGACGATAAAAATGATGCGATTGGGACTCGAAATGGAGCAAAAATTTGCCTAAGATGGATGAGGGAACACACGGCCAAAATGAGAGTGAAGAAGGGTTGAATAATTTTTTTTTTTATGACAAGAATGAATAAGGAGGATGGAAGGTCTTCAAACATATAAATGAGAGTAATGGTTGATGAAAACTATGTGATTTTCACATAAAGTGGCCGGCCAAGAGTTGATGACAAGGAGTATGAAAAGTCTTGATACAAATGCTATAATGAATGAAAATAATTTATCTTATGTTTACGTTTTAACGTGATAAAATGAAACGTTTAAATAAAACGTAATAAAACATGTGACCAAGGGCTTAGTTGGTCCAAAATGTGAGGAAATTGTCTCAAATAATTTATAAGTTGATAAAAAGTATAATCGTAAAATAGTTAAAGGCATTTCAAAGTAATTCGAGCAAACCTCGCGTAAGAAAATAATTATTCGCGAAGCTTCATAATACAAATCCATAAAATACATGAATGAAGAAAGAGTAGGATCCACGCTACTCGCTAGCTCACACCCAAAACCCATCAACAAAAACCTGTCATGTTAAAAACATAACAGCCACGTCAGTGGGGAGTAACTCGGACGTTCTCCTAGCCATATTATAACATATGGAAAAATAATAGTATTACAATATCAAAATAATTAAAATGGAAAACATTAAATGATATACTGAAAATAAGCTTTCAGAGAAAACTTAAAATATTGGAATAATAAAATCAGAACAAGTTTTCAGAAGAAAACTTAAAATATTCGCCAACCTGCAAATCAAAATGTATCGATAATAATAAAAATATTCAAAATGGCGTTATGGATAGGAATAATGCAGAATCTAGACTTTCACTAGGACAATACTAAACTAGCTTCGAGAACTTAGTCAAAACAAATTAGACTTCGGTCTCTAACTAGGCAACTCAACCATAACAGGACTGTTTGCAGCGAGGTCCTGGTTTAAGTAGTGCACACCCCTCCTTGATACAAACCATATCCAGTTCAACCTGACGCGACTTACACGATGCGATATCTAAGTTTAAGGTAAACATACACTCTCCTGAACACAAACCATGCTCAGTTCAACAACCAATATGCCCCACAAAGACACACCAGCCTTAGTTGATGGCAAAAACGTACATCCCAGACTATATTACTCTAAACCCGCACTTTTCCTTATTACATAACTCCAAAACAATCCATTATCGATATATACAAAAGATATAATCAATATAAATAATATGAGGATAAAAGGAATAACATTTTTTATTAAAAGAAAAACTTTCTATAAATAGAAACTTACTAATTTTAGAAACTTACTTAAAATAGAAATATTATTATAGAAAATACGTAAGTGATTAAAATGAGTGAAATGTATAAAAATAGCATTTCTAACGAAATTAACATTTTATTATTATCGTCGTTATCGTAACTTTAATATATTTCTAAATTCGTTACTCAAAATATAAATAGAATATAATAAGTCATTTTATAGTATTTTATAAATAATTAGAAAATCGAGTCGAAACTATAAATTTTAGAAAAGAGATGTTTGAAGAAAAACAATCTCAAAATTAATTGAGTCCACAAGTTTTATGAATGAAATGAGATTTACGAAGATTTCAAATTATTTTTAACAAATAGCTTTTATTAATAAATAATACGAATTTTACTAAAAATAGTCAATTGTAAACAAATAAGAAATTATCAGTGAAAATGGTCTCGACTAAAAATATAGTTAAAGAAAAATCGACTATTTTTCTCCTTTATTAGTGTAAATCGTAAAACGAAAATTAATTTTATTAAACAAGTATACAAACCTCGATTATAATATAGAAATACGATTTTGAGTTAAAATTATAAATAAACAAAATATGACGAAAATATGAAATGCTGACCCGAACACGTCGTTGGGTAATTCGGTCTTATCCCTCTCTTAATCTATGCTGTTTGCTGCTTTTGTGCGTCGTGGTTGTTGTTGTTCGGGATTTCGGGTGCTAGTTTTCTTCTCTATTTTCTGTTGTCCGCTGCTGCTGCGTCTTATAACTACTCCTGCTGCTGCCTTTTCGGTCTTCTTCTTCTTCTTCTGTCTATGTCATTACTGCTGTCCGTTTATGCTGTTGTTTCGTCTCCCTTGTCATCTGTTTAGTGCTGTTTATGGCGGTTGTCGATGTCGATGCAATTAGGGGCTGCAAGAGGTTGCTTTGGTATTCTGTTTGGATGGGGAAAGAAAGATACAGGCCGCTTTGGTATTCTTCATACCAGACCTTCATTTAATGCTTATTCTCCGGCTGTTACTATGCTTGATGCAAGAGGCTGTAGTTTAGTAACGAAATGAGGTGTGTACTTTTCTAATGAAACACAATTTGAATGTATTCATGACTATGAGGCTATGGTTTCGTGTTTGATGCAAGGTCGCGGCTCTCGAACTCGTAAGCAAACAAGGAGGCTGCTTAAACAGTAATTACTCAGTCCTCATTTTATGTCAATGGAAGTTGTTATTGTTTAATGGAAGTTCGTGATTTTTTTGCTTAGACATACCGCATTTTCCGTGATACAAAAGCAATCTATGGTTGAGATCAAATGAAGGTTTCATAAAGTGGAGACTGGGCAGGCTATAAACGCAGGCTGCTCTTGTAATGCCAGCCTGCGGTTTTGTCTAATGACGACTTGTTGCTGTCCATATTCATTCCTTTTGTTGATTGCTTATTAGATTAGATTGCATTGTATGTGTATCTGACTGATCTCACTTTCTGCTTCCTACAGTTGCGTGATGAGTCATGGTTTAATAGTCCCTCAATATATACAACTTGGCAAAGGTTTTTACTTATCTATGAGAAACAGTTGGCAGCAGGCAGCTAATGGAACTGTTTTTGTCTCTATCTGTTAATATACGCCCTAACTTTTTGCAGTCAGGTTTTTGTGTTGTATGTCTTAGGCAATGATGTTGTTGATGAGGACATTGACATAAGGGGTAAGGACCATCCTGTTTCAAGCTTCCCCCTCTAGAAATTGAAGAAGACGGCCCAGAAAGATGATAAAGGCAATCATCGCAGCCTCTCCAACAATGGGTTAGGCTCATCGTCAAGTGGTTAGTCATTCTTTCTAAACCTCTGCTATAATATCATATTCCAATTCCAAGTCCAATTCTGAGTGATTAGAATGGAATACTATTGTTCTTAAGTACCAGATTATTATTAGCAATCTAATCTAACACAAAAATAAAGTGTCGATTGGAGTGGACTATTGCTTCAAAAATCAAAATTTGATGGAAATATATAAGAATTCTTAATAATATTTCCCTTTTAATCTTTATGTGAGCCGTTTGATGTCTTGATTTCTCCAAGGCTTCCCTAATTGTGTAGGGGTGGATCTGTCTTGAGTTTTTTGCCCGCTTTCAATTGGGTAGCTAAACCCCTATTCTCAGTATTTAGCTTTCTTGTCCAAACCTTCAATTGGATGGTTTTGTTTATATTTTCTTATATGTTCCAGTGAGGATATATGAACATGTGCGTATATAGAAATACAGGGTATTTATTTTTTTCCTAACGTGCTAGAAATAGATAGAAATACCGACTAACTTTACATATACTTTATTTATCTTTGTTTCTTGCAGATTATCAGGTAGGACCTTTTTACTTAATACATGAGTTGGAGCTTTCGCTTTTGTGGCTAAAGACATCCTAATTTTTTTAGGTTGCCAAACGATCATTAAACTTATTTTCGACCTATTTTTATCATTTCAACTTAGTCGATGTAATATATTGAGGTTTTGGGTTTTTTTTACAAGGATTATATAAAAGCTACATGATTTTTTATAGTGTTATTTTTTTTTCTTTTCTGTACCAACAAATGTGTCATTTACGATCGGTACCATATTTTAATATATGGTTGAATTTTTTAATATATATTCAAAATGCAATACAGACAATTGCCTTGAAATGACATTTTATAATGCATATCGTGTCGAATACAATTGTTACAATTATCGTTAGGTGAAATTTATTAGTATTTATCGTGTCGAATGCAATTGATACAATTGTTATAAGATAAAAGATACAAACTATTTATCACATCGAATTTAAACGCCACAAAATTCGCCACAACAAATCAGCTTCTTTCGCGTCGATTTTAGGAAGCTAACCCAGCGAATAGATTATTCGCCACGAAAGGCTACGACAACGCCGCCTACCTCAACGAATACACAATCGATGGGAAAACCTTTCGCGTCGAGTAAAATCGCCACGAAATACCAAAATAATCGTCGCGAAAAGGTGATTTTGTTGTAGTGTTGGGACGTTACGTGTTTTAGTAGATGCTTGTGGACCTAGTGTCCACATCTAGTGTTATCGTAGTGCATAATAAAAAGAAGTGCAAATATGGAAAGTTTTGTTTAGATGACAACTTAGTGACGACTCGACTTCAACATGCGGATCCTCCTAGCTTGACCAGTGACTCCGGCAGAGCTCCGTTACCGTCTACCCTTCCTGCGGCAACTCCGGCAGAGCTTTGTTACTATGGACCGATTCTGCGGCTAATCCGGCAGAGCTTCGCTACTAGATTTGAGCTAGTCGAACACAGGCACCTCGGTATTGAGTCGGGTGCTCGAAGGTGAGGAGTAGCATCAATGTCGCTTTTATCGGAACTACGATCGAGTGGATCGTTTGCCTCGGGTGTCGGAGTGCGAGCCCTTAGCGAGAGAGTAGAGGGAGAAGAGAAGATGAGAATGTATTGAATGAATGAGGCGAAGGGGGTATTTATAGGTGTTTTCGGCCCTCGTCGCCCATATGGACGCCTGAGCTGGAGCGCACCAAGACCCAGGCGCAAGGCGCGGGGAGACTAAGACGCGTGAGGTGGGGCGGTCGGGATTTTGAAGATACGATTTTGATACTTTCCAAAACCGAGAGGGAGGAGTGTGATACTTAGCTTGGAGCCTAAGGATTCCCGTGGCTTGACCTAGCGCCGTGGATTTAGTGGGCCTCGGGTGTGCGTCCCGAGGTTCGCTTGGCACGGTGCTGACTCGGTTCGAGTTTCGGGACCGACTCGGGGTCCCGGTGTCGGAATTGACTCTAATTAGTGTCTATGTGATCGTAACGACACGACTAAGGCTGCCATCATGTTAGTTTTAATTTTTCCGAGTAATTATTTGATAGTTCAATAGAAAAACTACCTACAACATCGCGCATCCATGTCGCGTTGCAGTCCTATCGTCATCGGGTGTTTGTTGGGCACTTCTGCGGCCACCAGGTCCAAATCTGGGTGTCTACAGAAGCCCTCACTTTGACTGAGGCTTTGACGAGGCGAACGTCAAAGTATAGCCACCTAGGTCAATCGATGATTACGACCTAGTGGCTGTCCGGTTGGGTTGTTTTAAGTCCGTTGGACTACGTGGTGAGGCTCGCCAGCCAAGGCTTAGAAATCATACCTGACGTCTTCGCTTGTGGTTGTTTGTTTGGGCCCGGGCCGTTGCTGGATATCTTGTTCTTGGTTCTTTACGCGCGCGCGCGCTTTGTTTTCTTCGGTTTGTTTACACTGTTCGTTTAATTTTAAATGTGTAGGCGACGCGTTAAGCGTATGTGCAAAGAACGTTCTTATGTGTTGGCTTTTGTTTAAACGAATGTGTTTCGGATGCTTGTGAACCCTCGATAAAACGTTCGAGGGTGTTAGTCTCCACTCGAGCGATCGCCTTTGGGGATGCTCTGACCCCTAAGGCGAAGTAAAGCGAAACAGAACTGTTCGAGGGCATTAGTCTCCCCTCGAACACTTGTCTTTGGGATGCCTCTGACCCCTGGGACCAAGATAAACCAAGATAAATTACTCGAGGGCGTTAGTCTGCACTCGAGCGGTTGTCTTTGGGGATGCTCTGAACCCTAGGATAAAGATTGTTGTTGTTGTGCCTCCGGGATAACTCAGACCCTCGGGCAAAACTACTCGAGGGCGTTAGTCTCCTCTCGAGTAGCTGTCTTTGGGGATGCTCTGACCCCTAGGACAAATTTGCTGTTGTTAAACTACTCGAGGGCATCAGTCTCCTCTCGAGTAGCTGTTTTCGGGGATGCTCTGACCCCTAGGACAAAATTGTTGTTGATGTGACTCCGGGATACTAACGTCACTTTGTCAAAATTGTTGTTTGTTTATTCGTTTTAGTTAAAAAAAATTGTTTTGTCAGTTTGTCATATTTTGTTTGGGTTTGTTTCTGCTTTGTTTTAGCTTGTTATGCGTTTGAGATTTGTTTAGAGTTTGTTTCAGATTAGTTCAGCTTAGATTGCTTTGTTACGCGTTTGGGTGTAGCGTTTAGGTTAAGCGCGGTTCTGATGCTTGGTTTATTATTGTGCGTGTTTTGTCGATGTTGATTAGTAATTGCTTTGTTATTTGTTATTTTGCTTGTCTTAAAAGGTGCGTGCTCGTCCGGTTAGGTTTATTATGTGTATACCTGTGTTGTTTTGGTTTACAGCTCCCAGGTCCGATGAGGACTTTCTCGGGATTTACTATGTATCTCGAGGTTTACTTTCAGAATTTGACCCCCGCAGTAAACAGAATTATCGCAAGGACCGCTCTAGGTCCCGTGGTTGAGCACTGGGTTAGGTTGGTGGTTGCGTTAAGTTAGATTTATCCCTCCCGAGTGGCTTCGTTAGATTTATCCCTCACGGATGGCTGCGTTGGATTTATCCCTCTCAGGTGGCTGCGTTAGATTTATCCCTCTCGAGTGGCTGCGTTAGATTTATCCCTCTCGGGTGGCTGTGTTTAGATTTATCCCTCTCAGGTGGCTGCGTTAGATTTATCCCTCTCGGGTGGCTATGTTAGATTTATCCCTCTCGGGTGGCTGCGTTAGATTTATCCCTCTCGGGTGGCTGCGTTAGGTTTATCCCTCTCGGGTGGCTACGTTTAAATTAATCCCTCTCGGGTGGCTGCGTTAGATTTATCCCTCTCGGGTGGCTGCGTTAGATTTATCTCTCTGGTGGCTACATTAGATTTATCCCTCTCGGGTGGCTGCGTTAGAATTATCCCTCTCGAGTGGCTGCGTTAGATTTAGTTTTGTTTTCTTCGGAATACGATCCCATCCATTCCTGGACTTTTGCTTTCTTTAGGATAGTTTCTGACTATCCCTGATCTATTGCTTTCTTTGGGAATGTTTCTGACTAACCCTGGTCTATTGTTTTCTTTGGGAAAGTTTCTGAGTATCCTTGGTCTATTGTTTTCTTCGGGAAATTTCTTGACTATCCCTGGTCTATTGCTGTCTTCGGGAAAGATTCTGACTAACCCCGGTCTATTGCTATTTTAGGGAATGTTTCTGACTAGCCCTGGCCTATTGTTTTCTTCGGGAAAGTTTCTGACTATCCCTGGCCTAGTGCTTTCTTAGGGAAAGTTTCTGACTATCCCTGGCCTATTGATGTGTGGTTGTTTGGATATAGTGATTGTTTTGCCTTTAAATTACTAGCGTTGATGTGTAAGCTCTTTGCATTAGTTCTTGGGCTTGCATTTGCTTAGTGAATTATTCCGGGAATAATAATCCCCTAGGATGTAAATTGAGTGCTTAGGGACTTGCTAGGATAACAGGTTGCTTTAAGTGCTTTGGGGCTTGTTTTAGACTAACAGATTGCTTCGAGTTCTTTGGGATTGTAGATTTGTTTAGTTCATTTTATCACGCGGTCAAGCGCGAGCATTCTTATTAATCGTGCTCCTCGTGTTCGTTTATTGCTGGGGGTCGGTTTCGACTAAAGGAGGTTTTAAGGCTTGCTTTGTGGGTTTGAATTTACTCATAACTCCCTCGATTGGCATCTAAGACGGTGTGTACCCGTCCAGTTAGGTTTCCGACGGGGATTGAACGGAGCTTGGCTCAGGCTAAGAGCATGATGAGTCACTACTCGTCAGAGAATGTGCTGGTGAACTAGCTGCGCCTTGCAGTTGTAAGTTTCTTTCTTACAGTTTGTTTTTGAAGCCCTCAAGACTTAGGATTATTGAAGTGTCGGTTCTGGTTTTATCGCTTGTTTTGTTCTATGGTCTAGTGTTTGCTTCCATTTTGAATGGTTCGCTTTTCTTTTAGCTGGCCGATTCGGCTGATGCTGTTCAGTCCCCAGACTTCCCTTGACACTACTAAGAGTCGATGTGGCTGGGGTAGCCTTTACAGAACCTCTTTCTCCGTGTTTCGCTGAGGAGCTGGAGGGTGGGATGGAGTGGCCTGACCGGGTATACATGGTAAGTTTCGGTCTCTGTTTTGGATCCAAAGGGTTAGGTTTTGTTTGGCTAACTTGCGTGGTTTCACTTTTAGGTTTCGTCGGCTTGCCATCAGCGGTTGTGGCAGGCTGCCAACTACTTTAGGGTCTATGCCTCGAGGGTCTCCCATGACACTTCGGGACCTCAATCGGTAAGTGCGTGTACCTAGGGTTGGCTCTTAGATTGTTTATGTGTTTTCCTTAAATGCGGGTTATGTTTGCAGGACATCCCGGATACGGTGGGAAAGTTGGAGACTCTGGTGACCGAGCTTGAGGCGCAAGCTGTTGAGGCGCAACGGCTCCTGCAATCTCGGGCCGACGAGATTGCTCAACTTAAGCAGCGGCTAGCTCGGTCTCAGGGAGAGACCTCCGCACAAGGTGGGGCTAGTCATCGGGTTTAGAGGGAGAGAGAGGTTGAGGCTAAGGCTATGGGTCGTGCTACGGGTGCTACTGGGGAGGTTGGAGAAGTTCCCGAGATGGTTATCCTAGACATGTTGTCGGGAATGGTCGGTAGCGAATCTCCTGCCTTTGCTTTAGAGGACTTAGGTTTGGACGACAACATCGGTGAGTTTGTGATAGCTATAGGCGCAGCTTCTAGGGGTTTTCCTAAGTTTGTAAACCCGATTTGTGTATGACTTTGTATGTTTTGTATATTTTCTTAAGATTTTTAGTATTTGAATTAGTTGGATTAGCCTTGTGTTTTCGTTTGGTGAATTGTTCACCTAGATTGACAAGTAATCACTTCGCGTTCATTTTATTTGCGATTTAATCTCAGTTTAGGATGCTTTAAACGTGTTAGGGTTGCGTGAGAGTAGGAAAACGTTTTTTTTTCGAACTTTTTAAATGTGTTAGTTTAAGTCGGTTAAAATGTTTGACTCAAGACGTGCAGAAACGTAAAGAATGCTTTGCAGCTAAGGTGTATCGACCGAGTGCGTGTCCGGTGTTAAGTTAGACCACTTTTGAAAAAAAAAATGTTAGACCACTTTTTATATCTTAGTGACAATGCCGTGCTGGGCTATAGACGCAAATTGATAATGTCATTCGGAGCAACGACACGCCTAAGTGGGGTAGCTTATCCCCCTAAAAAGAAAATAAAAAAACGTTTAAGTCTGGTGGATCCGATGGACAAAATGTACCGTCCGTGTGGACCTGATATAAAAAAAACGCGCGAGCATATCGACTTTTGAAAAGGGGTTTGGCGACTTCAGAAGGTCGTTCCTGACATCCGGGGTTGTCGAATGTGAGAGAAAGGTTAAGGATTGTGGAGAAGACTGTATTTACAGAATAAGGAAGCTATGTGGGCTAATGTAGCTAAGTGCCCGACCGAAGACGACGTCAGCGGTCCTATTATTTGTCAGTTCATCTACACGGGCCGAAACCGACAAGACCCATATTGGAAATGTGAGTGAGGAGGAGACGTGAGATTGGCTGGGCTCGCTTTTGGCTAGGGCGATGGAAGCTTGCGTTAGGAGGGTCAATGGTGAGAGACCCAAGCAGGCACGCTCGAATGGCAAGGCAAAGGAAAAATTGGACCGATAGAGCCCAGCCGTTTAGTACTATGTTGTATTAGTTGATATTATGTGGCGTATTAGTACTAGTTTTTGTAGGGTTTTGCTTGACACGTTGTCATTTTCCGGGGTGGCCGGATTTCGGATGCTCGATGTAAAGGGCCTCTATCCCCGGCATGTCCCTGTAGGACCACGCGAAGACATCCTTGAATTCTTGGAGGAGGTTCGTAAATTGTTTTCTCTCCTCGAGATCTAAAGATAAGCCCAACTTAAGCATCTGGGGCTCTAAAGGGGTTCCTACATTGATGGACTCGGTTTCTTCAATTACCAAATCTCGGGACTCCCTTTGTTCGAGCTGCTCGATCAGATGCGGAGGTAGAGGTACCTGTTTGTCAGGTTTCTCAATGTCATTGCATATAAAAATTTTGAAATTGAAAGAATTTTGAAAATAAGACAAGTCGTAAGCGGAACCGTTTTCGTTATTATTAATAGTGAATTTGGAAAACAGCTCGAAAAGAGCGGCCACCTGATCGTTGGTCAGTGGCGGGATAGGGAGTGCTCTCGGGACAGGCCCCGAGACTCCAGTGGAGGTGGATAAAGGAAGAGGGGTTATAGACTCAATTCTAGTACTGGACCCTCTAGACTTGGATTCAGACTCCGACTCAGACTCAGACTCAGACTGGGACTCGTACTCATTATCCGGCATGTCTCCCTCGCTGGTGGTCAGCTTGTAGACTCGTCCTTGGCTGTCGGTCCACTTAATGGTCTTCCTCCAGGCCCTTTTCCCGGTGTTTGCAACAACTTCGGAGATCAGCTTAGTTGGGTCAAACTGATTGCTGCGGAGGATCAGGTTGACCAGATCTTCTTGTGGAGCAGGGATGGCCTTGTCTTCTCCGAATAGGAGCCCCAGCACGGGCTCAGAGTTATTTTCACCTTCCTTGGATTCAGTCTGAACAAGGTGAATATATCATCGGGGATGAAATTGCACTCCCGAGCCATTTTGGTATCGGGGTATGTGATGGTGGGTCGGTAAAGCCCCACTTGAATAGCCCCAAATACCGGTGTACCAAAGTAATCGGTTAGTTTTGGGCTTTTAGGTAGCCGCCGGTAAGTAGCCCAAGTTTTGTAGCATCGTATCGATGCTAGTAGTGAAATAGAGCCTAAAGGATATTCCTCTTCGATCATTCCCACGAAATCAAATCCTCGTGGGTCGGCCCGGCTCTTAGCGTTGCAGCTTGCTACGGTAATGGGGGTTGCCTCCAGTGTGATGACGCCGTCTTGAAGAGGCATCTTGACTTTTCTATGGAGGGTAGAGGACACGGCCTTGACCGCATGGATCCAAGGCCTTCCGAGTACTAAGTTGAAGGACGAGGTGACATCAATCACCTGAAACTCCAATTCTTTCTCGATTGGGCCAGTTATGATTGTTAATTTAACGGCCGTAGCCACCGGTTTTGGGCTTCCGTCAAAAGCCTGGATGGTCTGTGCGGTTGGAAGATAGTCGGACTCGGTGATGCCGAGGGCTTTGGCGGTCCTTAAAGGCAGTACATTCACAGTGGATCCACCATCGATTAGGGTCATTGGGAGGTATTTCCCTCGGTAAATGACCGTGATGTATAGGGCCAAGTTATGGGCGGCCCCGAATGGTGGAAGGTCGGACTCGGAGAAGGTGATAAAAAGCCTTCTTCTTTGGGCTTGCCCTTGAGATAGGGCATGATAGTGGCTACCATTTCAGTAGGGGTAACTTGTGAGTCGACCTTGATTTCATCGAGAGCCTTGGTAAGTGCTTCCCGATGTGCTTGCGAGCTAACCAGGAGTTGCCATATGGTTAGATCGACCCGAACCCTCTTCAATTGCTTAACCAGGGCCGTGTTGTTGCTTGGTACCTCGAGGGCCGGGTAGGCTCCGTCCTGACAGGTTCAGTGACGGTTGTGGGGATAAGATGCCCGGTGGTGGCGAGGTGGTTGGTGGCTAAGGCTTTAGACTTAGCTTTTCGAACCTCTTCAATGGTGATGGGACAGCTTCCCCTTTCTCTAGGTAGACGTCTTCTTCATCATCGAACCATATCCCGTTAATTTGTGGGATAATGGGGGAAAATTAGATGAGAGCAGTCAATTACCTCTCCGGTAAAAATGGCGTGAGCACTGAACGGGTTTTCTTTGTTGCTCGATTTGTCCCCGGGCAATGTTATTTTCCCGCTCTCGATCAGATCTTGGATCAGATGCTTCAATTTCCAGCATTTTTTTGTATTGTGCCCATTACCTCGATGATATTGGCAATAGGCCTAAACATTGTAGCTTTTGGATCTTTTCTCCACTGGAACTTCTGGAGTTGGGCCGATTGGTTGGATTAGGCCCTTTGAAGATAGCCTTTGTAAGGCGTAGGTATAGGTAGTCCCTATATCCGTGAATACCCGAGTTGGAGTATTCTTTTTGGATGAGGTATCTAGCAGATTAACCTCATCGAAGATGCTGCGGGTTGCAGCTGCAGGTGTGGGCTTGCTCACAGATGAACTGGCCCCTTAATATCCCTTGGTACCCATTTCAGTTAGAGTGGCAAGGTTGAGAATGACAGCATACCGGAGAGGGACCCGGTAGGAAGGGAGGAGGTTCTTGACAAAGGCCTCCACTAAGACTTTCTCGTTGAGCTTATCGACCAACCTTACGCTCTCGGCCCTCCACCTTTGAAGGTACTTGGTGAAACCTTCTTTGGGCTCTTGGGCCGTACTCTCGTAGTCTGGATCTCGGTATTATCAGCGTAATTCCGAGCAAATTCAGTTGCCACATCGTCCCAAGTCTTGTACTTCTTGGAATCGAGCCTGTAGTACCAGGCTTTGGGATGCTTCTCGAGGGAGGAAGCGAACAAATGTTTGAACATGGTGGATTTCACCCCCTTGACGGCAAAAAATTCTTTGAAAGCCCGGATGTGATGGACCGGGTCTTCGGTACCCTCAAACATAGGTATTCCCGTAAGCTTGAGGTTGGCGGGTAACTCGTCATTCAGAGGCGATTAGGAGCGAGCATTCTCCGTATGGATCGAGTTGCTTGTTGACAAGTGGACCTGTTCTTCAAGCTTGCGAACGACGCTGATTAGTTCAGCTATGGGCCCGGTGGTCTCAGATCTCGCGACAGGAGTCCCTTTCTCCACGACGCTCAAACGGGTGGCAAGGGTCGTTTGGTCGGTCTGGGTGGCAGTCAATTGGGTCCCGATTTTTGCCAGTGCAGCGGTCAGTTGATCCAGAGTTGCTTGGATTTTCTGGCGTCTGGTTAATGGTGGCCTGTCTGTAAGAATACCGCGTAATCAGAAATTAGCCCAAACCCTGGAATAAGAAGTACATCCCGAGCAAAGGAAAGACTGAAAAAGAAATGACTCGGAAAAGACACCTAGACGGGTGACTTGTGAAAGGTGGGCCTCCCTTAGAATCTGGCAGTGTGGGTCGGGTCCTGTTCGAAAGAAGGTCCACGTGAGACATCCCCAGACTTTGGACTAGAATGTGTAGATAGGCCCTGCTTTGTAGGAGTGTGTCCTATGTGGGTAGGCCATGCCTTAGTCAAATAAGGCGGACTGGGATGCGGAGGAAACTCTTGATGTAAGATCGACAGAGTTTCGACGGTAAAGACTTCGATGACTTATGACACGACCCGACACTGCTAAATACGGGAAGGCCTAAGAAGATGAAGGTTTTGAAAAGGGATTTTTTTTGGAAAATCCGAGAAGACTCGGTGGAGGGCCGGATTTCTCGAAAATCAGAAAGTGTATTGGGCCACAATTTCGAAAGTTCAAAAAAAAATTGAGTTTTGAAATGGGCAGGATACCGGCTAGAAATAGGCTATTTTGAGTAAAATCGTAAGTCCTAAATTCGGCATCCTCCCCGGGTTTTGAAATTGGATACTTTGAAAAAGATGTATTTTTGAAAAATTGACGGTTTTTGAAAAACGACCTTAGAAACCAAGTAGCAAATAGTCACGCAAGCATAATAATGACACCATGTATGCTCTACACTAAGTCTCGGTCGGTCTAGAAAGGGTCTATACCAGTACACATAGCCTATCCGAGAATCGGGACGAACTTCCTAAGTCGAGTTGAGCTTAGAACATACCGCGAAACCCATACGAATCGACTATGAACACCTTTGACATATCCATATTGGAGTACATCATGGTATAGTGGGACGTCGGTCACCAGTACAACCCGGGTAAAGATAGGGTTATGCATGAACCGTCAAACTAAAACGCGTATTGTACTAGTCAAACGATTTCTATTCGAGTCTCACCCTGAGGATGCCGATGGTAAGTCATGCATCAGTTAATCCCCAGCGGGGTCGCCAAATTGTGGACATGACATAGCTTCACCCGGACGAGGCCACGCGCGGGTTTGGGGAGGCGAATGAATCTCCATATGAGATGGGTCGAATTGAAATTTAAATCGAAGTGGAGTCGCCACCGAACTTTGTGAGAGTTCGGGCCCGTTCGAACCCACTCTATATCTTAGTTGGCCATGCACAAAGTATGGCCCATTCGGATGTCAGAGTTTATTGGGTTCGTCCCTTTGCATTTTGATACCGATACCGATATTATCGGATACCGTGTATTGAAATCGTGCGCCAACGGTTTCGAGCATCCGGAAACCGAGATTCTGAGTAAGGGGTGAGGGTACGTGTTGGGAAGTTCACAAAGAACACCCAACCCCGCCCGCACATTAGCGGCCTCTACTAAGATATCGTTTGACTTTCGAATATGCGCGTTAGTAATACGATGAAATGATATGCAAACAACGTTTTGACTAAACATGTGAGGATTTAAATAAGTTGCTAAGTCGATTTAATGCATCTAAATTAAATGTCGAAGTTGAATTTAGCATGCGAGGTTCATTTTAGTACAATAAAACGAACAAACAAAAAAAAGACGAGACAAAAATATAAACAAACGGGTTAGTAATGATAATAACGGTAATAACGGTTTGTAAATAATATAAAAATGATATAGAATGATGTAACGAGATATGATGCATGAGTTTTGAAAAGGTAGTATGACACGTGATTGATTTGACACGTGTTGACCAAAGTCATAAAATATTTTATAAGGCTCGAAATATGTTTAGGACTCACGTTTTGACGTGATAGAGGCCACTCGACCGAGTCATTGAGGGACTCGACCGAGTGGTCTCGAAAGAAAGTATTCTGCCCAAAATTTGAGGGGGTACTCGTCCGAGTCGCTAAGAGACTTGACCGAGTAGGTCGCGACTCGATCGAGTCATTGAGAGACTCGACCGAGTGGTCCTCAAAAACGCATTCTGCCTCGATTTTTGGGATGTCACTCGATCGAGTGGCCTATGTACTCGGTCGAGTGACTCCTGTATGAACTAGGGTTCGCTTCGCAATTTATTGTTGATTTCGAAATTGCCTTTTGATTTTGGAAAGTCGATGATTTTTGTTAAATTGAGCAGAAATATCGTATGACTTATGCTCGATTTGGACTTTGCTACTCGTCGTATCCGGTATTCGATTATTGAATCGATATCGAATATTTAGAGGGAAATCTAAAAAAAATACGTTTGTAAGTCGTTTTAAACCAAACTAAAGCGAAATAAATTCTCCGCGTTCGTAGTGTCGTATTTAATTCCTTCGAATTATGTGACAACTATTTTTAGCATCAACGAATTCGCATTAATTAGACTTATGGACTAAATTGCTTAGATTCGACATCCAACTATTGAGTTGGCATCGAATCTAATGGATTGACACTTTATATTTGCTTGAATTTAAAAGGACTTGACTTGATTCTCTCCGCATCCCGACATCATGATAAATCCTTACGGATTGTGTGATGTCGGATCCGCATCAACAGGTTTCGACTTAACTAAAAAAGACGTTTTACTTGAAATAGTTTAAAATCGATGAATATGCGACAACAATGATGATGACGAAATAAAAAAAATACTATTGTTGATGTTGACTCGGTTCAACAATCAAGCGTTCGGGATGTCAGGATAAGCGACCGGCAACGTCGGGTGAAGCACCCTTGTATATTCGGATTTCCTTATCCCGTCATCATTCACGCAAGACACGAATTAGCGAGTAATTTAATGTCTTAATACTAGAGATAGTATCGATATTAGAAAAATGAAAAAAGACAAGGAAGATAGGAAGACGACGCGAGAGGGAGGAGAAGAGAGAAGAACGGGATTTTGCACCCTCAACCTATATGTTTCTTAGTCTTGGATAGAACTCATTCAATCGTGGCTCGGGCACGGGAGTAGCGAGGTTACGTAGATCGAGTTATGGTGGTTTAGGGTTTGCTAGATGCTAAGGTTGTAAGTAGTAGAGATAAGAAGATTAGGGTTGTAAAGTGTGGATTAGGGTTGTGCCAAAAAAAAGTGTGTTACTTGTGCATGCAAAGGGGTGTATATAGGCATACCCTCTACCCTCGTCTAGGGTTACTCGACCGATTACCCTGCTGACTCGGTCGAGTGGCCCAAGTTGCCGCACACGGGCCTGTTTGAGGGCCTATTCGATCGAGTGGGCTGACACTCGATCGAGTAGGTCAGCTGGAGCGAGGGGTCCAGGTTCTTAGACCGTGTGTTGGATATTTTTTGTGGATATTGTATTTGGGTTGGACTTTTGATATTTGTATGGCTAATTTATGTCTCGGAAACGACTTTGACCGGGGTTTGACCCGGTCGCCAAAAGACGGTTTTAATTTCGGTGTCGGTTTTGACCCAAATTAGTCTTATCTGATTGAAAACGACCCGCTGGGCCTGAATTTGGGGTTAGTTTTATGAGATTTGTACTCCGTAAAAAGCCCAAGCCAGAAACTCATGGTTTCGAGCCCATATCCGAGCGCGTAGAAAAACGTTTGCGTCCGATCATCATCGGGTGTTTTTCGGAAACTGCTATAGACACCTAGCAGCCAAATGTGGGTGTCTACAGATAATATTTCTTTTTCTGATGAATCAAAATTTAGTTTGGAGAAATCAAATTTTGTAGTTAGTAAAAATCGAACCAGTCGTCAAACATTTTCAATAACAGATTCAAAAGTCCAACAATAAAACGAAATCCAATTTTCAAAACGTTAAAATTTCGAAAATGTTATCAAAGTAATTATGAAAGTTTTCAAAAATGTTATCAAACTTGAACATACAAAATAATTTTGATAATGTTAAAACGCTTTACATAATAATCCTATAGAAATTGAAGTATTTGGAAATATGAAATTCTTCATAAAATTCCGATCGCTTGAAAATCAAAATATGAAATAATTTCTAAATAATTTAAGATAAATTATTAAAGCATTTTGAAACAGATCTAAATATAAATATCAACCAAAGATAAAACAAAAGTGAAGTATAAAGTTCTTAAATTATAATTCAAAAATGTTAGATTTCACGATATCCAAAAAGTTAAAGTTAATCAAACTTTTTACAAAACGGGGAGTTTCACAATTAGAAATTATAACTCAAAATGTTAAGATTTTACGATAATCCTTATATATATATTTTTAAAATAGTCAAACTTTTTATAAAATATGAAATTCGAAAAATGGTTAACGGATAAATAGAACAAGGATAAACAATAAATTAAAATAAGAGTTTTCCAAATCGATAATGGTGGAAGGGATAGTTCGAAGAAGGGATTTAGGAAAAAGCTAATTGGAGGACGAGATTGAGAGTCAAAGAGAGCTCTCAAGAATTACAGAATAAATTAACCATCTCGAGATTCCTAGCACGACTCTCACAAACACGGGTTCCTAATTGGCCCATCAACTAACGCTAAGTCCAATATCGGTACAGGGTGGTCCTACTCAATCCACAACCTCTAAAATTATCAACTGCCACAGCCTCCAAAATTAAGTCTTACATACTTATATAATTCTTCAATTAGTATGGTAAGAATCCACAAATGATTTAGATTATTTCATTAATTACGATTCCAACGGTCATCAAAACATACCCAAATTCGTAATCACTAAGGCTCATAAGGTCTGAACTCGAAGTATACTTCAAATTTCTCGAGTACGGAACATTAAATAAAATCCACCAATTAACAATGTTCGGACACAAAAAAACTTCAAAAATGATCATCAACATATTCTCAACATCATCAATTGACAGAGGTTAGCAAAGTACGTCAAACCTTAAACACACTTAGCCTGACATGTAACGACGGATACTCACATTGTCCAAACACATCATTCGACTAAGGTTTATGAGAATTCCATCAAATTTCATATCGTAACAGTGAAACCACTAAAATATTTATTAACTCATTGAAGCCACAATCTCGTTGGTCTAAGGGTTTTGAACTGTAAATCCATCAAGATGATTGGCATTAAGTATTCCTCAAAACAACACTATAAATCCAACCTTTATTAGTTGTGCAATATGTTTCTCTTCTTCAAGGTTAATAATGATCTATCCCAAAATTTAGGTCATTCAACTCCAAAGTTCGTAGGTTACAACCTTACATCAACGATCCACGATCTAATCCATAAGAAACAAGGTTTAATCTATGCCAACCCAAAATTTACTAAACATTAACGAGGACCTGAAATGGTACCACAACACTCAGACTAACATCTTAAATAGTGATTCACGATCCCATAATTCCACGATTAGTCCATTAAGTTAACATTAGTTAGAAATCCCAAGTAATATTATATTATTTACACTTGACAAGGTTCTATTTTGGGTCTTAGGTATCCATCAAAATATGATATAATTCTCACTACCAAAAAATTTACTCAACTCTTAGTCCTCTCTACGATCAAGTAATTCTTGACCCAAGCTTGAGCAATCTCTATGGTACAATCCTAATTCCATTAATCAACTAATACCATTCAAATCAATTCCTCAAAAGCTCACTAGACGAGATAACTGGGCACAACTCACAATTCTCAAACCATTAGTAATAAGGAATTAACTAAACCTCCAACATATAACTTCCAAAAAGGTCCACTAAGACAGAATTTGGTGTAACCAAAGAATCTCAAAAGGAAAGATCGTAAAGTTGAAGAATAGCAAGGATTCACCAAGCGGATGAAGAAGAGAATATAAAAGAGAAAAATTAGAAGAAGTATAGGAAGGAAGAAAAGAGTCGATGATCCTATATTACTAAGTTTTTGAACCAGAGGAGAATCTTCGGTCCTCCAGAGTTCACGAGGGATCCAAACGTATTACTTCATCTTCTTGTAGAGGAACAAGCACACAAGTCTTGGGTCGCTCCATCTGGATCTACTGCGACATCATGGAACAACTACTCTTGATCATCTGGCCTATAGCATAAGTAAACTGAACCGAAGCTAAATGTCACTATCAGCATCTTTATTGGAGCACCGAGTTGTCCACTCGAGTCAGTAGGTGTATAAGAATTCTAAGTAGGTCATATCCCGATCTGGATCAGCATCACATCAGCATCTTGTTCATTCGTCTTCTTCTTTAACATATAAAACAAATATTCAATGCTAATCATTGAGTTTTAGGAACAGATAATCTTAACAGTTAAGTCCTTATTTGTTTCTACCCGTTTCTAACAATATTTTTGTTTACTGTTTAAATAATTTACTGGTATTTTCCCTAATTTGAGGTGTAAGCGTTGGGAGCAATGATGCTCTGATACCAACTGTAATCCCCTAGAAAATCTAACGCGATAAAGTGGCGGAAACACTGTAGAGTCGGGATTAAAACACACTGTAACTATGTCTTAGTAAAATTAAAATGGTAAAGTCAAACAATAGTCCTTAACTATAATGGCCAAAATACAAAACAATCCACAAAAGGGGTTTGAACAATCCATAAGACATAGTTAAGTAAGCAGGATCCATAACTGCTCGCTAGCCCACCCGAAGAGAAACACATATACCTGCCATATTAAGAACATAACAGCCAAAATCAGTGGGGAGCAACGTCAACGTTCTCCCAGCCATATAACATGATTTTAAAACAGTAATTACTATTATATGAAAATAGTAATAACGGAAAACAGTAAAACATTATTCATAAAAATAAGATTTCAGTGAAAAACTTCACGTACCGAAACAGTATAATAAAAATGAGTTTTCCGGAGAAAACATAAAACATTTGCCAACCTGCAAATCAAATTATATCGATAATAATAAAAATATTCAAAATGGCGTTACGGATAGGATTAGTGATGAAGGCTAGACTTTCACTAGGAGAATACTAAAAACTAGCTTCGAGAACTTAGTTCAAACAAATCAAACTTCAGTCTCTAACTAGGCTACTCAACCATAATAGGACGGCGACTTATAAATGCGTGGCCCTAATTTAAGATGATATGTACACCCCTCCCGAGCACCATAAATATTCAGTTCAACCCGACGGCGTCTTACACTGCGAGGGGCGAGCTTAAGAAAATATACACACACTCCCGAACACCATATATGCTCGGTTCAACAACCAGTGTGCCCCATAAAGATACACCAGCCTTATAGTTGATGGAAAAAATGTAAACCCCAGAATATGTTACTCTAAACCCACAATTGTCCTTATTCCATAACTCCAAAACCAAGCCATTATTGATATTTAAAAGATATAATTATTGTAAACAATATGGAGAAAAAAGGAGTAATCATAATATTCTAAAATAGGAAACTTTCTATTTTAGGCAACTTTTTATTTTTAGAAAGTTTACTAAAAATAGCATCATATCAAAATAGCGAAAATATTTGTTCATACTAATTCAACATTTTTAGTAAACGATATAGATTTATAAAAATAATACTTTCGGCTTTAACGATATTAATTTCTAAAACGAGAACAATCGGGTTTATGACAATATTAAAATATCGTACAAGTGTTATGAAATGATTAAAAATGTCTTAAGCATTTTAATACTACTAGTTAGAGTGTTTTCAAAAGTTACAAAGCTGAAATTCCCTAATTATTATTAGTTTCGACAATACGATTATAAATAGGATTTTACGGCAAATATTAAATTAAATCTTTTAACGTCTTTTATTTAATTAATCCAATGAATATACTTAGAGTATGTTAAGGGATGATTTAACTCTTAAAGTTTCAGATTTAAATCTTTTCAAAATTGCTGGAAATTTACCGAAGATGTCTTAGCTTAGTGGTTAGGACTATGTGCTCTGGGACAGTAGGTCTCAGGTTCGAATCCCCCTCCCCCTATATTGTAATGCGACTAAGTGCGCTCTTCGTGGAACCAAAAAAAAAATTGCTGGAAAAATAATTCTCTTAGGTAAGACGAAGCCTTTTAACGATAAATCGTAATTTTGTCCAAAAATCGTTACTATTAATTAAAGACTATAATAAATAGTACAAAAATTACATAAAATAGATCAAATATATTTATTGACATTCTGTCCAGAAAAGAAAATTTTCCAGAATACTTAGACTCGGGTTTTAAAGGGTTTTCTCATTAATCGTCTAATCTCGACAATAACGATTAATAAAATAGTAATTACAAAACGATTTATGTATTAATATCCAAAAATTATTTTTTTCCAGAAACTATTAGTTTTTCCAGATTTCCAAAAATTCCAGATTTAATAAATCCCGTTAAAACCGTCTTTTAAACCCGTTTTCACAATTAACGATTCCATTAATAAAACTTATCGTTCCTAACATTTTATTAAAGCACTAAAAATCATAAAATTACATTTTATTATGAAATCATCAGAATCATATTTTTTCCATATTTAATCATAGAACTAGAAATCGAGAATTTAAACGACAAACGCAATTTTAACGATAAACGATGATTTAAAAGTGATTAATTAATTCATCCACTTAACAGTTCCAAAAAATTATGCAAAATTCAAAAAATTCTATTTCATCAGAAAGTTTCACCACGTCAAAAATCAGATTAAAATAAAATGTTTATGTACTAGAACTAAAAATCGGCTTTTAATCGTTTTTGTTCGTAAACGGTAATAATTCAATAATCGATAACTAAAATATCAGAAAAATACTAAATTATTAAAAATCATCAAAAAAACTCATTTTTATAGAATATAATCATATGTTACAAGTTTAGGCCGTATATTACGATTTTACAAATTAATATAACAATTTAATCGTTAATCTCGTAAAAGCGATAAAAATACCGAAACATGCAAATTTCAACTTTTAAAACTTTTCTAGATTATATGACATACATATACTGTCAAAAATGAAATATAAAAATATACATGCAATTACACAATTAAAATCACGAAATATAGAGTAACATCGACGTTACCTCTAATCCAAGTCGGAATCGATAATATACTCGTCGGCCTCAGGCTCGTCCACAGATCCTATAGTGCACGAAAATCATGGCAGAAAAATACCACGAGAAAAACTAATAAAATCAACGTGAATAATGATAAAAAAAACGACATCGATTATTACCTTAACGAAGGGATCGGAAAGAGGATTAATTCGACGATAAAAATGAGACGATTAGGACTCGAATTAGACAAGAATTAGCCAAGGAGAGGAGGATTAATGTACTCGGCCAAGGGAAAGGAAAGATGATGTTGTAACAATTTTTTTAACGCACAAATGAATGTAAGGGAGAGAGGAATGGTTTTAAGCATAAATGGAATTAAAATGGATGAAGAATCCAATGTGTAACTAGCACAAGGTTGTCGGCCAAAAAAGGATAAGGGAAGAATGAAGAGTTTGAGTATTAAAGCTTCAATTTAATGAAAAGAAAAGAATCTTATGTTTACGGTTTAATGTGATAAAATGAAACGTATTTAAATTGTGACAAGAAGCTTTGTCGGTCCAAAATATGAGGAAAAGGTCTCAAATGATTTATAAGTTGATAAAAAAAAAAATCGTAAAATAGTTAAAGGCATTTCGAAGTAATTCGAGTAAACCTCGCGTTGGAAAATAATTATTTACGAAGCTTCGTAATAAAATCATAAATGGCTTATGTAGACACCCACATTTTGACCGCCAGGTGTCTATAGTAGTTCCCGCCAAACACCCGATGATGATAGGACGTAAACGTCCTTTGACGGACTCGGATATGGGCTTGTAATCATGGACATTTGGTTTAGACTTATTAAGGATTACAAATCTTACAAAACCAACCTCAAATCTAGGCCCAGTGGGTCGTTTCGAGTCAAATAAGACTAATTTGGATCGAATCCGACACCAGGGGTAAAACCGTCTTTTAGCAACCGAGTCAAAACCCGGTCAAAGATTTTCCCGAGACATGTGGGTCAGCCGTGACACTTCACACGGTTGATTCGTACTCAAATTCCTACAAAATTTCAGCTTCGTTAAAACATTAAACAATTCCGTTAAAGGTAGAATTCGACCTCAAGTAGGAATTCTATCCAGAAACCGGAACAGACACCAACCGAGCTCCAAACACTCGGTTTAGGCGTCCCAAGTCAGCCGAAATACTCCTCCACCAGCCGAAATACTTGGCTTCTTCACCAAGAAACGAGACTTTGATTTCCTCTCGAACTCTCGTATTTCCAATCCAAACCGGTATTTCTTGTCACACAAGCAAGACTAACTCGATTCCTATAAATAGGACCTCCCATCCAACACTTTTTACACATAAAAAAAACACGGTTTCTACACAAAATACACACATCATAGATCTATTATTCCTACATCACACATTCATCATCAATCATCGAAAGTCAGAAAATTTACAACCTCGTAACGCCTAACAATTCCCGAGTAATCTCGACCCGACGAATCCGACCCCCAGCCGGCCGAAACCCGTCCCACCACACGTCCAAAAATAACACCTTAACTCATCCTGCATCATCTCGACGCTCCCAAGTCTAAGTCACTTTCCGACGAGCCTTACCCCGAGAAAACAAAGCATGTAGGTTGAGGGTGTAAATCAAACCCGATTCTTCTCTTCTTCTCTCCTTTTCTTCACGTTTTTTTCTTCTTTTTTGTGTCGAGTCGTCGGTCCTCGTTTAATATGGGTCGTTTTCGCATATTTTTCATTATTTCTAATAATTGATATTAAAAAAAAACTTTTTTTATAACGTTCTTAAAATACGATATCGATTCTCTAATCGAATATCGTATCTAACAAGAACAAAATTAATTAATTCTCGTTGATGCTAATAAAATCGTTACATCTTTTTCTTAAACAAAATTCGACGATTTTATACGCGGAGAGAATTAACATCTTTTTCGTTCAAAATTCTTTTTTTTTTACTTTTCGTTCAAAACAAACTTTTTTCAAAACCTTTTCTAGAATCATTCCGACTATTCGATATCGATTTCATAATCGAATATCGAATACGACGAATATCGAAAAATATGAATCGGTTATAAATTAACCCATATTTGTACGCGATTTATAAAAATTAACGATTTTCGACAAAATAAAAAAATCCGAACAGACCGCCACGCGAGTCGCGCGCCTGTCAGGCGACTCGCGCGGTGGCCTGGTTGGCCGGGTCCTCTTTTTTTTCGTTTCCTCGCTTTTCTATTTTTTATTCTTTTCGAATCTTACATAAAACGCGACTTTCGCGACATATTTCGATAAATATTTCTTTTTTCGACCTCGATCAACACGTGTCATAAGTCTTTTCCAAAATCATGCATATTATTTATTTGCATCTTTATTCAATTTATTCAATCGTTACTAACTCGTTTTCTCGTGTTGGTAGCAATTTATTTTCATCTTTTGTTTTATTAGACTAAAACGAACTTCACATGCTAAATATAACTTTGACGTTATTAGTTTAACATGCATTAAACGGCTTAGCAACCCATTTATTTTTCTCTCGCATGTCTAGGGAAAATAATCTTTGCATATTATTCAACCGTCGAACTAACACGTGTACGTAGAAACGAACGATATCTTAGTAAAGGCCGCTAAGTGCGGCGGGGTTGGGTGTTCTCAATGAACTTCCCAACACGTACCCTCACCCCTTACTCAGAACCATGGTTTCCGGATGTCCGAATCCATTGGCAACGAGAGTCATTAAATACACGGTATCCGATAATGTCGATATCGGTATCGTAATGCAAAGGGACGAACCCGATAAAGCTCTGACATCGGAAATGGGCCATGTTTTAAATATGGCCCACTACGACATAGAGTGGGTTCGAATGGTTCCGAATAACCACAAAATTCGGTGGCGACTCCTACTTCGATTTAAAATTCAATTCGACCCATCTCATATGGAGATTCATTCGCCTCCCCAAACCCGCGCGTGGCCGCGTCGGGGTGGACCTATGTCATGTCCACAAGTTGGCGACTCCGCTGGGGATTAACTGATGTGTCACTTACCATCGGCATCCTCAGGGTGAGACTCGAAAATAAATCGTTCGATTAGTAATGTACACGTTTTAGTTCAATGGTTCATGCATAACCCAATTCTTTCCCGGGCCGGTTACTTGTGACCGACGTCCCACTATACCACGGTGCATTCCTACTTGGGTGCACTAAAGACTTCGATGGCGGAACTCGCATGGGTTTTACGGCAGATTCTAAGACCAACTCGGCTTAGGAGGTCCGTCCTGACTTGCGAGAATGCGATCGTTGTTGGTATAGACCCTATTCGACCGACCGAGACTTAGACTAAGAGCATACATGGCGTCGTTATACTGTTTCCGTGACTACATGCTACTTGATCTTCTTTGGTCTTTTCAAAAACCGTCATTTTCAAAAAATTTGCATCTTTTCAAACCCATCTATTTTTTTCAAAACCCGGAAAGCTGCCAAATTTAGGACTTATGATTTTGACTCAAAATAGCCTATTTTTAGCCGGTATGCTATCCAAACCTTTTCAAAAAAAATTCAAATCTCGGCCCGGTACCCTTTTTGTCTTTTTTTCAAAAAAATCGGGCCTTTCAATCCGACCTTGCTCGGTTTTCAAATCCAAATTCCCTTTTCAAAACTTTCTCTTCTTAGGACTTCCCGTATTTAGCAGTGTCGGGTCTTGTCATAAGTTGTTAGAATCTATAGCGTCGAAACTCCGTCGATCTTACATCACGAGTTTCTACCCCATCCCAAGTCCGCCTTATTTATTTGTCAAGGCACGGCCCACCTACGTAGGACAAACTCCTACAAAGGGAAGCCCATTTGCACAATCGAGTCCAAAGTCTGGGGATTTCACACACGGATCTTTCTTCGAACGGGACTAGGCCAACTTTGCCAAAACGCAGGGAGAGTCCACCGTCCACGAGTCACCCGTCTAGGAGTCGGTCTTCAGTCCCACTCGGGGACTACCCTTTAGCGGGGCGATCAACCGCGTTTGCTCTAAGGATCAGGTCTTACACGTGTTGGCTCACGTACCCCACTTTCGAGTCACTTAGATGTCGCACCATTTGAGTCCTATGAAAGTCTTTAGTCTCACTCGGGGGCTGTCCTCCACCCGAGCAGTCAACCACGGTCACCTTAAGGGGTACCCTACGTTCATCCTGCACCGGCATCCTTATGATGCCTTCTTCGTGTCGTACCTATGCTACGAATACTCGAGTCACCTAGGGTTAGGTCACCACGGTTGGTCCGAGCACGTGATACGGTCAAACACGGTCGCCCCCATTTTCGGATTCACCCTTATGCAGCTCGAGTCCGATTCGCAGTCGTTACCTCGTCTAGATCAACGTTCGAGTATCCCGGTCGAAGAGTCTTTGTCGACCCGTCACCCCGGGCCGTGTCTAGTTTGACTCCCTCTCTTGCACTTGCGCAAAGCCGAGTTTGGGCGAGTCGTGGCACCCGTCTTTCTCTTCAATCAAAGACCTTACCAAAAAAAAACAACCAACCGAGCGTCCGAGTCCGGATTTGATTCGAGTCTAAGTCTGAGTTTGAGTCTAGGATACCCTACATCCTCATTTCCAAATCAAAGTCAGTTGTATTCTGTCCTCTTTTTTCAAAATTCAATAAAATCAGCTTTTCTATTTCTCATACATACTTTCCTTATGTGTTTCCGAGAACATGATGAACACCATCATACACTGTGAGCACACGCACGTGACTATTATAGGCACATCTATAATGACTGCAGGAAACCGAGCCCGTGTTTTCCTTTTACCTATTCCATGTCTGGTATTGAAAGTCACATAACTACCCGTAGCAGGAGCATATCGAATCCTATGACAAATCTGGGTAGTCTTCTAGTTTGGGTTCAAGACGGGAGGCAAGCCCACTTCCCACAATAAACACCCATCCAATAAGACTAGCCAGTCCCTACCTTAGGTGTTAGTCTGACCGACAAAAAAAAAACTGGACAAAAAAATCAAAAGTCCAAGAGAAAAAAAGCAAAAGACCAAAACAAAAAAGCTGGCCATGATCAAAAAAGAATTATCGACATCTCTCGACCAGACACGGTCAACTCAAATGAAGAATCCCATGACCGGGGCTAAGAGGTCAACCCAAAGAATTCAAAAATCCATGACCGTGAAATGGTCAATTCAAAAATTATCAATACCCATACCATCCAATAGGGGAGAGACAGTAAAGCTGGTCAGCTAACACCACATTTAGCCTTCCCACATTACAACCCTTAAGACCTTCTCGAGACCTAGGCTAGAGACAGCCCAGAATTTTGAGGATACAAGCTCCATAGGATACACCCTAACCTTTAGGGCCAGACATGGAAACCAGATCCCGCATTATCAACCTGCCCGATCGAAGTGCGAGTCATTTTTACTCGACTTCCCCCTTTCCTACCACATTACAATACCTTACCCTCGAAGCCTTAGCTCCACAAAATCGAGCTCTAGATTTCAAAACATCAAAGCCACTTGCGACCTAGCTCCACATTTCCAAAAACATCTAAACCAGTTACCAGCCCCAAACACGGGAATTCTACTTGCAGTCGGCATAGAACATGCCCAAATAGTTCACACCACCTCTGGGGGCTACCCGGAGAACGCTCACAGTCACAGGATCAACATCCTAACTATTCTAGCCCTTTGATCAAGACATCACTGGGAATGCACCTAGCCTACACTATCGCTGTGGCTAGTTACACACAAAGCCCTAGTAAACTAGGCACCATTATATATCCTTCAATCCACTGAACTACGGCTTGGTTTGATTTCAACACGTGAATACGTAGGCAGCCTTTCAACAAGGGCACAACCACCCACATTGACACACATTCAAAGAGCGCCATCATTCCGGTCATGACACCATCATGTTCTCAACAGCTAGCTTTGTCGTCCTGGGGGTTTCTCTTAGGCAGGAAACCTCCATCCACTCACAAAATCCAGATAAATTCAAAAATCTAGCCTCCTTTCTGTAGTGTGTCCTAGTACTCGGCTCAGCCGAAGACAAGAATCTGTCAGGACTCGGAGTAATACCCACTTTGGAGATGTACCCCAAAACCAAAATTCAAAAGGAGCACTGGACTACAGCATTGTTACTGCTAAAACAGTCTCATTACAGACTACTGCAATTCCCCTATAGCAGATCGTTCCCATTTCGATGTTCGACTGTGTTGCCACTCGCCTAGGCTACGGAATAACGCAACTTAAGAGTCTTGTCATCTTAGGTGGCCTACCCCCTACCGAATCACGGTCTAACCCTTAGAGAGTCAAAGTCGTGTCGGTCAACTCGTCCTCTCGCGTCCAGAGTCGAGTCTGTCGGTATATCTCTCTCTTCAAATTCTCATTTTTTGCAAAACTTAGCCATTTGAGAAAATCCCTTTCCTAGTCACCACGGGAATAGGAATTTTTATCACACTTCATCTAGGCATACAGGCCTAACCAGAGACTTTAGGAGTCCGTGTCAGAATCGGATTAGGAATCAAGTCATCCCAAGCATTCTAATTTCCAAAAAAAATCATTTTCTTTCCAAAAATCAATCAAAAATCATTTCTTCCCCAGCATGAGTCAGTGTTTCGCCTAAATGTTACATGCAATTTGTTATGTCAGCACACAGGTACACCCAAGACTCCCGAGAAATTCTAAGAAAAGTTCCCCAGTGGAAAGCTCAGGCGACATTTTCTACTGAAGAATCATGATATATCTGTAAAGTTTACCCACAGCTTCCAAGGCAAGCTCTCGCGCAATTCTAAGACAGGATGTACCCGTAAACAGGTATACCCATAGCTTCCAAGGCAAGCTCCCGCGACATTATCAACATCAACCCAGGTATGATTTCTATCCTATGGCTGGCGAGCCCTTCACGCAGGTCTAATGGACCCTAAACGACCCGATCGGAAGTCTGCCCGGTTTTAATCCTTGATTGACCTGGTAGCTACTCTGACTTTTGCCTTGTCCAAGCCTCAGTCAGAGTGGGGGCTCTGTAGACACCTACATTTTGACCGCCAGGTGTCTATAGTAGTTCCCGCCAAACACCCGATGATGATTGGACGTAAACGTGCTTTGACGGACTCGGATATGGGCTTGTAATCATGGACATTTGGTTTAGACTTATTAAGGAGTACAAATCTTACAAAAACAACCTCAAATCCAGGCCCAGTGGGTCGTTTCGAGTCAAATAAGACTAATTTGGATCGAATCCGACACCAGGGGTAAAACCGTCTTTTAGCAACCGAGTCAAAACCCGGTCAAAGATTTTCCCGAGACACGTGAGTCAGCCGTGACACTTCACACGGTTGATTCATACTCAAATTCCTACAAAATTTCAGCTTCGTTAAAACATTAAACAATTCCGTTAAAGGTAGAATTCGACCTCAAGTAGGAATTCTATCCAGAAACCGGAACAGACACCAACCGAGCTCCAAACACTCGGTTTAGGCGTCCCAAGTCAGCCCAAATACTCCTTCACCAGCCGAAATACTTGGCTTCTTCACCAAGAAACGAGACTTTGATTTCCTCTCGAACTCTCGTATTTCCTATCCAAACCGGTATTTCTTGTCACACAAGCAAGACTACCTCGATTCCTATAAATAGGACCTCCCATCCAACACTTTTAACACATAAAAAAAACACGGTTTCTACACAACAAATACACACTTCATAGATCTATTATTCCTACATCACACATTCATCATCAATCATCGAAAGTCAGAAAATATACAACCTCGTAACGCCTAACAATTCCCGAGTAATATCGACCCGACGAATCCGACCCCCAGCCGGCCGAAACCCGTCCCACCACACGTCCAAAAATAACACCTTAACTCATCCCGCATCATCTCGACGCTCCCAAGTCTAAGCCACTTTCCGACGAGCCTTACCCCGAGAAAACAAAGCATGTAGGTTGAGGGTGTAAATCAAACCCGATTCTTCTCTTCTTCTCTCCTTTTCTTCACGTTTTTTTCTTCTTTTTTGTGTCGAGTCGTCAGTCCTCGTTTAATATGGGTCATTTTCGCATATTTTTCATTATTTCTAATAATCGATATTAAAAAAAAAACTTTTTTTATAACGTTCATAAAATACGATATCGATTCTCTAATTGAATATTTTATCTAACAAGAACAAAATTAATTAATTCTTGTTGATGCTAATAAAATCGTTACATCTTTTTCTTAAACAAAATTCGACGATTTTATACGCGGAGAGAATTAACATCTTTTTCGTTTAAAATTCTTTTTTTTTTACTTTTCGTTCAAAACAAACTTTTTTCAAAACCTTTTCTAGAATCATTCCGACTATTCGATATCGATTTCATAATCGAATATCGAATACGACGAATATCGAAAAATATGAATCGGTTATAAATTAACCCATATTTGTACGCGATTTATAAAAATTAACGATTTTCGACAAAATAAAAAAACCCGAACAGATCGCCACGCGAGTCGCGTGCCTGTCAGGCGACTCGCGCGGTGGCCTGGTTGGCCGGGTCCTCTTTTTTTTCGTTTCCTCGCTTTTCTATTTTTTATTCTTTTCGAATCTTACATAAAACACGACTTTCGCGACATATTTCGATAAATATTTCTTTTTTCCACCTCGGTCAACACGTGCTAAACCATCACGTGTCATAAGTCTTTTCCAAAATCATGCATATTATTTATTTGCATCTTTATTCAATTTATTCAATCGTTACTAACTCGTTTTCTCGTGTTTGTAGCAATTTATTTTCATCTTTTGTTTTATTAGACTAAAACGAACTTCACATGCTAAATATAACTTTGACGTTATTAGTTTAACATGCATTAAACGGCTTAGCAACCCATTTATTTTTCTCTCCCATGTCTAGGGAAAATAATCTTTGCATATCATTCAACCGTCGAACTAACACGTGTACGTAAAAACGAACGATATCTTAGTAAAGGCCGCTAAGTGCGGCGGGGTTGGGTGTTCTCAATGAACTTCCCAACACGTACCCTCACCCCTTACTCAGAACCATGGTTTCCGGATGTCCGAATCTATTGGCAACGAGAGTCATTCAATACACGGTATCCGATAATGTCGGTATCGGTATCGTAATGCAAAGGGACGAACCCGATAAAGCTCTGACATCGGAAATGGGCCATGTTTTAAATATGGCCCACTACGACATAGAGTGGGTTCGAATGGTTCCGAATAACCACAAAATTCGGTGGCGACTCCTACTTCGATTTAAAATTCAATTCGACCCATCTCATATGGAGATTCATTCGCCTCCCCAAACCCGCGCGTGGCCGCGTCGGGGTGGACCTATGTCATGTCCACAATTTGGCGACTTCGCTGGGGATTAACTGATGTGTCA
The DNA here is from genome assembly GCA_958450325.1 of Agrostemma githago. Classification (NCBI taxonomy): domain Eukaryota; kingdom Viridiplantae; phylum Streptophyta; class Magnoliopsida; order Caryophyllales; family Caryophyllaceae; genus Agrostemma; species Agrostemma githago. Next base: position 25,011,616 of record OY288243.1, on the reverse strand, counting down.
CTTACCATCGGCATCCTCAGGGTGAGACTCGAAAAGAAATCGTTCGATTAGTAATGTACACGTTTTAGTTCAATGGTTCATGCATAACCCAATTCTTTCCCGGGCCGGTTACTTGTGACCGACGTCCCACTATACCACGGTGCATTCCTATTTGGGTGCACTAAAGACTTCGATGGCGGAACTCGCATGGGTTTTACGGCAGATTCTAAGACCAACTCGGCTTAGGAGGTCCGTCCTGATTTGCGAGAATGCGATCGTTGTTGGTATAGACCCTATTCGACCGACCGAGACTTAGACTAAGAGCATACATGGCGTCGTTATACTGTTTCTGTGACTACATGCTACTTGATCTTCTTTGGTCTTTTAAAAAACCGTCATTTTCCAAAAAAATTGCATCTTTTCAAACCCATCTATTTTTTTCAAAACCCGGAAAGCTACCAAATTTAGGACTTATGATTTTGACTCAAAATAGCCTATTTTTAGCCGGTATGCTATCCAAACCTTTTCAAAAAAAATTCAAATCTCGGCCCGGTACCCTTTTTGTCTTTTTTTCAAAAAAATCGGGCCTTCCAATCCGACCTTGCTCGGTTTTCAAATCCAAATTCCCTTTTCAAAACTTTCTCTTCTTAGGACTTCCCGTATTTAGCAGTGTTGGGTCTTGTCATAAGTTGTTAGAATCTATAGCGTCGAAACTCCGTCGATCTTACATCACGAGTTTCTACCCCATCCCAAGTCCGCCTTATTTATTTGTCAAGGCACGGCCCACCTACGTAGGACAAACTCCTACAAAGGGAAGCCCATTTGCACAATCGAGTCCAAAGTCTGGGGATTTCACACACGGATCTTTCTTCGAACGGGACTAGGCCAACTTTGCCAAAACGCAGGGAGAGTCCACCGTCCACGAGTCACCCGTCTAGGAGTCGGTCTTCAGTCCCACTCGGGGACTACCCTTTAGCGGGGCGATCAACCGCGTTTGCTCTAAGGATCAGGTCTTACACGTGTTGGCTCACGTACCCCACTTTCGAGTCACTTAGATGTCGCACCATTTGAGTCCTATGAAAGTCTTTAGTCTCACTCGGGGGCTGTCCTCCACCCGAGCAGTCAACCACGGTCACCTTAAGGGGTACCCTACGTTCATCCTGCACCGGCATCCTTATGATGCCTTCTTCGTGTCGTACCTATGCTACGAATACTCGAGTCACCTAGGGTTAGGTCACCACGGTTGGTCCGAGCACGTGATACGGTCAAACACGGTCGCCCCCATTTTCGGATTCACCCTTATGCAGCTCGAGTCCGATTCGCAGTCGTTACCTCGTCTAGATCAACGTTCGAGTATCCCGGTCGAAGAGTCTTTGTCGACCCGTCACCCCGGGCCGTGTCTAGTTTGACTCCCTCTCTTGCACTTGCGCAAAGCCGAGTTTGGGCGAGTCGTGGCACCCGTCTTTCTCTCCAATCAAAGACCTTACCAAAAAAACAACCAACCGAGCGTCCGAGTCCGGATTTGATTCGAGTCTAAGTCTGAGTTTGAGTCTAGGATACCCTACATCCTCATTTCCAAATCAAAGTCAGTTGTATTCTGTCCTCTTTTTTCAAAATTCAATAAAATCAGCTTTTCTGTTTCTCATACATACTTTCCTTATGTGTTTCCGAGAACATGATGAACACCATCATACACTGTGAGCACACGCACGTGACTATTATAGGCACATCTATAATGACTGCAGGAAATCGAGCCCGTGTTTTCCTTTTACCTATTCCATGTCTGGTATAGAAAGTCACATAACTACCCGTAGCAGGAGCATATCGAATCCTATGACAAATCTGGGTAGTCTTCTAGTTTGGGTTCAAGACGGGAGGCAAGCCCACTTCCCACAATAAACACCCATCCAATAAGACTAGCCAGTCCCTACCTTAGGTGTTAGTCTGACCGACAAAAAAAAAACTGGACAAAAAAATCAAAAGTCAAAGAGAAAAAAAGCAAAAGGCCAAAACAAAAAAGCTGGCCATGATCAAAAAAGAATTATCGACATATCTCGACCAGACACGGTCAACTCAAATGAAGAATCCCATGACCGGGGCTAAGAGGTCAACCCAAAGAATTCAAAAATCCATGACCGTGAAATGGTCAATTCAAAAATTATCAATACCCATACCATCCAATAGGGGAGAGACAGTAAAGCTGGTCAGCTAACACCACATTTAGCCTTCCCACATTACAACCCTTAAGACCTTCTCGAGACCTAGGCTAGAGACAGCCCAGAATATTGAGGATTCAAGCTCCATAGGATACACCCTAACCTTTAGGGCCAGACATGGAAACCAGATCCCGCATTATCAACCTGCCCGATCGAAGTGCGAGTAATTTTTACTCGACTTCCCCCTTTCCTACCACATTACAATACCTTACCCTCGAAGCCTTAGCTCCACAAAATCGAGCTCTAGATTTCAAAACATCAAAGCCACTTGCGACCTAGCTCCACATTTCCAAAAACATCTAAACCAGTTACCAGCCCCAAACACGGGAATTCTACTTGCAGTCGGCATAGAACATGCCCAAATAGTTCACACCACCTCTGGGGGCTACCCCGGAGAACGCTCACAGTCACAGGATCAACATCCTAACTATTCTAGCCCTTTGATCAAGACATCACTGGGAATGCACCTAGCCTACACTATCGCTGTGGCTAGTTACACACAAAGCCCTAGTAAACTAGGCACCATTATATATCTTTCAATCCACTGAACTACGGCTTGGTTTGATTTCAACACGTGAATACGTAGGCAGCCTTTCAACAAGGGCACAACCACCCACATTGACACACATTCAAAAAGCGCCATCATTCCGGTCATGACACCATCATGTTCTCAACAGCTAGCTTTGTCGTCCTGGGGGTTTCTCTTAGGCAGGAAACCTCCATCCACTCACAAAATCCAGATAAATTCAAAAATCTAGCCTCCTTTCTGTAGTGTGTCCTAGTACTCGGCTCAGCCGAAGACAAGAATCTGTCAGGACTCGGAGTAATACCCACTTTGGAGATGTACCCCAAAACCAAAATTCAAAAGGAGCACTGGACTACAGCATTGTTACTGCTAAAACAGTCTCATTACAGACTACTGCAATTCCCCTATAGCAGATCGTTCCCATTTCGATGTTCGACTGTGTTGCCACTCGCCTAGGCTACGGAATAACGCAACTTAAGAGTCTTGTCATCTTAGGTGGCCTACCCCCTACCGAATCACGGTCTAACCCTTAGAGAGTCAAAGTCGTGTCGGTCAACTCGTCCTCTCGCGTCCAGAGTCGAGTCTGTCGGTATATCTCTCTCTTCAAATTCTCATTTTTTGCAAAACTTAGCCATTTGAGAAAATCCCTTTCCTAGTCACCACGGGAATAGGAATTTTTATCACACTTCATCTAGGCATACAGGCCTAACCAGAGACTTTAGGAGTCCGTGTCAGAATCGGATTAGGAATCAAGTCATCCCAAGCATTCTAATTTCCAAAAAAAATTCATTTTCTTTCCAAAAATCAATCAAAAATCATTTCTTCCCCAGCATGAGTCAGTGTTTCGCCTAAATGTTACATGCAATTTGTTATGTCAGCACACAGGTACACCCAAGACTCCCGAGAAATTCTAAGAAAAGTTCCCCAGTGGAAAGCTCAGGCGACATTTTCTACTGAAGAATCATGATATATCTGTAAAGTTTACCCACAGCTTCCAAGGCAAGCTCTCGCGCAATTCTAAGACAGGATGTACCCGTAAACAGGTATACCCATAGCTTCCAAGGCAAGCTCCCGCGACATTATCAACATCAACCCAGGTATGATTTCTATCCTATGGCTGGCGAGCCCTTCACGCAGGTCTAATGGACCCTAAACGACCCGATCGGAAGTCTGCCCGGTTTTAATCCTTGATTGACCTGGTAGCTACTCTGACTTTTGCCTTGTCCAAGCCTCAGTCAGAGTGGGGGCTCTGTAGAAACCCACATTTTGACCGCCAGGTGTCTATAGTAGTTCCCGCCAAACACCCGATGATGATTGGACGTAAACGTGCTTTGACGGACTCGGATATGGGCTTGTAATCATGGACATTTGGTTTAGACTTATTAAGGAGTACAAATCTTACAAAAACAACCTCAAATCCAGGCCCAGTGGGTCGTTTCAAGTCAAATAAGACTAATTTGGATCGAATCCGACACCAGGGGTAAAACCGTCTTTTAGCAACCGAGTCAAAACCCGGTCAAAGATTTTCCCGAGACACGTGAGTCAGCCGTGACACTTCACACGGTTGATTCGTACTCAAATTCCTACAAAATTTCAGCTTCGCTAAAACATTAAACAATTCCGTTAAAGGTAGAATTCGACCTCAAGTAGGAATTCTATCCAGAAACCGGAACAGACACCAACCGAGCTCCAAACACTCGGTTTAGGCGTCCCAAGTCAGCCCAAATACTCCTTCACCAGCCGAAATACTTGGCTTCTTCACCAAGAAACGAGACTTTGATTTCCTCTCGAACTCTCGTATTTCCTCTCCAAACCGGTATTTCTTGTCACGCAAGCAAGACTACCTCGATTCCTATAAATAGGACCTCCCATCCAACACTTTAAACACATAAAAAAACACGGTTTCTACACAACAATTACACACTTCATAGATCTATTATTCCTACATCACACATTCATCATCAATCATCGAAAGTCAGAAAATATACAACCTCGTAACGCCTAACAATTCCCGAGTAATCTCGACCCGACGAATCCGACCCCCAGCCGGCCGAAACCCGTCCCACCACACGTCCAAAAATAACACCTTAACTCATCCCGCATCATCTCGACGCTCCCAAGTCTAAGCCACTTTCCGACGAGCCTTACCCCGAGAAAACAAAGCATGTAGGTTGAGGGTGTAAATCAAACCCGATTCTTCTCTTCTTCTCTCCTTTTCTTCACGTTTTTTTCTTCTTTTTTGTGTCGAGTCGTCGGTCCTCGTTTAATATGGGTCATTTTCGCATATTTTTCATTATTTCTAATAATCGATATTAAAAAAAAAACTTTTTTTATAACGTTCATAAAATACGATATCGATTCTCTAATTGAATATTGTATCTAACAAGAACAAAATTAATTAATTCTTGTTGATGCTAATAAAATCGTTACATCTTTTTCTTAAACAAAATTCGACGATTTTATACGCGGAGAGAATTAACATCTTTTTCGTTCAAAATCCTTTTTTTTTTTACTTTTCGTTCAAAACAAACTTTTTTCAAAACCTTTTCTAGAATCATTCCGACTATTCGATATCGATTTCATAATCGAATATCGAATACGACGAATATCGAAAAATATGAATCGGTTATAAATTAACCCATATTTGTACGCGATTTATAAAAATTAACGATTTTCGACAAAATAAAAAAACCCGAACAGACCGCCACGCGAGTCGCGCGCCTGTCAGGCGACTCGCGCGGTGGCCTGGTTGGCCGGGTCCTCTTTTTTTTCGTTTCCTCGCTTTTCTATTTTTTATTCTTTTCGAATCTTACATAAAACGCGACTTTCGCGACATATTTCGATAAATATTTCTTTTTTCCACCTCGGTCAACACGTGCTAAACCATCACGTGTCATAAATCTTTTCCGAAATCATGCATATTATTTATTTGCATCTTTATTCAATTTATTCAATCGTTACTAACTCGTTTTCTCGTGTTTGTAGCAATTTATTTTCATCTTTTGTTTTATTAGACTAAAACGAACTTCACATGCTAAATATAACTTTGACGTTATTAGTTTAACATGCATTAAACGGCTTAGCAACCCATTTATTTTTCTCTCCCATGTCTAGGGAAAATAATCTTTGCATATCATTCAACCGTCGAACTAACACGTGTACGTAAAAACGAACGATATCTTAGTAAAGGCCGCTAAGTGCGGCGGGGTTGGGTGTTCTCAATGAACTTCCCAACACTTACCCTCACCCCTTACTCAGAACCATGGTTTCCGGATGTCCGAATCCATTGGCAACGAGAGTCATTCAATACACGGTATCCGATAATGTCGGTATCGGTATCGTAATGCAAAGGGACGAACCCGATAAAGCTCTGACATCGGAAATGGGCCATGTTTTAAATATGGCCCACTACGACATAGAGTGGGTTCGAATGGTTCCGAATAACCACAAAATTCGGTGGCGACTCCTACTTCGATTTAAAATTCAATTCGACCCATCTCATATGGAGATTCATTCGCTTCCCCAAACCCGCGCGTGGCCGCGTCGGGGTGGACCTATGTTATGTCCACAGCTTATTTTTAGTAAATAAAAATATTTCTTAGTTGAAAATATTATATAAATGTATTTAAACATTTTTAGGAAAATAAACAACATAATTCCGAGCTTAAAAACGTCAATTCAAAGAGATAGAATTCTTCGCGGAAAATTAATTAGTTTACGAAGAAAATCAAATAAATAGATGTAAAAGAATTAAAATCTTTTAAAATAAAAAGAAATATCATTAAACTCAAAATTGAAAATAAAGCTTGGAAAAATGAAGAAACATAAGGCCGAAATGTGACAGGGTTATGAGTGAGTCATAACGGAAAGGATAAAAATGCTAGGAAAAATAGCGGGTGTTACAGGCAAAGCCGAGCCAGAGTCCACCCTCTGCGGCCTCAACATGACCTGTAGGCAACGGGACATCTCCGCGAAGGCCGTGGTCACCCAATCCAAACATCTCAGCTGATCCAAGTCAGCCAGGAAAGGCAAAATCGTAGTAATAAACCTCTCGCCCTTATAAGAGAAATGGGTCGATCCTACGAAATACCACAACCACAGACGAGCATTCTGCACCGGTGTGTTGGTTACTCGACCCTCTAGCACCACCACCCTATCAAAGTGGTCGGTGATGTGCGAGCTTACTAGAGCATGTGGCGTAGTGTAAGCCTCACGCTCCATACAATCCTTAATCCAGCCCCGGACCTCGTCACTATATAAGCGAGGACCCTCAAGAGCCCACCTAGTCATATCCGGACCCCAGGGCAAACCCCTAATAACCCCAACGTCCTCCAAAGTCATCCCGACCTCCCCAAATGACATATGGAAGGTCGAAGTTGTGTCGTGAAAGCGATCTATCATCGCTCTAATCACCATAAGGTTGCATTTGGTCTTGCAACCTACTAACCGGGCCCAGTGCCCGACCACGGGTCCTAAAACCATCCCCGCAATAATCTCCTTTTCCGCTGGGCTAAGCTTCTGAGAATAAATCTCTAAGCACGTCGTAAAAGCCGAGAAGGTACTCAACGAACCCGGGGACTGCAAACCGGGAAAATACGAGCATAAACAAACCAAACCAGTGCAAACCAAAATTAGGGCCTAAATTAATAAGCACGAATTGAGGTACTTACCAGGCCGTTCACGACACGGCTAGAGACGTGCAAATCGAGATGAAACGGTAGTTGATGACCATCCCAACCCCGAGCCCAAGGTGGGTCGTTGTAAACAACCTCCTCATCCTCGTTTACAGGAACCGGGACATGGCTCCTTCTGGCAACTGTCATGAGCTGTCTACGCCTCGTAACCCTACCAAAATCGGTGTCATTTGCGGCCCCCGGTTCACGACGATGCGAGGGAACACTTCGTCACCTCTTACGAATTCCCCGGGGAGTCAGCGAGCTCGTCTCGGCGGCCTCTCCACCCGTACCAGTCAAAGGAGCTCCCTCGGGACGCTCGGGGTCATCTCTAGCTGCAAAACAAAACAAAAATACGCCTCAGGTCAGGTCAAAACAGCCCAAACAGGTCAAAATAAGCTCAAAATTTTGGACAGAGATATCCAAATTCCGAAAGACCCACTACCACCCATTTTCAACCCCAGTCACAATTAAAGTGGTTTCGAGAAAATCCGACATCGTTACAGTATCATTTGGTCCGTCGTAAGCCACACAAACCCTCACGGGACGGCCTAAGGCACATTCTAACTCAGAAACGTCGACATGGAGGTCACCCATAATGTCACAAACACTAATCGAGCAAAATTACAAAGGTCAACTACGAGAGTAACCGGGAAAACGATCCCTAAACCCTAGCATTTCGAAATTTCCCCATAGATAGCCATTAGGACACCTCAAAACTTCATATCAATCTAATAACTACCCTGTCAAGCTCTATTCTACTCTAATTTGACAATGGGACCGAGAATAAACATCGAAACGTAGCAAAATCAAAATTCCCAAATCAATTTCTAGGGTTTAAGCAAAATCGACCCACAATCAACCCAACTAAGCAGAAATGGACAATAGCCGAGTAAGGAGCACTTTTTTTACCCGAGGTCGACATAATCGTATATGGCAAAAATCAGTTGAATGAAATCGAGAACGCAAGATTGATTTGAAGGATGCCGCGCGTTTGCTTTTCAAGATGAATGGCCCATTCTACTTTCCTTCGCTGATTTTAAACAAACCCGATCCTCAAAATCTCGGGCGCCCCATGTCGCGCGTCCATCTTTTGGGTTGCTGGGGGTCAGGCGACCGAGAATTAAGGCGCACAAAGACCCGTGCCTAACTATACAGCCCAAAGCAAAGGCGGGAACAAATGGGACACGGTCCCCGATAGTCGTTGGACGCACTCTCCTATACTAAACAAAATAAGCAACATTGGGACAGTTTATTACCCCTAGCCGATAAAGCAAGCCTCAAGATCTCCTGTAGTCAAAATCGACCCCAGAAAAAAGAATAAACGAACATGAAAATCTCCAGCTAACAAAAGCACACATATCAAAGCACATAACAACCCAAGCAAATAAATCTGAACAAAACAAATTCGATCGAATCCTGACGCATTCGGGGAAAAAAAATTGAACAAAACAAATTCGATTGAATCCTGAAACATTCGAAAAAAAAACTCTGACAAAAGCAAACTCGATTGAACCCTGAAGCATTCGAAAAAAATAAATTTGAACAAAACAAACTCGAGTGAACCCTGAAACATTCGAAAAAAACAAATCTGACCGATGCAAATTCGATTGAACCCTGAAGCATTCGAAAAAAAACAATCTGAACAAAACAAAATCGAGTGAACCCTGAAACATTCGAAAAAACAAATCTGACCAAAGCAAATCCTGAAACATTCGAAAAAAAATCTGACCGAAGCAAACCCGATTGAATCCTGAAACACTCGAAAAAACAAATATGACCGAAGCAAACTCGATCAAATCCTGAAGCACTCGGAAATTTTAAACCCACAAGCCTAACGAGTCCCAAAGCATTCTGAAGGCAATTCAAGTTCAAGTTCAATTCAATTAAAATTCGAGTGAATCCTGAAACATTCGAAAAACAAATTTTAAACTCGTGAGCCTAACGAGTCTCAAAGCATTCTGAAGGCAACTCAAGTTCAATTCAATTCAAATTCGAGTGGATCCTGAAACATTCAAAAAATAAATTTTAAACCCGTGAGTCTAACAAGTCCCAAAGCATTCTGAAGGCACTTCAAGTTCAGGTCGATTCAAATTCGAATGAATCCTGAAGCATTCGAAAAGCAAATTTTAAACCCGTAAGCCTAACGAGTCCCAAAGCATTCCGAAAGCAATTCAAGTCCAAGTTTCAAGTTAATTCGATTCAAGTTCAAGTCAACCAATTCAAGTTCTATTCAAGTCAACCCAACTCGATTCAATTCAATTCGACCCAATTCAATCCAAATGAGTCCTAAAGTACCTCAATCAACCCGAAATGAGTCCCTAAGCATTCAATTCACGACCTCCAGAGGAATACCTAAATTAAAAAAACGAAACCTAAATCAACACAACCGTCCGCCAAGGATTAACCAAAACTAAGACACCAATAAAAGACTTAAGCAAAAGGCCCGTGTCAAAACCCGAAATGACTAAGGCAACAAATCCAAGACAATTTAGCAAGCCCAGACCCGAACTCTGATAAGCAACCGCAGTGAAGGATGTCATGTATGATTTCTAAGCCTTGGCTGATGAGCCTCAAATACGTAGTCTAACTGACTTAAAACGACCCGAGCGGACAGCCACCAGGTCGTAATCCTCGATTGACCTGGGCAGCTATACTTTGAGTTTCGCCTTGTCCAAGCCTCAATCAAAGTGGGGGCTTCTGTAGACACCAAAATTATGACCTGGTGGCTGCAGAGGTGCCCAACAAACACCCGATGATGATCGGACTACAACGCGACGCGAGATTACGATTTTTAGATAGTTTTTCTATAGAACGGATCAAATAATTACTCGGAAAAATTAATTCGACATCAAGACAGCCTTAGTCGTGTCATTACGGTCACGTCGGCACTAATAAGAGTCAATTCCGACACCGGGCCCCGAATCGGTCCCAAAATATACAAAGTCAAACCCGAGTCAACGCATCGGGCCGAGCAAACCTCGAGACACACTCCCGAGGCCCACCCGATGCTCGACGCACTAGGGTTAAGGGGAAGCGTTAATCCACAAGCAACGTCAATATACGCATCTTCTCCATTTTGAAAGTTTCGGGATCGGATCTTCAAAATTCCAGGCGTCTCACACCAGGCGTCCCAGTCTTCACGCGCATGACACCAGGCAACTGAATCCTGGTGTGCACACGATCAAGCGTCCTTAAGGGTGATTTGAACTACGCGAACAACTATAAATACCCCCCTCATTTCACTCATTTCGACACACAACACCTTACGAATTCGTGAACCACTCCGACACTAAGTACGATCCACTCGATCATTGTCCCGATAAGGGAATCGACGGTAATCCTCACTCTCGAGCACTCCACTCGATCCGAGCGAGGGGCACCTTGGCTCGACTAGCCAACTCCGAGCATAGCAGCGAAGCTCTGCGGGATTCACCGCAGAACCAGCTGTAGTAGCAAAGCTCTGCCGAATTCAGTACAGGACAAGCAAGGAAGACCCGCCTCGATGTCGAATCGTCACTAGGTTGTCGTCTAAACAAAACTTTACATTTTGCACTTTTATTATGCACTTCGATAATGTCAAATAGGGACACTAGGTCCATAACACGTACTAAAACACGTAACGTCCCAACTTCAACCATAAACACTAAAACACCCTAACAAAACCCCAGTAGTTCCGAGATCCGTTCTCAACCTTCTACGCATCGTGTCTCGTTTAGTGTACACTCCGAGGGTGCAACTCCTCACTACGTGATTTACTTGCATTTCGCATTTACCGCTTTCATATTATTTACCGCTTTTATGACCTTATAATCGCATCCTAAATCACCTAACACGGAATTCAAAACGTAAAAAAACTAAAACTGAATAAAGCGATGGTCGGGTTCTATATTAATCCTGATGCTCATCTTACGTGGTTCGATGTATTCCTATTAATATCGAACCGACGCATCTTAAGCAGAATACCAGGTAAGGTATACCACGAGAAGGACTAATATCCGTATTATCGCGTTAAACCTGATTTGCTACTACGTATAATACCTAGTACTCTATACTCTCCTACTAGCATCTTTTCATGGCCTGCTTGTCATGTGAAATCACATGCAAAGAATGTAAACACAACTTCTTCGACGACAATAAACTTACTTGTCTTAAATAACCGACATAGCAAAGACATAGGGTTAAAACAACGGATGTTATCGCACTTCCTCCACAATTAAGGAACAAAGTTATCAGCCCACCGATTGATTAGTTGAGGCCGCTATGTGCGGGCGAGATTGGGTGTCAATGTCTATCGAACATTGGCTTCCCAATACTTACCCTCACCCCTTACTCAGAATCGGCTGTTTCCGAATGTCTGAAACCATTGGCAATGAGAGTCATTTCAGGCATGGAGTGCTTTAGGGTAAAAATCTTGATCTTTAGGTCCCGTGCCACTCAACTTTGAGCCGGTTAAGGATCAAAGTTGACTTGAACGGTTTCCGAGTCCCCATAATTGACTCGGTGGCGACTCCACAAATCGTCAATGACTTCGGTTCACTAAAAAGGTTGTCTTACCAAACATATCGGCCTTTAAACATTTACAACTACGTCTCCATCTATTTTAACGGAAACAGGGATGCACGCATCCGTCAAGTACTATCCAAATCGTCAACGAAATCGAGGTCCGACACATCGCCCCGTACACGAGATCGGACCGGCCCCCAATAGGGAATGGGCCGCGTGGGTGGCCGTTGTGACAAACCAAAAATCTTGCGCGGGCGCGCGCTGGGCGTCGGGCGTTGCGAACGAGCGTCCGCATTTAATCACTCGGTTGTACGACGTGAGGAAGTGATCACGATCCCGGCGCAGAATCAAAGAGTTTCGATGTTTTCGAAAATGGATGGGTTTGAAAGTAGATTTTTCGAAAGTTGTTCTTGTAAAATTGGCACCACGATGGTTTGGTAGCATCGTTTGTGGCATGTCGGAAAGTGTTGCTATACGGGTGTCATGAGTTTGACGATAGCAAAAACATGAATTTTTGATTTTGTAAAAGTGCGGTTGTAGAAGAACCAGTTTTGAAAACAAAGTGTAACCGTGTTTAGATGCCTCGATCCCATTGGTCAAAAATTTGGCAATAGTAACGATTTGTGAGGGAATGTTTTGAAAGCAAAATGTGACCGTATGAGGCACCTTGATCCCATTGGTTTGGGAGTTTGGTAATACTAAAGGTATGTCGTTTTTTTTTTTCGAAAATAACAAGTTTTGTTTTGGCCAAAGTAAGGCACTAATGACGATTTTGAAAACGATAAGTGTGAACTTAGCCAGAGTGATGGTGCTAAGGTGTCTTGTTGAAAATAATAAGTTTGACTTCGGTCGGAGTAACCGCGCTAAAAGGTGGTTTTGAGAAAAAGAAGTCTTTTTTTGAAAACGAAGATTGTGTGTAGTTAAATATGTTGTCGTGGTTGAATCCAGATTTTAATGGTTTATTCGGGTTGTCTCAACACGCTACACATAACTAGGAATGCATACACTCATGCACGACGCATACACGGGTAGGTTAGGGTAGGCTACCGTCCACGAATAGTCTTTGCTTAGGTGATGACGGGTCACCGTGGAAGGTGAGCGTCGTCCCGTTCGCTCAGTGCTACTCGCTTGGCATATTCACGGAATGAGTGGCTACCTTGGACGGCCGGAAAGTCAACCGAGGGTCTCTTTGCACGTCCATTGAGGATCTTACCGCGAAGATGTCGATTGGGCCTAAAATCGGTTAGGTTGGGCTTTTTAGGGCCAAAACCTGTAGTTATCACAAGAAAGGAACTAGGAAATGAGCTTCACCATCCTCGTTCAAGTTACACCACCGGTGGAAATTTGTTTCAAAATCCCCAACATAGGTCCACCCCGACGCGGCCACGCGCGGATTTGGTTAGGCGAATGAATCTCGTGTGAGATGGTTCTTGGGCTGAAATTTAAATCGAAGATGAAGTCGCCACCGAACTTTGTGGGAGTTTGGGCCCATTCGAACCTACTCAATATTTTGGTGCACCATGCACAAAGTACGGCCCACTTCGATACTAGAGCTTGTGGAGTTCGTCCCTTTGCATTACAATACCGATGCCGAGTTTTCGGGTACGTATATCGAATGACTTCCGTGCGCCAACGGTTTCGGACATCCGGAAACCGAGTTTATGAGTAAGGGGTGAAGGTACGTGTTGGGAAGCCCACAAAAGGACACCCAACTTTAGCGGCCTCTACTAAGATATCGTTCGATTTTAGAATACGCGCGCTAGTAATTCGGTTGAATGTTATGCGAACAGCGTTTTTTGACTAAACATGTGAATTATGTTTGATCTACGTCGTTTAATGCATCTTTGAATTATCTCGAAGTTGTTTTAGCATGCGAGGTTCGTTTTAGTACAATAAAACAAAAAACGAAAATAAAACTTAGAACGAAAGATTACAAATGCGCGGGCGGAATACAACCCGGAAATACAATACGACAAACAAAATATATAACAATTGCGGCAATAACGGACTGTAAATAAATTGGATGATATAAGAAGACATGATGCACGGTTTTGAAAAGAGTAAGACACGTGATGGATTTGACACGTGTTGACCGAAGTCATTAAAAAAAGTTTATCGAGGCTTAAAGTATGTGGAGGGCTCACGGTTTGGCGTGACAGAGGGCACTCGATCGAGTCATGGAGGGACTCAATCGAGTGCCTCTCGAAAAAAAACCCTGCCTCGATTTTGGGGTGCCAATCGATCGAGTGGGCTGAGGCACTCGATCGAGTGCCCCCTGTGCGAACAACAGTTCATTTCGGAAGGCGTCAATCTCGATTTTGCTTAAGTTTTAAATCGATAATTTATTAAGCCGCATAAAAATATGGTATAATTTATACTTGACTTAATTTTTGATACTCGAGATATACATACTATTATTACAAGATCGATTATCAGAATTTTTAAAAAAGACGTTATAAGTCGTTTTAGATTGAACTAGGATGAAATAATTCCCTCCGCGTTATAATGTCGTAATTAGTCCTTTCGGACTATGTGACAATTATTTCAGCATTAACGGGTTCGTGCTTGTACTGTTTATTGATTAATACTTTTAGACATGATATTCGACTATGGAGTTGATATCGCATCTTATGAACAAATGCTTTTATTTGTTTTATTAGAGCGAAAATCGATTCCCTCCACATCACGACATCGTTAATAATCCTTGCGAATTATGAGATGTTCGATTTGCATCAACAAGTTTCGTTCTAACCTTAAAAAATGAGATCGAGTACACCTAACGACAAATATCCGCGATCGCACTGGGCCCTTGAGTGTTTAGGGCGGCGCTCCTCGAAAGGGTGCCGCCTCTGTTACGACTCGTAAAGGGATTAAGAGGATCTTAGAACGGGATTTGTCTTTAGATATACTTGATACGAAATTGTTTTGAATCTTATGTAATTGTATGAGATGTTTTAACGTTAAATCGATAGTAGTATTAATAACGATATTAGAAACGAAAGAAGAAAAGAAGCAAAGAAAACGAAAAAGAAAGAAGAAGACGACGGGAAGGACGAGAGAAGAGAGGAGAGAAAAGGAAGAAGTCGAGATTGAATTTTGCACGAGAGCTTCGAGATGATATAGGTGAGTTATGGTGGTTTAAGGTAGGAAAATTGTTGTAAAGGTTGAATTTTTAGAGGAGGAAAAAGTTGTAAGGTTGAAAAGTTGTAGAGATGAAAAGTTGTGAATATGATGGCTGAAAAAAGTTTAAATTGTGTTGAGGGGGGTGGAGTATTTATAAGAAAAGTACACGGTTTAGGATAGAAAAAGGCCACTCGATCGAGTGGTGCGTGTGCACTCGATCGAGTGCCCGGTTTGACGCCGCTTCGGCCGGTTTTGCGAACCTACTCGACCGAGTGGGCTGAACCACTCGATCGAGTGGGTCTGGGCGGAGGATAGGGTTTTAGAGATAAATTTTTATCTCTAATTGAAGAGGTTTAGTAGCTTGAGTTCTATTCTAGAAGCGACGCAGCTGATATTTTTGTGTCGGTTTTGTCTTTGACCGGGTTTTGACCCGGTCGCCAAAAGGCGGTTTTATTCTGGGTGTCGGTTTTGACCCAAATTAGTCTTATTTGATTGGAAATAGCCCAGTGGGCCTGAATTTGAGGTTAGTTTTGTGAGATTTGTACTCTGTAAAAATCCCAAGCCAAATACTAACGATTTTGAGCCCATATTCTAGTACGTTAAAGCACGTTTGCGTCCAATCATCATTGGGTGTTTGTTGGAGGCCACTATAGACACTAGCAGGCAAAATGCGGGTGTCTACAGAGCCCCCACTCTGACTGAGGCTTGGACGAGGCGAAAGTCAGAGTAGCTACCGGGCCAATCATGGATTAAGACCTGGCAGACTTCTGATCGGGTCGTTTATAGTCCATTAGACACGCGTGGAAGGGCTCGCCAGCCATAAGATAGAAATCATACCTGAGTTGGTGTTGATAGCTCTGTGGGAAGTCGGACTTGCCTTCGAAGTCCTAGGTGCACCTGTATGTAGGCACATCCCGTGCTGTTTCGGGAGAATTGCCGCCTCGGGCCTTCCGCTGGGGAGTTTACTGAGTTGCGCAGGCCTGCTTCTAAAGCCATGAGTGCACCTGTGTACAATTACATAGAATTTTGCAAGTAACATTTAGGTAGAAACGACTCGTGCTAGGGAAGAAAAATTTTGATTTTTTGAAAATTTTGACTTTTTTGAAAAGAATTAGGAATGCTCGGGATGACTTTTTTCCTGTACTGATATGAGGAAGCTGAGATCGGGCATGTATGCCTAGACCCACTCGGGTTAAGGAATTCTAATGTTAGGAGGATTGTCAGGGCTTGGTGTTATAAATACACATCCCCTGCTTTAACTTTTCTGTATCCACACAATTCTTTCTTTCTTAAAAAGAAAACTCTTGACCTTTCCAAGAAGTTTAGCCATGGGTATTGAACGTTTGACCGCGATGCTGCAAGATTGGTCCCGACGCTTTAGGGACGCGGATAAGGTAGCTTTAAATCAGGTGGGTATTTCTCACCTTTTCACGATCCGTCAGATGCAGGTGTATCGTTACTTTCTTGATGCTTGCCTGTCCTACTAGGACAACACATACCACGTTTTTGCCCTTTCTCGAGGCGAGATTTCTCCTATACCCGAGGAAATTGCTGTTGTAGGAGGATGGAACCCTTTGCTTCGTCCCGCTGTCCCGTTTTCAGTTCATGATCCCAGGAGGAAACTGCGGGAATTTCTAGAACTTTCCCATATGGAAGTATCCCGTATGACAGAAGGGGATAATATCTCTTTGTTCGACTTGGCTAAGAAATTCATGAACCCGCATGATGTCTGGGTTAGACTGGCCCACAGCCGTAGAGCTTTTGGTTTTTTGCATGCTCCATGTTTATGCCTTCGAAGGTCACGTGGATTTGCTGTCATGTATGGGCACCATTCGACTTTTTACTATGGTCGACCTGATGGAGACGAAGCACAGTCTAGCATGGCTAATCATGGGGGAAATTATCCAAGGTTTAGATAATCGCAAAAGGGACTCGCGATTCGTCTGATCGGGAGCACCCGTTTACTACAGGTATATCGCTTTGGATTTTTTTCGATTGACATTTTTTTTTCTTTTTCGCGATACTCTGCTACAGGGGGCAATCGATCGAGTCACCCTAGCACTCGATCGAGTGCCTTCGTCAAAAAATCGCGGCCCGATTTCAGGGGTGTCACTCGATCGAGTGCCCTCAGGCGGACATGAATTTTGCCTCGAGAACTTATGAATTCACTTCTCTTTCCAGCTTTGGCTATTTGAGAGGCTATCAATCATAGAACCTCCTCTTGACCCGAGTCGGTACCGGCCTAATCAGGTGATGACAAGGAGACGGACCATTGATTTTTCTCGCCATATCAATCAGAAGTATTGGGACGAAGAGCTGTCTTTTCATAGCGGTCCATTGATCCGATGGGTGGTGTCGTGGTGGTCTATTTATGTTTGGACGAGTTTGGCACTGAGGGATAAAGCTCTCTATCTAGTGATTTTGTCTTTTAGACAGACAATTCACCTTTACCCCGACCGCATGCTTAGGCAGTATGGTTGGTCCAAGAGGATCCCAGAGAAAGAAGCAGTTGTGAGTGATCCAACCCAGCTGACTGATGTAATGTGTGCTACCTGGATGCAGCGATGGTATACCCGGGTTACTTGGTTTATTCCCGAGTCTCTTCACTCAATTTGGGTATCAGACTCTTATGTGAAATGGACGAAAGCAGATTCTGCCAAGGCCCGAGCTGCTTTAAAGGTTGATGAAGCTTATGACCTACTTCGACGAGAGCAAGCTAAATATAACAGAGGCTTCTTTGACGAAGGTGAGAATCCGGCTACACTGGTTCGTCTGATGTCAGGACAAAGGGGAAGGACTAGGACTCAAGCTGAAGGGTCCAGTGCTAGAGGTGCGCGGGGGAGAGTGAGCCCCCAGACAGACTTGGAAAGGAGACTTGGCCCGAAGTTGGCAGTTCAGGACCGACTTGGTCCTCGAGATAAGCTACGTGAGCACGTATGGGCTCGATTCGGACCGGTTACAAAAGCAGAAGACCCACTGTCGAAGAAATAGGTTCGAGCAAAGGAGGTTCCCCTAGTGATCCGGGAACGCTCACCCCCGCCCCGGCGACCACGGGCTCCGCGTGACCCGGAAGACAAAGGCAAAGGCAAAATGCCTTAAAAACTAGTCTCCTTAATTTTATTATTTAAATATTATTATTATTTTTGTGGTGTACTTTTTGTTGTTTTTATTTTTTGTGTGATGTAATTTTGAAATTCCCGAGATTATCGGGTTTTTACTTAATAAAAGACACATTTGATATTGACTATCGTTCCTGTCTTTTCGTTATTGTGGTGGTTGTGCCCTTTTGAGGGGCTGCCTACGTATCCAAAATTAGTGGAATCAAACCAAACGTACGGGCGTAAATTTTTGCAATTTCGAAATACAAAAAGACTATTAGTTCGAGGTGCGTCCGACAGTAGGATAAATAATCCTAACTTATTGACCTGCTTATAATTTTGGAAGTTTATTTATAAACAAATTTTATAAGTTTTTGCAAATGACATTGAGATAAGGTTTTAGGGGTAGTAGCGCTTCAACTAGTCCAAATTGGTCGGGTTAACGAATTCATTCCCGTCCAAGTCTGTCAGCATCACTGCTCTTCCTGATAGAACCTTCTTTACTAGATATGGCCCAGCCCAATTGGGTTTGAATTTTCCCCTTGGGTCAACTAGTAGTAATGCCCGAACGGATTTGAGCACCAAATCCCTTCTTTGATATTTCTGGGCCTAACTCTTTTATTGAAGGCTCGTTGCATTCTTTTTTGGTATATTTGAATATTTTTGAGGGCCCGGGACCGCCGTTCGTCCAAAAGAACCAGCGAGTCGTATCGAGCTTGGACCCAATCAGCTTCAGGCACTTGGCTTTCGAGTAAAATTCTGAGAGACGGTATTTCCAATTCGATTGGTTGGACTGCATTCATCCCGTACGTCAAATAATATGGAGTTGCCCCGGTTGTGGTGCAGATTGATGTTCAGTACCCCCAGAGGGCAAAAGGTATTTTGTTGGGCCATCCCCGATAATTATCGGCCATCTTTTTAAATATGGTGACAATTATTTTATTAGCTGCCTCTACCGCTCCATTTGTTTGGGGACGGTAAGGCGAAGATGTATGCCTTTGGATTTTATATTTGGCGAGCAAAGTAGCGGTTTCAGCTTGGAAATGCGTCCCGTGATCACTAACGAACTCATGCGGGATTCCGTATCGGCATATAATCTTGTTTTGGATGAACTTAGCAACATGTTTGGCATTCAAGATTCGGTATGACTCGGCTTCGACCCATTTGGTGAAATAGTCGATAGCTACCAAAAAGAAACAGTGACCTCCCATCCCGGAAGGATTTACTTTCCCAATTATATCAATTCCCCATGTCGAAAATGGCCATGGTGATGTCATGGTGTATAATAGGGATGACGGCATATGCTGAACGTTGGCAAAAATCCAGCAGTTATGACAGTGTTTGACATATAACTGGGTCGGTCTCCATGCTATTCCAATAATATCCGACCCTCATAATCTTCCAGACCAGCATCTGGGCGTTCATATGGGGACCACATTCACCATCGTGCACTTCAGCCATAACCTTCTCGGCTTGTATCTTGTCGACACATAGGAGGAGAGCCCCCTGTGCTGTCTTTTATATAATTGTCCGTCATCCTTACGGAGGAACTGGGTTGCCAATCTCCGCAGGGCTTTCTTGGCCCAGTTTTCAGTTCCCGGAGGATATTCTCCTGTTGTCAAGTAGGTTAGAACAACCTGGTACCAAGGTTCTTGATCAGTTATCTCGATGTTTTGGATGGCATGGATGTATGCCGGCTCGGACCGTCTTTCGACGTAAATCGGCATTCTGGTTAGGTGATCCGGGATATTCAATAAGGATGCTAATTTGGAAAGTGCATCTGTAAATTGGTTTTCTTCCCGGGGTAGATAAATGTATTCTACCTTTTAGAATTGTTTTTCGAGAACCCTTACTCGCGCCAGAGAGGCCACGAGGTTCGCGTTCCGAGTTTTCCATTTTTGGAGAGCTTGGTTGATGACTAGAGACAAATCTCCGTGGACCCGATGGTTTGTGACCCCTAAATCAGCAGCGGCTTGCAACCCGTGATTGCATGCTTCATATTCGGCTACGTTATTAGTCACGTCGAAATCCATTTTAATGGATAACGGCGTGTGCTTCCCTTTTGGTGATATAAGGTGGATGCCGACTCCGAACCCTCGGAAATTGGATGCCCCGTCAAAATATAAATCCCATGTTTCTGTATCGGTATGGAATATATCTTCATCTGGGAAGGACCAGGTGTCGGTATGCCCTTCTTCGGTTACGGGACTATCGGCGAGGAACTCGGCTACTATCCGGCCCTTGATGGCTTTAAGTGGCACAAATTTGAGGTCGAACTCTCCCAACATTAAAGTCCATCTAGACATCCTGCCACTGTGAATGGGCTTCTCGAATAGGTACTTGATAGGATCCATTTTGGATAGTACATGTACCTTATAACTGAGCATATAATGTCGGAGCTTTTTAGTGGCCTAGACCAGAGCTAGACACGTCTTTTCGAGCATGGTATATTTGCATTCATACTCCAAGAATTTCTTGCTAATGTAGTAAATGGCTCGTTCCTCCGAGTCGACTGTCTGCGCTAGCGTAGCCCCCATGGCTGTCTCGGTCGTTGTTAGATATAACGACAAAGGCAAACCGGGTTGAGGTGGCATTAATACCGGCAGAGTAGACAGGATCTCCTCGATCTTATCAAAACCTGCATGGCATTTTTCATCCCACAGTGTTCGTGTAACACCCCGACCCAATCCTAGGGCCGGAAATGTTAACCGCGGTAGCTCGCCAGGCTTTTGTACTGGTCCCACAGACCAACACGAGTCCTTTCCAGCGCATTTTGTCCTCACTCATGTGCATCCTGGAAACCTTCCCAGGAGGTCACCCATCCTAAGATTGCTCCCAGTCCCAGTCAAGCACGCTTAACTGCAGAGTTCTTATCATGGGCAAACCAGAAAAGAAAGTGCACTTTGTTGATATGAGTAGTACTTCAAATCCCTTTAAGCAAAGCTCATAAATAGGACATCTTCAATCAATGTGGGGTGTTTCAGTTCGTCCCCCTATTTTCAGTTTTTTGAAAATCGGTTCACACACCATGGTTAGCTTGGATATGAATCGGCGGATGTATTGAACTTTTCCGAGAAATCCCCTTATTTCTTTTTCGGTTTTAGGAGGTTGCATCTCGGTAATGGCTTTGATTTTAGCTGGATCTACCTCGATGCCGCATTGGCTAACAATATGACCCAGTAATTTGCCAGATGTTACCCCGAAAATGCACTTTTGAGGGTTTAGTCTCATGTTGTATTTGCGCAGTCGAGTGAAAAACTTCCTTAGGGCCACAATATGCCTGTTCTAGTCTTTGGATTTGACGATCATGTCGTCTACATAAACTTCCACCTTCTTATGCATCATATCATGTAATAAGGTCGTGGCGGTTCGTTGATAAGTGGCCTCGGCTTTGATAAGACCAAACGGCATGACGGTGTAATAGTAAGTACCCCAAGGTGTAATGAAGGTGCTCTTACTCATATCTTCGTCTGCCATTTTGATCTGATTGTACCCGACATATCCGTCCATAAATGATAAAAGGGCATGATCGGTCGTGTTGTCCACCAGTATGTCGATATGTGGTAATGGAAAGTCATCTTTCGGGCTTGCCTTGTTAAGATCCCGAAAATCTACACATACGAGCACCTTACCGTCCTTTTCAGGTACCGGTACGATGTTTGCAATCCAGTCTGGATATTCAGACACCTGTATGAAACCCGCTTTGAACTGTTTGTCGATCTCTTCCATGACCTTGAGGGACCATTCGGGCCTCATCCTGCGGAGCTTCTGTTTTACTGGCTTACACCCGTCTTTGATGGGTATACGGTGTTCAGTAATTTCCCGATCTATCCCCGGCATGTCCTTATAGGACCACGCAAAGACATCCTTGAACTCTTGGAGGAGGTCTGTGAATTGCTTTCTCTCCTCGGGATCTAAAGATAACCATATCTTAAGCATCTGGGGCTCTAAGGTTGTTCCCACATTGATGGACTCGGTTTCCTCGATTACCGAGTCTCAGGATTCCCTTTGTTCTAGTTGCTCGATCAGATGCAGAGGTAAGGATACCTGTTCGTCGGGTTTCTCAATGTCATTGCATATAAAATTTTTGAAATTGAAAGCATTTTGAAAATAAGACAAGTCGTAAGCAGAACGGTTATCGTTATTATTGATAGTGAATTTAGAAAACAACTCAAAGAAAGCGGCCATCTGATCATTGGTCAGTGATGGGATTGGGAGTGCCCTCGGGACAGACCCCGAGGCTCCAGTGGAAGTGACTATAAGGAGAGGGGTTACAGACTGGACTCTAGCACCAGACCCTCTAGACTCGGACTCAGACTCAGACTCGGTATCCGGTATGTCTCCTTCGTCGGTGGTCAGCTTGTAGACTCGGCTCTGGCCATCGGTCCATTTGATAGTCTTCCTCCATGCCCTTTTCCCGGTATCAGAGCCGACTTCAGAAATCAGCTTTGTGGGATCGAACCTGTTGCTTCGAAGGAATAGGTTCACCAAGTCTTCTTTAGGGGTCGGGACAGCCTTGTCCTCCCCAAATAGAAGCACCAGCACGGGCTCGGCGTTGTCAGCACCCTCCTTGGATTCAGACAAGATGAGGGCAAATATGTCATCTGGAATGTAGTTACATTCCCGAGCGAATTTGGTCTCGGGATATGTGATGGTGGGTTGGTAGAGACCCACTCGGACAGCTCCGAATACCGAAGTAACGAAGTAGTCAGTTAGTCTTGGGCTGTAAGGGCCTAAGTAGGTACCCTTGATGATTTTCCAGGCTTTCTCAATACCTGCCTGGACCACATTTCCCGGGGTCATAGCGTACCCTAAGCCGAAGCGAGACTCTCTGTTATTCAGGACTTCAATAATCTTCCCAGCTAGAAGATATGGCCTCGAAGTAGCCCCCGGTAAATACCCCAAATTTTGTAGCATCGTATCGATGCTAGTGGTGAAATAGGGCCTGAAGAGATATTCCTCTTCGATCATTCCTACGAAATCGAACCCTCGTAGGTCGGTCCAGCCCGTGGCGTTGCAGCTAGCCATGGTTATGGGGGTTTCCTCTAAAGTAATTACACCATCTTGTAGGGGCAGCTTGACCTTTCTGTGGAGGGTAGAGGATACTGCTTTGACCGCATCGATCCATGGCCTCCCGAGAAGTAGGTTGAAGGAGGAGGTGACATCGATCACCTGGAATTCTAAATCCTTCTCAATTGTGCCCGTTATAATTGTTAGCTTAACGGCCCCAGCAACCGGATTTTGGGCTTCCATCAAAAGCCTAGATAGTCTGCACAGTTGGAAGGTAATCGGCCTCGGTAATGCCGAGGGCTTTGGCGGTCCTTAAGGGAAGGACATTCACATACAGCAGATCCATCATCAATTAGGGTCATCGAGAGATACTTCCCTCGGCAGATCACCGTGATGTATAGAGCCAAGTTATGGGTGGCCCCGAACGGTGGCAGGTCAGACTCAGAGAAGGTAATAAGTGGGCCTTCTTCCTTGGACTTGCGCTTGAGATAGGGCATGATAGTGGCTACCATTTCAGCAGGTGTAACCAGTGAGTCGACCTTGATCAGATCGAGAGCCTTAGTCAGTGCCACTCGATGTTATTGCGAGCTAACCAAGAGTTACCATACAGTGAGGTCAACTCGAGCCCTCTTCATCTGTTTGACTAGAGCCATGTCAGTGCTTGGCTCTTCAAGGGCAGCTTTCGTCCTGGCAGGTTCAGTGACGGTTGTTGAGATGGGGGTGTCCTTAGAGCTAGTAGGTTAATAAGGACGACCGGCAGTAGCGAGGTGGTTACTGGCTAAAGCTTTGGACTTAGCCTTTCGGACCTCTTTAGGAGTGATGGGGACAGCCTCCTCTTTAGCCAGGTAAACATCATCTTCATCATCGAACCAAATCCCATTAACTTGTGGGATGAAGGGAGAAATGAGGTGAGAACAGTCGATCACCTCCCCGGTGAAGATGACATGGGCGCTGAAGGGGTTTTCTTTGTTACTAGGTTTATCACCGGGCAACGATATCTTCCCACTCGTGATTAAGTCCTGGATTAGGTGCTTCAGCTTCCAACACTTCTCAATATCATTCCCATTACCTCGGTGATATTGGCAATAGGCCTGGACGTTGTAGCTCTCGGAGCGCTTCTCAACTGGGACCTCAGGAGTTGGGCCTATCAGTTGGATCAGGCCCTTGGAGGATAGCCTTTGTAAGGCATATGTATAGGTGGTCCCTATATCGGTGAATACCCGAACTGGTGTATTCATTTTGCACGAGGCATCTAGTAGATTAACCGCGTCGAAAATGCTGCGAGTTGCAGCTGCAGCTGGGGGCTTGGTAGTGGAAGAAGTAGCCCCATTATATCCCCTGCTAGAGGCCTTGGTAAGGCCCTCTAACCTCAAATCATCTTCGATTCTCATCCCCATTTCGGCCAAAGTGGTGAAATTGGGTATGATAGCATACCAGAGATGGACCCGATAAGAGGGGAGGAGGTTCTTGACAAAGGCCTCCACCAAAGTCTTTTCACTGGGCTTGCCCACCAGCTTCACACTTTCGGGCCTCCAGCGTTGAAGGTATTTGGTAAAACCTTCTTTGGGCTCCTGGGCCATCACTTCCAATGAACGCATGGTCGTTTGAATCTCGGTATTATCAGCATAATTCTGAGTGAACTCTGTAGCCACGTCATCCCAATTTGGACATTTCTTGGGATCTAGCCTGTAGTACTAGGCCTTGGGGTGTTTTTCAAGGGAAGCGGCGAAAAAATTCTTGAACATGCTTGAGTCAACCCCCTTGATATCCATAAACTCTTTGAAGGCCCGCACATGGAGTAACGGGTCTTCGGTTCCTTCTAACATGGGTAAGCCCGTAAGATTAAGGTTCGCGGGCAGCTTGTTATTCATCGGGGAGTAGTCTCGAGCATTCTCCCGATGGATGTGGTTTTCCCCTGCTAGGTGAACCTGTTCTTCTAGTCGGCGGACCACGCTAACTAGTTCAGCTAGGGGCCCAGTGGTGTCAGTCCCAGCGGCAGGAGTCCCCTGTTCCATGCGCTCAAACGAGTAACAATAGCTATTTGGTCAGACCTTATAACTGTCAATTGGGCCTCGATCTGAGTCTGCTTGATGACCATAGCGTTCAATGAGGTTGACAACTTGTTCAAGGATTCTTCCATTTTGTGCTTGTGTCTGGTTACCGGTGGCCTGTCTGTAAGAATACCGCGTAATCAGAAACTGACCCAGATCTTGGAATCAAAACAGTACATCCCGAGCAAGGAAAGGACTGAAAAGGAAATGACTCGGAAAAGACACCTAGACGGGTGACTCGTGAATTGTGTGACTTCCTTAGGATTCGGTTGTGTGGGCTTAGTTCCGTTCAAAGGAAGGTCCACGTGAGATATTCCCCAAACTTTGGACTCGAATGTGTAAACGGGCTTTCCTTGGTAGGGGTATGCCCTACTTTGGTTAGCCATTCCTTAGACAAATAAAGCGGACTAGGATAGGGAGGAAACTCGTTATGTATGATCGACGGAGTTTCGACGCTGAAGACCTTCGACGACTTAAGAAAAGACCTGACACTACTAAATGCGGCAAGCCTTAGGATAAGGAAGGTTTTTTTAAAACAAAGTTCGAATTCCGAGAAAATCGGAGGACGGTCCCGACTTTTTGAATTTGGCAAAATGTCGCCGGGCCGAAATTTTTTAAGGTTCGAAAATACTTGAATTTTGAAATGGATAGCGTACCGGCCAAAAATAGGCTATTTTGAGTCAAATCATAAGTCCTAAATTTGGTAGCATTCCGGGTTTTGAAATTGGATAAAGGTGCATTTTTGAAAATGATGGTTTTTTGAAAACGACATAGAAACCAAGTAGCATATAGTCACGCAAGCATTATAACGACACCATGTATGCTTTTACACTAAGTCTCAGTCGGTCTAAATAGGGTCTATACCAGCGCGCATAGCCTTTTCGAGAATCGGGACGGACTTCCTAAGTCGAGTTGATCTTAGAACATGCCGCGAAACCCATAGGAATTAGCTATGAAGACCTTGACATATCCAATTTGGAATATATCGCGGTATAGTGGGACGTCGGCCACCAGTACCGGCCCGGGTAAAAATGAGGTTATGCATGAACCGTAAAACCAAAGCGCGTATTGTACTAATTGAACGATTTTCCCTCGAGTCTCACCCTGAGGATCCCGATGGTAAGGCACGCATCAGTTTTTCCCAGCGGAGTCGCTAAATTGTGGACATGACATCGGTCCAACCCGACGCGGCCACGCGCGGGTTTGGGTAGACAAATGAATCTCGTGTGAGATGGTTCTCGGGTTGAAATTTAAATCGAAGATGGAGTCGCCACCGAATTTTGTGGGAGTTCGGGCCCATTCGAACCCACTCTATATTTCGGTGGACCGTGCACAAAGTATGGCCCACTTCGATACTAGAGCTTGTGGGGTTCCTCCCTTTGCATTACGATACCGATGTCGAGTTTTCTGGTACCGTATATCGAATGACTCTCGTGCGCCAACGGTTTCGGACATCCGGAAACCGAGGTTCTGAGTAAGGGGTGAAGGTACGTGTTGGGAAGCCCACAAAGGACACCCAACCCCGCCCGCACTTTAGCGGCCTCTACTAAGATATCGTTCGATTTTAGAATACGCGCGCTAGTAATTCGGTTGAATGTTATGCAAACAGCGTTTTTTGACTAAACATGTGAATTATGTTTGATCTACGTCGTTTAATGCATCTTTGAATTATGTCGAAGTTGTTTTAGCATGCTAGGTTCGTTTTAGTACAATAAAACAAACAACGAAAATAAAACTTAGAACGAAAGATTACAAAGACGCGGGCGGAATACAACCCGGAAATACAATACGACAAACAAAATATATAACAATTGCAGCAATAACGGACTGTAAATAAATTGGATGATATAAGAAGACATGATGCACGGTTTTGAAAAAATTAAAACACGTGATGAACTTGACACGTGTTGATCGAAGTCATTAAAAAAAGTTTATCGAGGCTTAAAGTATGTGGAGGGCTCACGGTTTGGCGTAACAGAGGGCACTCGATCGAGTCATGGAGGGACTCAATCGAGTGCCTCTCGAAAAAAAAAAAAACCTGCCTCGATTTGGGGGTGCCACTCGATCGAGTGGGCTGAGGCACTCGATCGAGTGCCCCCTGTGCGAACAGCAGTTCATTTCGGAAGGCGTCAATCTCGAATTTGCTTTAGTTTTAAATCGATAATTCATTAAGCCGCATAAAAATATGGTATAATTTATACTTGACTTAATTATTGATACTCACGATATGCATACTATTATTACGAGATCGATTATCAGGAACTTTAGATTGAACTACGACGAAATCATTCCCTCCGCGTTATAATGTCGTAACTAGTCCTTTCGGACTATGTGACAATTATTTCGGCATCAACGGGTTCGTGCTAGTACTGTTTATTGATTAATTCTTTTAGATATGATATTCGACTATGGAGTCGATATCGCATCTTAAGAATAAACGCTTTTATTTGTTTGATTAGAGCAAAAAATCGATTCCCTCCGCGTCACGACATCGTTAATAATCCTTGCGGATTATGTGATGTTCGATTTGCATCAACAGGTTTCGTTCTAACCTTAAAAAATGAGATCGAGTACACCTAACGACAAATATCCGCGATCGCACTGGGCCCTTGAGTGTTTAGGGCGGCGCTCCTCGAAAGGGTGCCGCCTCTGTTACGACTCGTAAAGGGATTAAGAGGATCTTAGAACGGGATTTGTCTTTAGATATACTTGATACGAAATTGTTTTGAATCTTATGTAATTGTATGAGATGTTTTAACGTTAAATCGATAGTAGTATTAATAACGATATTAGAAATGAAAGAAGAAAAGAAGCAAAGAAAACGAAAAAGAAAGAAGAAGACGACGGGAAGGACGAGAGAAGAGAGGAGAGAAAAGGAAGAAGTCGAGATTGAATTTTGCACCCTCAACCTACATGCTTTGTCTTCTCGGAATAGGGCTCGTCTAGTTGTGGCTTAGGCACGAGAGCTTCGAGATGATATAGGTGAGTTATGGTGGTTTAAGGTAGGAGAATTGTTGCAAAGGTTGTAAATTTTTAGAGGAAAAAGTTGTAAGGTTGAAAAGTTGTAGAGATGAAAAGTTGTGAATGTGATGGCTGAAAAAAGTTGTAAATTGTATTGAGGGAGGTGGGGTATTTATAAGAAAAGTACCCGATTTAGGATAGAAAAGGGTCACTCGACCGAGTGGACTGAACCACTCGACCGAGTGGACTGAACCACTCGATCGAGTGGGTCTGGGCGAAGATAGGGTTTTAGAGATAAAGTTTTATCTCTAATTGAGGAGGTTTAGTTGCTTGAGTTCTCTTCTAAAAGCAACGCAGCTGATATTTTTGTGTCGGTTTTGTCTTTGACCGGGTTTTGACCCGGTCTCCAAAAGACGGTTTTATTCTCGGTGTCGGTTTTTGACCCAAATTAGCCGATGCAAAATAAAAATTTTGCGTCAAATTATAACGGCGGCCGATTGCGTCGGTTAATCCCACGCAAACTACGATTTGCGTCGGATTTTGTTCATTTGCGTCGGATTCTTCCGACGCAATTCGGGCTCGTTTTTTGTAGTGTCTTATTTTGATTGGAAACGGTCCACTGGGCCTGAATTTAAGGTTAGTTTTGTGAGATTTGTACTCCGTAAAAAGCCTAAGCCAAATACTAACGATTTTGAGCGCTTATTCGAGTACGTTAAAGCACGTTTGCGTCCAATCACCATTGGGTGTTTGTTGGTGACCGCTATAGACACTAGCAGGCAAAATGCGGGTGTCTACAATGTTGGGTAATTTTATTTATTTAAGTTTATAGTCTCAATACGAAGTATATTTTAAGACTCAAAAGATTTTTGATTAATATCTAAGAGCACATGATTACTATGAATTAATATTTATAATATAAAGTTTCATCACTTTATTATAAATTTTCGATGTGAGATTATTTTTACTTAAACTTGTAGTCTTATTAAGAGACTTTTTAAGACTTAAAAGTTTTTTTGATCGATATTTAAGAACAAAAGATTAGTTTTACTTATAATATAGAATTCATCAACTTATCATAATTTTTCGATGTGGAATAATTTATTTAAGTTTATAGTTTTCCATCAGCTCTTTTTAAGAATAAAAAAATTGATCATTATTCTTGTTTATAATATAGAATTTCATCACCTCACCAATGTGAGATGATTTTAAATTTGTTGTCTTATGCATTAAATTAAATCTGTAGTCTTATACATATCGAATGATTACTTTTATTTATAATCTAAAATTTCATCATCTCATCATAATTTTTTGATATAACATAAAATTTCATCACCTCATCATAATTTTTTAATATAGGATAATTAATTGAGGTTTATAGTCTTAAGAACTCATTTTTAGATTCAAACGATTTTTTGATAGATTTCTAAGAACTAATGATTACTTTTATTTATAATATAGAATTTCATCATCATATAAAATTTGTCGATGTGGGATAATTTTACAACTGTTATATGTAATAAATTCATCGCAAAATGTGAAACAAATAATATGAAATTTATACTCTAATGAAATCATTTTTTTACCACGAATCTAATTATTTCGTTTTTTAAATTTATTTTACGATAAACTATATTTTAATATAATTTTTTTTACCACAAAGAGACTGTGTTATATTTAACATGTTGTGTGATTTAATAGGATTATTTTTTTAAGTGGCTTGCTGCATACACTAATCTCCACCAATTTCTAAATTAGTCTTGATTACATTCACCTTCCAACGAAATTATTTTTTCATACCCGTATGTTACTCGATTGTCCCTAAAATTTTATAAATCTTTCAATTTTATCCTTTTCTCCTTTTCATTGTTTTTTTGTCCAAAACTAAACCCTAAGTTTTATCATCAAAATTAAATCTTCGTCAATTCTAAAAACGACTCCATC
Source organism: Agrostemma githago (assembly GCA_958450325.1). Taxonomy (NCBI): domain Eukaryota; kingdom Viridiplantae; phylum Streptophyta; class Magnoliopsida; order Caryophyllales; family Caryophyllaceae; genus Agrostemma; species Agrostemma githago. Next base: position 24,981,532 of record OY288243.1, on the reverse strand, counting down.
AATTATTTGTGACTTTAATATGGATCATAATTCGGTAATCGATATTTTATCGTAAATTAATTTTAATTAATTAGGGGGATTAATAGAATAACATTGAGTTGATGGTTAATTCAAAATTAATTAGGGTTAATTTAGTTTTTCGGTGGAGGGCGGTAGCGAAAGGAGTGGTTGGTTTTAGGAGGGGTGGGGGTTGTACGGTTTTTTTAGTGTAATGTTTGCCTTTTATTTTGTAATTGTATGTATTATTATTAGAATTATATTTTCTAATTTGTAATTAGATTTCTATTATAAATATTGAATTAATTTCGTATTTTTAATTTTGTTACTGTATAATTTTAATTAATTATAATTTTTTTATTGTATAAGTTTATTTTCGTATATGCTAGAAAAAAAAATTCCTCTCTTAAAAGATCTCTAGAAAATAAAAGGAGAAGGAGAAATGGGAAGGGTAGGATTGTAATTTTTATGTATAATTAAGTAATATGCAAGTATGAAAAAGTACTACTCTTTCTATAAGACCATCTAATGTGCAAACTTTTGTTTACGAATAACATCAATATTGAGTTATAGACATGTAGTGCACCACTTAGATTTGAAATAAGTGGCTTCATAAAAAATTTCCTAAATGCAATCTAATGTAGAAAAGAAAAGCATTAAAATGTACTCCGTATTAAAAAAAACTATTGCAAGACATTACCCTTAAAAAAATAAAAATAAAGACTTAGATTACGGGAGGAATTACAAATTTCAACAATTTTACTAATATCAATTTATAATTATTATCCTTCTTTTTTTTCCTCAACAAATAACAGTTATTTTTAAAAATAACAAAACCATATTAATTGTTACTCCTATTTTTTATGATGAAAACACAATATTAATATTCAATTTTCACTTATAAGTGAACATGAATTGTAACTATGGAGTATGTAATCCAATTCCTAATTTATCAACTTGGGTACCAAATTATCAATTCATTTGTTAAATTACTAATTAGGAGTACATTCAAAACTAACAAATTAATACAAAGTATTCCATAGTAAATACTAATTTATTTCATTAAAATAAATTACATTGTGATAATCTACACCAATTTATTTTATGTGCTAATTATGTTAATAAGGTAAAAATAAGTAATTTCATAATTCGTTTCTAACCTAATTTACTAAAACATAGGGATGACACTATTGTTTTGCCGTCACCCCACTCATTCACCCGTCTAATTTACTCTCCTGTCTCCTTCTCTTATTCAATTACTATTTTAATGATCCCTTCATCACTCATCTCCATCTTTATTGATACCCACCTCCATCTTTATTAATCATAAACTTCATTTACCCTCTTCACCCTAAGCTTAAGGTTACCTTTTGTAGATCACTTCTTTCCATAGATTATGAAATTGTTGTACTGGAAAAACCCATCATGATGATGACGATGATCAACAATTGAACCAACAATTAGAGGTGAACCACCAACGCTGCCCATCTCCTCCCATTAGAGGTGGTGGTCGCTCGTGTGGTCGTCGTGAAGGCACATAGACAGAAAAGATCATCTAGCATATAAATGATCTCTTCGTGATATCGGAGTTAATGATTGTGAGATTTCAAAGAAATTAGGATCATTATTGTTTATATTTTTAGGGTATGCAGGGCACTGGAATTGCTTTGATTTTTGAATGTACAAAACGATTTGAAGGTAGTTGAGATGAGAGCAAAGTTGATGCAAATACACAGTAAATACATAGACAATAATTTGAGAGTGTAGTAGATGCAATGGAGCATGGGAAAGAGATAAAAGAGTAATGAAGAGCCGACATTGAATGACTGCATTTTTCATGGCAGCATGATACAATCACCAATGAGGCATTGCAATTCACGACACAGGAAGCATTAATAGGTGTGGAGATTACTTCTCCCGTAAACAACCTCATTTCAATTCCATAAACTTAATATACATAACTATTCCAAAATATAAAAAATAAGGACTAATTCCCAAATGGAGCTCCTACATTGTACCACCTAGTGTGGACACGACATAGGTCAACCCCGAAACGGCCACGCGCGGGTTTGGGGAGGCAAATGAGTCTCATGTGAGATGGATCTCGGGTCGAAATTTAAATCTAAATGGAGTCACCACCGAACTTTGTGGGAGTTCGGGCCCGTTCGAACCCACTCTATATCTTAGTGGGCCGTGCACAAAGTACGGCCCATTTGGATTTCAGAGTCTATGGGGTTCGTCCCTTTGCATTGCGATACTGATTCCGACATTATCGGATATCGTGTATTGAATGACTCTCGTATGCCAACGGTTTTGGACATCCGGAAACCACGATTTTGAGTAAGGGGTGAGGGTACGTGATGGGAAGTTCACCAAGAATACCCAACCCAGCCCGTACTTAGCGGCCTCTATTTAGATATCGTTCGTTTTTCGTGTACGCACGTTAGTTTGACGGTTAAATGATATGCAAACACTGTTTTGACTAAACATGTGAATTATGTTTTATCTACGTTGTTTAATGCATCTTTGAACTAAGTCCAATTTGTTTTATCATGTGAGGTTCGTTTTAGTACAATAAAACAAGCAATGAAAATAAAACGCAAAAATGGAAACAAATGAGTTAGTAACGATGATAACGGTTCGTAAATAGATTAGAATAACATGATGCATGGTTTTGAAAAGAGTAGGACACGTGATAAACTTGACACGTATTGACCGAGGTCATAAAATGAATTTTATCGAGGCTCGAAATATGTTGAAGGCTCACGATTCTGACGTGATAGAGGTCACTCGATCAAGGAGGGACTCGGTCGAGTGCCTCTCGAAAGAACCTCCTCCCTTGATTTTGAGGTGCCACTCGATCGAGTCAGGCGTGACACTCGATCGAGTGGACCTCGAAAAAGCTTTCTGCCTCTAATTTGGGGTGTCACTCGATCGAGTAGGCTAGGCACTCGGTCGAGTGACTCTTGTACGAACTAAGGTTCGTGAATTAGCTTTTAATTTTGAAATCGACAATTTTGCTCAATCGCGTGAAAATATAGTATGATTTACACTCGATTCAGTTTTCGATACTCGTTATATTCTATATTTGATTATGGAATCAATATCTAATATTTAGAGTGAGTTTTGTAAAAGATGTTCACAAATCGGTTTAAACCGAATTAAGATGAAATAAATCCCTCTGCGTCGTAATGTCGTAACTAGTCTTTTCGGACCAACTGACTATTATTTCAGCGTCAACGGGATCGTATTACTGATTGATCCTTTAGATCCGATATTCGACTATAGAGTCGATATCGTATCCTAGGAAATAATGCTTTTTTGAAAATAGTACGATAATATCGATATTAGAAACGAGAAAAGAGATAAATAATAGTAAAAAAACGTGATGAAGACGACGTGGAAGATGAGAAGGATGAGAAAAAGGAGAGAAGACGGAATTTGTAACACCCTCAACCTACATGCTAATTTCGACCTCGATTTGGAACTCATAGTAACGGCGCTTGCGTGGGAGTAATGAGGATATAGGGAGAGTTAAGGTGTTGTCTTTTGGATTGGTTTGGCTCGGGTTTCCTATAGGATTTCTAAGGAAAAGTCAGGGTTATACTTGTGTATAGTTGGCTTAAGGTTGCTGAAATTTTTTGGTATCGATTGTCTGTGTCGGGATTGGAATTATTGTGTCAATTGTATGTGTGAGGGTGGGGTATTTATAGGATGAAATGCCCCAACTCGGGATAGAATATACCCGGCTTTTGGATAGGAAAAGCTTGCTTGGATGGGAAGAAAACACCCGGCTTGGGTGGAATTGGATTCCGTCTTTTGGATGGAAAACGAATCCGGTTCTAGCTGGAAAAGGGGCTACTAGATCGAGTGGTGCATGGCACTCAATCGAGTGCTCGGTCTGACCCCGATTCTGGTGGGTTTTACGAGCCTACTCGATCAAGTGGGCCGGTCCACTCGATCGAGTGGGTCTGGTCGGGTGGGTAACTCTTTTAGAGATCAAGTTTTATCTTTAAGGGAGAGTTTTAGTTCCTCTTTGTAGCTGATTTTTGTGGTATTTGGTATCAAATCAAATTTCCAAAGGCTGCGTGGCTGACTTCTATGCCTCGGAAATGTCTTTTACCGGGGTTTGACCCGGTCGCTAAAATACGGTTTTGCCCTTGGTGTTGGTTTTGACCCAAATTAGTCTTATTTGACTGGAAATGACTCACTAGGCCTGGATTTGAGGTCTGTTTGGTGAGATTTTTACTCCGCTAAAAGCTCGCGCCAAATACTATTGATTCCAAATCCAAAACTGAGCGTATTAAGTCATGTTTACGTCCGATCATCATCGGGTGCTTTTTGGAAACTGCTATAGACACCTAGCGGGCAAAATGCGGGTGTCTACAGAGCCCCCACTCTGACTGAGGCTTAGACAAGGCGAAAGTCAGAGTAGCTACCAGGCTAATCAAAGATTAAGACCTGGCAGACGTCCGGTCGGGTGGTTTATAGTAGACTTGCGTGAAGGGCTCACCAGCCATAAGATAGAAATCATACCTGAGTTGATGCTAATAGCTCCGTGGGGACTTTTTCTTTTTTTTTAAGCCCAGGGTGTATCTGTATGTGGATACATCCCATCTTGGAGTTGCAAGGAAGCTTGCCTAAGTGTGGACATGACATAGGTCCACCTCGACGCGGCCACGCGCGGGTTTAGGGAGGTGAATGAATCTCATGTGAGATGGATCTCGGGTCGAAATTTAAATCTAAATGGAGTCACCACCGAAATTCGCGGAAGTTCGGGCCCGTTCGAACCCAATCTTTGTCTTAGTGGGCCGTACACAAAGTACGGCCCATTCCGATTTCAGAGTTTATTGGATTCGTCCCTTTGCATTGCGATACTGATTCCGACATTATCGGAAATCGTGTATTGAATGACTCTCCTATGCCAACGGTTTCGGACATCCGGAAAACATGGTTCTGAGTAAGGGGTGAGGGTACGTGTTGGGAAGTTCACGAAGAACACCCAACCCCGCCCGCACTTAGCGGCCTCTACTTAGATATCGTTCGTTTTTCATATACGCGCGTTAGTTTGATGATTAAATGATATGCAAACATTATTTTGACTAAACATGTGAATTCTGTTTGATCTACGTCGTTTAATGCATCTTTGAACTAATTCAAACTTGTAATTTGCATGCGAGGTTCGTTTTAGTATAATAAAACAAACGACGAGAATAAAATACAAAAGAAGAAATGAACGAGTTAGTAACGATGATAACGATTTGTAAATAGTATAGAATGACATAAATGACATTATGCATGGTTTTGAAAAGATTTAGGACACGTGATGGACTTGACACGTGCTGACCGAGGTCAAAAAATGAATTTTATTGAGGCTCGAAATATGTTGAAGGCTCACGATTCTGACGTGACAGAGGTCACTCGATCGAGTCATGGAGAGACTTGATCGAGATCCTCTTGTAAGACCCTCCTGCCTCGATTTTGAGGTGCCACTCGATCGAGTCAGACGTGACACTCCATCGAGTGGACCTCGTAAAAGCTTTCTGCCTCTGTTTTGGGTGGTCACTCGATCGAGTGGGCTAGGCACTCGGTCGAGTGACTCCTGTACGAACTATGGTTCGTGAATTTTTTATTTTGAAATCGATAACTTTGCTAAATCGCGTGTAAATATAATATGATTTATACTCAATTCAGTTTTCGATACTCGTTATATTCGATATTTGATTATGGAATCAATATCTAATATTTAGAGTGAGTTTTGTAAAAGATGTTCGCAAATCGTTTTAAACTTGAATTAATACAAAATAAATCCCTCCGCGTTGTAATGTCGTAATTAGTCTGTTCGGACCATGTGGCTATTATTTCGACGTCAATGGGATCGTGTTTAATATGGTTAAGTAGTGTTCAAAACATCTATTAATTAGTCTGTACGGAAAATCTACTAATTATCTACTAATAATCTACTAATTTTATAGCTTAGGTAGTGTTGTGGTGGTGTTGTGTAATTGTCCTCCTCAAAAATGAGGGGTTACATATATATAGAGGAGAGAAAAGAGGGTATCAAAACCTTAAGTAAACCCTAGGCCCAATAAAGTGGCAGCCCAAATGCCCATCAACTAAACTTCACCCTATGATTCCCATCCGGTGAAATTTTGCCCCGCGGTTTTGCATAACTCACCACCGGGCAAAACTTTGCCCTGCGGTAATCCCAATTTCGCCCGATCATCTCATAGAGTGATAAATCACCCGACACATCACCTTCACTCGTTCCATTTTGATTATAGTCTCGACCCAAGTTAAATCTCACCCGTCCATTCCAATTAAATTCCTTGAGTCTCCATTCAATTATCGATTTCTAAGGCCCGAACTCGGGTCACATGCTGAGCAGGGGTCGACGCCGGTGGTTTTCGTCGGCGCTGCTGCTGGGTTTCGTTTGCCGGAGATCGACGGAGTTCTGGGGCTGCCGGAGAACAGAGAAAGCTGTCGCGTCGCTGTTTTTGTCGCGCTTCGTTGTTGCTCGTCGGATCTGGTGTGCCGAAGATGGGGGACGGAGGTGGAGTAGATGGTGGGCAGAGGTGGTGACCGGTTACTGTTGCTGGGTCGACGGAGGACAGAGGAGGATGGAGGTCGCGTCGGAGTTTCAGGGGGAGGAGATGGCGGACGACGGAGATGGAGGTTAGGCGAGTGGAGGTCGGCGTCCGGTGGCAAGGTGGTCGAAGTTCCGGTGAGGAATGAAGATGGAGGTTGGAGGTAGAGGAATGGAGGACGGTGACGGAGGTCGGTTATGGTAGTGGCTGCCGGTGTGTCGTTTGTATGCCGGAGCTCAGGCGAAGGTCCCCGGAGATGGTCGGTGGTGGTGTGGGTGGTTGGCTATGGAGGGAGATGGGAGTTTTGAATGATAGGGGTAAGGAGGATGAAGATGGGTTGGTCCAGGTCAAGGTCAAGTTGACCTTGACTTGGAAATGGGTTGGTTTTGAGTGATTGGGTTTGGGTTGGTTGAATTGGGCTAGATTGAAAATGGGAGTGGGTTGATTTGTAAAAGGGGTAAGGGTAAGATGGGTTTTGAAAATGTGGGTTAAGTGAGTCGGGTTTGACTCGGAGTTTGACTCGATCTCTTGACTTGGCTCCTCTCGCTTCAACTCACCTTTATTCACGAACACGTACCTATAAGACAAAAACACACAAAAACAGTACGAAATTCTACGAAAAAGACGATAAATACGAAAAAAACAAATTCAAACTAGAAAATACGAAATATAATAAAAAATGAGTTATATTGACGTTAAAGCACACAAAATCGAGTCAAATACGAATGAAAATAGGGGGTAAAACGGTCCAAATTTACGTGTTATCAATACCCCCACACTTAAACTTTACTCGTCCTCGAGTAACTCGTTAGACTAATCTACGACCCATAAATAGAGAACACGCAAAAACAAAAACATAAGAACGAGAAACAAACATCCCAAGCAAATCACAAGTTTTCAAATCAAAAGTCACAATTCTAAAATCCAACTAAAATATAGAATATGAATACTACAATTACTAAATCGGTTGTAAGAATAATTATTACATATTTCTTGGCCTCGTTCCATGCTATGTCGGGATGTGTGGCGGAGATGGAATGAGTACTCCCATGAAATTATCGACAAAAGTATAAAAGTCTCGGCCACTTGCAAAAACAAGGACTAGGGTCGTCCTAATGGCCCAAATGACATAAGAACCGATCCAAAATGGAAGATAAGAATATCAAAAATACTCAGGGGAGGAATCGTCTTTCTTTTTCTCTTTTTCTTTTTCATTTTCTTTTTCTTTTCTTTTCATTCTTTATTTTTCTTTGTTTTTCATTTCTTTTTCTTTTCTTTTCTTCTTCTCCACCATATTCTTTTCTTTTTGAGTTTTGGAGAATTTTTCTTTGTAAGCACATATTTGATGTTTGAGCTCTTTTGAATGGGAAATGAAATGCAAAACTCTATATCAATCATAATCAAACTCTTATTTGTGGAGTATTTTTGTGGAATAATGGATCGTAAAAGGATAGAAGTCACTTGGGTTATAGTCACCTAGACAAGCATACAATGTCAAAATCACAACACGGGAGGTGGAAGGTGGACACAAGTGAAGTACACACCCGAGCGACTTACAGTAGGAGGACAATCAATATATAATATTTAAGATCAACCAACAAGTAATAGAAAAAATCCATACTCTTTAGAGAAGTTGAGAATTAGAAAAATGATTTTATCAAGCAAAACGAGTGAAACACGAAAACAAAACTCTTTTTGGAATTTTTGCAATTTTAAAATTTTTAGGATTTTTCAAGTTTTATTAAATGAAAACACAAAACAAGACAAGACACAAAAACAACAAACAAAACACAATGCTACAACCCATAACAACCACAAATAAAAAACAAATATACTCCATCAAAGTATCCTCCAACAACAACATCAACCACAATCCTCAAGCAACGATGAATCATCAATCCACTCCCCCCACACTTAAACCGAACATTGTCCTCAATGTTCAAAATTAGGGAGGGGAAGGAAGGGTGGGTAAGAAATTACCTTTTAAAGCGTAAGTTGTCCCCCACACTTGAACGATTCCGTACTTCTTATCCTTTTCTCTATTACCATTGTTTGTTGGAGGTACCTATAAGGAAAGACACACAAACAAGCACACACATAAAAAGAACACAACAAAAGATATTAGAATAAAAACTACTATTAAACTAAACTAAGCCGATACGGGGCAATTAACGGGCCCGCTCCGTCCTTTCAAATCACATCGAAATACCTATGAGGTAAGGTACTCCCATGCAAGGCAAGTTGGGTGTTGCTCAAAATTGTGGACGCAACTAAACTCACATCAAACACAAACGAACAAACACACAAACGAACAAACAACCAAACAAACATACAAACAACAATCAAGAATAGTTGAATCCAAACATGAAAACACCGAATCCCTCATCGAGACGGCGGGAAAGACACCGATAGTTTACTTGAGACAAGTACAAATGTTCCAAAGTTAGTTGCTCAAGATGGAGTGGACTAAAGTTTAATAGGATGACATTAAATCACTAAAAACATTGATGATTTATCTAGGTCCTTTTAATTAACTAAAAGCGTACAACGGGGTGTTAAACGGGATGGAAATGAGTGAACCATGGAGTTAGTAGACACTGGAGATGAGTGTAATCCCGACCTTTTTGCAAAAGCAAAGAGGATCGTCCCAAACCTAAAGATATCTTCAAGTAAGGTCACTTATAGGCACGGGATCCGGTAACCAAGGCCTTATCACTCCATGGGGGGTCAAGGTGGTCAAATGCAAACCCCGATGTAAACTCCTAGTTGAAAAAGTGGACTCAAGCTAAAAGATCAATGAAATTTTTGTTTTAATGTCATTCTAGTAGAGTAAAAGCCAAAATCAAAATGAGTTACTAACAAGGGAAGGTGAACACTCGTAAGCAAGTCTCACAATCGGGTTTTCAAAAACATTTTCCCTAAAAACATAAAACACAAAAGAACACGACAAAAATAAAAACAAAAACAACTACAAGTGAAGCCAAGCACTCCAATCTTCATCAAATAGTCAATACAACCACAACCACCAATTCCAAAACGTTCACCAAGTGAACCTCCAAAGCATACAAGCCCATACTCCCATGTGAACAAGGGAATGGGAGAAATATAAGGGTAAAAGGAGATTACCGAATGGTCTTCACTTTTTAGTACCTCATGTCCTCATGCTATGAAGTTGGTGGTATTTCTGTAAGAAAGGAGAGAACAAGGCAATACAAGAAGGACATTGACTACAATCGCACAACAACTACTAATAACAACACAATTACAACACGATTACAAATACTCCACCAATCCTCCGACAAGATACAAGCAAACATCGCAATCCACAATCCAAAATGTAACAATCAAGCAAAATCTCTTCCAAACTTGATCACTTCCAAATTCTTCATCATCTATCCATGTTCCCTTCTTGTTGGAGATTCCTACAAACAAAAACAAAACACAAAAAGCGTAAATACGCATAAAAAAGCTTGGGTTGCCTCCCAAGAAGCGCAGTTTTGGCTAGGACCACCAAACCTTAAAGTTTGTTTGTCTTCAAAGTATAATCTCCACCATACCCATCAAGGGCTCGGAGGAGTAGGTCAAAGGCTCTAGAAGAGTCTTCAGAAGGGTTCATGTAGCCGAGCCAAGCTACCATGAGAAGGTTCCAAGTCGGAAGCGATAAGTAGTCTTCAAATCCACGATGCCCGGATTTGTCATGGTCTCCCGGGTCTTTCCATTTCACAAGTCCAAGCAACCATTTCTTCCCAAAACGCCTTCTAGCTTTTCAAAAATTCACAATCACACCACTCAACATGAAAGGTGGTTTAGACCTTATTTCCCCATTATATATCCCCATTTCTTCTTCAAGTTGCGGGCCCATATCCTTAAGTCTCAAAACATCACTTGTCCCCATATCATCGTGAAGGAGAGATTTGAAACTTCTACCGGCGGTTTCAATCTCTCCTAAACCAAAGTTTGGCTCATTAGTAAAGGACTCGTAATGTTCTTCAGCATTTTTGCACAAGAGCAACTTGATTTCATCATCATTCCAGGACTTAACAACATCTATTACCTCATTCAACTCATCCCAAAGACTCGTATCCTCGACATTCTCGATTGTATTTACCATGTGGTAATTTTGGGATTCGAGTTCCTTTTTAGGAGTGAAAGTGGTGATCTCTATCCTAGATGACAAGATGTTGTCATTTTCATCGATATCTTCATGGATCACTACTTCACCTTGAATGGGTTTCTTGGATTGCCTTTTGGGGTAAGGAAACTTGATGTCCAAAGACTTTTCACCATTTTTCATCTCATCAATGAGGGTTGATTTTTCTTTAATTGCCTTGGTGGAGGGCAAGGAGACTTCTACCTTTTCGATCATGTCCACAAATCAGCTACACTTGATATTACCTTTGTGAACTTTAGCTTGTTGCGGAAATGGTAAAGATGGCGCATAGATCGATGGAGGTGGAACATTGGATTCCTCCTCCTCAATTGTTTGCTCGGTCTCTTGCCTTCTAGCTTCCTTCAATTTTCGTTGTTTTTCCTCGGCCTATGCAACTAACTCAAATTCTTCTCGAATTCCCCGGTTTTGTTTGGGAGAATCGGGAGTAGTGGCATGTAGCGCTTTTTGTTGTTGCAAATTCGGGGTTGCCTTGGTACTCAAGTGATTATGAGGGTTTTCAAGATCTTTTCCTTCTCTTTGACTAACGACATGGGTTTGGCATGGTGGATCCCTTGGGTGTTGAGGTAGACCGGAAAAGTCATGAGGTGGGTGCACGGGAGCGACTAAGGCTTTGGATGCTTGTCGAGATTTCAAGAGTTCGATCCTTGCCTTGTCTTTCGCATTTTCATTCATCAAATACTCTATTGTTCTTCGCAATTCATTTAATGAATTATCCCATTGACCGCTTCCTTGACTTTGTTGATAATTACCTTGATTGCCAATGAATTGAGGGGGTCCATTACAGCTTTGAGAGTGTAATCCTTTATGACCTTGATTACCTTGGTAATTCGAGTTTCCTTGATACACTAAAGCCTTTCTCATATCAATGGCTGAACCATACCCTGGACCACTACCTTGATCATGTTGATAATTACCTTGAATTTCATAAAAAGGAGAGGGTTGGTTATGTCTTTGAAAATTGAATCCTTGGTACCCTCGATTTCGCCCTTGGTTACCTTGATAATTACATTGATGCCCCTGATTGAACCCTTGATTCTGATAATTACTTCCATGATTATGGTAATTGTTCCCTTAATTTGCACTCTGATTATGGAAGTCCTTTTGAACATGATAGTTTCTACCTTGGTCGTTGAAGTTTCCCCTTTGATAAGGAGGCATATGTGGAGGCACTTTTACAGACCCTTGATTGGAAAATGTTTGTTGATTGGAATTGAAGGGTCTTTGCTTTGGAGTACGCTTTGCATTCATAGCCTCAAGTTTCTTGGTTAGCTCTTCCTTTTCCAATTGGAGTTTCAATTCATTGGTCATAGGAGAATTTTCATCTCCCATCTTCTTAATAAGCTTGGCTCCAACTAGCTTTTAATTGGAAGAGCATACATGTTCAAAAGCATCTTCTTGAGGGAGCCCATGGAAGGTATCTAGTTCTACTTCATTGATCAAGGCATTTTTAAGCTCAAAATCCTCAGGAGTGGTTTCATAGAAAACGGGGGAAGAAAAATTCTCGTGAGTGAGTTGTGAATGTGAACCAAGAGTTGTCATGTTGGCATTTTGAAGGTTGTTTGGTGAAGGAAGGGATTTTGGAGGTGAAAGGGTCGGAGAATTTTCTTGTGGAGATGGTGTTTCTTGTGGATTGAATGGTGGTTTTGGAGTGATGAGAGGAGTTGTGGAAGGTGAATTTTGTGGAGTGAAATATGAAAGTGATATGGAATTTATGGATATTGGTGATATGGACGGATTTGGAGGGGATGGAAGAATAGTATATATGGTTGGTGATGTGAGGTACGGATGTTGAATCACCTTTATTGAGTAATTTCCCCAGAATTTCTTAAGTTTAAATGTCATCTTTGGCTCGAGATCGAACCGAAGAGGAAATAACTTGTTCTTGGCAAACATACTCAAATAGAAAGTGAGTCTCCTAGCACCAAGTGGCACTAGGGTAGAGAGAGAACAATGACCAAACACAAAACGACTAAAACTCAACTAACTAATCGCTGTCCCCGGCAACGACGCCATTTTGATGCGCGTCAGATTTTCGTCTATCTAACACGATCAAACAATATTTATAAACTCCAAATAACTACTACGTAGTAGCGGCAAGTCGGGATCGATCCCCAGGGACGGGCTAGGTAAAGTCGGTAGAGTCTAAGTCAAAAAGTGTTTGGAATCTATTTTTGGGGTTTTTTGGGTTAAGTCTACACTAGTCTACACTAAAAAGCTATAAACTACGAGAAGCTAATCTAATAAGGAGAAGGTGTTAGGGGGGGTTGGGAATCGGAAATTGGGGTCTAAGAATCTCGGAATTGGGTTTTAGTCACAACGTTGATAAAGGAAAAATGCCACCTTTTGGTTTCTTCACCCAACTTATCTAAATCCCGCTTTCGCGGCGAAAAAGGGTAAGTCTCAAGTCAAGTTAACTCCTACCCCGAGTTTGCCCATATTGACAGGAGTGAGTCAAGGTCGATTTAGCCGCGGTTCTAAGTCAACAAAGACACAAAAACTCAAACACGATAAATCAACAAGCAAGCAACCCACCAACATCCCTCAATTCAAATTACCCAAGATCTTCCTCCCTTAACCCCTAACAAGAAATCTACTCACAATTCATAATGGACACTAATAAAACAATAACTAAGGAGAAATCAACTAAACAAGCCTAATAATTAAATCTAGAGAAAAACAATAACTAAATTAAATCTAGAACGAAATTAAATCTAACTAGAGATTAGGGAGAGGAAGAGAAATATACCGACTATGGAGGAAAATGACAATAATAAAGAAAATTGCATAAACAAAATAAGATGAAGCTTGATGAAGATTGACAAGGGATTTGTCACTATAATCCTTCGATAACCTCCAAGAATCTTCAATAAAAACTTGAATATAATAAAAATGGAGTCTTGTACACTAATTAATTAGATCTATAATAAGTGGAGATTTTTTTATTGTCACCCTCCAAAAATCTCCCTACTAATTAATCTACTAAGAAACTAATAATAATCTACTAATATAATCTACTAATTATCTACTAATAATCTACTAACTTTATAGCTTAGGTAGTGTTGTGGTGGTGTTGTGTAGTTGTCCTCCTCAAAAATGAGAGGTTACATATATATAGAGGAGAGAAAAGAGGGTATCAAAACCTTAAGTAAACCCTAGGCCCAATAAAGTGGCAGCCCAAATGCCCATCAACTAAACTTCACCCTATGATTCCCATCCGGTGAAATTTCGCCCCGCGGTTTTGCATAACTCACCACCGGGCAAAACTTTGCCCTGCGGTAATCCCAATTTCGCCTGATCATCTCATAGAGTGATAAATCACCCGACACATCACCATCACTAGTTCCATTTTGATTATAGTCTCGACCCAAGTTAAATCTCACCCGTCCATTCCAATTAAATTCCTCGAGTCTCCATTCAATTATCGATTTCTAAGGCCCGAACTCGGGTCACATGCTGAGCAGGGGTCGACGCCGGTGGTTTTCGCCGGAAAACAGTGTTGGGCCGCCGCTGCTGCTGGGTTTCGTTTGCCAGAGATCGACGGAGTTCTGGGGCTGCCTGAGAACAGAGGAAGCTGTCGCGTCGCTGTTGTTGCCGCGCTTCGTTGTTGCTCGTCGAATCTGGTGTGCCGAAGATGGGGGACGGAGGTGGAGTAGATGGTGGGCAGAGGTGGTGGCCGGTTACTGTTGCTGGGTCGACGGAGGACGGAGGAGGATGGAGGTCGCGTCGGGAGTTTCAGAGGGAGGAGATGGCGGACGACGGAGATGGAGGTTAGGCGAGTGGAGGTCGGCGTCCGGTGGCAAGGTGGTCGAAGTTCCGGTGAGGAATGAAGATGGAGGTTGGAGGTAGAGGAATGGAGGACGGTGACGGAGGTCGGTTATGGTAGTGGCTGCCGGTGTGTCGTTTGTTTGCCGGAGCTCAAGCGAAGGTCCCCGGAGATGGTCGGTGGTGATGTGGGTGGTTGGCTATGGAGGGAGATGGGAGTTTTGAATTATAGGGGTAAGGAAGATGAAGATGGGTTGGTCCAGGTCAAGGTCAAGTTGACCTTGACTTGGAAATGGGTTGGTTTTGAGTGATTGGGTTTGGGTTGGTTGAATTGGGCTAGATTGAAAATGGGAGTGGGTTGATTTGTGAAAGGGGTAAGGGTAAGATGTGTTATGAAAATGTGGGTTAAGTGAGTCGGGTTTGACTCGGAGTTTGACTCAATCTCTTGACTTGGCTCTTCTCGCTTCAACTCACCTTTATTCACGAACACGTACCTATAAGACAAAAACACACAAAAGCTGTACGAAAATCTACGAAAAAGATGATAAATACGAAAAAACCAAATTCAAACTAGAAAATACGAAATATAGTCAAACATGAGTTATATTGACGTTAAAGCACACAAAATCGAGTCAAATACGAGTGAAAATAGTTGGTAAAATGGTCCAAATTTGCGTGTTATCAATTGGACTTTCCAGAGAAATCCTCTTATTTCTTTTTCGGTTTTAGGAGGCTACATCTCGCTGGTGGCCTTAATTTTAGCTGGATTGACTTCGATGCCACGTTGGCTAACAATATGACCCAGTAATTTGCCTGACGTTACCCCAAAACTGCATTTTTCAGGGTTTAACCTCATGTTGTACTTGCGTAGTCGGGTAAAGAACTTTCTCAGAGCGGTGATATGACCGTCCCTGTTTTTAGATTTGACGATCATGTCGTCCACGTAAACTTCTACTTCTTTACGCATCATGTTGTGTAATAAACTCGTAGCGGTTCGTTGGTATGTGGCACCGGCATTGATAAGACCGAATGGCATGACGGTGTAGCAGTAAGTACCCCAAGGTGTAATGAAGGTGGTCTTACTCATATCTTCTTCTGCCATTTTTATCTGGTTATACCCGCCATACCCGTCCATAAATGATAGAAGGGCATGATCAGCTGTGTTATCCACCAGTATGTCGATGTGTGGTAACGGAAAATCATCTTTCGGGCTCGCCTTGTTAAGATCCCAAAAATCTACGCAGACGTGCACCTTACCGTTCTTTTTAGGAACCGGCACGATGTTTGCAACCCAGTCCGGATATTCAGAAACTTGTATGAAGTTGGCTTTGTATTGTTTATCGACTTCTTCCTTGGCTTTAAGGGACCATTCGGGCCTCATTCGGCGGAGCTTCTGTTTAACCGACTTGAACCCGTCTTTGATCGGTATGTGGTGCTTGGCTATTTCCCGGTCTATCCCAGGCATGTCCTTGTAGGACCATGCGAAGACGTCTTTGAACTCTTGAAGGAGGCTTGTGAACTGCTGTCTCTCTTCAGGATCTAAAGACAACCCTATCTTAAGCATCTGAGGTTCTAAGGTTGTTCCCACATTAATGGACTCGGTTTCCTCGATTATCAAGTTCCGGGACTCCCTCTGCTCTACTTGCTCGATCTGATGTGGAGGTAGGGGTACCTGTTCGTCGGGTTTCTCAATTTCATTGTATAAAACATATTTAAATTTGAAAGCATTTTGAAAATAAGACAAGTCGTAAGCAGAACGGTTGTTATTATTGATTGTAAACTTTGAAAATATCTCGAAAAGAGCTTCCATCTGATCATTGGTCAGTGACGGGATAGGTAAGGCGCTCGAGACAGACCCTGAAGCACTAACAGCAGGAGTAACTAAAGGGAGGGGGTGGTTACAAGAGTGACTCTAGCACCGGACCTCCTGGACTCGACCTCATACTCTGACTCGGACTCTTACTCAGACTCAGGCATGTTTCCTTTTCCGGCGATCAGCTTGTAAGTCCTTCCTTCACTGTCAGTCCATTTGACAGTCTTCCGCCAGGCTTTGCTCCCCGTCTCGGAGCCTACATCCGAGATCAGCTTAGTCGGGTCAAACCTATTGCTGCGAAGAATAAGGTTGACTAAATCTTCCTTTGGAGTTGGGGCCACGGTTTCTTCCCCGAAAAGTAGCCCTAGCACGAGTTCAGCATCATTGATATCTTCTGACTGAACGAGGGCGAAGACATCATCCGGGATGTAGTTACAGTCTTGGGCCAAGTGGGTCCCAGGGTGCACAGCATTGGGTTGGTACAGACCAACCTGGGCAGCCCCGAATACCGGTGTGACGAAGTAGTCGGTTAGTCATGGGCGCTATAAGGGCTCAAGTAGATACCCTTAATGAGGTTGCAGGCTCTTTCAGTACCTGTTCGGACAATGTTGCCCGATGTTGTAGCATAACCGAGGCCTAGATGCGAGTCTTCATTTTTAAGGACCTTGATAATCTTCTCTGCTGGAAGATTGGGTCGGGATGTAGCCCCCGGTAGATACCCTAGATTTTGTGGTATTGTGTCGATGCTAGTTGTGAAGTAAAGTCGGAAAAGATACTCCTCCTCGATCATTCCAGTGAAATCGAACCCCCAGAGGTCCGTGCGGCCTGTGGTGTTACAGTTAGCCACAGTCGTAGGGGTTGCCTCCAAGGTGATGACATTATCGCGTAGGGGCAACTTGATTTTCCGGTGAAGGGTGGAGGATACTGCCTTAACAACGTGGATCCATGGCCTCCCTAGGAGAGCAGGTTAAAGGAGGAAGTGACGTTGATTACTTGAAACTCCAGCTCCTTTTCTATCGGGCCTGTTATGATGGTTAGCTTCACGGCCCCAGCTACCGACTTTTGGCTTCCATCGAAAGCCTGGATGGTTTGAGCAGTTGGAACGTAGTCGGCCTCGGTAATGCCGAGGGCTTTGGTGGTCCTCAAGGGGAGGACGTTGACCGTGGACCCGTCATCGATTAGGGTCATTGGGAGGTACTTTCCACGGCAGATTACCGTGATGTAGAGGGCCATGTTGTGGGTAGCCCCGAATGATGGTAGATCGGCTTCATAGAAGGTGATTAGTGGGCCTTCTTCCTTAGCTTTGCCCTTTAAGTGGGGCAGGACCGTGGCTACCATTTTAACAGGAGTTGCGGAGGAGTCGATCTTGACTTGATCGAGGGCCTTGGTGAGTGCCTCTCGATGTTCTTGTGAGCTAACTAGGAGTTGCCATATAGAGAGGTCAACTCAGGTCTTCTTTAGTTGCTTCAGGAGAGCCTTTTCGGTAGTTGACTCCTCAGAGGCGACTTCCGCCCTAAATGGTTCAGTGACGGTTATTGAAGTAGGGGTCTCCCTAAGGTGGTTACTAGCTAAGGCCTTGGACTTAGCCTTCTGGATCTCCTCCGGGGTAATGGGGACAGCTTCCCCTTTGGTGAGGTACACATCGTCCTCGTCGTCGAACCAGATCCCGTTTATTTGCGGGATAAATGGAGAAATGAGGTGTGAGCGGTCAATTACTTCTCCGAAAAAAATGGCGTGAGTGGCTAAGGGATCGTCCTTATTACTCGGCTTGTTTCCAGGTAAGGGGATCTTACCGCTCTCGATGAGATCCTGGATCAAGTCCTTCAGCTTCCAACATTTTTCAGTGTTGTGCTCATTGCCTCGGTGGTATTGGCAATAGGCCTGGACATTGTAGGCCTTGGAGCGTCGTTCGACCGGGACTTCAGGTGTGGGGCCTATCGGTTGGATCAGGCCCTTCGATGATAGCCTTTGTAAGGCATATGTATAGGTAGTACCTATATCAGTGAACACCCGAGGTGTGGTATTCTTCTTGGACAGGGTATCAAGTTGATTAACCTCGTCAAAAATGCTGCGAGTAGCAGCTGCAGATGCGGGCTTGCTGGTGGATGAGCTGGCCCCTTGATAACCCTTATTAGAGGCCTTAATAAGGATCTCTAACCTTAAATCATCCTCAATCCTCGTTCCCATTTCAGTTAAGGTGGCGAAGTTGGGTATGACAGCGTACCGGAGATGGACCCGGTAAGAGGGGAAGAGGTTCTTCACAAAGGCCTCCACTAACACTTTTTCGTTGGGATTATCGACCAACTTCACACTCTCGGCCCTCCATCGTTGAAGGTATTTCGTAAATCCTTTGCTGGGTTCCTGGGCCATAACCTCCAGGGTGCGCATCGTGGTCTGGATTTTGGTTTTGTCGGCATAGTTCCGAGCGAACTTCGTTGCCACGTCCTCCCAGGTTTTGTATTTCTTGGAATCAAGCCTGTAGTACTAGCCTTTCGGATGCTTCTCGAGGGAGGAGGCAAACAGGTGCTTGAACATGGTTGACTTCACCCCCTTTACAGCCATGAACTCTTTGAAGGCCTGGAAATGGAGTATTGGGTCCTCGGTTCCGTTAAACATCGATAGGCCCGTAAGGTTGAGGTTAGCGGGCAGTTCATCATTCAGGGGCGAGTAGGCGCGGGCATTCTCCGTGTGGATAGTGTTGTTGGTTGAGAGGTGGACCTGTTCTTCCACCTTGCGGACCGCGCTGACCAGTTCAACTAAAGGCCCAGTAGTCTCGACCCGACCATTAGGAGTTCCTTGCTCCACGGCGCTCACACGGGTAACAAAGGCTATCTGGTCGGATTTGATAGCCGCCTGCTGGGTTTCAATTTGAGCCAGCGAGGCTGTCAACTTGTCCAAAGCTTCTTGCATCTTGTGTTGATATCTGGTTAACGGTGGCCTGTCTGTAAGAATACCGCGTAATCAGAAACTGACCCAGATCCTAGAATCAAAACAGTACATCCCGAGCAAGGAAAAGACTAGACGAGAAAACGACTCGAGACCGACACCTAGACGGGTGACTCGTGGATGGTGAAACTTCCACTAGTAGAAAAAAGCTCATTTGCGGCTCCAAAATATCTATCATTTGCGTCGTTTTAGGCTAAGAAGCAAATGGCGGGGAAGCAAATAAAATATTATTTGCGGCGTTCTATAAACGCCTCAAATAATAATTATTTGCGGCGTCACTATGAAAGAACACCTCAAATAACTGCATTATCTGCGGCGTCCTTATATAAAAACTCCTCAAATACTCGCATTATTTGCGACGTTTTATGTAGAAAACGCCTCAAATAATGAATTGTAAATGGTGCTTTGTAGGTGGCTGACGTCGCAAATAAATATATTTGGCGCATCTAAATCAATTACAAATACGCCACAAATATATTTCTAAAATGAAAAAAAAAACTTTTTTTTAGACTTTTGGTACCATCCAAATTTTCAATAATACCAAAGATGCCAATATACCGCCTCAAAAGAGAATCAACAAATTGTCAAATCCAAATGATTCATAGTGATGCAACTTACATATTATCCACCATTCAAAAGAGCATTCTACTACAATCGACTTAGAAATCTAAAATTACTTAGCATTTCACGTACAACGAGAAGTAAAGTAAGAAGCCCACTTGTCCCGTACATCATTAAGCTCATCTTGGCTGTAGTTGTACCGCTGCTCTTTGCGTGAGATCCAAACCTAACATAGTGCCACAAAATCGACCAATATTCATAATTCATATGCATCCATATTTGAAAAATATCCAATTTTGAGAACTTCAACATCCACAAAATTGACCAATCAAGCACAAGTTCAGGAACCTAATTTCCTAATCCATATTCATCCTATAATAGTTCACTCTAACTTGCAAAGGGAAATTGAATTAGTAATTTTTTTCGTACGATCCCCTACCCCACCACAGTTCATACTCATAACCCATTGGATCATAGTAATGAAAAGCGTACCTTATCCAAGTCACTTATCGTGGAGCAATTTTTTACTATATCGTGCATAAACCGCATCACATAGAAACCATGGTCCATGTCTCCACTTTGTTGAGGGCACTACCAAGACAAATACAAAAACATCGGTATTCTCATCCCAATAATGAAGCTCAACTGATCGAAAACACGAAGAAATGAACTTTTAAACGTTTACCCTCATAGATTTCCAAAATGGTTCATTTCTTTTGACCTTCATTTCACCACCACTCATTTTGAACCTCTTTAGAGCCCTACAAATCAAATGTTATTATGTTTTTTATTTTGTTTTTAAAGTTAATCAAACAAAATTAATTAAAAGTTCCATATTTTAATGCATGCTATGAATGTTTCTGATACAGATGAATTAAGGCTGCAGTTTTCTGGGTTTTGAGTTTGGTTTATTGTTTAATTGATTTCATGGTGGATATTGAACGATTAATGCTTCAATTTGCACTGTTTTGAGCAATTAAATTTTCAAATTATAGCTTGTTTTACAACTTAATTAGGACTCCATCATCAAAACTAAACCCAACCCAAAAAAATTATCTAAATACAAACCAAATAGCCCAATTAAGTCAGTAAGAAATCAAACGTCATCATATTACACATACTTAATCTACACAAAAACTTAAAAAAGACGGTCTTAATTCTTACGGCAGTAATAAATCAAACAATAGCGACTTAATCTACACAAAAACTTATCAATCCATGAATTTGAAGGGATGAAGTATTATTTAGGGTGATTTGTTGGTACCAAAAGTAATGCAAGTCCACACGTGGGCTACACTTACTTTGATTCATTCCTAAAATCTCTAACATTTTTTTTACCAACGGCTTTTCACCCAATGAAACAGTAACATCAGCTCTAATCAACAAAACAAACATACATACATACAAACATACATACATACTTACATACATACATACATACTTACATACATTTATAATTATCTTGATTCTAGATCACTTCCTCACACTACTACAAAACATCAAATAGACAACTCCTAATAGACATCAGATATTCTTAACAACTGATGTATAATATATAGACAACTGTTTTGTTTGAGAAACAGTTGTCTTTATCTGATAACAGACAACTGATTTTTATAAAAACAGTTGTCTATATGTTATACAACTGTTTTAATTAACCTCAGTTGTCTATTCTAATTTCAGGACCACTAAAAATTGGTTGTTACTACTACCCAACCCATATCACTTTCTCAATTTTTTTTTAAAGTAATCTAATAATAAGTGTAATTCAACCCAGACCATGTCACTTTCTCAACCCATATCACTTTCTCAACTCATTTACCCGATCCATATCACTTTCTCAACCTATTTAACTCAACTTCAATTATCCCAATTTTTTCAGATCCCTAATTTTTTCAGGATCTAATGGAAGCACGAGAGGCGGGAACCGCATACATAATGAGACATTCTCATGTACGGGCGAAGCGAGGATCGAGTTGAGACGATTTTTAGGTAATAAATTTAGGGTACAATTTCTTGAGACGGGACCGTTGAGGACCGACGTATCCACTCACGGCTCCCCAGCCATACATCGACTATAGAGGTAACCCCAAACTCACTCAGATTTTATATGATACAAACTTTGATCTTTGTTACAGTATGATTTTTTTTAGCAACGGGATTTCGACTTATGGTGAGACTGTCTTATGTAACGATTTGTGATTTACGTGTTTATTTTGTGATCCGGCCTACGAACCGAGACTCATAGAATTGATAATATATACTTCTACGAACGCCAGGCCATTTCGACAAATCAATCAGACCACTTTAAGCTTCCCATCCCCATCAAAGTTTTCATTTTCCCTCTCAACCTTATCTTCTCAATTTTTCCTCTAAGCTTCCCACTACGCCATTTCTATCTTCTCGATTTACGAACGCCCGCCCACTACGCCATTTATATCAAACTCGATCGGCTCCACTGTAAGCTTCCCATCCCCATCAAAGTTTTCATTTTCCCGCTCAACCTTATCTTCTCAATTTTTCCTCTAACCCTAAATTATTCCAGATCCCCAATTATTCCTCCAACCCTAATTTTGAAGCTCTTCGTCGCTCAATCATGTCGCTCTTCGTCGCTCAATCATGTCGCTCTTCGTCGCTCTAACCCTAATTTTGAAGCCTATTCGTCCTTCTTCTTCTCTATTTGTCGTTGTTCTTCATCCCTTCCGAGTTTCGTCTCTGGTAATCACCCTTACTCCATCATATTTCGTCGTTGTTTCACTTCAAGATTTGTTAGATTTGATAGACTTGATAAGGTAAAATAATTTTTTGAGATTTGTTAGATTTGATATTGACGGTGGAATGACGCCAGTAAAATCGTTGTCACTAAGGTACAGCTTACTGAGCTTTGACAGGTTACCAACAGAAGACGGGATAGAACCCGACAGCTGACAAGCTGACAATATCAGAACTTCCAACTCAGCGAGTTTCCCGATTGAATGAGGTAATTCTCCTGACAACGACGTGCTGATTAGAGATATGTTTTTTAGAGGACTATGATGATGCCATTCAAACTCGGGAAGTGACCCATCAATGTCATCGTTGAAACTCAGATCCAAGGTTTCAAGCTCTGGTAATCGGAAAACGGCTGGTGGCAGCTCGCCTCGTAGGTTACAGACAACTAAGCTGATCTGTTTGAGGGTGGTTAGGTTCTGCAGGATGACTGGCACGGTCGAGGACAACATGTCGACTTCCTTAAAACTGAGCTTTTGCAAGTGAGTAAGGTTTTGGACTAATATTTCAAATCTCCAGTTCTGAATTTTTAGCAGTTGTGTCCCTCCTAAATTCTCTCCGATCTCAAGGACAGAGAGTTTTTATAGTTTTGAAATAGTCACTGGTATTTCGCCATTGATAAGGACATTTAGGCATAAAATGGGGAGGAGAGTTCCAAGTATCTTCAATATATTCAAGAATGAGTAATGACTCACAAATGGGCATACCGTCATGAACAAGAACAGGCACTTTCTTGTAAACAGGATTGTGCTGAAGCAATAAACAACTCTTCTTCCTCAAACTCTCTTCCTTGTAATCGTAGGGTATGCCCTTAAGTTTTAAGGCAATCTTCACCATTCTAACGTTTGGGCTTGCCCATAGACCTAGTAATTCCACTCTCTTCCCCATTTCTTGCGTTACTTTCACTTGCACCCTCTTATATAGTAACAATGGGGATTCGCAAGCTAACTTTCAACGATTTAAATGATATAAATGGATTGACGGGTAGGCCATATGCACATATATATGAACACCATTTCCCATGGAGTACATAAATGATTTCTAATGTTTCTCAAAATATTAGTTGAAGTGTGAAATGTCTTTGATAGCATGTATTGAGTTTGAACGGATTATATAATTAGTAAGAATCAAATCTCAACCTTCCAAATATATAATCCTTTGCTTCTTAGAATTGTTACTGTTTTTTTTCAATGTTTGGTCCTTCATCTAGTCATTTTAAGTCTATAGCGTGCAGAGATCCTTCCGAAGAAAGGCTGATTGAGCAATTTCTTGAAGAGGAGGGAATCGAGGAGAACATGAAGACTAAGATCGTGGGTATTGTAAAAGCAATGGGTATGTTATGTTTCAGCTAATCAATTAGTACTTATATTGTTTATCCTTTTAGTGTTGGAATTTAGAAAAAAGCTTCAAGCTTTAGTGCAATTGCTTAGATTTCATACAAGGTAGAATGATTCCTTATCACTCAGAAACAACCCTTTCTACTGTTTTCTTCTTTCAGACAAATGCTTCATCTTTTGAAGGTCGTAACTCTTTGAGGTTCTGATTGTCATGACGTATTGTTTTCTTTCATCTAAGTGGCATATCAGGGTCTCAAAGTGAGCCAGTGACTCTTTTCCACTTCAACTTGCCTCTTTGATTTCTAGGAGTCAAATTTGCATCCATTTAATAATAACACTCATGATGATGATAGTTGATAAATACAGGCCTAGTTTTTTGATGAACTTAAAAGATCTACAACTTAATACTTCATCAGATTGTTGTGTTATATCTGTGTGCATGAGATTTGTCCAGGATATAGTTCATGCTTCATTCCTTGTTCTTAGACATAATTTTGAGGCGTGACTTGTCAAATAAACTAAATGTTTAAAGATTTTTGATTTGCCCATTGGGATGCTTTTGTAGGTTTCAAGGACAAGCTGTCTGGCGTTAGAGACGGAGCATATTCTCTGGAATTCGGAGTGGTGCAAGATGCAGACCGTCTTGATGCTATTGGTCAGTATACTAATGATTGGCACTTTGATTCTTAGTTTCATTTTGGCACGGATAGGCATCAAGTTTAAGAAATAAATTAGTCTCCTAAGAGATACTGTCTTTTCTATTCACGTCATTTCCATTGCATTAAGGCTCTTGGAGAAATGTAGGGGGGTTGTAGGGCGGAAGCAAAGGCGGAAGATGGTGGAGAGATGAGGGATGGTGAACACTCTTCCATTAGCATCATATGAAAGTGCAGTAGCAGCTGTTTTGATATTGCTCAGGCATTTTGGTTCAGTTTTGGGATGGTTTAGGTCTGTTGCTGCTGCTGTTGTTGTTGTGTTGATTGGTGGTAAAAAAACTGCCAAGTTTTGTCGATGATGATGCCAACGCCAATGCATCTCCTCCTTTTCTCATTTCTCTTTTATTTTCCCTCATTACACCCTCACTCCCTCACTCTATCTACCTTCCTTGATTCCATAATCAACATAAACAGAAAGAAAGAGCTGTCATAAACTAACCCAACCCGACTCATACATATATATCGACCCCAAATGGCCTCGGAATGACAGTTTGGACAGTTTGGAGCTGTCATAAACTAACGTTTTATTCTTTTGACAACCAGAATATAGGAGTAGTATTAGTACTCCTCCACTACTCGTATTCAGTTCCTTCCTTGGTTGGTTGGTTTGTTTTTTATTTCCATACCATAATTAGCTAAACCGAGAATCTCTTTCTTTCCTTCATTCTTCATTTGATTGAATAAATAAAGAAATAATGTGTGTGTTCCCTCTCTTCTTCAATTCCTTCATGGGGTCTTCCATTATTTCTGTTGCTGTATGTATGCCTCTTCAAGGAATTGAATGTGTTGAATTACACTTTGTTATATCCTGAATTCCCTCATGTTGTATGTATGTATGTGTATGTTGTATCTTGTATTTTGTTATTTGTACGACTCTTACACTTTGTTATACTTGTTGCAATGTAGTCGGCTCCTCATGCTCGGAAAACAGAGTGCGGTTATTACGTGATGAGATATATGATCGAAATTATCACTCGTTCTGATTTGAAGAGAACCGTCAATGTGGTAAGACTTGAGTTTTCACACTTTCTCTAGTTTCAATCATTTGTTTTATGCACATAATTGAAACAAAATAATTAGTTCATTTATATTATTGATTTTGTAGCATTTCAACGATATGATGCCATATTCTCAAGAAGATATTGACGAGGTTCGTGGATTATGGACGGATTATTTTCTTAATAATTAGTCGTATATGATGCATCGGATTACCTTATGCGAACAAGGTGTTAGTTGGATTATGGTTTTAGGTACTTTTGGACATGGATAATGATTTTATGTGTACCTTTTGGATTTTGGATTTTGGATTTTGGATTTTGGATAATGATTTTATGTATCTTTTGGATGTTCGATTTTATAAAAATGTAACTTCTTTCGTTCAATTATTCGCTATATTCTTTTTTTATGGTTTGTTAATATGTACGTATTTAAGAATTATTAAAAAAACATAAAATATGTATATGTATATAAGAAAATATCTATATATACGTATTTCAGGAAACAGTTGTCTATTATGACAAAAACAGTTGTTTATCAACCAATAGACAACTGTTGTAAAACAGATGTCTATGCTTAGACTAATATACAACTCCAAACTACTCAACTGTTGTAAGTCAGTTGTCTATGGCAAAAAAAACAGTTGTCTATTTGATGTTTTGTAGTAGTGTCATCCCATTTATTGATTAGCAAGTCTTGCTTGTGACGGATATATCCGTCACAAGCCTGCGACGGGCCAAATACTACCCATGTGGTAGATAAGACAAAACATGAGTAGACATTTTGGTTGTCTTATCCACCCACATGGGTACTACTTGACCCGTCGCACACTTGTGACGGATATGGCCGTCACAAGTAAGAATTTGTGTTTATTGATTCACCTCTATCCCATTTAATTTATTGAAACAAACAAAAACCACATCAGCCTCTGTACAGCCTTGCAGTTACCAATCCCGGAAGGGATTTCACCACTGAAATCATTAAAGCTCAATTCTATAAATCATTGAGGAATGAGTACTGAAATCAGGCTAACATTAATAAATTCGTACTCGTTCGTATCCGTTCCTGATTTCAGTTAAAGCTCAATTCTATAAATCATTGAGGAACGAGTACTGAAATCAGGCTAACATTAAATCAGGCTTTACTGAAATCATTAAAGCTCAATTTGTACTCGTTCCTCAATGTCTCTACCACATCAGCCTCTGTACAGCCTTGAGGTTTACTAACCTGCAGGTTTCAGACGGAAAACTTCCAGTAAAATGGTATTTAGACAGACGAAGGTTTTAGATAGACAAACGAAGGACAATTCGAATGCGGTTCAGACAGACGAAGGAAAAAAATGGGCAGTCATACGCGGGGAAGTGCGATTTGCAAATTCAGTTTGGGAAGTGTGTAACACCCGCTATTTTTCCTAGCATTTTTATCCTTACCGTTATGACTTCGTCATAACTCTGTCACTTTTCGGCCCTATGTTTCATCATTTTTTTTCCCAAGCTTTATTTTCATTTTTGAGTCTAATGATACTTATTTTTATTTTCGAATATTTTAATTCTTTTAAATCTATTTAATTGATTTTCTTCGTAAACTAATTATTTTTCCGCGAGGAATTCTACTTCTCTACGAATTAACGTTTTAAAGCTCGGATTTAAGTTATTTCTTTTCCTACAAATGTATAAATATAATTATATAATATTTTCAACTAATAATTATTTTTATTTACGGAAATTTAGCCATTAAAGATTTTATTACGAAGTTTCGTAAATAATTGTTTTCTAACGCGAGGTTTACTCGAATTGCATTAAAATACCTTTAACGATTTTACGATTTTTTTTATCAACTTACAAATTATTTGGGACCTTTTTCTCATGTGTTGGACCGACACGCCTCCTTGTCACACCCTTACTACGTTTTTCTTTATACGTTTCGTTTTATTATGTTAAAACGTAAAGATAATGCTTTTCTTACCCATTTATTTGACAAATTATTGAACAAACTTTTCATACTTCCCTTCCTCTCTTTTGGCCAGCTTTAGGAAGGGAGTGTAGCATAGTTTTCATCAAAAGTTTTATTAACATTATTCATGCTTAAAACCATCCATTTCCCATTCATTCATTTTGCTAATTAAACAACAAAAAAATTCCTTCATTCTTCTCTCTTAGCCATGACATGCAGCAGCCTCTCAAGGCTAATTCTTGTCTCAAATCGAGTCATAATCATCTCGTTTTCATCATCGAATTAATCGTCATTTCGATCCCTTCGTTAAGGTAATAATCGATGTTGTTTTCAATCGTTATTTTCCTTGATTTTCTTAGTTTTCACATGGTATTTTTCCACCATGCTTTTCTTGTGTTGAAGGATTTTTGAATGATCTCGAAGCCGACGAATTTATAATCGACTCGAATTTGGGTTAGAGGTAACGTCGATGTTACTCGGTATTTCATGATTTTAATTGTGTATTTGCATGTATACTTTTTATATTTCATTTTTGACAATATATGTATGTCTTATAATCTGAAAAAAAATTTAAAGTTGAAAATTTGCATGTTTCGATATTTTTATCGCTTTTACGAGATTAACGATTAAATTGTTATATTAATTTGTAAAATCGTAATAATCGGTCTAAACATGTAATATATTGTTATATTCTGGAAAAATGTTTTTTTGATGATTTTTAATAATTTAGTATTTTTCTGATATTTTCGATATCGATTATTGAATTATTACCGTTATCGGACAAAAACGATTAAAAGCCGATTTTTAGTTCTAGTACCTAAACATTTTATTTTAATTTGATTTTTGATGTGGTGAAACTTTCTGATGAAATAGAATTTTCTGAATTGTTCCATAATTTTTCGGAATTGTTAAGTGGATGAATTAATTAATCACTTTAAATCATCGTTTATCGTTAAAACCGTGTTTGTCGTTTAAATTCTCGATTTCTGGTCTTTGGTTTAAATCTACAAAAATTATGATTCTGATGGTTTCTTAATAAAATGTATTTTTATGATTTTTAGTGCTTTAATAAAATGTTAGGAACGATAAGTTTTATTAATGGAATCGTTAATTGTGAAGACGGGTTTTAAAGACGGTTTTGATGGGATTTATTAAAGCTGGAATTTTTAGAAATATGGAAAAATAGTAATTTCTGGAAAATCATGATTTTTAATCTTAATAAAAATTTTCGGATATTAATACTTAAATCGTTTTGTAATTACTATTTTTATTAATCGTTATTGTGGAGATTAGACGATTAACGAGAAAACGCTTTAAAAACCGAGTTTTAGGATTCTGGAAAATTTTCTTATCTGGACAGAATGTCCGTAAATATATTTTAACTATTTTACGTAATTTTTGTACTATTTATTAAAGTCTTTAATTAATAAGTATTGATTTTTAGACAAATTACGATTTATCGTTAAAATGCTTCGTCTTACCTAAAAGATTTATTTTTCCAGCTATTTTGAAAATATTTAAATCTGAAACATTAAGAGTTAAATCATCCCTTAACATATTCTAAATATATTCAATGGTTTAATTAAATAAAAGACGTTAAAAGATTTAATTTGACATTTGCCGTAAAATCCTATTTGTAATTGTATTGTCGTAACTAACAATAATTAGGGAATTTTAGCTTTGTAAATTTTGAAAACACCCTGATTAGTATTATTAAAAAATTTAAGACATTTTTAATCATTTTATACACCTGTACGATATTTCAATAACTTCATAAAGTCAAATGTTCTTACTTTAATAATTAATATCGTTAAGGCCCAAAGTATTAGTTTTATAAATCAATATCGTTTACTAAAAATGTTGTATTAGTATGAACTAATATTTTCACTATTTTGATATAATGCTATTTTTAGTAAAGTTTCTAAAAATAGAAGTTTCCTAAAATAGAAAGTTTCCTCTTTTAGAATATAAATGTTTACTTCTTTTATCCTCATATTATTGATATTGATTATATCTTTTGAATATCGATAATGGCTTTGTTTTGGAGTTATGGAATAAGGACAAGTGTGAGGTTAGAGTAATATATTCTAGGGTTTACGGTTTTGCCATCAACTATAAGGCTAGTGTATCAGGAATCGGTACATTGGTTGTTGAATCGGGTGACAAGTATCCCGGGAGTTTTGTACATTTTGACCTTAAGCTTAGGTCTCGCAGTAAGTCGCCGTCATAAGTTGAACTGGGTGACAGGTAATCCCAGGAGGGGTGTGCATTATCTTAAACTAGGGCCACGCATTTATAAGTCGCCGCTCTATTATGGTTGAGTAGCCTAGTTAGAGACCGAAGTTTGATTTGTTTGAACTAAGTTCTCGAAGCTAGTTTTTAGTATTCTCCTAGTAAAAGTCTAGCCGTCTACACTACTCCTATCCATAACGCCATTTTGGATATTTTTATTATTATCGATATAATTTGGTTTGCAGGTTGGCAAATGTTTTATGTTTTCTCCGGAAAACTCATTTTTATTATATTGTTTCGATACGTGAAGTTTTTTCACTGAAAACTTATTTTCATTATAATGTTTTACTGTTTTCCGTTTTCTTACTATTTTTCTATAATAATAATTACAGTTTTAAAATCCTGTTATACTGCTGGGAGAACGTTGACGTTGCTTCTCACTGATTGTGGCTGTTATGTTTTTAACATGGCAGGTATACGTGTTCCGGGTGTGGGCTAGCGAGCAGTGTGGATCCTGCTTATTTATTTTTAATAATTATGTCTTATGGATTGTTGAAACCCCTTTTTTTTATGGATTGTTTTAATTTTGGCCATTTTATTTAAGGCCTATTGTTTGACTTTACCATTTAAATATTATCAAAACATAGTTACAGCATGTTATAATCCCGACTCTACAGTGTTTCCGCCACTGTATCGCGTTAGAATTTCTAGGGGATTACAAACTGAGTTTTGCAAATTCAGACATACCAAGAACAGAGAAAACGCGGTTCAAATTCGAAGAAAAATGGGCAGGTTAACGAAGAACATGGTTCAAATTCAAATTGATGGATGAAAAGCTGTTACCTTGATTCCAGTTGAAGTAAAGCGATTGCTGAATGAAGAATGTTGAATGATTCCAGTTGAAAGGATGTTGAAGGAAGAAAAATCGAGTATATAGATAGAAGAAAACCTATACCCTAATTGAGAGGATGTGAGAGAGGGAGAGACATTGAGGAACGAGCACTAAACGACGAGATGGAGTAGGCCGGTAGGGAGAAGACTTAAGTTATTTGTTTAATTTCTTTTTTTTTGTTTTTTTTTGCTGCCAACGATTTCAACAAATTGGTGTTTAATCTCTATATCCAACTAAGAGCATACAGTTTTTATAACTTAATTTAAACTTAAGTTGATATTAGACCGGTTGAAAATTGACCCGACACAAAAACCCGACCTGAAACCGTTGTATTAAAAATCCCAAAAAAAATCGCCCGAAAATGACCGAAATCCGAAACTAACCCAACCTAATAATAACCCGAATATTTTGGGTCAAATCATGCCCGAATCCGTTACCCGTCCGAAAATAGATAAATTAAAAAAATTATTTTTATTATACATTAAGTCATGGGTACGACGTGGATGAGAGAGTGCCGATTTTTTGGTTTTATTTTAATAATATATTAAATAATCCCAAAATTGGTAAAAATCCTTTATTTTTTTATTTTTTTGGTTACAATAAGGTGGGTCAAAAATTTAGAAGTGAAATCAAAATCCAAGATGAGAAGGAGAATGTGATTGGAATTCGTGTCAAGTATGAATGGAAACCCATATGGTGCACAAAGTGTAAAGGATATGGCCATGAAAATTTAGAATGTAAGAAGGATGAATTGAGAAAGGCTAGGCAAGACTTGAAACAAAAGAAAATTGATGGGGGAATCAGGTCTAAACCGCAGCCTGTGAGAGTTGTGATGAACAAACCAAAAAATATTCCTGTTTTGGGCAGCTCCTCTGCCGCAGCTACGGTACAGCATAAACCGGGTGGTCCGGGTAGTAGGGTAGTGATGCCCGCTCGAAGGATAGAGGAGGGAGTGTCTTTCGTCGATATGGTCATTGGATCACCGAGGAAGGATTCGGCAGTGAGAAATGAAGGGGAGGGGTTGGAATTAGTTGTCCATGGAGATACATAATATTGGTTTCTGGAATGTACGCGGCATGTGTAACATAAATAAGCAGCGTACTATTAGTGAGTTTGTTAGGAAACAACAGGTAGATGTTTTTGGATTATTAGAAACTAAAATAAAGAATAAGGCGTATGCCAAGGTGTTACAAAATGTGTTCTCTGACTGGAGTATTACTACTAACAGTCATTGTGATGATGGTGGCCGAGTTTGGCTTCTTTGGAAGCATGACAAGGTTAACTTGATGATTTTGGAGTATTCCGCTCAAAGTATCCACGTCAAGGTCACGACACCCTCGGGAAAGAATTATTTGTTGACCATTGTCTATGCTTATAATTCTGTCTCGGCTCGGAGTGACCTTTGGCGCAAGTTGGAGTCCTATGCTCATAAGGGTCCTTGGATGATTATGGGCGATTTTAATTGCGTGATTGATGCCCGGGAGAGACTCGGGGGAAATTCGTCGGATGATGAAATGAACCAATTTCGGGATTGCATTGCGAACTGTGAGGTTGGTGATTATCGGGCTAGTGGCTCTTGGTTCACATGGAACAACAAACACAAGGTGGTGGAGACAAGAGTTTTTAGTCGAATTGATAGATGTTTGGTGAATGATGATATGGTGAGGTTGTACCCGGACGGGTTTGCTAATTTCCTTCCTGAAGGGACTTTCGACCATTGTCCGTGTATTGTCCAACTTGGGAATCCCCCGAGTAGGAAGAATCGGTCTTTCAAGTACATGAATATGTGGAGTCGATCTCCTGATTTTCAAAATTGTGTTGCGGCAAATTGGGATGATACTATTGTAGGTACAAAGATGTTTCGTTTGGTCACTAACCTGAGGAAATTAAAAGCGCCCCTGAAACGCTTGAATGCCTCATCGTTTGCTGACATTGAGAGCCGGTGTTGCGTTGCTGAAATGGAGCTCAGCGAGCTGCAGATTCGTATGCGGTCTGACCGCTCTGCATCATTACTACAGAAAGAAGCTGTTGCTAACGAGGCGGTGTGGACTTTACAGGCAGCGCGGGCTGATTTTTGGGCCCAAAAATCAAAACAGAGATGGGTTAAGGACGGAGATATAAACTCTGCATATTTTCATGGTGTTCTAAGAGCTCGACGGGCTCATAATGCGGTTTCCAAGCTTGTTGACGCTGACAGAGTGGAGTGTTCGAGTAAAGCTGAAATAGAAGATGCATTTCTGCGGTATTACAGGTCATTGTTGGGTGACTCCAAACCGGTTGAGCAGATTTGTGTGGACACGGTGCGTATGGGGAATATTTGTTCGTTAGAGCATAAAAAGTCCCTCCTTGCCCGAGTCACTGAAGTAGAAATCAAGAGGGCGCTTCATGATATTCATCGGGACAAGGCTCCGGGTCCGGATGGATTCTCGAGTCAGTTTTTCATCGATGCGTGGGAAACTGTCGGTGGAGATTTTGTTAGCGCGATTCAGGACTTCTTCGATTCAGGTAAGCTGCTGAAACAGCTGAACTGTGCTATTATTACCTTAATTCCTAAGTCAGCAGGCCTCAGTCTGTGAAAGAATTTAGGCCTATTGCGTGCTGCAATGTAGTGTATAAATGTATCGCTAAGATAATCTGTGCGCGTATGGCCAAGGTTTTGCCTCAGATAATCTCTCCCACGCAGGGTGGGTTCTTTGAGGGACGGAGTATTGTGGAGAATATTTTGATCTGTCAGGATCTTGTTAAAATGTATGGACGAGGGCATGTCTTTCCACGATGTTTATTCAAAGTTGACTTACACAAGGCCTATGATAGTGTGGAATGGGATTTTGTCGACCAAATGCTCCGGGCCATAGATTTCCCGGATCAATTCCGTCGCCTGATCATGGAATGTGTATCCTCTGTTTCATACTCGCTCTGTGTTAATGGTGACACCTTTGGTTTTTTTCCGGGGAAGAGAGGGCTTAGGCAGGGTGACCCTATGTCTCCTTTACTCTTTACTATCTGTATGGAGTATTTCTCGCGTATCCTTATTCATGGGAAGATTGACAAGAAATTTAGATATCACCCGAAGTGTGCCCCGATGAAACTGACTCACCTCATGTTTGCGGACGATCTCCTGCTCTTTTGCAAAGGAGATTCTAAGTCGATGGAATTTTTGTGGAGGGCTTTCGCTACTTTTAGCAAGGCTTCAGGATTGATTATAAGCACAGGTAAGTCCCATGCCTATTTTGCAGGGGTAGATGCGGATACGAAAGCTGCTATCTTGCTATTCTCAGGCTGCGTTGAAGGTACGTTCCCATTTCGCTACTTAGGCCTTCCGATCCAAAGTACCCGAATTGGGAAAATCGAATGTGAATGTCTTGTTGCACGCATCATTGCACGTATTTCGAGTATTGGGGCGCGCAAACTCTCCTATGCAGGACGGCTGACTTTAGTTCAGTCTGTGTTGTCTCAGCTTCACAATTATTGGGCGATGGTATTTATTATCCCGTCCTATGTTATGTCCAGAATTATTTCTGTTTGTCGTAACTTTCTTTGGACTGGCGGCGTGGAGGGTAATAATAGGGCGTTGGTTAGTTGGGAGAAGATTTGTTGTCCTAAACGGGAAGGAGGGTTGGGTCTTCGAGACCTGACTGTGTGGAATCAGGCTGCGGTGGCTAAGTTAGCCTCATGGGTGTTTGGCCAACCGGATCGTCTTTGGGTGAGATGGGTGAATGCCGTCTACCTGAAGGGGCGGGATTGGCGTGAGTATCAACCTAATTCTGAGGTCACTTGGGCTTGGAGAAAGATCTGTCAGGCTAAGGACAAAATTAAACATATGTATGTGAATGGTCTGTGGCATGGGTCGCGATCCTGTTACATGATCTCGGAGGGTTACGAAGGTATTCGGATTCATAAGCCGGATCTGCCTTGGGCCCGTCTTGTCTGGAGTGGGTGGAGTATACCTAAACATAGCTTCATTTCGTGGCTTGTTTTTAGGAGGGCTCTAAACACTAGGATTAAACTGGCTAGATTTGGGGTTGCGGACTCTGACCGCTGTGTTATATGTGATTCACATGAAGAAAGTTTGGAACATCTATTCTTTGAGTGTGAGTGGAGTGCTAGGATTGTGGAGAGCATGCGGGAGTGGACGAAGAAATTGATTCCATATTCTGGGGCGTTAATCTGGGCGTGCAAAGTTCGTGGTACGAAATTGCAATGCAATATTATTCGGGTCCTGATCAATGCCATGATTTATCACATTTGGAGGCAGCGCAATTTGTGTCGAGTGGATGGTGCAGTCCAACGACCCATACATGTTGTTAAGATAATAAAGTTGGATGTCAGAAATAGAATTATGGCTAAGATTACATACCCTTTACGTACTAGAGATGCGAGATGGCTGCATAATTTGATGTAGCCAATTATTTGTACAGTAAACATTATTTTTTAATACATACTTACCTTTTACCAAAAAAAAAGAAAATTTAGAAGTAATATTATTTGCTGCTATTTGGCAAAGATGTCGCAAATGAGGAGCCGCAAATGAGCCTTTTTCTACTAGTGTTCCTTAGGATAGGGCTGAGTGGGCCTAGTCCTGTTCGAAGGAAGGTTCATGTGAGATTTCCCCAGACTTTGGACTCGAATGTGTAAACGGGTCTGCCTTTGTAGGAGTATGTCCGGCCTACGTAGGTGGGCCTTGCCTCGACAAATAAGGCGGACAGGGATAGGGAGGAAACCCGTGATGTAAGATCGACGAAGTTTCGACGCTAAAGACCTTCGACGACTTATGAAAAGACCCGACACTACTAAATACGAGAAGTCCTAAGAAGAGGAAAGTTTTGAAAAGAAATTTTTTTTTAGAAAAATCCGAGAAAATCGGTGGATGGCCCGATTTTTTGAAACCGGCGAAATGCCATTGGACCGCGACTTTGAAGATTTTAAAATATTTTGAACTTTTAAAATGGGCAGTATACTTGCTAGAAATAGGCTATTTTTGAGTCAAATCGTAAATCCTAATTTTGGTAGCATCCCGGGTTTTAAAAAGAGGATATTTTGAAAAGATGCATTTTTTTTAAATAACGGTTTTTCTTGAAAAAAGATGACATGTAAATCAAGTAGCATGTATTCATGGAAGCAATATATCGACACCATGTATGCTCTTAAACTAAGTCTCGGTTGGTCAAAAACGGGTCTATACCAACAACTACGGCTTTCTCGTAAATCAGGACGGGCTTCTGTAGACACCCGCATTTTGCCTGCTAGTGTCTATAGCAGTTCCCGACAAAACACCCGATGATGATCGGACGTAAACGTGACTTAATACGCTCGAATACGGACTCGGAATCAATAGTATCCGACGTGGGCATTTAGCGGAGTGCAAATCTCTCAAAACCGACCTCAAATTCAGGCCCAGTGGGTCGTTTCCAATAAAATGAGACTAATTTGGGTCAAAACCGTCACCGGAAATAAAACCGTCTTTTAGCGACCGAGTCAAAACCCGGTCAAAGTCGAAT
The DNA here is from genome assembly GCA_958450325.1 of Agrostemma githago. NCBI lineage: Eukaryota > Viridiplantae > Streptophyta > Magnoliopsida > Caryophyllales > Caryophyllaceae > Agrostemma > Agrostemma githago. The sequence continues at coordinate 24,945,302 of OY288243.1, read as the reverse complement.
CCCGAGACGAACCAACCTCACATTATGTCCAAATACACAAAATGAATCAAGTCACAACAACCAAATCAACCAAATCTCATTCAAAAATGGTCAACAATCTTTCCCTATTTACACTCCCTCCATTCACACCCACTCGGTCGAGTAAAGCAGTAAACCGGCCGAATCGGTTTTGAACCCGGCACTCGATCGAGTGCACTTGCACCACTCAATCGAGTGACCCTAAACCGGGGTATTTCCCTATAAATACCCCCATCACCCCAACACATTACAGAACTTTTTTTCAACCTTTTATCACCTTCAAAACAAGGTTTTTCCAACCCTTTCAAACCTCATTCCACCTTACACATCTTAAACCTTCATCATTTTTGAGTTCTAGGCACTCATACACATACACACACATACATATTCAAAATCCCGAGATCAAAACTCGTCAAAGACACACACCATAACTCACCCTACATATCTCGACACTCCCGCGCACACGCCGCTACTACGAGTCCGTTTCCGAGGCCATTTAAGCATGTAGGTTGAGGGTGTAATTCAAATCCCCACATCTCCTTTCTCCTTTCTCTTTTTCGATTATATATTATTATTATTATTATTATTATTATTATTATTATTATTATTATTATTATTATTATTATTAACATACTAACACTAACATTTTAATTCAGTTACTAACATTATTTTAATTTTGCTACTAACATTTCATTTATCGCAATCTAACTTTTTTTTGTTATTTATTGTATTTAACCTCTAACATTTAATTATCGTCATTAACATATTAATACCGTGTATATATATATATATATATATTTATATAATATTAAAATTCGGATCTTAACACGTTTGACTACGACGATCATCCAAAGTCCGTTTAATCCCTTTACGAGTCACGACGGAGGTGACACCCTTTCGAGGAGCGCCGCCCCAATGTACTCAAGGGCATAACGCGATCGTGATTGCTCATAGTTGAACGCGTAAGACTCCATTTCTGAGATTAGTACGAGATCCGTTGAGGCGAAAACCGACATCACATAATCCTTGAGGATTAGTATCGATGCCGTGACGCGGAGGACTATAATTTCGTCACTAATCAAAATTTTCAATCACATAATAGCATATTTCATAAAATCCCGATAACGGTATCATAATAGTATAATACACGTTTATGACATCGAGAACCGAGTTGAATTTAAATAATGCAATATTTTTATTTAACTCGGTCAATTATCGAATTCAAACAAATAAAAAAAGCGGCCAGACCCCCATGCGAGTCGCACGCCGGTCAGGCGACTCGCGGGGAGGCCTGATTGGCCGAGCTCCTCTTTCTTGTTTTCTCGCCTTTCTATCCTCTTCGATTCTTACATTAATAGGCGACTTTCGCGACATGTTTCCATATTTTGAGGCTCGTCTTTTTTTTACGACTTTTAGTCAACGCGTGTAAAGTCAATCACGTGATCCTATTTTTCAAAACTCATGCATATCATATCACTTAAAACGACTTTGATCGACGGTCTCGCACTATTAATCTTGTGTCGACGACTCTTTAGTCGTATCCGACACATGATTAATTTAGACTCTATTCCTCGATGTGATAAGTCGGGACAAGGCATCAAGATTCGGGATCGGGCTAGCACCACGTCTAGGTTCCATATCTCCGTCCTCCGTTTAATATACAATATAATGTGTATTTAATCGAAGTTCGTCCGTTTGCACAACTTACGGTCTAGTTTATATTTATTATATACGGGTCCGTTTCTAGTTAACGTTTACCATTTCCTATTCGATTATTCTATTTTATTGCTCGTTGTATTGTGAATTCCGGGTTGTATTCCGCCCGTGTAATTTGTAATTTATTTACGAGTTTTCTATTTTTGATGTTTGCCATTTATTGCCTTAAATGAACATCGCATGCTAAATCACTTTGACGTGAATCAAGATGCATTAAATGACGTAGTTAATCAACAACTCGCATGCTTAGCCCGAAAACGCTGTTTGCATATCATTTAATCGTTTTACTAGCGCGCGCACACGTACACGAACGATGTCTTAGTAGAGGCCGCCATGTGCGGGCGGGGTTGGGTGTCCTTAGTGGGCTTCCCAACACGTACCCTCACCCCTTACTCAGAACCTTGGTTTCCGGATGCCCGAAACCATTGGCGCACGAGAGTCATTCTATATACGAAAGCCGGTTTAAACGGTATCGATATGGCAATGCAAAGGGACGAGCTCCATAAACTCTGAAATCGAAGTGGGCCGTACTTTGTGTACAGCCCATAACGACCTAGAGTGGGCTCGTATGGTTCCGAATAACCACAAAATTCGGTGGCGACTCCATTTTGACTTAAATTTCGAACCCGAGAACAATCTCACCACGAGATTCATTCGCCTACCCAAACCCGCGCGTGGCCGCGTCGGGGTGGACCTACGTCATGTCCACAGCTTCCTAAGCCGAATTGGTCCTAGAACATGCCGTGAAACTCATACGAGTTCGGCCATAGAAGTTTTTAGCGCACCCATTTAGGAATGCACCGCAGTATAGTGGGACGTCGGTCACAAGTAACCGGCTCGGGAAAGAATTGGATTATGCATGAACCATCGAACTAAAATGCGTACATTACTAATCGAACGATTTCTTTTCAAGTCTCACCCTAGGAACCCCCGTTGACAAGTGGTACATCAGGTATCCCCAGCGGAGTCGCCAAATTGTGGACATGACATAGGTCCACCCCGACGCGGCCACGCGTGGGTTTGGGGAGGCGAATGAGTCTCATGTGAGATGGATCTCGGGTTGAAATTTAAATCTAAATGGGGACACCACCGAACTTTGTGGGAGTTCGGGTCCGTTTGAACCCACTCTATATCTTAGTGGGTCGTGCACAAAGTACGGCCCATTTGGATTTCAGAGTCTATGGGGTTCGTCCATTTGCATTGCGATACTGATTTCGACATTATCGGAAATCGTGTATTGAATGACTCTCGTATGCCAACGGTTGGACATCCGGAAACCATGATTCTGAGTAAGGGGTGAGGGTACGTGTTGGGAAGTTCACAAAGAACACCCAACCCCGCCCGCACTTAGCGGCCTCTACTTAGATATCGTTCGTTTTTCGTGTACGCGCGTTAGTTTGACGGTTAAATGATATGCAAACAGTGTTTTGACTAAACATGTGAATTATGTTTGATCTACGTCGTTAAATGCATCATTGAACTAAATCGAAGTTGTTTTAGCATGTGAGGTTCGTTTTAGTACAATAAAACAAGCAATGAAAATAAAGCGCAAAAATAGAAACAAATGAGTTAGTAACGATGATAACGGTTCGTAAATAGATTAGAATAACATGATGCATGCTTTTGAAAAGAGTAGGACAAGTGATAGACTTGACACGTGTTGACTGAGGTCATAAAATGAATTTTATCGAGGCTCGAAATATGTTGAAGGCTCACGATTTTGACGTGACAGAGGTCACTCGATCGAGTCATGGAGGGACTCGGTCGAGTGCCTCTCGAAAGACCCTCCTGCTCTGATTTTGAGGTGCCACTCGATCGAGTGGACCTCGAAAAAGTTTTCTGCCTCTGATTTGGGATGTCACTCGATCGAGTGGGCTAGGCACTTGCTCGAGTGACTTCTGTACGAACTAAGGTTCGTGAATTTGCTTTTAATTTTGAAATCGACAATTTTGCTAAAATCGCGTGTAAATATAGTATGATTTACACTCGATTCAGTTTCAATACTCGTTATATTCGATATTTGATTATGGAATCTATATCTAATATTTAGAGTGAGTTTTGTAAAAGATGTTCACAAATCGTTTTTGATTGGGGTCGGCAGCCTGACACCAACAGCCTGCAAGGCAGGCCCCCAGAGGATCGCCTATAAAGCCCAAAAGCCGGCCCCTGGCAAGCAGCCAAAGTAAAAGAACATAAAAGCTAAGGAAAACAGCCGACCGCCGGGCCAGCAGGCCAACGCAGCCTGCTGGAAGCCCAGCGCCCACAGCTCAAAATCCGCCTACCCTGGGGACATCCCGCCTGACAGGGCCAAGACCCCCAGGGGCCCTCTCGTCATTTCGCCTAAGGTAATTGAAAATGGGTGGATGAGAAGACGCCACTTGTCATCTCCTTATCCATCCATTCTCCTTCTACTTCCCTCTCTTGTGGGAAGGTATAAATACCCTTCCATTTACCACAAGAAAGGGGTTGGATTTTCTCTCTCTAGAACTTACTCTAAAATTGCCGCCCAGATCCTCACGAGCTGGGTTTTCTCAAGGCATTCACGGACTGACTTAGGCATCGGAGAGGGTCTCCTCGGACAACCTCCGAGGCCCTGTGCGTTCTCTGTGCAGGGAGCCTGCCTGATCCGCCGGGAAGGTCCGACTGAAGGAGTAGGAAGAAGGAGAGTGTCAAGATTGATCAGTGAACACTCAGAACAACACCGAACGATTCAAGCCCGAATTCCACATCGGGTTAATTGATTCCATTAACCGGAACAATTTGGCGCCGTCTGTGGGAAAGATATGGTTGTATCCACGAATTACCCACAAAAATCAACCATTCCCAATTACAAAAACTAAACCAATCAAAGTAATCATGCCGGAAATCGTTGACGCCAGTATAGGGGCGGGTCCGACGGTCCCACCGGTGATCCCCCTGTACGGCATGCCACAGCCAGAGAGGGCTTCTCCCGCCACGATCCTGGGGGTGGGAGGAACCAGTCTCCTAGGCATGCCAAACACTGCTGTAGCGCCAGAGTTGGGGGCACACCCAGGGCACACTCTGAACCTGACCCCAGCTCAGATGGTACAGACAGCTGCCTTCTTCTCTGCAATGCTAAACCAAGAGTTCACTCCTGAGGACCTGGTAGGCAGGGTCGCAACGACCCCCAGGCAGCCACCCTCAATGAGCAGGGATGCAGCTGGGGGCACGAAGCGAACCGCCGCCAGAAACGCTCAGAGGAAAGCAAGAAGGACGGCTCAAGTATACGCGCAGGTGCAGAGGCGTATCACAACAGGCAGCCAAGAGCCACCTGCCCAACAGTAGGCGTTCTCCATTCACACAACAGAATCCGCGTCTGGAGAGCAGAGAGGTTTATCCCAGAGATTGCAGGAGCGGATGAGGCACAAGGAACCTGTATCTAAGCGCCTGGGAGAAAAGCAGGGCGGGGTCTTCTCCAGGTTAACACCGGCGGCCAAGGGACAGCCAACCCCAGGTTTGTTCCAAAGCCTGCAGTCTAGGCTTAACCGGGGGCAACCGCTTGAATCCAGATACCACCAGGACGACAACCTCTGCCACTCTCAGAGAAAGAGACCCAGACAAATCTCCCCTGAGACAGAGGACGAAGCAGCAAGCAGACCGCCACCGAGGCACCGCTCCCCCAGTACGAGGAAACCGATCCCTGGACAATGGGATATCCACGGTAACCAGTCTGGGGAAAGCAGGTCACGAATGGTAGGCAGGCCCACAAAAACCCCTCTTCATCCTGATGTACAAGAATACCCCATCCCGAAAATTAAAATGCCCACCGTTAAGTTTGACGGGACAACAGATCCAGAGGACCATCTGGCGGCATTCGAGAGTCACACGGGCATGTACGACGTGGATGACGCAATCTGGTGCAAAATCTTCCCAACCACCCTGGTAGGGCTTGCACAAGGGTGGTTCAGGGACCTTCGCCAGGGATCGATCAATTTCTTCATAGAGTTGGCCGAGGCTTTCATCGAAGAATATGCAGGGAATAAAAGGAGACGTCTCACTAGCTTCGATCTTATGACCCTAAAGCAGAAAAAGGGTGAAAGTGTAAGGGAGTACCTAAAGAGGTTTGATTTATCCTATCAGCAAGTCAGGGAGATCGATGATTCCACCGCTGCTTACGCCCTGACAATCTCCCTGCTCCCAGGGGAAATGAAGAATCAGATGATCAGGGCCCAGCCAGAAACCTTGGCCAAGGCCAGGAAAATCGCTGAAGGGTTTATTCTGCAGGAAGAGTTTCACAACCTGCCGGACACCCCTGCAGGCCAAACAAAGCCGCAAGGGGGACCGCAGGGTGGACGTAGCAGAAACGAGCCAGGCAAACAGAGGGAAGAGGGAGACACCCCCGAGAAAGAACGCACAGTATACCAGCCAAGATTTGACAGCTACACGGCCCTCAATAGGCCGAGAGCAGAAATCTTCGAGTTAGAAAAGGAAACAGCAAAATGGACTCGTCCAAATAAGCCACGCAGCCCAAAGGGAGATCCCAAAAAATTATGTACGTTCCACGATTGCATAGGCCATACCACGAAGGAATGCCGACACTTAAAAGACGAAATAGAGAAACTTATAAGAAACGGCTGGCTGAGTAACTATGCAGCAAGGAACAAACCCCAAAAAGAGGCGGCGGACAAACCTGAAGGCTCAGCCCAAAATCGCATGGTCATCCATGTAGTATAAGAAGCTGCAGAAGGGCGGACCAGCAGACGTAGCCGGAAAAGGCAGATCCGCGAATTACGAAACCAAATTTGCTACGCCGAGAGGACAGGAAGTCCAAGAGGCACTACCCTAAGCATCACCCCTGAGGATGCAGGGAGAGTCGTGTACCCGCATAGTGACCCTCTGGTCTTAACCCTTGAAATTAGCAATCACATTGTCAAGAGATGTATGGTGGACACTGGCGCCTACACAAACCTCTTATACAAAGACGCTTTTGAGAAATTGAATCTAGAAAAAAGACATCTGAAGCCGGCCCCTGGATCTTTGTATGGGTTCAATGGGGCAGGCATGCTACCCATGGGAGTTATCGACCTGCCGGTAACGTTTGGGGAGGGGGTCTTGGCCAGAAATGTCAGGGCGTCATTTGTTGTGGTGGATGCCAAGTCTGCGTACAACGCCCTGATAGGTCGAGCCACCCTAGATGAAATAGAAGCTGCAGTGTCAATCAGGGCCCTCATCATAGCCTATGTGACAGACTTTGGCATGGAAGGGAAGGTCCACGGGGATCAGGAGTCGGCCAGACACTGTTACTCCGTGGCCCTGCAAGCCCATGAGACAGAAAGAAAAGGAAAGCGAAAAGCCGAAAGCTCTCCCAGCAGGGAAGGTGAAATCCCGACTGCTCAGCAGGAATCAGTCCACCTAGAGCCTGAGGGGGAGAGCATGCTAGTGGACTTAGAACCAGGAAGGCAGGTCCTCATAGGGGCCGACCTGGAGGAGTCCTACCAAAGGGAGTTAATTGCAGTCCTGAGAGAAAATAGGGACGTATTTGCTTACTCTGCAGATGAGATGCCAGGGGTCGACCCGACTTTTATTGTTCACAAGCTGAACATTAATCCAGAGGCTCGCCCTGTAAAGCAGAAGAAGAGAAACATGTCTGTAGAAAAAGACGCGGCGATAAAGGAAGAAATAGACAAACTCCTGAAGGCAGATTTCATCGAAGTCTGTGACTACCCTGAATGGTTGGCAAACGTTGTAATGGTAAAAAAGTCGTCAGGCGCATGGAGAATGTGCGTAGACTTTACAAATCTCAACAAAGCCTGCCCAAAGGACTGCTACCCTTTGCCCAGGATAGATCAATTGGTGGACGCCACTAGTGGATACACCACACTAAGCTTTCTGGATGCATTCTCAGGGTACCATCAAGTGTACCTCTGGCCGCCAGACAGGGTAAGGTGCGCCTTCATAACCAGCCACGGCACTTACATGTATAAGATGATGCCATTCGGACTGAAAAATGCAGGCGCCACCTACCAGCGGTTGGTGGACAAAGTCTTTGAAAATCAAAAAGGGAGAAATTTGGAAGCCAATGTCGACGATGCGATCGTCAAGAGTAAAGGGGACAAAGAGCATCTAGCAGACCTTCAGGAGACATTCTCCTCCCTGCGGTCATACAAGATGAAGCTGAATCCGAAAAAATGCACATTCGGGGTCCAATCCGGAAAATTCCTGGGTTTCTTAGTCAGCTCCAGGGGGATAGACGCCAACCCCGAGAAAGTTCAGGCGGTCCTAGACCTCCCGGAGCCTAAAACCATCAGGGACATTCAGCGGCTTACAGGCAGAATGGCCGCCCTGGCCCGGTTTATCGCCAGGTCAGCAGACAAGTCCACCCCCTTCTTCAAAGTATTAAAGGGCAACAAGCAATTCAAATGGGAGGAAAGCCCTCCCTGCCTACCTCTGGGCAGGCAGGGGGCGAGCCCCCTGGATTCCAAGCAGAAACCAGGGACCGGCTAGGCTACGCACAACCGACAAGGACTGGGGCCAATTCCCCCCAACCTTGTATAAAAAACGCAGAAAGCCCTCCCTGCCTACCTCTGAGCAGGCAGGGGGCAAGCCCCCGGGATTCCAAACAGGAACCAGGGACAGGCTAGGCTACGCACAACCAACAAGGACTGGGGGCAATTCCCCCAACCTTGTATAAAAAACGCAGAAAGCCCTCCCTGCCTACCTCTGGGCAAACAGGGGGCAAACCCCCTGGACTCAGGGCAGAGGCCAACAGCATGCCATGAAATCCACAACTAACGAAAATTGGGGAAAGACCCCCCGAGTCCAAGATCAAGCATACCTTAAAAGAAAAGAAGAAAAGTAAAACCAGAAAAAGTATTCCATAACAAAACCCATGAAGGGTAGGAAGTCTTTACAAAATAAGCTAAGGCAAGAATCCAAAAGAGCAAATACTACAGACAACTGGCCATGACAAAGGCTCAGCGCAGAAAGTACGACTATTACAAGAAAGAGCATCACGGAGCGTCTTGGCAAGGGCCGGCATCTGCCTCAGGTGGTCTGGCCGCCCGAGTCTCATTCTTAGCAGAATAGAGACTCCGGAAAGTTTCTTCATCAAAAGTGGGGAACATTTCCCCAATCACCTCCATCACCAACTCCAGGGAAGAGTTGGCACCACTCGCGAAGCTGGCATCCACCGCAGCCTCGGTCTCCTCTTCAAGGGTCTCCTTCTCTTTCTTCCACTCTCCCTTGGCCTGTTCAAGGGTCGAGTCAGCTCTAGACAATTGCTCTTCCAAGTCAGCTACTCTCCCCTTCAAATGCCCCATCTCAGCCAGAGAGAGAGTAGCCCACTCCATTGACAAACAGCTCTCCTTTAGATCAGCCTCCAGCTTGGCTATTTCCTTCACAGCCCTCTCCCCCTGAAGTCTCCACTGAACAGCCTGGTTCTTTGCCTCCTCTAGCTCACCCTCCTGCCTTGCCAGCTTATCCTTCAAATTGTTTATCAAGGTAATATCCCTCTCTACCATAGCCAGGCGGTCAGGAAGAGGAGCCCCTGATGTGACCGTCAATTCTTCGTCACTCAGGCGGCTGAGGGCCGCCAGCTCGGCGGACGCCATCAAAACCTTAGAGGTACGCTGGATATACTGAAGCACCTGGTGAGAGGTTGAGGTCACAGACTTTGTGAGGCGGTCAGCCAAGACGGCACCAGAATCGGAAAGCAGACCTGATACGTCTACACTATCACCAGCAGTGTAGTGGAACTCCGCATTTTCCTCCGGAAATGGAGTGCTCGGAAGCTCGCGAGCAGGACGCTTCGCCTCAGGGGTGACAACATCCGCCTCCAAATCCACCACATCAGCTCCAGAGGGTTCCCTACCCCTCTTTCTCCTCAGCTCCAAAGGAACACTCTCCCCGGTTCCCTCAGAGTTCACAGGGTGCGCTCCCTGAGAAGTTCGGGGCCCAGCTGGAGAAGCACCTTGCTTTTGACCAGGGGAGGGGGTGGCCCCTGAAGTAACCTCAGCCTCCCCCTCATGGGTGCTGGGAGTAGGGGTCGCCGGCTTCGACGACGGCAGCCGGGGAGGGAGAGGCAGTCTACGACCAGCAGCAAAGTACTTTACAAGTTTCATTAGGCCTTTGCTCCCTTTCCTGAAATTCGCAGGGAGGGAAGGACGTTTCGAGAGAACAAGTTCCTCACTCAAGCCCAATCTCCTAACCTGCTTCCTGGTCCAGCGCCAAGTGATGGAATCTGCAGAAAGGGAAAGGCAGTCAGCTAAAAAGCAAAGAGAAATGAAATCTCTGAAAAACCGTGACAGTAAAAAACCCCTAGAACTACCTTCAAGGCCTGGAATCAGGCCCAAAGGGAGCAAGTACTCGTCTGTCGCTATAAGCTCCGCATGAGAGAGCCAAAAAGCAGGGCCAAAGACGCCATGTTTGTCCGCGACAATTTCAAACTTTTTAATCAAATCCTCCTCCTTCGGACTCAACTTAACCTCCAGGGCCTTCCCCCCGACACCTGGGTGGTACTCCTCGCGTGTTTCCATACGGGTGTGGACATGGTTCCTAAAATGCCAAGGAATCTTCCACCCTGACGTGCTATGGACGTACAAAAAATTATTTTTCCAGTCCTTCAGGCTGCTCAAAGCCGGCCAGACCAGGGCGTATTTCTTTTGTCTCTGCAGAGACCAATAGCCAGGGGAGCCGTCCCCCCCTGACGAGGACACCATTTGAAGACCGACCATGAAGCGAAGGGCGTCAATGTAAGGCCCCTCGCCGTGAAAAAGGCAGGTCCAAGTGTAAGCTACCAAAGACCTAATAGTTGTAGCTGTCAGCAGGGCAATGGCGACATTCATCCTCCTGAAGGTTTCCTCCAGGAAAGGATGAAGAGGGAATCGCAGGCCAAATTCTAAGGCCTTGTGGTAGTGTAGACACCCACATTTTGACCGCCAGGTGTCTATAGTAGTTTCCGACAAACACCCGATGATGATCGGACGCTAACGTGCTTTAACGTACTCGGAAATGGGCTCGTAATGATGGACATTTGGCCTAGGCATTTTAAGGAGTACAAATCTCACCAAACCAACCTCAAAATCAGGCCCAGTGGGTCGTTTCGAGTCAAATAACACTAATTTGGGTCGAATCCGTCACCAGGGGTAAAACCGTCTTTTAGCGACCGAGTCAAAACCCGGTCAAAGATATTTCCCGAGACACATGAGTCAGCCGTGACACCTCACACGGCTGGTTCTTACTCCAACTCTACAAAAATCAGCCATTCACAAAATAATAAACAATTCCGTTTAAGGTAGAATTCGATCCCGAGTAGGAATCTTATCCGAAAACCGACTCAAACACTCAACCGAGCTAAACCACTCGGCCAAGTAGTACATACCAGCCGGTATTCCTCTTTTCTTCCCACACAAGAAAACGGAATTCTCGTTCTCCTCAGCTTCTTACTCAAGCGGTAATTCTAGCTCAAACAGGAGTCCTATTAAAAAATCGATTCAAGCATCCGACCGAGTGTAAAACACTCGGCCGAAACAGTCCAAAACAAGAGCAAATCCACCGGTTTGCCTTTCTTCCTCCACAAGAAAGCGGAATTCTTATTTCCCTCAAATTCCTACATTTCCTATCCTAAGCGGTAGTCAAACTCTCCCAAGCCAAGGTCGGGAATTTCCTATAAATAGCCCCTTGCATCCAACACAAAAAGGACGATTTTGGTGAAACAACAATTAATCAATACGATTTTTACCAACAATTCTTCCTACACAATTCATACACACACATAATTCCTTTAGCATCGAGAAACCGATAATACATCCAAAACCCGAAGGAAACCGGTCCCGATATCCGACACCCTTCACCCGTCAAAACCGTACCACCCTAACCCAACCGACGTTGCCTCGACACTCCCGTGCCTAGCCACATTCCGACGAGTCCCGATCCGAGTCAACAAGAGCATGTAGGTTGAGGGTGTAATCAAACCCGATTTCTTCCTTTCTCTCCCTTTCTCCTCTTCGTCCGTTTCTTATGGGTCAAGAGTCGTTTTCTTATTATTTTTCTAATATCGTTATTAACGAAAAACTATTTTCATAACGAATATTCTTAAACATACGATATCGATTTTTCTATAATCGAATATCGTATCGAAAAGAATTATATTAAGATTTCGACGATAGCAGAAATCGTTACATCTTTTTTGTCAAAATTCTTTTCTTTTACTTTTCGTTCAAAATAACAATTTTCGAACAAAAATATAAAGACGGACAGACCCGCACGCGAGTCGCGCCATGCCCAGGCGACTCGCGCGCAGGCCTGGAATCCGGGATTTCTTTTTTCTACTTTTTCGCTCGTTTTATTATTTATTCTTCGATCGATTTCTAAAAATTACATCTTTTCTAAAACTATTCCAAGTATTCAATATTAATTTCGTGGTTAACTATCGAATATAAAGAATATCGAAAATATTAAGTCGAGTACGAATCATGCAATATTCATACGCGATTTAATACGAACTTCGAGTTTTCGAAAACCGGACCCGAAACAGGCCACCACGCGACCCGCCGGTGTCCCGGGCGAGTCGCGCGGCCGGCTGGTTGCCACAGCCTTTTCCTTCTTTTTTTTTTATTAGTTTTCGAACTTCGTTTTTTATACAAAACAATGTTCTTTTCAACGATATTTTTCAGATTTCGATTAATATTTATTTTTTTCGATTTCGCATATTTTATTTGCTATATTATTATTTACAAATCGATACTAACTCGTTTGTTTGTTTTGTAGCAAATTCATCCTTTTATTTCATTTGTTTTATTATACTAAAACGAATCTCATATGCTAAATACAACTTTGACGTTAATCAATTTTCATGCATTAAATTGACTTAGCAACCCATTCAATTTTTCACATGCCTAGAAAACAATGCTTGCATATCATTCATCGTATTACTAACGCGCGCATTAAAACGTCATTCGATATCCTAGTAGAGGCCGCTAATGTGCGGGCGGGGTTGGGTGTTCTTAGTGAACTTCCCAACACGTACCCTCACCCCTTACTCAGAACCGTGGTTTCCGGATGTCCGAAACCATTGGCAACGAGAGTCATTCAATATACGATTAACCGCTCCAGTCGGCATCTATATCGATATGCAAAAGGGACGAGCCCAATAAACTCTGACATCGGAAATGGGCCGTATTTTGTACACGGCCCACTACGACATAGAGTGGGCTCGAACGGTTCCGAATAACCATAAAATTCGGTGGCGACTCCGACTTCGATTTAAATTTCCATTTGACCATCTCATGGAGATTCATTCGCCTCCCCAAACCCGCGCGTGGCCGCGTCGGGGTGGACCTATGTCATGTCCACAATTTGGCGACTCCGCTGGTGATTTTCTGATGAGTTAATAACCTTCAGTGTCCTCAGGGTGAGACTCGAATAGAAATCGTTTGACTAGTACAATGCGCGTTTTTGTTTTACGGTTCATGCATAAATCCCACTTTCCCGGGCCGGTACTCGCGACCGACGTCCCACTATACCGTTGATATAGTCCAAATTGGTTATGTCAAAGGTGTCCATTAGCCGATTCATATGGGTTTTACGGCATGTCCTAATCTCAACTCGAGTTAGGGAGTCCGCCCCGATTCTTGATAGGCTATGTACACTGGTATAGACCCTTATAGACTGACCGAGACTTAGATTAAGAGCATACATGGCGTCATTATACTGTTTCCATGACTACGTGCTACTTAATCCACATCTTTTTTCAAAACCATCATCTTTTCAAAATTTGCATTCTTTTTCAAAATATCCAATTTCAAAACCCGGGTCATATACCGAACTTAGGACTTATGATTTTACTCAAAATAGCCTTTTTCTAGCCGGTATTATGCCCAATTCAAAACTCGAAAATATTTTCGAAACTTTCAAAACCCGTCATTCGGCCCACTCCTTTTTTTCTTTTTCGAAAAAAGGGCCGAATTTCTTCACCCGATTCATTTCGGGCTTTTCAAAAAAATCACATTTCAAAACTTCCTCTTCTTAGGACTTCCCGTATTTAGCAGTGTCGGGTCGTGTCATAAGTCGTTGAAGTCTTTAGCGTCGAAACTCCGTCGATCTTATATCACGAGTTTCCTCCCTATCCCAATCCGCCTTATTTTACTAAGGCAAGGCCCACCCACGTAGGACATAATCCTACAAAGGTTGGCCCAGTTACACAATCGAGTCTAAAGTCTGGGAATGTCTCACGTGAATCTTCCTTCGAACAAGGCCCAGCCCACATAGCTGGATCCTAAAGGAGATCCACCCTTTCACGAGTCACCCGTCTAGGTGTCTTTCCCGAGTCAACCTTTTACAAGGCATAGCCCTATAACAAAAGGTTCACGGTCCTTACGTCTAAGGGTCACTCATTCGAGTCTTAACAAAGTCTTCAGTCCCACTCGGGGGCTACCCTTCAGCAGAGCGATCAATCACGGTTGCTCTAAGGGTCATGTCTTGCACGTGTTGTCTCACGTATCCCACTTTCGAATCACTTAGATGCCACACCATCTGGGTCCTATCAAAGTCCTTAGTCTCACTTGAGGGCTATTCTCCGACGGAGCGATTAATCACAGTCACTCTGAGAATCGTACCCTACACATTTGTCTTAGAGAGTCTAACCCGAGTCAAACTGGAGTCGTCTCTCCTCTCGCGCTATTTCCTATGCCTTGGTGAAATTGAGTTCCGAAGCAACTTCTCTGATTACGCGGTATTCTTACAGACAAGCCACCGGTAACCAGACGCCAGAAAATGCAAGAAACTTTGGACCAATTGACAACCTCTCTAGCTGAGCTTGAAGCCCAATTGACGGTTATCAGGGCCGAACAAACGACCATTTCCACCCGTTTGAGTGCCGTGGAGCAAAGGACTCTTAAGGTCAGGAATGAAACTACTGGGACCATAGCTGAACTGGTCAGCACCGTTCGCAAACTTGAAGAACAGGTCCACTCGACCACCAGAAACACCATCCTCACGGAAAATGCCCGTACCTACTCGCCCTTGACCGATGAACTGCCCGCTAACCTCAACTTAACGGGCTTACCAATGTTTGACGGGACGGAAGACCCGGTACTCCATATTCGGGCTTTCAAGGACTTTATGGCTGTTAAGGGGGTCAAATCGACCATGTTCAAGCATCTCTTCGCTTCCTCTCTGGAAAAGCACCCGAAAGCCTGGTACTACAGGCTTGATCCCAAGAAATACAAAACCTGGGACGATGTTGCAACGGAATTCGCGCGAAACTACGCGGATAACGCCGAGATCCAGACTACCATGCGCACTCTGGAGGTTATGGCCCAAGAGCCTAAGGAAGGTTTCACCAAATACCTTCAAAGGTGGAGAGCCGAAAGTGTGAAGTTGGTGGACAAGCCCAACGAGAAGACACTAGTGGAGGCGTTCATCAACAACCTCCTCCCTTCCTACCGCGTCCATCTTAGGTATGCCGGCATTTCAAACTTTGCAGTGCTTACCGAAATGGGCATTAGGATTGAAGATGATCTTCGACAAAATGAAGATCTGGGTGAAGCGTCTATTGGAGGCTATACTGGACATCAACTTGAGTCCTTAGAAGCTGAATTGACAACACTATCCGAGAGTCTAGATTTGGTTTAAGTCCGAGTCTGAGTCCGGGTCTAGGATGTTCTATTTCTTTCAATTTCAAAGTCAGAGTCGGTTGTACTCTATCCTCTTTTTTCAAAATTCAATAAAATCAGCTTTTCTATTTCTCATATATACTTTCCTTATGTGTTTCCGAGAACATGATGAACACCATCGTACACTGTGAGCATATGCACGTAACTATTATAGGCACATCTATAATGACTGCAGGAAATGAGACCCGTGTTTTCCTTTACCTGTTCCATGTCTGGTATAGAAAGCCACATAACTACCTTTAGCAGGAGCGGTATCGAATCCTATGACAAACCTAGGTAATCTCCTAGTTTGGGTTAAAGACGGGAGGCAAGCCCATTTCCCACAATAAAACACCCATCCAATAAGACTAACCGGTCCCTACCTTAGGTGTTAGTCTGACCAACAAAAAAAGGAAAAATTGGACAAAAAAAAATCAAAAGTCCAATACAAGAAAAAGCAAAAGGCCAAAACAAAAAAGCAGGCCATTATCAAAAAAAAGAGGCACCCATGACCGAGGTTAAGCGGTCAATCCAAATGAAGAATCCCGAGACCGGGGCTAAGAGGTCAACCAAAAAATATTCAAACAAACCATGACCGTAGTGAAAACGATCAATTCAAAATTATCAATACTCATACCATCCAATAAGGGAGAGACAATCAAGCTGGTCAGCTAACACCACATTTAGCCTTCCCACATTACAACCCTCAAGACCTTCCTGAGACCCAAGCCAGAGACAGCCCGGAATTTTGAGGATTCAAGCTCCATAGGACACCCCTAACCATTAGGGCCAGACATGGAAATCAGATCTCGCATTATCAAAACTTATCCCGATCAAAGTTCGAGCCATTTTACTCGACTTCCCCTTTACATAACAGAATTCACAATCACCATACGCAAACCCGAGAGCAAAACTCGTCAAATCCCCCCGAGAGCAAAACTCGTCAAATCCCCCCGAGAGCAAAACTCGTCAAAATCCCCCGAGAGCAAAACTCGTCAAATCCCCCGAGAGCAAAACTCGTCAAAATCCCCCGAGAGCAAAACTCGTCAAAAACCCCCGAGAGCAAAACTAATCAAATCCCCCCGAGAGCAAAACTCGTTAAAATCCCCCGAGAGCAAAACTCATCAAATCCCCCGAGAACAGAACTCGTTAAAATCCCCGAGAGCAGAACTCGTTAAAATCCCCGAGAGCAGAACTCGTTAAAATCCCCGAGAGCAAAATTCGTTAAAATCCCCGAGAGCAGAACTCGTTAAAATCCCATCCCAATTCTTCTCATTCAAACCAGTTACCTACCCCGAACACGGGAACTCAACTTGCGGTCGGCATAGAACATGCCCAAATAGTTCACATCACCTCTGGGGGCTATCCCGGAGAACGCTCACAGTCACAGGATCAATATCCTAACCATTCTAGCCCTTTGATCAAGACATCACTGGGAATGCACCTAGCCTACACCATTGCTATGGCTAGTTACACACAAAGCCCTAATAAACTAGGCACGATAATCCACTGAACTACGGCTTGGTTTGATTTCACCACATGTGAATACGTAGGCAGCCTTTCAACAGAGGCACAACCACCCACATTGACACACATTCAAAAAGCACCATCATTTCGGTCACGACACTGTCATGTTCTCGACAGTTAGCTTTGTCATCCTGGGGGCTTCTCCTAGGCAGAAGTTCTCCATCCACTCACATAATCCAAATACCTTCAAAATCTAGCCTCCTTTCTATAGTGTGTCCTAGTGCTCGGCTCACTCGAGAACAAGAATCTGTCACGACTCGAGGCAATACTCACTTTGGGAATGTACCCTAAAAATAAAAAAGGATTCAAAAGAGCACTAGTCTACAGCATTCCACTGCTAAGTCCTGCAAAAAACAGTCTCATTACAGACTATTGCAATCCCCCCATAGCACAGCCTTCCTATTCCGAGGATTCGACCGTGTTGTCACTCGCCTAGGCTACGGAATAGCGCAACTTAAGAGTCTTGTCATCTTAGGTGGCCCACCTCCTTACCAAGTCACGGTCCAACCCTTAGAGAGTTCAAGTCGTGTTTGTTAACTCGTCCTGTCGCGTCCAGAGTCAAGTCTGTCAGTAGACCTCTCTTCAAATTCTTACTTCAAAATTTGCAAAACTTTGCCGTTTGAAAAAAAAATCTTTTCGACAAGGTCAAATTTCAGTCTATTCAAAAACTGCAAATTTCTTTTCCACCTCTTTCAATTTTGAAAACCTATTTCCTAGTACGTGAGTTGCTTTCAGGACTTCGATTTCAAAATACAGCAAAAATCATTTTTATTCCCCAGCGCGAGTCATATTTGTTTCGCCTACGTGTTGCATGCAAAATTTTATGTAACTTATACAGGTACAAATCACGACAGCGCAATTTGCATAACTCCCCAGCGGCATTTAACAAGATGAGCCGACATACAGGCCCATTTTAAGTCTCATGCGACGAATTCCCCCACGGAGTTATCATCAATTCAGGTACATTTCTAGTCCATGGCCGGCGGGCCCTCCACGCAGGTCTAATGGACCTTAAACGACCCGACCGGAAGCTACCGGGTTTTAATCCTTGATTGACCTGGTAGCTACTCTGACTTTCGCCCTGTCCAAGCCTCAGTCAGAGTGGGGTCTCTGTAGACACCCACATTTTGACCGCCAGGTGTCTATAGTAGTTTCCGACAAACACCCGATGATGATCGGACGCTAACGTGCTTTAACGTACTCGGAAATGGGCTCCTAATGATGGACATTTGGCCTAGGCATTTTAAGGAGTACAAATCTCACCAAACCAACCTCAAAATCAGGCCCAGTGGGTCGTTTCGAGTCAAATAACACTAATTTGGGTCGAATCCGTCACCAGGGGTAAAACCGTCTTTTAGCGACCGAGTCAAAACCCGGTCAAAGATATTTCCCGAGACACATGAGTCAGCCGTGACACCTCACACGGCTGGTTCTTACTCCAACTCTACAAAAATCAGCCATTCACAAAATAATAAACAATTCCGTTTAAGGTAGAATTCGATCCCGAGTAGGAATCCTATCCGAAAACCGACTCAAACACTCAACTGAGCTAAACCACTCGGCCAAGTAGTACGTACCAGCCGGTATTCCTCTTTTCTTCCCACACAAGAAAACGGAATTCTCGTTCTCCTCAGCTTCTTACTCAAGCGGTAATTCTAGCTCAAACAGGAGTCCTATTAAAAAATCGATTCAAGCATCCGACCGAGTGTAAAACACTCGGCCGAAACAGTCCAAAACAAGAGCAAATCCACCGGTTTGCCTTTCTTCCTCCACAAGAAAGCGGAATTCTTATTTCCCTCAAATTCCTACATTTCCTATCCTAAGCGGTAGTCAAACTCTCCCAAGCCAAGGTCGGGAATTTCCTATAAATAGCCCCTTGCATCCAACACAAAAAGGACGATTTTGGTGAAACAACAATTAATCAATACGATTTTTACCAACAATTCTTCCTACACAATTCATACACACACATAATTCCTTTAGCATCGAGAAACCGATAATACATTCAAAACCCGAAGGAAACCGGTCCCGATATCCGACACCCTTCACCCGTCAAAACCGTACCACCCTAACCCAACCGACGTTGCCTCGACACTCCCGTGCCTAGCCACATTCCGACGAGTCCCGATCCGAGTCAACAAGAGCATGTAGGTTGAGGGTGTAATCAAACCCGATTTCTTCCTTTCTCTCCCTTTCTCCTCTTCGTCCGTTTCTTATGGGTCAAGAGTCGTTTTCTTATTATTTTTCTAATATCGTTATTAAAGAAAAACTATTTTCATAACGAATATTCTTAAACATACGATATCGATTTTTCTATAATCGAATATCGTATCGAAAAGAATTATATTAAGATTTCGACGATAGCAGAAATCGTTACATCTTTTTTGTCAAAATTCTTTTCTTTTACTTTTCGTTCAAAATAACAATTTTCGAACAAAAATATAAAGACGGACAGACCCGCACGCGAGTCGCGCCATGCCCAGGCGACTCGCGCACAGGCCTGGAATCCGGGATTTCTTTTTTCTACTTTTTCGCCCGTTTTATTATTTATTCTTCGATCGATTTCTAAAAATTACATCTTTTCTAAAACTATTCCAAGTATTCAATATTAATTTCGTGGTTAACTATCGAATATAAAGAATATCGAAAATATTAAGTCGAGTACGAATCATGCAATATTCATACGCGATTTAATACGAACTTCGAGTTTTCGAAAACCGGACCCGAAACAGGCCACCACGCGACCCGCCAGCGTCCCGGGCGAGTCGCGCGGCCGGCTGGTTGCCACAGCCTTTTCCTTCTTTTTTTTTTATTAGTTTTCGAACTTCGTTTTTTATACAAAACAATGTTCTTTTCAACGATATTTTTCAGATTTTGATTAATATTTATTTTTTTCGATTTCGCATATTTTATTTGCTATATTATTATTTACAAATCAATACTAACTCGTTTGTTTGTTTTGTAGCAAATTCATCCTTTTATTTCATTTGTTTTATTATACTAAAACGAATCTCATATGCTAAATACAACTTTGACGTTAATCAATTTTCATGCATTAAATTGACTTAGCAACCCATTCAATTTTTCACATGCCTAGAAAACAATGCTTGCATATCATTCATCGTATTACTAACGCGCGCATTAAAACGTCATTCGATATCCTAGTAGAGGCCGCTAATGTGCGGGCGGGGTTGGGTGTTCTTAGTGAACTTCCCAACACGTACCCTCACCCCTTACTCAGAACCGTGGTTTCCGGATGTCCGAAACCATTGGCAACGAGAGTCATTCAATATACGATTAACCGCTCCAGTCGGCATCTATATCGATATGCAAAAGGGACGAGCCCAATAAACTCTGACATCGGAAATGGGCCGTATTTTGTACACGGCCCACTACGACATAGAGTGGGCTCGAACGGTTCCGAATAACCATAAAATTCGGTGGCGACTCCGACTTCGATTTAAATTTCCATTTGACCATCTCATGGAGATTCATTCGCCTCCCCAAACCCGCGCGTGGCCGCGTCGGGGTGGACCTATGTCATGTCCACAGGTAGACGGCCACGCAACCCTCCGGGGGACAGCACACTGTGTCTTTTTCCCCCAGAATTACGACTGTATACCTTTCCCCAAAGTTATAGAACTGTTCGATTGCCCTAGCAGCGTTGCTTTCCAGAATCAAGTCCCTGTTCTTGGCCTCAGGGTAAGTCTTTAAGGGGATCAAATACTTCTTCTTATCCAAGTAATAAGTCCTCCCCCTCTCCCTACGGATGAGGGGGCCGGCAATCCTGGAAGGATCCACCTCCAGGGCCTCGTCATCAGAATCGACTACATCGAAGGGAGCAGGTTCGGTTGATTCAGCACCCTCCCTCTGTAATGATCATCCTCTCCCCGGGGGCCGACCCCGAAGGAAGAGGCTAGGTCACGCCTACCACCATCGCCATCCCCAGTTCCCCCAAGCAAAGAATTAAAAGAAAGGGGGCGAACTCGCGACATACTGGCTATGAAGGGAAATACCTATGAAAGGGAAAAGAGGGGGAAAGGCTTAAAGAAGAGCCTCTAACCTAGAGTGCTGATAGTCGCCGGAAAAAGTGACAGAAGGCACTTCTTGTTCCTCGCAGAATTTTTCAGCAACGAAGGCGGTTTGGGAGTGTGAGAGGAGTTATGAAATTCAGAAAAGGTAAAAAGAAAGAATGGAGGAAGAGAAGGGCTTATATAAAACCCAAGAAGCCCAAGAGGCGACCTCTCTGACAAGACGCCCCCAACAACCTCCCACGGGTCGCACACTGAACACAAGCTGTTCACTCCTTCCCAAGAAGGGCCTCGAAAAACTAAAATGTCAGAGGGAAAATCGACTGACGACGTCATCCCCACATTAAAAAATAGGGCCAAAGTTGCTTAGATTCCTGTTCATTAGCCTTAAAGGAAAAAAGGGCAAATTACATATCGTGCCGAGCAAGAAAAAGAAAATACATAGGGCCTAAACTTCCGGCCCGACGCACCTGCACCCTGCTAAGCAGGCCTAATCGTCATCTAAATCTGGAGAGTGGTCTCCAGGGCTACCTTGGCTCCCAAAATCCGATCCCCAATCCCAGTCTTTGGAGTCCTTGAAAGGATCATCAGGGAGTCCATCCTCATCCTTGTCGCTCAAGCAACCAAGACCCTCACTGTCATCGGAGTCTCGGCTACTGTCCTCCCAATCCCTGCCAAAGGGAACAGCCTGGGACTCGTCATAGGTACGACAACCTGTTCTCCTCACAGGAGAAGAGGGGCCTGACCCCAGGGAGGAATCTGCGTCAGAAAAGTCAGGGTTAAATGGTTCAGGGTGCAACCACGGAAAGCATTCGTGGCACCCCCGATCAAAGCAACCCCCTCCCTGAGGACAGCGCCTAAATCTAGGGACAGCAGGGAGCGAAGATCTCTTAAGACGCTTGCTCGACCTGATGGAGGCTTTCCTACCGCTCCGATGAGAATAAGGCCGTGAACGACGGCTGCGACGGATGACTCGGTGAGCAGCTCGAGCGTACCGGAGTCTCCAGAATCCTTTGAAAAGAAAAGTGACAGAGCGAACTCCACAACGAGTCACGATTTTTTTGATCCAAACCATGATTAAACAAAGAAAGTGGAGAGATTGAGGATGGATCAAGTAAAATGACGAAGAAAACTGGGATTTATACAAGTAAAGGCGCAACATTAATAACATCCCAACCACCCTGGAAGGGAAAACCACTAATCACAAACTCTTCACGGTTCCCAAAAATCCATCAAGAAGAGAAGTGTAATCATTACAAAGACACTCTCAACCCTTTGTATACCTGACACAAACTGTGCTTCATTCCTTGGGAAGGCACAAAGCATTAAATGCGGTAGCAAAAATAAAAACAAGTCAACCTCCCTCCAAGCAAGAGTCACCAGCAGAAGGGAAGCCTTGCTTTCCTCCCAGCTGGCGAGGGCCAATTGATTGGGGTCGGCAGCCTGACACCAACAGCCTGCAAGGCAGGCCCCCAAAGGATCACCTATAAAGCCCAAAAGCCGGCCCCTGGCAAGCAGCCAAAGTAAAAGAACATAAAAGCTAAGGAAAACAGCCGACCACCGGGCCAGCAGGCCAACGCAGCCTGCTGGAAGCCCAGCGCCCACAGCTCAAAATCCGCCTACCCTGGGGACATCCCGGCTGACAGGGCCAAGACCCCCAGGGGCCCTCTCGTCATTTCGCCTAAGGTAATTGGGAATGGGTGGATGAGAAGACGCCACTTGTCATCTCCTTATCCATCCATTCTCCTTCTACTTCCCTCTCTTGTGGGAAGGTATAAATACCCTTCCATTTCCCACAAGAAAGGGGTTGGATCACTACAAGAGAATTATGATTTAGCTACTAGTTTAGCAATTGATCAAAATCCGGTCGCTAAATATATTATTTAGCTACTAATGTTGAGACATAAAAATATTTAATCTCTATTTTAGAGACTAAACTGAAGCGGTGGCTAATTATGTCTCTATTTTAGGGACTAAATAAAGTCGATAGCAAAATTAGTATCTAATTTATGCTTTTAGATACAGAACAATGTTAGTAGTTAATTATGTCTCTATTATAGAGACTAAATAAGGTGGATAGCAAGAGTAGTATCTAATTGAAGTTTTTGGATACAAAAAAAAATGTTAGTAGCGAAAATTGTCCCTATATATAACGATAAAATATTACGAACAATGAATTAGTGAATATCTAGGAGACCAAGGTAAACTAGTGGATAACTACGTAGTTATTGTGGAGACGAAATCAAATGAGTACCAATTTTAATATCTAATTTACTTTTTTAGTTACTAGAATATGTTTAGTTTTTTGTATATTTCATATAAATGTATGTGATTGTGAAATATACTTTTAAATTAATAAGATTTTTTTATAGGAGTAGTTATTATTAAAAAGTATGTACCTTATAATCCACGTGTGTAACAATTGCTTTTATCTTTAAGTTGACATTTATGTCCAATTATGTCAAATGTAAGCATTAATCTTCATGTGGCCTAATGGTTAGAGTGTCTACTATGTAGTTGGAGGTCATGAGTTCGATTCCTCTATCCAACATAAACTACCAATATCTTTACAAGAAGGCGAAGGGGTACGTGGGTAGCAATAACCGGTATATGTACCTTCATGCTTGGTAACCGTTTTAGATACCAAAACATTAGTCGCTAATTTTGTGACTCCAAAATTGGTCTCTAAGTCTGTCACTACATTAGCTACCAACAATTTTTGGTCGCTAATGTAGCTACTTAAAAGTTCGTCCCTATTATTGTCGCAAAATTAGCTACAATGCTTTCAGTCGCTAGGTGGTAGCTAATTTTGGTCGCTAATTCTGTAGCTAAATTAGCGACAAGGCCTTTAGCTACAAATGAAATTTAGTCGCAAATTCCATCTCTAAGCTGATTAGCTACGGAAAATTGAAGAGTTGCTACTAAAATTTCAGTCTCTAAGGAGACTTCACCTTGTAGTGGATTTTCTCTCTCTAGAACTTACTCTAAAATTGCCGCCCAGATCCTCACGAGCTGGCTTTTCTCAAGGCATTCACGGACTGACTTAGGCATCGGAGAGGGTTTCCTCGGACAACCTCCGAGGCCCTGTGCGTTCTCTGTGCAGGGAGCCTGCCTGATCCGCCGGGAAGGTCCGACTGAAGGAGTAGGAAGAAGGAGAGTGTCAAGATTGATCAGTGAACACTCAGAACAACACCGAACGATTCAAGCCCGAATTCCACATCAGGTTAATTGATTCAATTAACCGGAACAGTTTTAAACCGAATTAAGATGAAATAAATCCCTCTGCGTCGTAATGTCGTAACTAGTCTTTTCGGACCATGTGACTATTATTTCAGCGTCAACGGGATCGTATTACTGATTGATCCTTTAGATCCGATATTCGACTATAGAATCGATATCGTATCCTAGGAAATAATGCTTTTTTGAAAATAGTACGATAATATCGATATTAAAACGAGAAAAGAGATCAATAATAGTAAAAAAAATGTGATGAAGATGACGTGGAAGACGAGAAGGATGAGAAAAAAGCGAGAAGACGGGATTTGTAACACCCTCAACCTACATGCTAATTTCGACCTCTATTCGGAACTCGTAGTAACGGCGCTTGCGTGGGAGTAACGAGGATATAGGGAGGGTTAAGGTGTTGTCTTTTGGATTGGTTTGGCTCGGGTTTCCTATAGGATTTCTAAGGAAAAGTCGGGGTTATACTTGTGTATAGTAGGCTTAAGGTTGCTGAATTTTTTTGGTATCGATTGTGTGTGTCGGGATTGAAATTATTGTGTGTGTCGGGATTGGAATTATTGTGCAATTGTATGTGTGGGGTGGGGTATTTATAGGATGAAATGCCCCAACTCGGGATAGAAGATACCCGGCTTTTGGATAGGAAAAACTTGCTTGGATGGGAAGAAAACACCCGGCTTGGGTGGAATAGGATTCCGTCTTTTGGATAGAAAATAAATCTAGTTCAAGCTGGAAAAGGGGCTACTCGATCGAGTGGTGCATGACACTCGATCGAGTGCCCAGTATGACCCCAGTTCTGGTGGGTTTTACGAGCCTACTCGATCGAGTGGGTCTGGTCGGGTGGGTAACTCTTTTACAGATCGAGTTTTATCTTTAAGGGAGAGTTTTAGTTCCTCTTTGTAGCAGATTTTTGTGGTATTTGGTTTCAAATCAAATTTCCAAAGGCTGCGTGGCTGACTTCTATGCCTCTGAAATGTCTTTGACCGGGGTTTGACCCGGTTGCTAAAAGACGGTTTTGCCCTTAGTGTCGGTTTTGACCCAAATTAGTCTTATTTGACTGGAAATGACTCACTAGGCCTGGATTTGAGGTCTGTTTGGTGAGATTTTTACTCCGCTAAAAGCTCGCGCCAAATACTATTGATTCCGAGTCCAAAATTGAGCGTATTAAGTCATGTTTACGTCCGATCATCATCGGGTGCTTTTTGGAAACTGCTATAGACACTTAACGGGCAAAATGCAGGTGTCTACACCTAGCTAGGTGTGGTGTCTTCTTTTATATAAAGAAGATACGGCATCTCGTAAAGTCGTAATACCCAAAGAAGAGCAATATTTCTTATTATGAGATTAAACCACAACCACCACATAAAATAACGGTCCATAACACATGCAGTTTCACGATAGAAGAGACTAGCTAGTTTACAATAATAGTCTTTGCAAGTTTCAAACAAGCAGGTACGTTAAAAGTTGCCCTAAAATCTTGAAAACCCGGTCGGATTTTAATTTATAAAATAAGATGGAGGAGGGATCGAATGTGGGTGGGGTGGAAGACCGACCGACGAGCTACTTTGAGTGGTGATGGTCATCAATATGTTTAGCAATTTGAATCAAAGCATCCATCTCACCGGTTGGCTCGGGGAAGCCAGGCTGCTTCTTCTCATATTCAAATGTCCAAACAACTTTGCAAGTTCCTTCAGCAACGGGAATCACTCTGAATGTTACAAGAAAGTTGTCATAATCCTTCATTAGATCTCCACCAATGCAGTTGAACTTCATAACCCTATTTTTCTCATCAATCACTTCAAGTATCTGCTTTATGGTTTTCTTCTTCCCATCTGTAAATATTATGGTTTAAAACAAAATGGATTACTATACATAATAATAATAATAATAATAATAATAATAATAATAATAATAATAATCTAATGTTAATAAATTATCCTATGCAAGGTGGTTCCACATTTTATATACTGTATCGAACAAGGGCAGACCCAAGGCTTGGCAAGTTGGACTATAGGCCGACTATATTTGTCAGATAGAACTCAAGTGTAATTTTTCACAGAATTAGATTGTACTGTAGCACAATTGGTTGTGGACTTAACAATACATAGGGTGTGCGTGGGTTTGAATCCTACTGCGGTCAGCTTCCTCCCATCTTGGGGGAGACGGTCTCTCCATAAGTGATTCAGAGACCACTTGTCCGTACCACAACTTTGTTTGTACCACTTTTTATAACAAGCGTATCCCATTTATATTTGTATACGGTTCAGAAACCACTTGTCTTTACCACAACTTTGTTTGTACCGCATTTTATAACAAGCGTACCCAATTTATATTTGTATACTCTTCTAGGTTAAGCATACCTATTTTTATTAGGTTTGGTATCACTGTTACCCTCATTTGTAATTGGTTTCTTAGTGAACTTATGAAAAGACTATCTCTCAGTAGACCTACTTTTTTTTATTGTACGGAGTATCTTATTTATTCATTTTAAATTTATTGCTCATTTTTATTACCCTCCGTCCCGGTCAATAGTTTATGTTTCCATTTTGACATATTTACCCTCTCTATTTTATCCTTTGATAATAAAACCAACCCTCTTTCTCTCTACCGTAATGTTGTCGGAGTATAACGTATACGTAAACTTTTTATTGAGACAAAGAGAAACAAAAGGTGAAAAAAAGTAAGAAAATAGTGTTGATATGGTGTATATGATGAGAGAGAAATATAAATGAAAATAATTCTAACTACAAAAAATTCATAAAAGAAATATGAGGCTTATTAAAGAAGATAGAGAGAGTATAAAAGTAGTGGATGGTCTTTTTTCCAATAAATAAATGAGTCCCTCATTAGCATTAAAATATTTGGTTTGGGTTTACATTAATTAAAAAAAGGATATTAAGGGTGTTTGGTGCCTTGAATTCCTATTAAACTAGCTAAGGGGTCGTTCGGTTCACTCAATTTAGGTATGAGGTATGTGTTTAGAATGAACCAAACCCTACCTCGCGTTTGAATGACAAGTTTTTCATTTCGATACCCATACCTCAAACCCTTATGGTATGGGTTTCTCATACCCAAGGGAGGAGGTGGGTATGAGATTCATACCCTTGGAATCAAACTTTGTTTGATTTTCCGAAATAATTTGTTCCAATTTTTTTGTTGACTTATTATAAATGAAATATTTTATTGAAAAGCACTAATTTAAAATACTAAAAAAAAAAAAATTTAAATTTTATTAATGTAACTCAGTGTTTTATATTGCTAAAAAGAGTTGTTTTTAATGAAATTTATTTAATTTTTCTTTCATGCTAATTTTTTCAGATTTTATATAGTCAGTGATATAAATTTTTATATATTTAAAATATAATTATTAAATACAATTTTTTATGAAAAAAATAGAATTTTAGATTTGAATCTCAATCATCTAAAAAATGAACCAAACACCAAGTATCAGGAATCAAATTCCAACCCATACCACTCTGGTTTGATTCCTGATTCCATTCTCATACCTTTTTGCGAACCAAACGACCCCTAAAACATGTTTTTAAAAGGAATCGAACCCTTAACTTCATAATCAGGGGCCAATCTTGGTTATGTCGGACAGGGTCTGGCCCCCCAAGTCCAATCGCGAAATCTCTATTAGATTTGGTCAAAGTAACCTTTTAAAATAAAAATAAGTTACTTGGATCTTAATTACTTGTTTAGAGTGTCATGCTTGATGGGGA
The DNA here is from genome assembly GCA_958450325.1 of Agrostemma githago. Taxonomy (NCBI): domain Eukaryota; kingdom Viridiplantae; phylum Streptophyta; class Magnoliopsida; order Caryophyllales; family Caryophyllaceae; genus Agrostemma; species Agrostemma githago. The sequence goes on along the minus strand of OY288243.1, from coordinate 24,917,435 downwards.
GCTCTTACAATAACCAAATGGGCCAGGTTCAATTTCTACTATGAGTGTTTTCGTGCCCATGTGCAATATTTTTACTACGCACTTTAATTGGTCACCGTTTATTCATTTTATTGATTTTTTTCTTATAAAATTTCAATACTATCCATTTTTAGAGTTTCAAAACGAGGGATTTAATACTAAAAATTAGAAATTTAAAAGAGTGATAAAATTTACGAAGCGGTAATTCACGAAAAATTTATTTGACCCCGTAATATTTTTCCTAAGATCCGCCACTATTCATAACTGTAGAACACATTCCTAAACCATCAAGCTAAGTAATGTTTAATGCAAATAAAGTTACAGAGTGATCAAATATTACATAATTCAACAACACTAAATGGAGTATAAAAATACCATATTCAGTAATATTATTGTGTATTCGTTCCCCATCAAGAAAAATCATGCGTCTGTCCCTGCCAAACGACCCTCCTACCCTCACCCGTAGAATATTATTAATTTTTATTACCCATTACTTCTCGTCCAACATCCTTGCTAGTTGCCACTAAACATGTTAAATTTTAACTCGACCCGCTTGACCTATTTATTTTAGGGTCAAGCCCCATATTTATCTTAGCATTGTATTCCCTCAATCTCAATCATTTGTTGTTCTTTTTTATTATTTAAAGAAATATTTTAATCAAAAGACAACAAATGACCAAGACGAGGGTTTGTAACATACAAGAATTTGTGTTCTCGATCACTATAATACTTAGTTTTAGCCATTAATTAATCAAAACATCTATCGTATTAAGTTTTAAAACATCAAATCAGTCATTTATACGGTATTAGCGAAGATTTGTTGCTTCAATGGTTATGACAATTAGATGGAGGTATTATAATAGCGATAAACAAGAGGTTACTCTATGGTAATGTAATACCGGCGAACACGCTTCCAATAACACCCATACACAAGTAAGTTAGAAAACCTTTACCTACCCGACTTGTATCCACCCGAACATGTTTGTTTTATTTGAACCTCTTTTTTCATCTAAACTATAGAAGTATTATCTACCTATCCTTCTTTCAAAGGTGTATAGACTTACGTAACCGGAAAATGTAAATCCTATGAAACCACAAACAACCTCAACTAGAAGGCACTATATCAACCCCATAGCCTTAAGTGTGACATTCACGATTTCACGCTCAGTCATCTCAACTTTTTGGTAACTTTTCACTCTTCGTACTCAATTTTAGACTAACTAACTTTATTCCCAGACATTTCATACTTTCCGTTCAACTTTCCACTAAACGTAATTTTTTGGATTTTTTTCTACGTGGCAACCTTGTATTTTTGAAAATTCTACATGGTAACTTTCGTTTTAAAAACACATGCGGTAACCCTATACTCTCCTATTACTTAGAAATGTGACCCTTAAATTTTAATTTCGTCAATTTGATTTGTAAATGGGTAAATGTGCATTTAAACGAGCTTTTGTACATCATTTTTTTCTCTTTTCTTCATTCGATTTTCATCCAAAATTTAATTGAGAGATTAAGTATGACGGACAAGAATTTATGAATTTTTTAAATCTCAATATCTAATTTTGTCTGTATAATTAATAATTAAATTAACTGAATTAAATATTAAATAAACATTGTGACATACTCCACTTATTAAACAAACCTTGTGACATAATATTAACTATTGAGTGAGACGGGTCGTAAATATAATAAACGTAAACTACTGGCTGATGCGTCGTAAATACAACAAATATAAACTATTGGCTAAGACTGGTCGTAAGTAAAGAAAACGTAAATATAGACGGGTCGTAAATAAATTGACGTACTATTGACAGAGACGGGTCGTAAATAAAATTAACGTATTATTGACTGAGACGAGTCGCAATAAAACAAACGTAAACTATTAATTGTGATAGCTCGTAAATAAAGCAAAGTAAAATATATGGGTGGTAAGTAAGCAAAGTAGGAAACACAACTACTGACTGCGACGGAAAAATAAAATATTTTTGTTCATGAGTATGAAGTTGAGTCTTGGAAATCCAAGACTCACTTTCAGACTTTTATTGATACTAGCTACTTTAACCATGTTTGAGGTTCATACCCTTACTTTCAAACTCAATTTTAAACCTCAAGAAGTTCAACCCTACAAATGTGAACCTCATACTATCAATTTGAGTCTCAGATTCTTGCTAATACTCAACTTAATATTTTCTCCGTTCAAGTCGAACCTACCCTGCTTTATGCACAAGTTTTAAAGAACTGTTTGTTTATTATTAAAGGTAAAAAAAAGTATATTTGTTTAATATTAAATGTAGGGCAGATATAGGGGTGAGCAAAACCAGATATCCGACCCGGTTTTGTAAACCGTATCCGATATCTGATTGTAAAAATTTAAAAAAAATTCCGATCCGTATCCTATTCGGTTTTTCCGGATATCCGATTTTTTTGGATATCCGGTATCCGGTTTTATATTTTTCTTCAATTTTTCTTTCTTTTTTTTAAAAACAATTTTTCATTTTTAATTAAGAGTAGTTAATTGATTTTTAAGCAACATTACGTTTTATATAAATTGATATAATAAAATTACTTAAAAAAACCTCAAAAAATGGTATATATGTCTTACGTTAGGGGTGAGCAAAACCGGATCGGATATCCAGTTTTTAAATTCTGGAATTTTACTACCCGTATCCGATAAGAGATAAACCGGATATCCGATTTTTTTCGGATATACAGATAGCGGATATCCGGTATCCGGTTTTGAGATTCCATTTATTTTTAATTTTTCATTAAGTGCATATAATCCGATTTTTTTATTTTAAAGTACTAACGAACGTTGTGTTAATTATTATACAAAAAAAATACGATAAATAAATAGGAAAATAAATCTAAAAATCATTTAATTATTACAATCATCTCGAATACGACAAATAATTCTCCGATAGAGTAACATGCAAACAACTTTTTTTTTTAATCAATATTCTCCAAACAGTTGGTTTAATTTTCATTCTCGAATGAGTTGGGTTTTTCATTTACATATTAATCCGTTCAGTCATTAAGTAGTATTTCAGTTTGTTTTTTTTTTTGTATTTTTTAAAAACCGGATCGGAAACCAGAAATCCGGTTTTCATTTTTGCTGATACGTATCCGCTACGATTTTACGTAAAAGTGTACCGGATATCCGGATATTCGTATCGGATATCCAAAAATTCATCGTATAATTGCAACCGTATACCGTATCGTATACGGATAATAAAACCGTATCAAACGATTATTTTGCTCACCCTTATCTTACGTTACCGTTATTCTAACAAAATATTACGTTTCATTACATAATATCATAAATTCACTAATAGTTTTGTTTTTAACCGTTGACAATAATAGGTGAGTTTTGAATTCTTTATTGTATAATGCATATTTGGATTATATTTTTCATATTTTTTATTGTTTTCAAAAAATCGGATCGGAAACCGGATATCCGGTTTCAATTTTTCCCGATATATATCCGCTACGGTTATATGGAAAACCGTATCGTATATCCGGTTATTCGTATCGGATATCCGGAAATTCGTATAATTGAAAGCGTATACCGTATCGTATACGTATGATAAAACATATCGTATATTTTACTCACCCCTAGTAGATAGTGACATTTATATAATAGGAAATGTTTAAACTATTTGTATAATATTAAAACTATGACTAAAATGAAAATGAGTAGATTAAACTTGAATGTCAAAAAAGTAATATGGACTCGAACGGTGTAAGTAGCAGAGATCCCTTTAATTTTAGCCAAAAATTAAAGCTGAAAATCATTTTTTATAATTTTAAAAATAAAAAAGCAAAATTTCAACTAAAAAGAAAAAAATAACCGTTACTTCTCTAGGATTTCTAGGGTTCATTCTAAGTCTAGATTAGGTCTTGGATTTTTCCTTCTTTGTGTAGGATCTTCTCATGTTTACGAACGTGAGTCTGACTTGTAAAGGATTATTTGCTGTGTTGGTTTGTTGTTCTGCGTGCAGGTGTTGGATAGAAATTGCTTGATTCGATGGCTGGGAAGTCGGAGAAGGGAAAAGAAATTATTGTGGAAACAAATGATGGGGCTATTGATTGGAGCGAAGGATCGTCGTCAGAATCAGAAACAAGGTCACTTATGTTGGTGGGAAAGGTTTGGTCTTACAAGGCAATCAATGCTAGAACGGCCATTGATACTATGGTAAAACTATGGAGTACATTGAAGCTGGTTATAGGGAACGTGATCGATGCGACGGAACAAATTTTTGTGTTCAAATTTGGAGCAGTAGGGGATAAGGCGAGGGTACTAGAAAATCAACCGTGGCACTTCGACAAATTCGTGTGGTGCTTCAATGAACCGGATATAACTGGTAAGTTTACTGAAGTCTCGCTTGTTCATGTGCCGTTTTGGGCGAGAATTTATGACTTGCCTATTTCGGGGAGAGACAATGAGGGAAATGCTAAGCGAATTGGGGACATGCTTGGGCAGTACGTTGGGATGGAAGTCGGCCCGAACCCATAAATGGATAGGTCGATTAGAGTTAGATTCTTACATGATGTTCGTAAGCAATTACGAAAGTCGGTGCCAATTCGAATGGCGGGGGGAAGATAGCCTGTTTTGATGTAAAATATGAAAAATTACCTATTTTCTGTTATGGGTGTGGAAGGCTAGGACACAGAGAGAAAGATTGCGAGGAGGGACCATATGAGGAAGATGAATTGATGTTCGGAGATTGGCTGAGAGCATCTCCGTGGAAAACTACTAAAATGAGAATTGAGGGGACCGGAAATACTATTAGGTCGTCCAATCGAGATTATGAGAACCAGGAAGACCATGACAATGCGGATGTGGTTGCCATGATGATTGTTAAGTTACAAGATATAGCGCTCGCATTGCGACATAAGAAGGATAAAGGTGCTGAAACTACAATTCATAAGCATGGGGAGGGAGTATTTGGAGGATTAGAGAATAGGGAAGGAACTGTGTATGCAAATTTGGGAATGTCAGGTGTTGTGCTCACAAAAGGAACTCAGGGAGAGAATGAGGAAAAAAATAATGTGAATAAGGAGAGCGGAATTGGCGTGAATAAATATAGCATGATGCTGTAAATGGATAAAGATGGAGATGAGTCAGGGTATAGATATCAGGAGGGCAGGCAAGTTGTGAAGGGGAGTGAAAATTGTTCAAATGATATTGGAAGTGATAAAACTGACGAGGAAAGTGGTAACTGGGCTAGAGTACCTAGAGAGAGGACAGGGGAACAGAATCAACATATTGTGAGTCCGGTGATGGGGAAGCGAGGTCGAGAGAACGAGTTAGAGGGTTGTATTGTGAAGAAGTGTCGAGTACTAAATGACGGGGGCGTCTTTGAACCTGAGGCGGAGGCTGATCATTCTCAGCCCCGCCGGGCCAAATGAATATCTTAAGTATTAACTGTCGGGGCTTGGGTCACCCCGATGCTGTTGGTGCCTTGAAGCACCTGTTACGGAGGGAGGCCCCGACCATGGTGTTCTTGTGTGAAACAAAACTAAGTGGTCGTGAGATGAGGAGGGTTAGGGCTAAGTTTTGTTATGAGGGGATGGAGGTAGATAGTATGGGAAGAGCGGGGGGATTAGCGTTTTGGTGGAAGAAAGATGTTCAGTGTGAGTTCTTATCCGCTACAGTTCATTATATGTATTTTGCTATTCGATCGCAGGAGGGGGATTGGAGAATAACGGGGTTCTATGGGTGGCCGTCAGTGACCGATAGGCATCTCTCGTGGGAGTTACTACGTGTGCTTGGAAGGCAATCGACTTTGCCTTGGGTCTTTGTAGGAGATTATAATGAGATTTTGTTCGCAAACGAGATGAAAGGGGGGACCCGAGCTCAATGGCAAATGAATAATTTTAGGGCTGCGGTGGATGATTGTGGGTTGAGGGATATACCTTTTGAAGGGTATGAGTTCACTTTCAATAATGGGCAAGCTGGGGATGCAAATAGACAAAGTCAGATAGATAGAGCTATGGGTACGGACGAGTGGATGGAGAAATTCCCATTTGCTAAACTTTTTCATCTTAATTGGGAATGGTCAGATCACGCCCCGATTAAATTAGTTCTGGATAGGCGGGGGAAAGGCGGGACAAGCACTCGGAATTTCGGTTTGAACAATTTTCGGTGGGTGAAGAAGGATGTGAGGAGGCCATACAAAGGGGGGCGGATCGAGGAGGAGATTTGGTAGGTGTGCTGAGTGCGTGTGCGACGGAGATTAAGGCCTGGAAAAAGTTTAGTATAGGCAAAATTACTAAGGCTCTGATTACAAAACGAAAGCAATTGGAGAATCTCAATACTAAGGAGCGAACCGTGGAGAATGTGAAGAAGCGACGGAAGCTGGTGAGTGAGATTTCATGCCTGATCAGACAAGAGGAGCAGTTTTGGCGCCAACGCTCTAGAGCTCTATGGCTAAAAGAAGGAGACCGTAACACTAAATTTTTTCATCGACAAGCGAGGCAAAGGCGAACAAAAAATCACATCTCGAAACTCATTGATGAAAATGGGACGGTCAGGGAGGGGCATGAGGCCGTGTCACGGATGGCGAATAATTATTTTCAGGAACTTTTCTCGGCTACACAGTGTCGAGATTCTGGTCAGGCACTACAAGGGGTTGCAGAAAGAGTTACGCCACGGATGAACAGAATCTTGGATCGGCCTTATACCGAAGGAGATATACTTGAAGCGCTGAACCAAATGGACCCGTTGAAGGCTCCCGGACCGGACGAAATGAATGTATTGTTTTACCAGACATATTGGCACATAATAGGTCCGATAGTTGTTAATACAGTGCTGGGAATTTTGAGGGGAGAGACTATGCCGGTTGAAATTAATCAGACACACATTGTTCTGATACCGAAGAAGAAGGCTCCGGATAAATTTTGTGATTTTCGGCCGATTAGCTTATGTAATGTGGCGTATAAGCTGGTGTCCAAAGTACTTGCGAACCGACTTAAAATTTTTTTAAGTGAAATAGTATCGAAAAATCAAAGTGCTTTTAAGCCAGAAAGGCTAATTACAGACAATATTCTCATTGCGTTTGAAATGTTTCACTATATGAAGAACTCGAAACAGACAAATGGATATATGGCGCTTAAACTTGACATGGCTAAGGCATATGATCGGGTTGAGTGGAATTTTCTTGAGGCTGTTCTACAAGTCATGGGTTTTTCAGGAAGGTGGGTGGAGCGGGTTATGAGTTGTGTTTCTACGGTTACTACGTCGGTCCTTATTAATGGTAATCCTACGAAGATTTTTCGTCCGGCTCAAGGATTAAGACAAGGTGATCCGCTCTCACCTTATCTCTTTATTTTGTGCGCTGAGGTGTTGTCGGGGCTTATGAGAAGAGCTGTGGAGTCTAATTCACTTCACGGACTAAAAATTTCGACCCATTCACCGAGTATCTCACACTTACTTTTCGCCGATGATAGCATTTTTTTCTTCGGGCTAAGGAGGAGGAGGCGGTCCAAGTTAGCGAGATACTGCAAGAATATGAGCGAGTCTCGGGACAGCTTATGAATTTCGATAAAACGACAATTTCCTTTAGTAAAGGTGTCCCGGAAGAAAGGTGTAATAGGATAACTGGCCAATAATTGGTAGCGAGGGTTGAGGAGCAGGCACGTTATCTTGGGTTACCCACAGTATTAGGTCGATCGAAAAAGGCTGTGATGGACATTTTGCGAGATAAGTTGAATAAGCGATTGCAAGGGTGGCGAGGGAAAATATTGTTGAGGGCGGGTAGGAAAATTTTGATTAAGGCGGTAGCCAATTCACTTCCTACCTATGTTATGAGTATTTTTAAACTCCCGAGTACCTTCTTTGACGAGTTGCGATCGATTGTCTCGAGATTTTGGTGGGGTCAAAACGGGGAGAAGAAGAAGATTCCGTGGATCTCTTGGGAGAAATTGTGTCGGCCGAAATGTTGGGGTGGATTGGGATTCCGAGATTTTAAAAGATCAAACTGGGCTTTGTTAGGAAAGCAAGTGTGGCGGCTTTTGACTAATCCGGAGTGTTTATGGGCACGAATTATGTGTGGGAAATATTATTATGGGTCCACTTTTAATGATGCTGTTATTGGGTATAACCCGAGTTTTACCTGGAGAGGAATTGTGGAGGCTCAAGATGTGATTTATGCTGGGTTGAGGAAACGGATTAGCAATGGTAGGGATACGCTTGTTTGGCGTGACGCTTGGCTTTGCAATGAGGGGACGGGAAAGGCAATTTCCCCATGTCCGGAGGGGTGTGAAAATATGAGGGTTAGGGATTTGATGGTGACGGAAGGAGGGGCGTGGGATGAGCATAAGTTACAAGAGTTCTTGCTACCGGTAGATGCGGAGAGGGCTCGAAATATCATATTGAGACGGGGACAACATTTAGACTCATGGTTTTGGAGCTTGGAGAAGGATGGTTGCTATACGGTTAAGTCCGCGTATAGATTACTCGAAGGAAATGGTGGAATGGAGATGGAAACATCTACGTGGGAGAAGGAAAAATGGTTGTGGAATAAAATATGGAAGCTTCCGGTCTGGCCTCGAATCAAGCTCTTCTTCTGGCAAATGTGCAATGATGCAATCGCGACAAAGGTAAATATTTCTATACGGGTCGGAGGACATGATGTCCATTGTCCTTTCTGTCTTTTTTATTATGAATCGAGTCTCCATTTATTTTGTGATTGTCCGGTGGCGAGGGAGGTTTGGACGGAAATTCTGGAAGGAAGGGAGTTGGGTAGGCGAGGGGTGGGGGACATTCGGGATTTGGTGGAGGCGTGGTGGAGGGATATGGAAGATGATGAAAGACGCGTGATGATGTTAGGGTTTTGGGCTATCTGGGAAGCACGAAATGGGGATATTTTTGAGGGGAAACGTGGGGAGGCAGGAAGGATAGTGCGGCGGGTCCGGGACTGTTGGACAGAGATGGAGAGTGTACAAGAGCATGGGGAAGGAAGGAAGGAGCAGAAGGGGAATAAAAGTGGAAGGAGGGCGGAGCAAGATGGGACGATGATGGGTGAGAATCGGGTTAAGCTTAATGTTGATGCGAGAGTGAAGAAGGGGGAAGGGGTCGGAGTTGGAGTGATATGTAGGGATGCTCGGGGGACGCCACTGTGGGGTATGCCGTATCACAAGATCGAGTGCTGGGAACCCCATGTTGCGAAGGCAATGGCGATTCTTGACGATCTCGAGGAAGCTGCTAGGATTGGCCATGATGCGGTTATAGTGGAGAGCGATTGTGAATTAGTCATCGAAGCTCTAAAGTCGAAAAAGAAGGGGAGGAATATGTTTTATGCTGTGTTAGAGGATATTCATGAGTACTGTAATTTTTTCTCTTCATGTGTTAGCTGGTCATTTACGAGGCGTGAGAATAACTATGTAGCGCACGCCTTAGCTCATTTTCGTTTATCGAACATTGGTAAATCCGTATGGGACGCTCATTCAGCTGAATTAGCAAGCTGCTTGATCCCGATTAATTAATATATTTACCTAGTTGGGTTTCAAAAAAAAAATTAAAGCTGAAAGTGTAGCACTCAGGTTATGTTCAGTTGTTCAGAGGAAAAAGTTGGCATTCGATTTTGGTACTACTTCAGTGCTAACCGTTGACTATAATATTATTGGTATGATGCAGCTGCTATGTTAAATTCAACTTGTCAATATTTTTCTTTTTATATTTTCATTAATTATTAATCTCGGAATTTTAATATTCTTCCCTATACTGAGTTACATATTTCTTTCATTTTTTCTTTCTAAGCTATGAAATATGTGGTTGCCTTACCTTTCTCTCTCTTCTTAGTAAGTGATTCTTCCACTCATATTTTTTCAACAAAAAAATAAAACTGATCAAACATTAAAATTCTGACAAAGTATTTCCTTTTCTTTTTCCTCTAAACTTCTATAAAAAAACACAAATAATTCACAAATGTCGATAATTTATTTGACAATAATTTAAGAAAAATGTGTCTAGAGTATTAAGTTGAGTCGTGAATTTGAAAGACTCAATTTAAGACTGTATCGAGACTGTTGAGAAATAAGTACCTAGCAATTGTCTTTTCGGGTTTCGAATTGACTTGTGATCTGAATCTGTTTAATTAGGAAAGTTTTCTAATTAATATCTGATTGATTAGAGTTTCCTAATCAATATCTGAGTATCTGATTTAGGCATTTCCTAATCTGTTTAAGTTGAGAATATTATATAAATTCTCATACCTCTGCCCTAGAAATTATGATATCAGTCTGAAATCTGTAACCTCTCCTCAAATTAATAAAACTATCCTCTCCTTTTGTCCGTGTATGTAGTTAACAGGTTGTTATTGAACCACGTAAATCTGTCTGTCTCCCGACTTCACGTTCGTATTTGTTTGTCTTTCTCTTCCGTTACAACAAACTGGTATTAGAGCTTTAGGTTCTTCCGATCTGTGAGAAAGAGTTCTGAGATGAGCGTTAAAATTTAGAGTTTTGATGGGAGGAATAGTTTTAGTATGTGTGGCAGATCAAGATGCGGGTGTTTTTTTTAAAATAACAGGGATGGTGGGCGCCATTTGTGAAGAAGAAAGACGACACAGTCACCACTGAGATGGCCGTTCTGGAGGAGAGTATAGTTTGTCTGATGATATCATCACTGAAAACGGAGGAAGATAGAAGTAATGCTAGAACTGATAAACAGATAGCGCAACAAGTAACTCTTGGTGAAAGTGAAACAAAGTCTGAAAATCAATCACTACAATCCGAATCTGAATCTTAACCATCAGTTTCTTCATTACCAGTTCAGAAGCAGCAGAGTTTGGGCCTTGAGCGGTCAATCAAGCTTCGGAACAAGTATATTCATGAAGATGAAATGGTGGGTCTGTCTGATTTGGTTCCGAATAGCAAGTTGCAACACGGTTTGGACTTGCTAAAATTTGGAAGTATCTGATTGCCCTTTGTTGAGCAATATCTGAGGTAGGAGGGGGAGAAAAGTTTATTTAAGATACATCTGGCATTTCTTGGAGTGCATCTGTCTGATTGAGGAGTTTTCTGGTACATCTGGCATTCGTTGGAGTGCATCTGGTACATCTATCTGATCTTATTGTGAGACAATTCAACTAAGGTAGAGATTGTTAGAAAATAAGTGTCTAGCAATTGTCTTTTCGGATTTCAAATTGACTTGTGATCTGAATCTCTTTAATTAGGAAAATTTCCTAATTAATATTGATTGATTAAAGTTTCCTAATCAATATCTGAGTATCTGATCTAGGGGTTTCCTATTGTATAGGGCTTAGCTTCCTAATCCGCTTAGAGTTTTTGTTTAGGTTGAGAATATTATATAAACTCTCATACCTCTGCCCTAGAAATTATGATATCAGTCTGAAATCTGTAACTTTTACTCAAATAAATAAAACTATCATCTCCTCTTGCCCGTGGATGTAGCTAACAGGTTGTTAGTGAACCACGTAAATCTGTCTGTCTCTCGTTTTCACGTTCTTATTTGTTTGGCCTTTTCTTCCGTTATAACAAAGACTTTGATAGATTATTAGTAATGTTGGAACAAGATTTATGGTCATGAGTCTTAGGACAAGATTGGCTAAAAAAATATCTATAATCTTACCTAAAACATAAGGACCATATCAAATTTGAAAAAAAAAAAAATCACAACGTTTAAGTTTTTATGCCAAAAAACAGATCCTGATTTGCAAGTGTCATATATGTTAGTGCTCCGATTTATGCATCAAATATGAGACACTTAAATATACCTGTTTTATTTCAGAAATTAAAATATTAAAGTTTTTTTTTTTGTTCAACGAAGACCGAATTTAGTTGCATTACAATAGCGAGGAGTGAGGGGCCGGGATCGAACGTGAAACATATTGTCCAAGATACCTCCGTTTTAATGAGTAGGCTAAAACATCTACGGTAAATATTCAAGTTTGAATAAGCACCATTAACCTCTTTTACCTATAACTACACAGGTGTATACTCCCTCCGTTTCATTCATTTGTTTGCCTTTAATTAACATATTTCCCACTATGAATATAAAAAACAAACAAATAAACGGAACGGAGGGAGTATATGTTTAAATTGATCATCTATACATAATGAAACCCCTTAAAATCGGTGGCTTCTAAAGTTATAGTCCGTACTACCTTCCATCCACATCAAAGATTATCTATACATGACTACACGTCTACACTACTGTGTATATATATGTTCCTTTATGGGAGGGAGTATGTGACCTTTGACTTTATATTATACGACGTATTATTATATACAGAGTAATACTTATGAAAATTATATCACTAGATTCGTTTTAAAAATTATTTTCATATAAGTATATATTTGATATTATTGTTACTCGTAAATTATGAGAGATATTTAAGAGAAACAAATTCCTTGAATTTTTTTGTTAGTAAGACTCAAATATTGTTGATCAGTGACCACAAAGTTGTTATCCTTATTTACAACAACAAACAAAACCTCTAGATTTTGAAAGAAGTTAAACCAGACAAACTATTCCAAACATCAAAAACTCTTGCTAATTTTTACATTTTTTTTTAGAAAAAATTATGTCACTAGATTCGTCATCAAAATTATTTTCATATAAGTATATATTTGATCGCACAAAAAAAAGTTAGACTTTGTTAATAGATCGGGAAACATGAGGTTCGGTTCAAACTAATTAGGGGGCGTTTGGTTTGAGATCTACAGGAAAAGGAAAGGGAAACAACTTCTATCATTCCCTTTGTTGTTGTTTGTTTAAGCTTTTTTTTTCCATTCCCTTTCCCTTCTCTAATCCTCCTCATACCCCCAAATCCTTCTACCTTCATTACCTCACCCCTAGCGTTTGAGTTTTGATTACCCATGATCTCTCCCTCACCATTCTTTCCCGTAAACCTTATAAATTTGACTCGACTGTTTGACCTATTTATTTTTGGGTCAATACCCATATTTTTTGACCCGTGACCCATTTGACCCAAATTTGAAATGACTCATTAATTTAGATTTGAGATCCGTCCCATTAATTTATTATATTTAAAATAACAATTAAAAAATTATTAACTTTAACATGGTAAATTATAAACATAATTAAAAAATGCAATTCATATTACTTTTACATACTCCGTATCATTTACTAACATGATATCTGTAAAGTCATATAGTTTTTAAAATTTTTTAAATTTTAAACACGGTTTTTGAATAGTCAATATGAAAAAAGAAAACAATTTTTTTATTGTTAAAAAGGAAGGCATCATAAATTATTTTGACCCTAACATATATAGTGACCCGTGTTTGACTCAACTCGTATTCATATCCGACCTGTAGCTGTTTCCCATTCTCTTACATTTTGTAAACAAACAAATAATAACATCAAAGGGTAACATTTTCCTTTCCTTTTCATTCTCTTTGTTGATTTCATTTCCTTACCCTTTCGCCAATCAAACGGCCCCTTACACTCATTCAGAATCAAGTTTAGTCAAATGATTATAAGCTGCTTTGTTTTTTTTGGCCAGCAATAAACTAGGATTATAAGTTTCTGAATTTGGGACAACACATTTCGATTGACTGGACATCATGATCATTGGTAACTACGGAGTAAGATATTAGAGATATTTATTTTAGAGATATTATATTAACAATAATTATTGTGTACAACCGTTGTACACAATCATTTATTCTAGATATCTCTAGAATAATTTATTAGAAATATTATATAATATCTCTAATAGATATCATATTAATATCTCTAACATAAGATGCAAAGAAGCATGGGATCATATATTCCAGTAGTAATAATACTCCCTCCGTTCCAATGAATTGTTTGCTTTACTTTTGACACCAAGGGCAAGAGATCCAATTAGAAGGTGACATGTGGAGCTAAGAGTCAAATTACATATAAAAAGCATTCCTAAAATAAAAAGGCAAACAATTCATTGAGACGCCCCAATATTAAATAGGCAAATAATTCATTGGAACGGAGGGAGTAGTAAAAGATGAGTTAATTATAATATATACCAACGGTGTAGGTCCATTCGATAGTGGAGCCAGGAGTACCATAGTCACCTTCATGCAAGTCACACGCATGAATAAAATCGTCCTTAACTGTAGGGATATGGTGTGGTTTGTTGGCGAAGAAGTCATGGAAAACATCTGCTGCACCTTCTCTAATCTCCACTTCTCCCTCTAATTTGCGTTTCAAAAGACCTACGCCTTCCATTTCCTCCTACCACACCAATTTCTATCTCTAGACTACTTTGATTTTTGTGATGTCTTATAGACCACTGATCTGATTAATGCCTGCTAGACCATCCTTTATAGTGCTATTGGCCTGGAGTATTCATATGGTGACTGACCTATACAGGCACGGCTATACCTGTCACACCAAATACCTTTTTTTTTTAAAAAAAATTCGGATTACAGCTAAATATTTTTATATTCCCATTTCGTGGGTTGAGGTTGGTAATGATTATTTTACACTAGTATAGGACCCGTGCAGTAGCACGGCTTCCGTAGGAGTTTCATATCAGGTCAATAATATCATACATTAATAGTGACATATTGTCTATATTTTTGATTAATTAGATGTTTATGTGAGATTATTATTCCGTATTAAGTTTTAAATGCGGTTGACGAATGACGATGAATCAAAGGAAAAAATACGTTAGGCCTAAATAATGCGAAAATAAGTCACAACTTATTCTACTTCTGAGATAGGAGTACATAATATTTTAAGGTAACGTTTGGGAAGCTTAATTTCTTTTGAAATGATAGATTCGATATCCGTATAATGAAATATGAAATTCAAAATCGAGAGTGCTCGGTAAAATTAAACTTTCATAATATTTGATGTCAATGCTTGAGAAAAAAGAAAGACAGTTTTAAATATAACATGATGAAATTGAAATACTCCGTATACAACTTATACATAGTACCAACACTTTTTGCCAGGCAAAATAGATTGCATCTTTTATTCACCAATCTTCATATCATAAACCCTAATCCCCAATCCAATTGCTAATCATCAACCATCAATCCATAGAATCCATAAATAACTTTGACACACTTTATTCCATTATTCAACCATAACACCCCAAATCTAATTGTTAATCAAACTGAATCTAGCCGATGGAGATAGACAATGTGCATCATAAGTCTGATGTTCAACTGTTAATCAAAAGTGCTGATGAGATGACATGTTGCTGCATTGATTAGCCGATGGAGAAAAACAATGAAGAAATGCAATGTAGTGGACGACTTGACGACAGCTCGCTGCAAAAAAAATGGGCATAAAAAATTTTCAGGTAATAAGCTCCCCTTAAATTTATTGTTTGTCATTTATTTACATTAAATATTAGTGTTATGATTGATTCGATCGCAATATACAATTTACACGATTTTGAAAATATGTTTTTGGTAGTTGGTGGGAGAACGTAAGTTGAATACATGAAGACTAAAATTTCCATATATACGATCGCATCAATACGGACACGTTAATCCGGTTTATATTAATTTCTAAGCCTAGCAAAATCTAGTGACTAACAATTTATTGATTTTACGATTACTCGATTTTTTTTTAAAAGATAAGATTACCTCATGATAAATTATGGAAGACTTCTTTATATACTACATTAGTAGTAGCATTTCCAAAGTTATTCTCCTTGTCGCAAATTAGAATTTTGAGGCCTTTTCTGCTGGTAACACGAGACACAGCGACGTAGAATTGTCCGTGTGTGAAAACTGGTCATGGGAGAAATAACCCGACGTGGGATAGGGACTGTCCTTGTGCCTTGTTAATCGTCATCGCAAAACAGACAGATATTGGAAATTGCTTTCTTCGGAGTTTCACCGGTAATCTGGTGGTATCTGAGGGGCTTAGAAACATGCGAGGGATACATACCTTTTCACCAATTCTACTTCCAGACATGAACTCCGCTTCTGATATTTTGTCACCCAACCTCGTAACCACGAGCCTCGTGCCATTACATAAGCCGGCAAACTGATCTAAATTTCTTAGAAGCATAACCGGTACTCCAACCTTCAACCTTATTTCATGATTTGGCACACCTGAGCACCTGATGTTATTGAGAAAATCATCAGAATAAAGATTCTCATCTAATACTGGTCCCTTATCTGGTTTGTCTACGCTGTCCGCACTCAAATACACCCTTACATCACTTGGAATTAACGAAAGAAGATAATCGTTTATCGATTCGACAATTTCGTGCGTAGGGGCGAGAATAGCTCTTTTCTGGAAGTACTCTGCATCCAATAAATTTTCAAGGAACATTGGGTAAGTACTTTCTACGATAGTTGCAATCGGATCGCTTGCAGCCGTTATTAGTAGGTCTTGAGGAACCTCTATAGTTGCTTCACCATCATTTGCCTCGCCAAGCCTGCCATCTCCTACATTTAGGGTCCATTCAGAGAATTCTCAAATTTCATCTGCATTAGATACCGATGACGCCCCTTCGAGCCTCATATTCTTAGTCAATCTTAGAACCCTACAATATTGCCACAAGTAAGAGGAGTTTATTGTCGCGTAAACAATGTCATGCCTGCTACCCTTGGAGATCACCGGTAAAATCTGTCTGAAATCACCACCAAAGACGACAACTTTTCCGCCGAAAGGAAGATCTTGACCTCGTAAGTTAGATGGACGAATAACATCACGCAAGCTCTTATCTAGGGCCTCAAAACAAAACCGATTCACCATGGGAGCTTCATCCCATATAATAAGCTTTGCCTTGTTTATAAGTGCAGCAAGCTCGGTGCCAGGTCTTATGTCGCAAGTTGAGTCCTCATTGGCATCCAATGGAATACGGAACCTCGAATGGGCTGTCCTCCCCCCCGGAATAAGAAGAGATGCTATCCCACTTGACGCAACTGGAAGAGCAATATCACCGGTAAAACGTATTGCAGCACATAGTGTTCTCCACATAAAGGTTTTGCCCGTACCACCGTAACCGTATGTAAAAAAAATCCCTCCTCGCCCTCTTGATACAGAAGTCATGATTTCCGTGTATGCACCTCGTTGTTCATGAGTTAAGCATGGTAGTAGTCTCTCGTGCTCTTGTTTTTGAGACGACCTGTCGTACATCAACTCATTCTGAATCAACCTGTTACTTGACTCTGTGACGAGTGCTGCATCTGGTAAGGGCATATTTGGATGCTTTGTAAGACTATTGCCATTGGTTTGAAGTATCTTCTCTATCTCCGCTAAAGCATGATGTTGGAGCTGCTCATTGCTTAGCTGTAAATCTGATTTAAGAACTGCTTATGACATTAGTACTATATGGTCACAAATCTATAATATAAACAACTAATTAGTCACAAATATAATATAACACCGTTAAACGTAGTTAAATGTGTGGTTACGTCATTTGTTTAGTGTGGATCACTAATTGAAAAGTTTTTTACTTGTTACTAAATTGCGAAAGTTAAGAATATAACACAGTAAAACTTAATTAAAGCATAACTTAATATGAGTACCTGGTATTTGCAAAACTCTCCGCTGACGATATAAGATGTCCTCAGTAAGATAATGCCATGTTTTTTCCCAGACAAATTCGGGTCGAGATATACTTCCAGACAACAGTAACATAGCAAAAAGTTTTCTCACATAGTTGGCTGATCCATAATCAGCTGCTTCAGTTATTGCATCGATGTACTCCTTATCATCATCCAAGAGTCCTAATGCATAGCACGCATCTCTGAAAGTAGGATATACAGTACCACTGACAGTTCTTATATCTTCGTAGCTCTTTGTTCCTTTGACGTGGTTAAGCAAAATTCTAAGATAATATCTTTCACCGCTACTTGGTGGCACATTAAATATTCTACCTATGGTGAAACCACGTTCTCTTGGAGACCACGCCTTGGTCTTTTGTTTCCAAACAATTTCTGTAGGGAATTCAAGGTAGGTAAGGTGGCGTGCAGTTTCATATTTTTTATTACATTCCATCCACGCCGAGAATTTTGTTTTATCAATGGATGGTCTTTCCACCACAGAGTTAATTGGATCGTCGTCCTCAAATAAGACAGCCCGTTCTTTGGGTAGGTGAAAACTTAGTCTTTCAACTGGAGGACTATGGTAATGGATCGGAAAACCAAAGATCCTCCATGCAGCTTCACATGCTGATACGTATCGGCAGTTGAGGTAGTCTTTTATTTCATCAACCTCGGCATTGTCGTCAGTGACATTATCAGGCCTTATTCGTGCGGCAATCCGATCGTGTCCCTTGTTAATATACTTAAATAAGTATTTAACCGATCTTGATTGGTTGCACCATTCAACGTTAATGTGAGCGCGATACTTTAAGAGAAGCTTGGCGTTATATGGCACCACATGTTGGTTATCGAGTAAAACACCATTCTTTTTCACTACTCTGCCATCATTTCTCCTTCGGTATTTTGGATACCCTTCATCATCAACGAT
Organism: Agrostemma githago; assembly: GCA_958450325.1. Lineage (NCBI taxonomy): Eukaryota > Viridiplantae > Streptophyta > Magnoliopsida > Caryophyllales > Caryophyllaceae > Agrostemma > Agrostemma githago. Next base: position 24,898,999 of record OY288243.1, on the reverse strand, counting down.
CGTTTCTTCGCGGAATTTTTTTGGAAAGTTTTTTGAACACTTATTGTCAACCATACATGGTGAGTTTCTGTTAGAAATTCCGCAGGGGCCATGGATCATCACATCTGACACAATTCCATACAGCTCAGGGTCAACATACTTGTCTGGAATTTCAGCAAAAATAATCTTATTAATGTCAGCCGATGTAGGAAACTTGTCATCCCGGTGCATCCATACTACAATATGGGCATGAGGAAGCCCCCTCTTCTGAAATTCCACTGTGTAGACAACTGTTAAAGTGAATCAAGAAATAAGAAGCGAGTGTATGTATCATTTAATATATAAGGGGCTACAATTAGTCACGAATAAAAAAGGCTGTAAATAACTTCTAAAATTTGCAGCTAGTAAAACTTATAATTAACTTTGGAATATAAACACTTGTAGAGTTAATATATCAAAGCTTTGGAGGACATACATACCAGCTTGGACCCTTCCGAATATTTTGTCTCTTTTTAGATCATTTATTAGTTGATCCAATTTAATCTTGAAGACTCTGCATATAATATCAGGTCGATCCTCAGGTCTTAATCCTCTTGCCTTTACATATCGAGTGATTTCTGGCCATAATGGGTTGCAAGTGAAAGTTATAAATAGATCAGGAAACCCGAACCACTTGCAATTTGCCATTGCATCAAGATAACCTTGAACCATGAATCTATCACCATTGGGGAAAGATGAAGGTAGAATACATCTTTTTCCAGATGAAGCAGGTTCCACATCTCCACGATTCACGGCGTCAGCAAGATTTTTTTTCAAATCAGTTCTGAACTTCTTTTGGTTTAACCTGATATAGTTAAGTCTGTCTGATTCTATAAGGGTGTATGCGTCCACCAAGAGCTGCTGGAACAATCTTCTGGAAGTAAGTATAGTCTGTGGTTCACCAGGCCTTTCTTGGATCCTGAAGGAAAAAAACTCTTTGGGGCTAATCCTTTTCCTTTTCCCTGTCGTGCCTTCGGCGAACAGGATGTCAATCCTATACCCGTCTTCACCGTACGGGAATAACAACGGATATTGCATCGGAAGGTACGAAGGATGCAGTATGTTCACACGTTGAAGTTGTCCCGTCCTTTCTTCCACGATGACATCACGTTTATCTATAGTGTCAACATCTCCCACTATTAAAGCAGCAACTTCGTCTGAAGTGGGCAGGTTGTAGGTCCTTCCATCCGTTGCCCTCTTTCCTATAAGTTTTAACCTACAATTGGGTGTATCAGGTGTAGGTTCAGAATATCGGTCTCTGGCACTCCTGAAGGCCTTAGCGAGGACATTATGGCTGTCAAGCATGCATTTCAGATCCTCTACAATCTCATCGTTAAGTGATTTGTCACTACATAGAGATAACATCAGTTAGATAACTAAAAATAATCAGGTTGTTGTGAAGGTATCAGTAATAGGTGAGAATATCAGACCTGAAAATGCGCAGCCGATTTTGAACCTCATGCTCGGTGTCGTAGATGTATAGTTGCGCGAACTTAGGTGAAGATCCTTGTTCAGGGAGTAAGCTACCTATCCTGTGGTAGTTTTGTCCATGCAATCTGAAGCTATATGGACCACGACCTCTATTTATTGATTTATCAATTTTTCCGCCCAATGAAGTGAAAGACCACATCTTATTGTATGTCCTGATATTATCTAGGAAGTGTTTAATTTTCTCGTTATCGTTACTTAACAGTGATTTCAGAACTGTTGGCGGTTCCTTCATTAGTGGTAATTTGATCTTCCCTTTACCACAACATAATGAGAATGCTATCTGATTTGCTTGTCTATCTTTACGTGGCCTTTCTTCGTACCACATCAGCGCACCACACTCTGTGCATGAACATGTAGGATCTCTGATGTCCCAATACCCCAGATAATTTAGATGTTACATTCATGAGGATTTTTAAATAAAAGTAAGAAGTTTAACGTCATGTTTAAATATAATATACCTCCGTATTGATTTTCATTAAGCTCTCCTAATTCATCATCAGACCTCACGGCAAATTCTCCGTCTTGAGATCCAATTTCTGAGTCATTACTGTCGGTAGATTCGTCTACGTTAGCAGTCATATTCTCTTGTGCTAGAATGCGAGCTTCTTCGTTAAGATTTCTTGTGACACTGGAAACTATAGTACTGTTTTGTATAACGTATTTTTCTGCTCTTAAAGGCCTGGACTGTTCTGACAATTGGTTGCTGTCGCGATAAGACGTAACATCTATGGTAGCCCTAGTAGCATTACCTATGGGATATCACACAATCATTGAAAGTCGATAATTACGAATAATTTTAAAGAGTTGCCTGCATGCTTGTATCATAAACATATTAGTCTTACTATTAGTAATGTCGGACAGAGGGGATCTGGTAGGTCTTCGCATGCTATGTAGTAGACCTGTTGTGGGAGTTGTGTGATATGCAGAACTCATTTGTCCTACCAACGTAGACAATGCCATATTAGAATATTGTGTTACTGAAACTTAGTACCATTTTGGAAAGGTACAATACGTCATTAGTACAATTTATTCTTACCTAGTAATAAACGTGTCATAGGTCCCACTGACGTCGATCCTCCTTGCGCGTTAAATATATTGTTATCTACATGTGTGCATATTAAGTTTGTCGTTTCTAATCGTCATATGCCAGTGTTTGTTGTCCACTGTGTAGTACAAAGTAATAGAGAAATCAGGGGATCGTTCGTGCAACTTGCACCGCATACTACTTACATTTCTTGACAGTTACGTTTAGATTCTATATGAATCTCAATCAATAGCGAACTTGACTCGAATACTTAATTAAGATTAAAGTCTTACCGTTTGCGATGTTGGACATCGGTGATGTCATTATTGGTGGTTCATTGACAAAGTTCCCTGTAAGTGCTTGACCTGCAATACACAGGATCGTCATGAGACAAATTTGACAACATGAATGTGTTATGAATCGTTTCTTGTTAAATTGACCGATGTCTGAACTATCAGTAATAAAATTCTTACCTTGAGAATGATTTTCAGTTTTCTGACGTTTTTGATTAATGTGTAACTTTCTTCTAGACCGGGCATATTTGCCACCATTTTCATCCATTTTTACGGCTTATCGAGTAATGGAGTTGAATAAAGCTCCTGTAGTCTCTTTTTAGTCTTTTTTACTTCACAAAGTACTTATTGTGATAATGTAATCAAGTATAAGTATATTTTTTCTATTTTCATAAATCAATTTAAATATGTTAAGTATATTACGAAATAATGTGTATTATGCTTGACTTGATATTTTCATTATTTTAGAATCTTTGAAATGATACTAACTTATCACTTGCCTAATTTTATAGGGATTTTGATGATTTCATCCCAATAATAACCGCGGAGTGAAGATCAATTGGGTTTGTCATGATCACATTTTCAAGGAACACTCTTTGTAATAAAGTTCACACCTTTGTAAGTCAGCTCTCTTTATATCTATTTTATCGTTCTTCATCTCGATCTCAGTCTAGGCGTTCCACTTACACAACTACTGAAATTTAGAAAGATGGCACCTTTGTATTGAGATTTTATTCATACTCAATTAACTGTATAGTTCTGTGGACCAATAATATTTTAAGGTTTTTGGTTAAGGTGAATTGTAAGTAATTGTATGGTATTTCTACAGACCTTGCAAAAACTGTAATGGTTACAATTGCGTGTTCAACTTTCAATTTGTATACCGAGTGTTCACCTTGTTTCTAGGTGCGATGGTCTTGAGAGTTGGGGATTTCATCACAAGTTCTAACAGTAGTCGGTCTCTAGAAATTTATCTTGTGATCGTGGTGACATGTCTTGAACTTGTCTATGCTTTTTGGTGACACCAAAGTTTACTAAAATAAAAAATCGCTCCTTCCTTAAGGACGCTAACAAATTTTTATCTAAGGGCGAGGATCTTGAGAGTTGGGAGGCAGAGTAAGGTGATGGTAAGGGAGAACATATTTCTCATTTTCTGAATTTTGCACCCGCTGAAACAAACTTGAATTTCTGTTGTCATTTTATCCTGACGTGGTACTTATGTAGCAATGACAATACCATATTTTTTACTGAATGCGAACAATGTCGAGTGTGTACCTCAAATCGTAAATAAAAATGTCTTATACTTTTGTTTAACTAAAAGAAAGGGTATTTATTTTTAACTTATTGACAGAACCACTAATAGGGTCCTGTAGCATAATACTCTTTAGGCCTTCTCAATCCTGACCCCCACACTATCCTTGGTTGTAGAAAATTGGCAATCGTCTGATGCATCATCACCAACATCCAGGCTAAACACCTTCAGTTGTCCTTTCTCTGGTGTGACTCCACTATCGTGAGTTAAGGAAGCGTCATCATTTCCGATTGCAGTAGACTCCATGTCATGTAAGTTTCTCTGGGAGTTATCAGTCAGTTCAACCTGGACTTCCACCTGTTTAAGGGGGGATTGTTTTCAATAGAATATTAATTATCGTATAAAGAAAATATTTTTCAGTGGATGTATTCATAACCCACGAAAATTATATTTTATGTCATTTTACCTTGGAATGAATTTCACCCATTGCAGCCAAATATTTAGTAATCAATTTTGGGTCATCAGTTATCTTTGAAACTGAATACACTGTCCACTTATTGTCCAGATTGTAGTCGTCAATGTGAATTCTAAACAGAAATTGTTTGTTGAGCAGCTGATCCAGTTCAACGGGAAACATGGCGTCGTCGCCATCCTATTGAACAGTAGGGAAGGTAATATGTAAGAAGTTTGTTCAATTATTTGTGTACTAAACCGTCTGTTATATTAAAATTAGATAAGGGGGCATGACTAATATTCTTGTATTAGTTACCTGCACCAAGTTTTCTCACAGGACAACAGCAGATTTCCCGATCATTTGGGTGGCATCACGATCCCAAAGAACGAACGATGCACGACCCGTATCATCCTTGACACGGTAGGTGACTTTGTATCTGCGAATGTAATTTTGAAGATATTTGTTAATCGTAAAAAATTTATTACGCAAAAAAATTATTACACCAAAAAATTATTACGTAAAAAACAGTTGTGGATGGAGTATTCTTGGTTTATAAGTACCTCGGAACCACAAATTTAATAGATTTGTCACATGTCCCACAATAGAACACACTGCCTCCTTCAACTTCAACTTTTTCATCACACACTTTGCAACAATTATAGAACCAATTCCTGGAAGTCTCGACAAACATCGGGTATGCAAGTACAGTAACATAACTTGGCTGCCAATACAAATAAAAGTATGAGTGTGTAGACCTGAGTCTAATAAACATATATACTCGTATACTTTTCTAATTTTCTAAATGAGAAATAAATATCTCATGAAAATACCTCAGTAATTTCTTCTATATCTTCTATTTTTTTCAGTAGAGATTTTTTCATGAAGACATCCTCCAATGGAGTAGAACTCGCAGGTAACTGCGTAAGTGTTTCAGATTTTTCTCCCTCGTCCAAGCTACATAAATTGAAGAAGTCAAGCTTGTGCACGTGACATGTTTTAGAATATCGATTACAAAACATAAAAGTTGTCGAACCTTGCTAAGATGTCATTTGCCTCGGGGATATCCGGGTTCATTACTATTCGCGTGGCAAAGAATGAGTTTGATATTGCATAAATACCTTATTCCAAAAGAGCAGAAAAAATTTGTTAGACACTTCTCAAATAATTTGGTCAAAAAATGGAGCCTATAAGATATTTACCTCCAAATTTCTTCAGTTTGCAAAACTGCAATGCAACTATAGCTGGGCCACTGTTTCCTTCCGTATATTTCTCCATCATTCTTGCATAATTCGACCAAAGAGAGACTTTGACCTTCTTTTTGCTGAAACAATGATCATAGATTCATTTATGTGTTCTCATTGTATTATATGTAAGATTTGGCCTGCCCCAAAAATATATAAGATTTACTCAGCTCACCTTGAGTCGACTAACTCAATTTGCATCATTTCTTTCTTGTCATCACCGATAGACTCAACTGGGCCGGTTCCCTTCATGAATCCAATTATGTCTGCAATAATAATTATTTTAAAATATAAGTCGATGAGGTGTTTCAAGAAGAAACAAATAATATTTCTTACATAATATAAGTCAACATATGAGGAGTAGTTCTTACCTATGTATACATTTTCAGGGGTCTTCTTTGTCAAGATATCACTGAAATTGACAAATTGGAAACCATACATAGGTATGGGGATTTCATCACAAGTTCTAACAGTAGTCAGTCTGTAGAAATTAATCTTGTGTTCGTGGTGACATGTCTTGAACTTGTCCGTGTTTTTGGTGACACCAAAGTTTGCGATGGTATAAATCTCCCCTTCCTTAAGTACATCAACGAATTTTTGGAATACCGTTCCTTTAACAGTTCCTTGAATTTTATCACCCTGTGGAGGAAAATGTAAGATATGTTAGTCATCTTTATTATCAGCGGTTATAATAATCTTTATTATCTATACTTCAAGAAAATCTTAAAACATTACCATTTGGTCCATAAGGATCATCTCAAGGCGACTTGGCTTTTCGGGCTTATTCCATTCAGGAATGGTATATAGCCTTATAACGCGGCACTTGATCCTCCATGATTCACGAGTTGGAGAGATTTCCTTTATTGTATTCATTTTGGAAGACATGTTTTTAATATGCAGGAGAAACTAAAACTGGAGAATGATAGTAATGTCGTTGTGTTACGGTCCTTAAATAAGTACGTTGATGGTAATTTTATTTAATTGCATATACTTAATTTTATTTAAGATTTTATTTAGGATATGTAATATTATTTTAGTTAAGATTTTATCAGTAAAAAAATTTTTTTGACTGATTTCCTTATTCTGTATTTTAGGTAGGTTTTTTTTTTCCTTAATTTATGCAGGTTATATTGCAATAGTATAATTTTTGTCAAGATTTTATTTAGGATCCTATAATTTATTTTGTATTTTAGGTAGAATTTTATTTTTTTGACTGATTTTCTTATTTTGTATTTTAGGTAGGTTTTTATTTTGTCTTACTTTGTGCAATATTATTTTAGTTAAGATTTTATTTCGGATTCTATTTTTATTGTAATTTAATTTGTATTTTAGGTAGGATTCTATTTTTTGACTGATTTCCTTATTTTGTATTTTAGGTAGGTTTTTATTTTGTCATACTTTATGCAATATTATTTTAGTTAAGATTTTACTTAGGATTCTATTTTTATTGTAATTTAATTTGTATTTTAAGTAGTATTCTATTATTTTGCTGGTTGTAGATTAATTTTTATTTTAGGTTGTATTTTACTTATTATCCTTTATTTTAGGTTGATTTGGTCTATTAGATATAGTATATTATATTATTGGGCCAGGCCAGTACACATTTCATATACATGTAGCTGTGTTATTGCAGAGATTGTAGCTCAACAGAATAGCAAAACATGTTTAGGCGGGAATAACGTACTCTATTAGGCTGACACGTGTCCTTTACTTCTCCATTGGTTTCTCAATTAGTATAATAAAGATTGGTGTTATTGCGACATTTGATTCATTGTATCAAGACTTTCTTAGTTTGTTTATATTTAAAATTATTTCAAAGGATTAATCCAAATTATTTCAAGTGATTAATCCAAATTATTATCTTCTTAAAATAATCCAAATACATGTAATTTCATGATAATATCAATTTTAAGTTTCATATTATCAAACTAGACTTATTGGATATCTACCTGTTATAACAATTTAAAAGTAATAGTCTCACCGATTATTTATTTTATTCCCTTTTCTTTTTGAGTGGAAAATAAGAAGGGATTATTAAAAGCATCTAAAATATTCCATGTTAAGTACAACCCGTAGGGTTGCATTTAAATATCTAAAATATTTCAAATTTAGTATAAATATAGGGATTGAAACCCAGATTGCACGAACATCTATTCAATTAATACATGTATATAAAAATAATTACTCTTTTGATATCTTATATATACAACCCTAAGGGTTGTATTTATAATTTTCCTATTATTAAAAGAGAGAATGTGGAATGAAAAAGAGCAGGAGAGAGAAATATTGTAACAGCCCGGATTTTTGATGACTTAAATTAATAGATAATGCAGAAAATTATCTAAGTCATTTAGTTATACAATATGATTTAAAAATTAGATCACTACGGATCCTTATAAGAAACGACTATTAACAACATAGTCTTGTTTTATTAGTACAAAATATGGATCGTATTTTATACAAACATATTATTAAATCTCTCGCTCGATTTTTCTACCATCGCCCTATACCTGCAAAAATATAAAACCGAGACCGCTGAGCGGAACAACAACCAAACTCTTCTAACATCACCTCATACACATAAGACAATCACGTGAATAACCAACAATATGCTTACAAAAATATTAAAGGATATCACTTAACAAATAGTTTCCTTTAATTATTCAATTAACAAACATGTGAGGTGATGAAAACGGTAATGTATTAGAAGATGGGACATTGGCAGCCATTTGACTTTAAATCATTTTTCATGTAAACAGATAAGTACACGAGTCGTGGCTCCTAGTATCACCGCTACATCCTATTGGCTTGCATCTCACTGATAGAAGTAACCGTGTTTCCGACTCGTAGACCGAACCGATCTTATGAGGTTTACATCTTACCCATAAGGCTCAATTGGGTCGTACTTCAATTATATTATAATTTATTCAAAAGGGGCTCTGGGTGAAAAGCTGATGATTACATTCTCTGCGTCAACAAGAGGGTACTCGCAGTTTTCAAAATCCTATTTTGCCCCCGTACCTAGGTGGTAATATTGATCAAGTACTTGTCTATACATGCGCACATACTCTACGCAGACTCTTGAACCGCAGCTCTCACTGCCGTAGGACGACTCCCTTAAATACTATGTCGACTCTCGGACCGCAGCCTCCGAGTATGCTTTTCATTACAAGTGCAGTCGAAACACCACATATGGTAGAATCCAACCCAAGCTATTCGTCCCAGACTCGCATCGTAAACTTTATATAAAAGTCGCCCGTGAACAAGTAGTATCTTATTTGGTGATCTTTAATAATTGGTCGGACTCATTTGAATATTCAATTTCTCAAATTCTTACGTTTGGTGAGACTATGTGATACTTTATTCCTCTAGAGTCATCCGAAACATCATATCTCAAATATCGTATACGGAGTAACCTTTTTTTAAACTTATTTTTAAAATAGGAATTTCTTTTAAATAAAGTTTTATATTAAATTAAAACTTAAGGTATAATAATAAAAATATTATTTTAAAATTCTAACGTTTTCTCAAAAATACAATTTAAATCATACTTAGTCGATTTACAAAATTTGACGTGGAATCACTTTTAATATTTATGAATGCCGTATAAAAGTTTCAGAATAAAATAAATTCATTTATTATAGAAAATATAATTATAGGTTTATACTTTATGAAAATTTAAGTGGAGTAAAAATTACCTGCGTAAATAAACAATAAAAATGCTAAAACCAATTTAAACTTGAACATGCTATAAATAAGTAAAAATTAACAAGAGTGATGGGGGATAAAACCCCCAGACACATGGGCCCGACTCCCAGGACTGAGAAGGCCCAACTGGGTACTAGCCGACCCTAGAGGCCGAACCCTCTATCAAACGACCCCTTTTACGGGTAGTCATTAATTGACTCAGAGAGACTTCTATACTGATCACTATGCTGATGTCAAGGGTGACATCACCCTGTTACATCCTTTCCCCTATAAATACCCCACTTAGGGTGAGGGGAAATGGGAATTCAATTCATTCACATATTCCTCCCTATTCTCTCTCTACCTCTCTTATGTCCCTAAATATTTATATTCAGTCATACATTTTACTGACTTGGGCGTCGGAGGCTCCGCCCCGGGGTTCCCCCGGGTCTGGAGTTCACCTTGCAGGATCACCGTCGGCACGCATCCGGAGCCGAGGAGAACCGCGAAGCCCAGGGTCAGGGACCCGTTTCCATACCGGAACAATTTGGCGCCGTCTGTGGGGAAGAACGGTTGTGCTCACGAATTACCCACAAAAAATCAACCACTCCCAAAATACAAATTTTTTTAGGTCTAATCTTCATCTTTGAGATAGATCTACAGAAATCAATGACACAAAAAATAAGAAAATAAGGGTGTTCATAGTGTTGTTCATCGCTGTGAACGAATAGAACTTCAAAAGCAATTATTTTGAGCCAAAGCAAAGACCCCATCAAACTGATTGGGTATATAATTAAGGAAGGAGCCCACTAGAAGATGGTGCGTAAGGAGAAAAGCCGATTGAACGATAATTGCCGGCAAAAGAGGATGAAAGGCGACTGTAGTTTCCAGATCTAATTTCTTGAGAAGATAAGCACGGAGTCAGCATACCAAATTCATTCCACATTCAAATGTTATGCATTAGAGATTACATCTACTATATTCTATTGAAAGGAGATAGCAAATCAAGTTCTTAATAAATCAAGATCTAGCCTGCCATGTACACAGGAGTATTAATTTACTTGGCACAAAAGAAAAGGATAGGTACTGCTACCCAAGACCACTCACAAGAAAATTAAAGAAGAGGACGACGACCGGCCGGTTCCCGATCCTTTCAACAAGCTTAGGCGACAGTTTTTTCTCCCTCACTCTAAGATCAAACCCCAATGCATCTGTCACTTCCTCCGAGCTCTACCCGGTTTGCGTAACGAATCCGAGAGCCGGTTCGCCTTCAATAGTAATGCATCCAGGACTGCTTGGTTGACCTGATTTGGTCCACGTAGTCGCTCACCCACGTCGGTGGATGCGGGACTGGGTTGTGGTTGGACACTCGATTCATTTCGAAGAAACGCTTCGGTAATGCCGCGGAGGAGGAAGACGAGTTCCGACGCCGCCTGTCAACCGCGGCCTCCGTCCAAAACTCCGCCCAACGTGGCGTCCGACCGCCGGAATCCAAGCCATCTTCTGCCCGGAGACTATGACAGTCTTCGACCCGGAATCATAGCATCCCTCAACGTGTCCGGAGAAATCACATGTCGGGCATGTGATAATCTTGAGTGAGCCTGTTGCTCAAAATGAATTGTGAGATCAATTAAAAGCAGCAGAAGAAGACAAATTGGAGTACTTGAAGTCGACCCATTAGTTGAAAAAATAAACCATTGATGATAAAAATCGACTTGGGTCGGCCAAATTGGTCAGCTTAAAGCTCATTTAGGTGCAGCGAACAATTCAGCCCAACACCACGTACCATCCCGGTACTACCTTGTCAAGCATCCTGAATACGATGCATTTGGTTCGTGATTCAGCCTCTCTACCTCAGGCCGACCACGGCCTCGGCTCCGGTTAGATGACGAGCTCGACTCTTGTCATTTGGGGCAAATTATGCGCACGTCGACCCAGATGCACATTGACTCACGACGGAAATGTTTACTCCAGCAAGCATCAACCTTATACTAAGTGGTGATAGCATGGTGGTATTAACAAATCAAACAAGCCGTTGCGTAAGTCGAATAAGCAAAACAAATTGGTTAATTAAAGGGGAAGAGCTACTTTATGCAATTTTGTGGATAGTGGGGGCATGTGCTGTCGCTTCTCTAAAAAAGGTGAGTTTCCTCACTTGTTTTGTTTGTTAGACAAATAGATAGTCCGTATGTCATATCATGACCCATGGTCAGAAATACGTAGAGAAAAGGGTCTAGCCTTTATACACCAAAGGAGTTGGTCACAAAAATGTCAAGCCCAATTATCCACCTTTCGATATCCCACCGCAAAAATTCACAAAAATTAGCCAAAAATTGTCGAAGTTGTGAAACAAAAATGACCCAACTTTTCGACACATCACAGAAATTTCCAAAAAAACTCCTCAAAAATTTACCCGAAAAATGGTGAAGATAAGTCATAAAAATGGGTATCAAATGAGCTCAAAGTTTGTAACTTGACAGAGACATGACCCAGCCGACCAACAATTTGGTCGAGATATAGCTCAGCCGACTCACGGATGAGCCGATATACAGCCCAGCCGACCTACAGCTCGGGCAAGATGTTGCCCTGCCGATTTACGGCTCGGTCACCCTGCCGATTTATGGCTCGGCCTTACCGACCAACGGTTCGGCCAAGATACTGCCCTACTAATTTACGGTTCGGCCCTGCGGATTTACGGCTCGGCCTTACCGACATACGGCTCGGCCTTACCGACTTACGGCTTGGCCAAGATGTTGCCCTGCCGATTAACGGTTCGCCCTGCCGACTTACGGCTCGACCCTACCGACTCACGGCTTGGCCAAGATGTTGCCCTACCGATTTACGGTTCGCCCTGCCGACTTACGGCTCGGCCCTACCGACTCACGGCTCGGCCAAGGTGCTGCCCAGCCGACTTACGGCTCAACCTCAGCGTCTGCAGAGACCGCATAGATCCGCCAACCACCATGTGGAATTCTACGAAGACAAGACTAATATATACTCATCACCTGTTCATTACTCTCACAGCTAATAGGCAGGGGGCAATAGGGGAGGAGCCCCTGTTGCAAAACCCAGGAAAAGTGGACCCCCCCCCCCCAAAAAAAAGGGGATTAATACACACTCAGCCTTGTACAGACCACAAGTCCCTCTGCCTACCTCTGGGCAGGCAGAGGGAAGGCCCCCTGGACTTCGACCAGAAGCCAGGGTCAGGCCCGGCCCCATGCGCCGAACGATAAGTCCCTCTGCCTATCTCTGGGCAGACAGGGGGCAGACCCCCTGGACTTCGAATAGAAGCCAGGGTCAGGCCCGGCCCCATGCGTCGAACGATAAATCCCTCTGCCCACCTCTTGGCAGGCAGGGGGCAGGCCCCCTGGACTTCGAACAGAAGTCAGGGTCAGGCTCGGCCCCATGCGCCAAACGATAAGTCCCTCTGCCTACCTTTGGGCAGGCAGGGAGCAGGCCCCTGGACTTTGGCAAGAAGCCAGGGTCAGGCCGGGCCCCATGCGCCAAACCACAAGTCCCTCTGCCTACCTCTGGGCAGGCAGAGGGCAGGCCCCCTGGACTTCGACGAGAAGCCAGGGTCAGGCCGGGCCCCATGCGCCGAATCATAAGTCCATCTGTCTACCTCTGGGCAGGCAGGAGGCAGGCCACCTGGACTTCGACCAGAAGCCAGGGTCAGGCCCGGCCCCATGCGCCAAACGATAAGTCCCTCTGCCTACCTCTGGGCAGGCAGGGGGCAGGCCCCCTGGACTTCGAATAGAACCCAGGGTCAGGCCCGGCCCCATGCGCCGAATGATAAGTCCCTCTGCCTACCTCTGGGCAGGCAGGGGGCAGGCCCTCTGGACTTCGACCCGAAGCCAGGGTCAGGCCCGACCTCATGTGCCAAACGATAAGTCCCTCTGTAATCCCCTAAAATTTCTAGCGCGATACAGTGGCGGAAACACTGTAGAGTCGGGATTAAAACACACAGAACTATGTCTTAATAAATTAAATTGGTAAAGTCAAACATGCGCCATACATAAAAATGGCTAAAATTTAAAACAATCCATAAAGAGGTTAAACAATACTTAAAACATGATTATTAAAAGATCAGCAGGATCCAAGACTGCTCGCTAGCCCACACCCACCAGAAAATAAACACGTATACCTGCCATGTTAAAACATAACAGCCACAATCAGTGGGGAGCAACGTCAACGTTCTCCCAGCCGTATAACAGGATTTTAAAACAGTAATTACTAATATAGGAAAAATAGTAAAAATGGAAAACAGTAAAACATCATATTAAAATAAGATTTTGCGTCGAACAAATTATTCAAAAGGGTTTCCGAAGAAACATAAAGATATTTGCCAACCTGCGCCAATTTATATCGATAATAAATAAAATAATCAAAATGGCGTTATGGATAGGATTAATGTAGAATCTAGACTTTCACTAGGATAATACTAAAAACTAGTTTCGAGAACTTAGTCAAAACCAATTAGACTTTGGTCTCTAACTAGGCAACTCAACCATAACAGGACTGCGTGCAGCGAGGTCCTGGCTTAAGTAATGCACACCCCTCCTGGATACAAACCATATCCAGTTCAACCCGACGCGACTTATACGATGCGATATCTAAGTTTAAGGTAAATATACACTCTCCTGAACACAAACCATGCTCAGTTCAACAACCAATGCGCCCCATAAAGACACACCAGCCTTACAGTTGATGGCAAAACGTACATCCCAGACTATATTATTCTAAACCCACACTTGTCCTTATTCCATAACTCCAAAACAAACCATTATCGATATTTAAAAGATGTATTAATCATAAACAATATGAGGATAAAAGAAGTAAACATTTATATTCTAAAAGAGGAAACTTTCTATTTTAGGAAAGTTCTATTTTAGGAAACTTCTATTTTAGGAACTTTACTAAAAATAGCATCATATCAAAGTAGTGAAAATATTAGTTCATACTAATACCACATTTTAGTAAACGATATAGATTTATAAAACTAATACTTTCGGCCTTAACGATATTAATTATTAAAGTACGAACATTTGATTTTATGAAACTATTAAAATATCGTACAAGTGTTATAAAATGATTAGAGACATCTAAAAATATTTAATAATACTAATTAGGGTGTTTTCGAAAGTTATAAAGCTAAAATTCCCTAATTATTATTAGTTTCGACGATAAAATTATAAATAGGATTTTACGGCAAATACTAAATTAAATACTTGAACGTCTTTATTTAATTAAAACAACAAATATATTTAGAGTATGTTAAGGGATGATTTAACTCTTAAAGTTTCAGACTTAAATACTTTCAAAATTGCTGAAAAAAAATAATTCTTTTAGGTAAGACGAAGCAATTTAGCGATAAATCACAACTTGTCCGAAATCAATATTTATTAATTAAAGACTATAATAAATAGTAAAAAAATTACGTAAAATAGTTAAATTATATTTATGGACATTCTGTCCAGAAAAGAAAATTTCCAGAATTCTAAAAACTCGGTTTTTAAAGCGTTTTCTCGTTAATCGTCCAATCTCGACAATAACGATTAATAAAAATAGTAATTACAAAACGATTTAAGTATTAATATCCAAAAATTATTATTACACTTTAAAATCCTGATTTTACAGAATATAAATTTTTTCCAGATTTTTCCAAAATCCAGATTCAACAAATTTCAACAAAACCGTCATTTAAACCCGTTTTCGCAATTAACGATTTTATTAATAAACCTATCGTTCCTAACATTTTATTAAGGCACTAAAATTCATAATAATACATTTTAATATGAAATCATCAGAACCATAATTTTTTCCAGATTTAAACTAAAGACCAGAAATCGAGAATTTAAACAACAAACACGGTTTTAACGATAAACGATGATTTAAAGTGATTAATTAATTCATCCACTTAACAATTCCGAAAAATTATGAAAAAAATCAGAAAATTCTATTTCACCAGAAAGTTTCACCACGTCAAAAATCAGATTAAAATAAAATGTTTAACTACTAGAACTAAAAATCGGTTTTTAATCATTTTTGTTCGAAAACGATAATAATTCAATAATCGATATCAAAAATATCAGAAAAATACTAAATTACTAAAAATCATCAAAAACAACATTTTTCCAGAATATAAACATATATTACATGTTTAGGCCGATTATTACGATTTTACAAATTAATATAACAATTTAATCGTTAATCTCGTAAAAGCGATAAAAATATCGAAACATGCAAAATTTCAACTTTAAAAATTTTACCAGAATTCGTGACATACATATATTGCCAAAATAAAATATAAAAATATATACATGCAAATACTCAATTAAAATCTTGAAATACCGAGTAACATCGACGTTACCTCTACTCCAAGTCTGAATCAACGATATATTCGTCGGCTTCGGGATCGTCCAAAAATCCTACCAAACACGTAAATCATGGCAGAAAAATACCATGAGAAAACTAATAAAAAACAAGGTAAAAATTGATCGAAAATGACGTCGATTAATACCTTAACGAAGGAATCAGAAAGAGGATTATTATGACGATAAAATGATGCGATTGGGACTTGAAATGGAGCAAAAATCAGCCTAAGAAGGGTATGAGGTACACGGCCAAAAGAGAGAAGAAAAAGTGATGAATATTTTTGGTTAATGCAAAAATGAATGTAGTAAAGGAGGAGATGGATGTTACTACACTTAAAGAGGGTAAGGATGAAATTAAGGCTTCAAAATGAGGAACCAAAATGCACCTAGACCTATAGTTGGCCGGCCAAAATGGATAAGAGAGGGAGTAAGAAAAGTTTTGACATAAATGCTACAATGAATGAAAATGATTTACCTTATGATTACGTTTTAATGTGATGAAATGAAACGTTTAAATAAAATGTAGTAAAACTTGTGACTAAGAGCTTAGTTGGTCCAAAATGTGAGAAAACAGTCTCAAATAATTTATAAGTTGACAAAAAGTATAATCGTAAAATAGTTAAAGGCATTTCAAAGTAATTCGAGTAAACCTCGCGTAAGAAAATAATTATTCGCGAAGCTTCGTAATAAAATCATAAATGGCTTGTTTTTAGTAACTAAAATATATCTTAGTAGAAAATATTCCATAAACGTATTCAAACATTTTTAGGAAAAAGAAATAACTTAAATCCAAGCTTAAAAATGTCAATTCGGAGAGAAATAGAATTCCTCGCGGAAAATTACTTAGTTTACGAAGAAACCAAATAAATGGATTTAAAAGAATTTTAAATCTTTAAAATTAAAAATAGAAATTATTAAACTCGAAAATTAAAATAAAGCTTAGTAAAATGATAAAATATGAGGCCAAAAGTGACAGAGTTAAGACGAAGTCCTAACAGAAAGAATAAAATGCTTAGGAAAGATAGCGGGTGTTACAATCCTCCCCACTAAAAGAAAGTTTCGTCCTCGAAACTAAGAATAAGCAGATAGGAAATCGAGGTTTTTCTTACTCGAAGAGTTGAGGATGCTTAGCTCGCATCGAAGACAAATATCTATTCCAAGAAGAATTGGGCTAACCAACCCGAAGTTTAGAATCTTTTGATTAATGAGATCGTAAAGTAAAGTTATTTGATAAAATAATAACGTTAAATAACATTTGTAAACAAACTCGAAGAAAATAGGATAACCAAAATATTTTGAAAACAAAAGTAAGATATTTTGATTAAGAAATTCGATATTATTCTTTTTTTTGATGAAACAAAATTTAGTTTGGAGAAATCAAATTTTGTAGTTAGTAAAAATCGCACCAGCCGTCAAACATTTACAATAACAGATTCAAAAGTTCACCAACAATAAAATGAAAATCAATTCTCAAAACGTTAAAATTTCGAAAATGTTATCAAAGTAATTATGAAAGTTTTCAAAAATGTTATCAAACTTGAACATACAAAATAATTTCGACAATGTTAAAACGTTTTACATAACAATTCTATACAAATTGAAGTACTTGGAAATATAAAAGTCTTCATAAAATTTTGATCGCTTGAAAATCAAAAATTTAAAATAATTTCGAAATAGTTTAAAATAAATTATTAAGGCATTTTGAAATAGATCTAAATATAAATATCAACCAAAGATAAAACAAAGTGAAGTATATAGTTCTTAAATTATAAAATAAAAATGTTAAATTTCACGATAACCCAAAATGTTAAATCGCTCAAAGTTTTTACAAAATGGGGAGTTTAAAAATTTGAAATCATGCTTCAAAATGTTAAAATTTCATGAAAATCAAATTTTTTAAATTAGTCCAGCTTTTTACAAAACGGGCAAATTCACCATTAGAAATTATAACTCAAAATGTTAAAATTTTACGATAGTCCAAATTTTTTTAAAGTAGTCAAACTTTTTATAAAATAGGGAGTTCGAAAAATAGTTAACGGCAAATAGAACAAGGATAAATAAATTAAAAATAAGAGCTTTCAAAATCGACAAAGGTTGAAGGGATTGGCAGGAGTTACCGTAACAGAATTCAAGAGGAGCAAAAAGAAAGACGGAGTTGAGAATCAAAAAGAGCTCTCAAGGATTATGGAAGAAATTAATCATCTCGAGATTCTTAGCACGACTTCCACAAACACGGGTTCCTAATTCCCATCAAATAACGCTAAGTCCAATATCAGTACAGGGTTGTCCTACTCAATCTAAAACCTCCAAAAACATCAACTGCTATAGCCTCCAAAATTAAGCCTTACATACTTACATAATCTTTCAATTAGTATGGTAAGAATCCACAAACGATTTAGACTAATCCATTAATTAAGATTCCAACAGTCATCAAAACATACCCAAACTTGTAATCACCAAGGCTCGTAATTCAAAGTTCATAAGGTCTGAACTCGAGGTATACTTCAAATTTCTCGAGTAAGGAACACTAACTAAAACCCACCAATTAATAAAGTTCGGACACGAAATCCTCAAAGATGATCACCGACATATTTATAATACCACCAGTACAGAAGTTGGGGAAGTACAATAAATCCTCAAACACGCTCAAACCTATAGGTAAAGGCGCAAACACTCACATTTTCAAACACATCATTCGATTAATGTTTCCAAGAAGTCCATCAAATTTCTAATCGTAATGGTGCAACCACAAAATATTTAATAACCCAACAAAGCCACAATCTCGTTGGTCTAAGGTTCTGAACTATAAATCCATTAAGATGATTGACATCAAAATGTTCCTCAAAACAACGCTATAAATCCAACCTCTAATGGCAATATGTTTATCCTTTTCAAGGTTAACAACAATTTATTCAATTTAGATCACTCAACTCCAAAGTTCCTAGGTTACAACTTTAACCAACGATTAACGATCTAATCCTTAAGAAACACGGGTAATCTATGTTAACCAAAATTTCTAACGGTATTAATGAAAACCTTCTATGGTACCACAACACTCAGGTTAACAATTTAAACAGTACTCTATGATCCCAAACATTCCCGATGCATCCATCAAATAACATTTAGATAGGAATCTCAAAATTCTATTATTAGCTACACTTGGTTCGGTTCTAGGTTAGATTAGGTACTAGGTATCCATCAAATACGATATACTCTTACTACCCCAAAATATATTCAACTCTAAGTCCTCCAAATAATCAAGTAACCTATAACCCAAGGTTCAGAGTCTAAAGTACCAACCTAATTCCATTAATTGACAATTTATTATTCAAATCGATCCTCAAAAGCTTACTAAGATAGATAACAAGGTATAACTCACAACCCTCAAGCCCTAGGTAACAAGGGTTTACTAAACCTCAAACATCTATATCCTTTCACGGGATTCACTGAGACAGAAACCGGTCTAACAAAAGAATCTCAAGAGAAAGATGGTAGAATAGAAGAATAGAACAAGGATTCACCAAGAGAATGAAGATGAGAATATATAAGAGGAGAATTGGAAGAAATAGGGAAAGGAAGAAAAGAATCGATGAACCTATATTACTAAGTTCTTGAACCAGAAGAGAATCTTCGGGCCTCCCGAGTTCACGAGGGAATCCAAAATGGATTACTTCAACTTCTTGTAGAGGAACGAGCACACAAGTCATGGGTCGCTCCATCTGGATTTACTGCGACATCATGGAACATGAATCTACTCTTGATCATCTTGCCTGTAGCTTAAGTAAACTGAACCGGAGCTAAAAGTCATTATCGAAATCTTTCTTGGAGCACCTAGTTGTCCACTCGAGTCAGCAGGTGTTGAGAGTGCTAAGTAGGTCTTGTCCCGATCTGGAGCAGCATATCAGCAACTTGTTCTTTCATCTTCTTCGACATATAAAACAAATATTCAATGCTAATCATTGAGTTCAGGAACAGATAATCTTAACAGTTAAGTCCTTATTTGTTTCTACCCATCTCTAATAATATTTTTATTTACTGTTTAAATAATTTACTGGTATTTTCCCTAATTTCAGGTGTGTAAGCGTCGGGAGCAGTGATGCTCTGATACCAACTGTAATCCCCTAAAATTTCTAGCGCGATACAGTGGCGGAAACACTGTAGAGTCGGGATTAAAACACACAGAACTATGTCTTAATAAATTAAATTGGTAAAGTCAAACATGCGCCATACATAAAAATGGCTAAAATTTAAAACAATCCATAAAGAGGTTAAACAATCCTTAAAACATGATTATTAAAAGATCAGCAGGATCCAAGACTGCTCGCTAGCCCACACCCACCGGAAAATAAACACGTATACCTGCCATGTTAAAACATAACAGCCACAATCAGTGGGGAGCAACGTCAACGTTCTCCCAGCCGTATAACAGGATTTTAAAACAGTAATTACTAATATAGGAAAAATAGTAAAAATGGAAAACAGTAAAACATCATATTAAAATAAGATTTTGCGTCGAACAAATTATTCAAAAGGGTTTCCGAAGAAACATAAAGATATTTGCCAACCTGCGCCAATTTATATCGATAATAAATAAAATAATCAAAATGGCGTTATGGATAGGATTAATGTAGAATCTAGACTTTCACTAGGATAATACTAAAAACTAGTTTCGAGAACTTAGTCAAAACAAATTAGACTTTGGTCTCTAACTAGGCAACTCAACCATAACAGGACTGCGTGCAGCGAGGTCCTGGCTTAAGTAATGCACCCCCCTCCTGGATACAAACCATATCCAGTTCAACCCGACGCGACTTATACGATGCGATATCTAAGTTTAAGGTAAATATACACTCTCCTGAACACAAACCATGCTCAGTTCAACAACCAATGCGCCCCATAAAGACACACCAGCCTTACAGTTGATGGCAAAACGTACATCCCAGACTATATTATTCTAAACCCACACTTGTCCTTATTCCATAACTCCAAAACAAACCATTATCGATATTTAAAAGATGTATTAATCATAAACAATATGAGGATAAAAGAAGTAAACATTTATATTCTAAAAGAGGAAACTTTCTATTTTAGGAAACTTCTATTTTAGGAAACGTCTATTTTAGGAACTTTACTAAAAATAGCATCATATCAAAGTAGTGAAAATATTAGTTCATACTAATACCACATTTTAGTAAACGATATAGATTTATAAAACTAATACTTTCGGCCTTAACGATATTAATTATTAAAGTACGAACATTTGATTTTATGAAACTATTAAAATATCGTACAAGTGTTATAAAATGATTAGAGACATCTAAAAATATTTAATAATACTAATTAGGGTGTTTTCGAAAGTTATAAAGCTAAAATTCCCTAATTATTATTAGTTTCGACGATAAAATTATAAATAGGATTTTACGGCAAATACTAAATTAAATACTTGAACGTCTTTATTTAATTAAAACAACAAATATATTTAGAGTATGTTAAGGGATGATTTAACTCTTAAAGTTTCAGACTTAAATACTTTCAAAATTGCTGAAAAAAAATAATTCTTTTAGGTAAGACGAAGCAATTTAGCGATAAATCACAACTTGTCCGAAATCAATATTTATTAATTAAAGACTATAATAAATAGTAAAAAAATTACGTAAAATAGTTAAATTATATTTATGGACATTCTGTCCAGAAAAGAAAATTTCCAGAATTCTAAAAACTCGGTTTTTAAAGCGTTTTCTCGTTAATCGTCCAATCTCGACAATAACGATTAATAAAAATAGTAATTACAAAACGATTTAAGTATTAATATCCAAAAATTATTATTACACTTTAAAATCCTGATTTTACAGAATATAAATTTTTTCCAGATTTTTCCAAAATCCAGATTCAACAAATTTCAACAAAACCGTCATTTAAACCCGTTTTCGCAATTAACGATTTTATTAATAAACCTATCGTTCCTAACATTTTATTAAGGCACTAAAATTCATAATAATACATTTTAATATGAAATCATCAGAACCATAATTTTTTCCAGATTTAAACTAAAGACCAGAAATCGAGAATTTAAACAACAAACACGGTTTTAACGATAAACGATGATTTAAAGTGATTAATTAATTCATCCACTTAACAATTCCGAAAAATTATGAAAAAAATCAGAAAATTCTATTTCACCAGAAAGTTTCACCACGTCAAAAATCAGATTAAAATAAAATGTTTAACTACTAGAACTAAAAATCGGTTTTTAATCATTTTTGTTCGAAAACGATAATAATTCAATAATCGATATCAAAAATATCAGAAAAATACTAAATTACTAAAAATCATCAAAAACAACATTTTTCCAGAATATAAACATATATTACATGTTTAGGCCGATTATTACGATTTTACAAATTAATATAACAATTTAATCGTTAATCTCGTAAAAGCGATAAAAATATCGAAACATGCAAAATTTCAACTTTAAAAATTTTTCCAGAATTCGTGACATACATATATTGCCAAAATAAAATATAAAAATATATACATGCAAATACTCAATTAAAATCTTGAAATACCGAGTAACATCGACGTTACCTCTACTCCAAGTCTGAATCAACGATATATTCGTCGGCTTCGGGATCGTCCAAAAATCCTACCAAACACGTAAATCATGGCAGAAAAATACCATGAGAAAACTAATAAAAAACAAGGTAAAAATTGATCGAAAATGACGTCGATTAATACCTTAACGAAGGAATCAGAAAGAGGATTATTATGACGATAAAATGATGCGATTGGGACTTGAAATGGAGCAAAAATCAGCCTAAGAAGGGTATGAGGTACACGGCCAAAAGAGAGAAGAAAAAGTGATGAATATTTTTGGTTAATGCAAAAATGAATGTAGTAAAGGAGGAGATGGATGTTACTACACTTAAAGAGGGTAAGGATGAAATTAAGGCTTCAAAATGAGGAACCAAAATGCACCTAGACCTATAGTTGGCCGGCCAAAATGGATAAGAGAGGGAGTAAGAAAAGTTTTGACATAAATGCTACAATGAATGAAAATGATTTACCTTATGATTACGTTTTAATGTGATGAAATGAAACGTTTAAATAAAATGTAGTAAAACTTGTGACTAAGAGCTTAGTTGGTCCAAAATGTGAGAAAACAGTCTCAAATAATTTATAAGTTGACAAAAAGTATAATCGTAAAATAGTTAAAGGCATTTCAAAGTAATTCGAGTAAACCTCGCGTAAGAAAATAATTATTCGCGAAGCTTCGTAATAAAATCATAAATGGCTTGTTTTTAGTAACTAAAATATATCTTAGTAGAAAATATTCCATAAACGTATTCAAACATTTTTAGGAAAAAGAAATAACTTAAATCCAAGCTTAAAAATGTCAATTCGGAGAGAAATAGAATTCCTCGCGGAAAATTACTTAGTTTACGAAGAAACCAAATAAATGGATTTAAAAGAATTTTAAATCTTTAAAATTAAAAATAGAAATTATTAAACTCGAAAATTAAAATAAAGCTTAGTAAAATGATAAAATATGAGGCCAAAAGTGACAGAGTTAAGACGAAGTCCTAACAGAAAGAATAAAATGCTTAGGAAAGATAGCGGGTGTTACAATCCTCCCCACTAAAAGAAAGTTTCGTCCTCGAAACTAAGAATAAGCAGATAGGAAATCGAGGTTTTTCTTACTCGAAGAGTTGAGGATGCTTAGCTCGCATCGAAGACAAATATCTATTCCAAGAAGAATTGGGCTAACCAACCCGAAGTTTAGAATCTTTTGATTAATGAGATCGTAAAGTAAAGTTATTTGATAAAATAATAACGTTAAATAACATTTGTAAACAAACTCGAAGAAAATAGGATAACCAAAATATTTTGAAAACAAAAGTAAGATATTTTGATTAAGAAATTCGATATTATTCTTTTTTTTGATGAAACAAAATTTAGTTTGGAGAAATCAAATTTTGTAGTTAGTAAAAATCGCACCAGCCGTCAAACATTTACAATAACAGATTCAAAAGTTCACCAACAATAAAATGAAAATCAATTCTCAAAACGTTAAAATTTCGAAAATGTTATCAAAGTAATTATGAAAGTTTTCAAAAATGTTATCAAACTTGAACATACAAAATAATTTCGACAATGTTAAAACGTTTTACATAACAATTCTATACAAATTGAAGTACTTGGAAATATAAAAGTCTTCATAAAATTTTGATCGCTTGAAAATCAAAAATTTAAAATAATTTCGAAATAGTTTAAAATAAATTATTAAGGCATTTTGAAATAGATCTAAATATAAATATCAACCAAAGATAAAACAAAGTGAAGTATATAGTTCTTAAATTATAAAATAAAAATGTTAAATTTCACGATAACCCAAAATGTTAAATCGCTCAAAGTTTTTACAAAATGGGGAGTTTAAAAATTTGAAATCATGCTTCAAAATGTTAAAATTTCATGAAAATCAAATTTTTTAAATTAGTCCAGCTTTTTACAAAACGGGCAAATTCACCATTAGAAATTATAACTCAAAATGTTAAAATTTTACGATAGTCCAAATTTTTTTAAAGTAGTCAAACTTTTTATAAAATAGGGAGTTCGAAAAATAGTTAACGGCAAATAGAACAAGGATAAATAAATTAAAAATAAGAGCTTTCAAAATCGACAAAGGTTGAAGGGATTGGCAGGAGTTACCGTAACAGAATTCAAGAGGAGCAAAAAGAAAGACGGAGTTGAGAATCAAAAAGAGCTCTCAAGGATTATGGAAGAAATTAATCATCTCGAGATTCTTAGCACGACTTCCACAAACACGGGTTCCTAATTCCCATCAAATAACGCTAAGTCCAATATCAGTACAGGGTTGTCCTACTCAATCTAAAACCTCCAAAAACATCAACTGCTATAGCCTCCAAAATTAAGCCTTACATACTTACATAATCTTTCAATTAGTATGGTAAGAATCCACAAACGATTTAGACTAATCCATTAATTAAGATTCCAACAGTCATCAAAACATACCCAAACTTGTAATCACCAAGGCTCGTAATTCAAAGTTCATAAGGTCTGAACTCGAGGTATACTTCAAATTTCTCGAGTAAGGAACACTAACTAAAACCCACCAATTAATAAAGTTCGGACACGAAATCCTCAAAGATGATCACCGACATATTTATAATACCACCAGTACAGAAGTTGGGGAAGTACAATAAATCCTCAAACACGCTCAAACCTATAGGTAAAGGCGCAAACACTCACATTTTCAAACACATCATTCGATTAATGTTTCCAAGAAGTCCATCAAATTTCTAATCGTAATGGTGCAACCACAAAATATTTAATAACCCAACAAAGCCACAATCTCGTTGGTCTAAGGTTCTGAACTATAAATCCATTAAGATGATTGACATCAAAATGTTCCTCAAAACAACGCTATAAATCCAACCTCTAATGGCAATATGTTTATCCTTTTCAAGGTTAACAACAATTTATTCAATTTAGATCACTCAACTCCAAAGTTCCTAGGTTACAACTTTAACCAACGATTAACGATCTAATCCTTAAGAAACACGGGTAATCTATGTTAACCAAAATTTCTAACGGTATTAATGAAAACCTTCTATGGTACCACAACACTCAGGTTAACAATTTAAACAGTACTCTATGATCCCAAACATTCCCGATGCATCCATCAAATAACATTTAGATAGGAATCTCAAAATTCTATTATTAGCTACACTTGGTTCGGTTCTAGGTTAGATTAGGTACTAGGTATCCATCAAATACGATATACTCTTACTACCCCAAAATATATTCAACTCTAAGTCCTCCAAATAATCAAGTAACCTATAACCCAAGGTTCAGAGTCTAAAGTACCAACCTAATTCCATTAATTGACAATTTATTATTCAAATCGATCCTCAAAAGCTTACTAAGATAGATAACAAGGTATAACTCACA
Organism: Agrostemma githago; assembly: GCA_958450325.1. Lineage (NCBI taxonomy): Eukaryota > Viridiplantae > Streptophyta > Magnoliopsida > Caryophyllales > Caryophyllaceae > Agrostemma > Agrostemma githago. The sequence continues at coordinate 24,873,196 of OY288243.1, read as the reverse complement.
ACCCTCAAGCCCTAGGTAACAAGGGTTTACTAAACCTCAAACATCTATATCCTTTCACGGGATTCACTGAGACAGAAACCGGTCTAACAAAAGAATCTCAAGAGAAAGATGGTAGAATAGAAGAATAGAACAAGGATTCACCAAGAGAATGAAGATGAGAATATATAAGAGGAGAATTGGAAGAAATAGGGAAAGGAAGAAAAGAATCGATGAACCTATATTACTAAGTTCTTGAACCAGAAGAGAATCTTCGGGCCTCCCGAGTTCACGAGGGAATCCAAAATGGATTACTTCAACTTCTTGTAGAGGAACGAGCACACAAGTCATGGGTCGCTCCATCTGGATTTACTGCGACATCATGGAACATGAATCTACTCTTGATCATCTTGCCTGTAGCTTAAGTAAACTGAACCGGAGCTAAAAGTCATTATCGAAATCTTTCTTGGAGCACCTAGTTGTCCACTCGAGTCAGCAGGTGTTGAGAGTGCTAAGTAGGTCTTGTCCCGATCTGGAGCAGCATATCAGCAACTTGTTCTTTCATCTTCTTCGACATATAAAACAAATATTCAATGCTAATCATTGAGTTCAGGAACAGATAATCTTAACAGTTAAGTCCTTATTTGTTTCTACCCATCTCTAATAATATTTTTATTTACTGTTTAAATAATTTACTGGTATTTTCCCTAATTTCAGGTGTGTAAGCGTCGGGAGCAGTGATGCTCTGATACCAACTGTAATCCCCTAAAATTTCTAGCGCGATACAGTGGCGGAAACACTGTAGAGTCGGGATTAAAACACACAGAACTATGTCTTAATAAATTAAATTGGTAAAGTCAAACATGCGCCATACATAAAAATGGCTAAAATTTAAAACAATCCATAAAGAGGTTAAACAATCCTTAAAACATGATTATTAAAAGATCAGCAGGATCCAAGACTGCTCGCTAGCCCACACCCACCGGAAAATAAACACGTATACCTGCCATGTTAAAACATAACAGCCACAATCAGTGGGGAGCAACGTCAACGTTCTCCCAGCCGTATAACAGGATTTTAAAACAGTAATTACTAATATAGGAAAAATAGTAAAAATGGAAAACAGTAAAACATCATATTAAAATAAGATTTTGCGTCGAACAAATTATTCAAAAGGGTTTCCGAAGAAACATAAAGATATTTGCCAACCTGCGCCAATTTATATCGATAATAAATAAAATAATCAAAATGGCGTTATGGATAGGATTAATGTAGAATCTAGACTTTCACTAGGATAATACTAAAAACTAGTTTCGAGAACTTAGTCAAAACAAATTAGACTTTGGTCTCTAACTAGGCAACTCAACCATAACAGGACTGCGTGCAGCGAGGTCCTGGCTTAAGTAATGCACCCCCCTCCTGGATACAAACCATATCCAGTTCAACCCGACGCGACTTATACGATGCGATATCTAAGTTTAAGGTAAATATACACTCTCCTGAACACAAACCATGCTCAGTTCAACAACCAATGCGCCCCATAAAGACACACCAGCCTTACAGTTGATGGCAAAACGTACATCCCAGACTATATTATTCTAAACCCACACTTGTCCTTATTCCATAACTCCAAAACAAACCATTATCGATATTTAAAAGATGTATTAATCATAAACAATATGAGGATAAAAGAAGTAAACATTTATATTCTAAAAGAGGAAACTTTCTATTTTAGGAAACTTCTATTTTAGGAAACGTCTATTTTAGGAACTTTACTAAAAATAGCATCATATCAAAGTAGTGAAAATATTAGTTCATACTAATACCACATTTTAGTAAACGATATAGATTTATAAAACTAATACTTTCGGCCTTAACGATATTAATTATTAAAGTACGAACATTTGATTTTATGAAACTATTAAAATATCGTACAAGTGTTATAAAATGATTAGAGACATCTAAAAATATTTAATAATACTAATTAGGGTGTTTTCGAAAGTTATAAAGCTAAAATTCCCTAATTATTATTAGTTTCGACGATAAAATTATAAATAGGATTTTACGGCAAATACTAAATTAAATACTTGAACGTCTTTATTTAATTAAAACAACAAATATATTTAGAGTATGTTAAGGGATGATTTAACTCTTAAAGTTTCAGACTTAAATACTTTCAAAATTGCTGAAAAAAAATAATTCTTTTAGGTAAGACGAAGCAATTTAGCGATAAATCACAACTTGTCCGAAATCAATATTTATTAATTAAAGACTATAATAAATAGTAAAAAAATTACGTAAAATAGTTAAATTATATTTATGGACATTCTGTCCAGAAAAGAAAATTTCCAGAATTCTAAAAACTCGGTTTTTAAAGCGTTTTCTCGTTAATCGTCCAATCTCGACAATAACGATTAATAAAAATAGTAATTACAAAACGATTTAAGTATTAATATCCAAAAATTATTATTACACTTTAAAATCCTGATTTTACAGAATATAAATTTTTTCCAGATTTTTCCAAAATCCAGATTCAACAAATTTCAACAAAACCGTCATTTAAACCCGTTTTCGCAATTAACGATTTTATTAATAAACCTATCGTTCCTAACATTTTATTAAGGCACTAAAAATCATAATAATACATTTTAATATGAAATCATCAGAACCATAATTTTTTCCAGATTTAAACTAAAGACCAGAAATCGAGAATTTAAACAACAAACACGGTTTTAACGATAAACGATGATTTAAAGTGATTAATTAATTCATCCACTTAACAATTCCGAAAAATTATGAAAAAAATCAGAAAATTCTATTTCACCAGAAAGTTTCACCACGTCAAAAATCAGATTAAAATAAAATGTTTAACTACTAGAACTAAAAATCGGTTTTTAATCATTTTTGTTCGAAAACGATAATAATTCAATAATCGATATCAAAAATATCAGAAAAATACTAAATTACTAAAAATCATCAAAAACAACATTTTTCCAGAATATAAACATATATTACATGTTTAGGCCGATTATTACAATTTTACAAATTAATATAACAATTTAATCGTTAATCTCGTAAAAGCGATAAAAATATCGAAACATGCAAAATTTCAACTTTAAAATTTTTTCCAGAATTCGTGACATACATATATTGCCAAAATAAAATATAAAAATATATACATGCAAATACTCAATTAAAATCTTGAAATACCGAGTAACATCGACGTTACCTCTACTCCAAGTCTGAATCAACGATATATTCGTCGGCTTCGGGATCGTCCAAAAATCCTACCAACACGTAAATCATGGCAGAAAAATACCATGAGAAAACTAATAAAAAACAAGGTAAAAATTGATCGAAAATGACGTCGATTAATACCTTAACGAAGGAATCGGAAAGAGGATTATTATGACGAGAAAATGATGCGATTGGGACTTGAAATGGAGCAAAAATCAGCCTAAGAAGGGTATGAGGTACACGGCCAAAAGAGAGAAGAAAAAGTGATGAATATTTTTGGTTAATGCAAAAATGAATGTAGTAAAGGAGGAGATGGATGTTACTACACTTAAAGAGGGTAAGGATGAAATTAAGGCTTCAAAATGAGGAACCAAAATGCACCTAGACCTATAGTTGGCCGGCCAAAATGGATAAGAGAGGGAGTAAGAAAAGTTTTGACATAAATGCTACAATGAATGAAAATGATTTACCTTATGATTACGTTTTAATGTGATGAAATGAAACGTTTAAATAAAATGTAGTAAAACTTGTGACTAAGAGCTTAGTTGGTCCAAAATGTGAGAAAACAGTCTCAAATAATTTATAAGTTGACAAAAAGTATAATCGTAAAATAGTTAAAGGCATTTCAAAGTAATTCGAGTAAACCTCGCGTAAGAAAATAATTATTCGCGAAGCTTCGTAATAAAATCATAAATGGCTTGTTTTTAGTAACTAAAATATATCTTAGTAGAAAATATTCCATAAACGTATTCAAACATTTTTAGGAAAAAGAAATAACTTAAATCCAAGCTTAAAAATGTCAATTCGGAGAGAAATAGAATTCCTCGCGGAAAATTACTTAGTTTACGAAGAAACCAAATAAATGGATTTAAAAGAATTTTAAATCTTTAAAATTAAAAATAGAAATTATTAAACTCGAAAATTAAAATAAAGCTTAGTAAAATGATAAAATATGAGGCCAAAAGTGACAGAGTTAAGACGAAGTCCTAACAGAAAGAATAAAATGCTTAGGAAAGATAGCGGGTGTTACATCCTCTGCCTACCTCTGGGCAGGCAGGGGGCAGGCCCCCCGGACTTCGACCAGAAGCCAGGGTCAGGCCCGGCCCCATGCGCCGAACGATAAGTCCCTATGCCTACCTCTGGGCGGGCAGGGGGCAGGCCCCCTGGACTTCGAACAGAAGCCAGGGTCAGGCCCGGCCCCATGCGCTGAACGATAAATCCCTCTACCTACCTCTGGGCAGGCAGGGAGCAGGCCCCTGGACTTCGTTAAGAAGCCAGGGTCAGGCCGGGCCCCATGCGCCAAACCACAAGTCCCTCTGCCTACCTCTGGGAAGGCAGAGGGCAGGCCCCCTGGACTTCGACGAGAAGCCAGGGTCAGGCCGGGCCCCATGCGCCGAATCATAAGTCCCTCTGCCTACATCTGGGCAGGCAGGAGGCAGGCCCCCAGGACTTCGACCAAAAGTCAGGGTCAGGCCGGGCCCCATGAGCCGAATCATAAGTCCCTCTGCCTACCTCTGGGCAGGCCCCCTGGACTTCGACCAGAAGCCAGGGTCAGGCCGGGCCCATGCGCCGAGCCACAATTCCCTCCGCCTACCTCTGGGCTGGCCCCCCGGACTTCGACTAGAAGCCAGGGTCAGGCCGTGCCCCATGAGCTGAACCATAAGGCCCTCTGCCTACCTCTGGGCAAGCAGGGGGCAGGCCCCTTGGACTTCGACCAGAACCAGGGACATGCTGGGCGTCATAGGCGAGCCAACAAGGCCTGAGGCACACAAACCTTTTATAAAACATAAGTCCTTCTGTGTGCGTCAAACATGCAGGGGGCATGACTGTCGAACTTTGGCCAGGTTCAATGATCGGTCGAGGTAGGTCGTCTAATTGACAAAGCCTAACGGATACTTGGCCTTGTAAAATATATAAGTCATTCTGCCTACATCAGAGCAGGCAGGCGGCACGTTCCTCGAGCTTCGACCAAAGCTCATAGATTGGCCGAGCCAAAATCGCCGACCGACAAGGCGTAAAAAGTAAATACTCGGGCTTGTATTTAAGCGTAAGTCCTTATGTCTGCCTCCAAAGAGGCAAGGGGCACGGCCCCGAAGACCTAGACAAGGTCCATAAACTACCCTGGCAGGCCTCTGGCACCCTGACACATCTGTGTGAGATGTACCAGGTCATAAGCGTTGATCACAGGGCTTAGTGATTACCTGATGATGTATAGAATGATAAAACCCCATTTACACCTCCGAGTACACAAAAGGCACGACGTCTGACGCCCTGACAGAGTCCAGACGACGCTAGGGCAGACGCACCCACAAGGCCCAATGAATACCTGGCTTCGCATAAAAAACAAAGTCCGTCATTTAGTTTGTCGGTCCAACCATGCTTGGCACCGGACCCGCATACTCAGTATCCGACTCCGCTGAGGGTAAATTGATGGGGGATAAAACCCCCAGACACATGGGTCCGACTCCCAGGACTGAGAAGGCCCAACTGGGTACTAGCCGACCCTAGAGGCCGAACCCTCTATCAGACGACCCCCTTTACGGGTAGTCATTAATTGACTCAGAGAGACTTCTATACTGATCACTATGCTGATGTCAAGGGTGACATCACCCTGTTACATCCTTTCCCCTATAAATACCCCACTTAGGGTGAGGGGAAATGGGGATTCAATTCATTCACATATTCCTCCCTATTCTCTCTCTACCTCTCTTATCTCCCTAAATATTTATATTCAGTCATACATTTTACTGACTTGGGCGTCGGAGGCTCCGCCCCGGGGTTCCCCCGGGTCCGGAGTTCACCTTGCAGGATCACCGTCGGCACGCATCCGGAGCCGAGGAGAACCGCAAAGCCCAGGGTCAGGGACCCGTTTCCATACCGGAACAAAGAGGAACAAATAATATGAAATGGAATTTATAAGTATAAGAACATAAATAACACGTCTGCAGTCGGTTTGCATATTATTCCAGTAATATCCGAGCCTCATGATTTTTCGGACTAACATCTAGGCATTCATGTGCGGACCGCACTCACCGTCATGTACTTCGGCCATGACCTTTTCAACCTTAATTTTATCTACACATAGGAGAGGAGCCCCATGTGCCGTCTTTTTGTACAGTTGCCCGTCATCGGTACGGATAAACTGGGTGGCTAGTCTTCGTAAGGCTTTCCTGGCCCGATTATTCCAGGAGGATATTCTCCCGTCCACAGGTATGTTAAAACATCCTGATATCATTGCTCGGGGTCAGCTATTTCAATATCTTCGATGGCGTGGATATATGCTAGCTCGTACCGTCTTTCGACGCAAATCGGCATACTAGTCAGGTGATCGAGAATATTCAGTAAAGATGCCAATTTTGAGAGTGCATCTGCAAACTGATTTTCTTCCCGAGGCAAGTATATATACTTCACTTTTTGGAATTGTTTCTCAAAAACCCTTACTGGCCCCGGTAGGCCACGAGGTTGGCGTTCCGAGTTTTCCATTTCTGGAGTGCCTGATTAATGACCAAGGATGAGTCACCGTGTACCCGGAGATTTGTAATCCCTAAATCGATGGCGGCTTGTAACTCATGGATGCATGCGTCGTACTCGGCGGCATTATTAGTAACGTCGAAGTCCAGCTTATGGACACGGGAGTATGTTCCCCTTTTGGTGAGATTAATAGAATACCAACTTCGAACCCTCGAAAATTGAATGCCCCATCGAAATATAAATCCCATGTTTCTGTATCGGTATGGAAAATGTCTTCGTCTGGGAAGGACTGATGCGCGTCAGATTGTCGCCTATCGAACACGATCAAACAAAACTTATAAACTCCTACTGACTACTACGTAGTAGTGGCAAGTCGGGGTCGATCCTCAGGGACGGTCAGGGGTAGTCGGTCAAGTCTAAGTCCAAGAGTGGTTGAGATCTAGAAAAGGGGGGTTGCAATAAGGTAGACTAAGCTAATTAAATGAGACAACAACTAAGGCGAGCGAAATAAGCAACTAAAACAAGAAATAATAATGATAAAGGCATTAGGGAGAGTCGGGGAGTCGGAATTTAAGATAAGGGTACAAACATCACAAGAATTATCACAAGATGAATAAGGGGAGGAGCCACCTTTCGGTTTCTCTACTCGACCTAGCCTAAACCCGCTTTCGCGACGAATAAACTAAAGTCTCAAAACGGAATTACCCAAACCCCGAGTTTTCCCATATTGATTTAGGTGAGTCAGGCTAACCTAGTTGATCAGGCTAAGTCAATCAAGACACAACAATCCCATGCAAGATAAATCACCCTCAAATGCAATAGTACTCGCAAAATAAAACCCGTATATAGAATTCCTCCTCCCCTAGCCCCCTAACTAAAATCTACTCACTATCCATACAAAACATGATAAAGCAAATAATAGGGAGACTAGAAGAAAGACAAGACATGATGATTAAAAACGAATGAAAATTAATCTAACATAAAAGAAAGGAAATTACTACTAAAATGATGACTTAAACAAGGAAATAAACAACAAGGCAAAAATAAGGGAAAACAAATGCTAAAGAGGAAAATGAAGAAAACAAACAAAGGAGAGAAAAACAAGGAGTTACTAACAATGAGATTTAAAACAACACTAACATAGAAAAAATGACAAGACAAACAAACAATGGAGTAAAAGGAAATTAAAAGGAAACTAATTAATGGAGAAAGGGAGAAGGAAAGAAAGTACCAACTATGAATAAAACGAAAGGAAGAAGATGAAGATCAAAATAAAGATTGAATCTTGGAGAAGAAATGCAAGAACTTTGTCACACAATTCTTGTAAACCTCTTCAATCTTCAAAATAAAACTCAAATCTAAACTATTACAAGAACTTCATTGTAGATTGAAAGACAAAATAATCTAAAACTAAGAAGATTTTCTAGATCTAAAAATGAAGTTTTCTAAGAAGCTACTACAATGGTGAACTAAACTAATCTAATGGAGGCACACTTAAGGCACACTTACAGTGAAAACCTAAGGTTACTATATATACTAAACCCTTACTGGGTCACACAACTTAAGGCCCATAATCCAATCTTCCCTTCTTAATTAGACCTTCACCCTATGCAACTTCACCCTGCGATTAATTGGCATTCACGAGCTAATATCGCCGGGTGAAATTTCACCTGGTCATTTTACCCGGTGGACTTTCTCCAGAAATGCAATTTTGACGCTTCTTTACCGTCGGGCGAAACTTCACCCGGTGGTGAGAATTTCGCCCGGTGGTGAGTGTTCATGAAAATCTTCGGGGAGGTGGAAAATGTTGTCGGGCGAAATTTTGCCCGGTGGTGACTCATCGGGTGAAACTTCACCCGATGGTTTTTCGCCTCTCTTCCGGTCTCTTTCTTTGTCGATTGATTGGATTAATAGAACTTTCAGTCGTGTGCTTTGCTCTTTGGACGGTATCTCCCTCTTTCATGCTCATGGATGCTCGGACACGTTTTTGGTCGAAAATCCAGTCAAAATAAATGAAAAACTACCAAAAACATGTAATTTGTAAAAGAGAGACTCTAATGCGAGAAATACTCAAAATTGGGCGATAATCGCACTTTAATCTCATAAAACGGAGGAAAAACGAGTCTAAATGGGAGGAAAAACGGTCCAAATTTGACACACAACAAGGACCAAGTGTCGGTGTGCCCTTCTTCGGTTACGGGACTATCGGCGAGAAATTCGGCTACTACCCGGCTCTTAATAGCTTTTAACGGTACGAACTACAGGTCGAACTCTGCCAACATTAGAGTCCATCTAGAAATTCTGCCGTTGAGGACGGGCATTTCGAAGAGGTATTTGATGGGGTCCATCTTGGATAATACCTACACTTCGTAGCTGAGCATATAATGTCGGAGCTTCTTGGTGGCCCAGACTAGAGCCAATCACGTTTTCTCGAGCATGGTGTATTTCCATTGATACTCTAAAAACTTTTTGCTGATGTAGTAAATAGCTCGTTCTTCTGAGTCGACTGTCTGCGTCAGCATAGCCCCCATGGCTGTCTCGGTCATTGCTAGGTATAACGACAAAGGCAAACGGGGTTGAGGTGTCATTAAGACTGGCGGAGCAGAAAAGATTTCTTTGATTTTGTCGAAAGCCGCTTGACATTTGTCGTCACACAATGTTCGTTCCCCCACTTTCAGTTTCTTGAAAATCGGTTCACATACCATGGTCAGTTTGGAAATAAACCGGCTGATATACTGGATTTTCCCGAGAAACCCCCGTATCTCTTTTTCGGGGTTAGGAGGCTTCATTTCGGTGATGGCTTTGATTTTTGCTAGATCAACCTCGATACCAGGTTGGCTAACGATGTGATCCAACAATTTACCAGACGTTACCCCAAAACTACACTTTTGAGGGTTTAGCCTCATGTTGTAATTGCGCAGTCGGGTAAAGAATTTCCTTAGGCAGTGACGTGCCCATCCCGGTCCTTGGATTTGACGATCATATCGTCCACATATACCTTTACCACCTTATGCATCATGTCGTGGAATAAGGTTGTAGCAGTCCGTTGATACGTGGCCCCGCCAATAATGAGACCAGACGACATGACGGTATAGCATTAAGTACCCCAAGGTGTAGTGAAGGTGGTCTTACTCATATCTTCTTCCGCTATCTTGATTTGGTTATACGTGGCATACCCGTCCATAAATGACAGAAGGGCATGGTTAGTGGTATTGTCCACCAATATGTCGATGTGTGGTAATGGGAAGTCGTCTTTCGGGCTCGCCTTGTTAAGATCCCGAAAGTCCACGCACACGTGCACCTTACCGTCCTTTTTAAGAACCGGCATGATGTTCGCAACCCAGTCCGGATATTCGAACACCTGTATGAAGCTGGCCTTGAACTGCTTATCGACTTCTTCTTTGACTTTGAGGGACCCTTCGGGCCTCATTCTGCGGTGTTTTATCTTACCCGGTTTACACCCGTCTTTGATTGGTATGTGGTGCTTAGCTATTTTCCAGTCTATCCCCGGCATGTCCTTGTAGAACCATGCAAAGACGTCTTTGAATTTTTGGAGGAGGCTTGTGAATTGTTGTCTATCCTCGGTATCTAAGGATAAGCCTATCTTAAGCATCTGGGGATCTAAGGTTGTTCCCACATTGATGGATTTGGTTTCTTCTATTACCGGATTCCGCGAATCCCTTTGCTCTAACTGCTCGATCAGGTGTGGAGGTAGGGTTATATGTTCGTCGGGTTTCTTAATGTCATTGCATAAAATATTTTTGAAACCAAAATTGCAGTTAAAAAGAGACAAGTCGTAAGCAGAACGGTTGTTATTATTGATTGAAAATTTTGAAAATAGCTCGAAAAGAGCAGCCATCTGATCAATGTCAGCGGCGAAAGAGGTAAGGCTCTCGGGACAAACCCCGAAGCACCAACAGGAGTAACTGAAGGGAGAGGGGTTATAGGAATGACTCTAGCACCGGACCCCTTAGACTTGACCTCATACTCAGACTCCGACTCGGACACAGACTCAGAAGCAGGCATATCCCCTTCACCGGTGACCAGCTTTTAGATCCTCCTTGACTGTCGGTCCATTTGATAGTCTTCCTCCAAGCACTGTTTCTCGTCTCGGAGCCAACATGCGAGATCAGCTTTCTTGGGTCGATCCTGTTGCTACGGAGGATGAGGTTGACCAGGTCTTCCTTTGGAGTCAGGACTATCGTGTCTTCCCCGAACAGTAGCCCAGCGCGGGCTCAACATCGTCGGCGCCTTCCCTCGGCTCTGATTGGATGAACGTGAACACATCATCTAGAATGTAATTGCAATCCCGGGCCAATTGGGTCCCGGGGTGCACAGCATGAGGTTGGAATAGACCAACCTGGACGGCCCCAAATACCGGCGTGACGAAGTAGTCAATCAACCGTGGGCTATAAGGGCTCAAGTGGATACCCTTAATGATATTTCAGGCCTTTTCGATACCTACTCGGACAACATTGTCCGGTGTTGTGGTATAAGCGAGGCCGAAGTGGGAGTCTTCGTCCTTAAGGACCTCGATAATCTTCCCAGCTGTAAGATATGGCCTAGAGGTAGCCCCCTGGAAATATCCCATGTTTTGCGGCATCGTGTCGATACTAGTGGTGAAGTAGGGCCTAAAGAGGTATTCCTCCTCGATCATCCCCACGAAATCGAACCCCCAAAGGTCCGTGTGACCCGTGGTGTTGCAGATAGCCACAGTCATAGGGGTTGCCTCCAAGGTGATAACACTATCATGCAGGGGCAACTTAACTTCTCGGTGGAGGGTGGAGGATACCGCTTTGACGGCGTGAATCCATGGCCTCTCTAGGAGCAGGTTGAAGGAGGAGGTGACATCGATCACCTGGAACTCCAACTCTTTTTCTTTTGGGCCCGTTATGATGGTCAATTTTATGGCTCGAGCTACCGACTTCGGGCTCCCATCAAATGCCTGGATGGTTTGAGCAGTCAGGATGTTGTCAGCCTCAGTAATGCCGAGGGCTTTGGCAGTCCTTAAGGGAAGGACGTTGACCGCAGACCCGTCATCAATTAGGGTCATCGAGAGGTACTTTCCGCGATAAATCACCGTAATATAAAGGGCTAGGTTGTGGGAAGCCCCGAACGGTAGATCTGCCTCAGAAAAGGTAATTAAGGGTTCTTCTTCCTTAGCTTTTCCCTTCAAGTGGGGCAGGACCGTGGCTACCATTTTAGCAAGGGTAACCATGGAGTCGATCTTAATCTGATCGAGAGCCTTATTAAGTGCCTCTCGATGCTGTTGCAAACTGACCTGGAGTTTCCATATAGTGAGGTCAACTCGAGTCTTCTTTAACTGTTTTACGAGAGCCGTGTCAGTGGTCGGCTTTTCAGGGGCGACTTCCGTCCTTACTGGCTCAGTGACGGTTGCCTGGATAGAGGTGTCCCTACAGCTAGTAGCTTGATAGGGACGACCAGAGCGCGTGAGGTGGTTACTGGCTAGGACTTTGGACCTAGCCTTTCGGACCTCTTCACTGGTAATGGGGACAGTTTTCCCTTTGATGTGGTATATGTCATCCTCATCATCGAACCAGATCCCGTTCACTTGTGGGATATGATGGGAACAATCGACCATATCCCCGGTAAACATGGCGTGGGAGCGGAAGAGACTGTCCTTATTACTCGGTTTGTCCCTGGGCAAAGGAATCTTACTGCTCTCGATCAGGTCTTGGATAAGATGCTTCAACTTCCAACATTTCTTGGTATCGTGCCCATTGCCACTATTGTATTGGCAATAGGCTTGGGCGTTACAATTCTTGGACCGTCGGTTAACCGGAACTTCAGGGGCTGGGCCTATCGGTTGGATTAGGCCCTTAGAAGATAGCCTTTTTAAGGCATAAGTATAGGTAGTACCTATATCAGTGACCACCCGAGGTAGGGTATTCTTCTTGGACGAGGCATCGAGTAGATTAACCTCATCAAAAATGCTGCGGGCTGCAGCCGGGGCCTTAGTAGGGGAAGATGAGGCCCCTTCGTAACCCTTGCCAGAGGCTTTAGTTAGACCTTCTAGCCTCAGGTCATATTCGATTCTCATACCCATTTCAATAAGGGTGGTGAAATTGGGTATGACAGCGTACCAGAGATGGACCCGGTAGGATGGGAGAATGTTCTTGACAAAGGCCTCCACTAGAGTTTTCTCGCTGGGCTTATCGACCAACTTCACACTTTCGGCCCTCCAGCGTTGAAGGTATTTAGTAAAACCTTCCTTGGGCTCCTGGGCCATAACCTCCAGGGAGCGCATAGTGGTTTGGATCTTGGAGTTATTAGCGTATTTCCGAGCAAATTCTGTAGCCATATCATCCCAAGTTGGGTATTTTTTCGGGTCTAGCCTATAGTACCAGGCCCGTGGGTGCTTCTCAAGGGAGGTAGCGAACAGGTTCTTGAACATGCTCGATTTCACTCCCTTGATGGCCATCAACTCCTTGAAGGCCCGAATGTGGAGTAATGGATCCTCGGTCCCTTCGAACATCGGCAGGCCCGTGAGGTTCAGATTGGCGGGTAACTCACCGTGCAAAGGACAATAAACACGGGAGTTCTCCATGTCGATGGTGTTATTCCCGGACAGGTGGACTTGTTCCTCTAGTCAGCGCACCGCACTAACCAGTTCGGCGATTGGCCCAGTGTTTTCAGTCCCGAAGTTAGGAGTCCTTTGCGCCACAACAGTCAGACGAGCATTGATGGCCGTTTGATCGGCCCTCATTGCTATCAGTTGGGCCTCAATCTCAGTTTGCTTGGAGACCATGGTGTCCATCGGGGTTTTCAAGTTGTTCAAAGCATGCTCTATTCTGAGCCTGTTTGATGGTGGGTTGGCTTTAAGAATACCACGTAATCAGAAACCTTGAACCCAGACCTTGGAATCAAAACAGTACATCTCGAGCAAAGAAAACATTGAACGAGAAAATGACTCGAGAAAGACACCTAGACGGGTGACTCGTGGGTGGTGTGACTTCCTTAGGATTCGGCTATGTGGGCCGAGTCTTGTTCGAAGGAAGGACCACGTGAGATTTTCCCCAGACTTTTGACTCGAGTGTATAAACGGACTTTCCTTTGTAGGGGTATGCCACACGCAGGTCGGTCATGCCTTTAAGATAAGGCAGACTTGGGATAGGGAGAAAATGCGTGATGTAAGATCGACAGAGTTTCGACACTAAAGACCTTCGACGTACTATGGAAAGACCCGACACACGGATAACGATTGGTCCTATTATAAGGAAGGTTTTTGGAAAGGGTTGAATTTTGAAAAAATTCGGAGGACGGTCCTGACTTTTAAAATTGGCAGTATGCCGACGGGACTGAGCTTTTTTGAAAAGTCGGAAGTTTTCGAGTTTTGAAATGGGTAGAATGCCGGCTAAAAATAGGCTATTTTGAGTCAAATCGTTAGTCTAAATTTTGGCAGCATACTGAGTTATTGAAAACTTGGCATTTTGAAAGGATGCATTTTTTAAATGATAGTTTTTGAAAAATGAAACGGAAATCAATTAGCACATAGTCACACAAGCATTATGACGACAACATGTATGCTTTAAACCAAGTCTCGGTCGGTCTAAAGAGGGTCTATACCAACACTGATGGCTCTCTCGTAAATCAGGACGGACTTCCTAAGCGGAATAGATCTTAGATCATGCCGCGAAATCCATACAAGTTTGGCCATAGATGTCTTTAGTGCACCCATGTATGAATGCACCGCGGTATAGTGGGACGTCGGTCACAAGTAACCGGCCCGGGCAAAAATGGGGTTATGCATGAACCATCAAACTAATGCTTGCACGTTAATTACCAAATGATTTCTCTTCGAGTCTCACCCTGAGAATCCCGATGACAAGTGGTACATCAGGTATCCCCAGTGGAGTCGCCAAATTGTGGACATGACATAGGTCTACCCCGACGTAACCACGCACGGGTTTGGGTAGGAGAATGAATCTCGTGGTAAGATTGATCTTGGGTTGAAATTTAAATCGAAATAGGAGTCGCCACCAAAGTTTGTGGGAGTTCGGACCTGTTCGAACCGACTCTATACTTGGGCGTATCGTGCACAAACCACAACCCGCTTTAGTACTAGAGCTTTTGGGGGTTCGTCCCTTTCCATAAAGATACCGATATCGGGTTATCGAATATCGTGTGTCGAATGACTCTCGTATGCCAACGGTTTCGGGCATCCGGAAACCAATGGTTCTGAGTAAGGGGTGAGGGTATGTACGTGTTGGGAAGCCCACAAAGGACACCCAATCCCGCCCGCACTTAGCGACCTCTACTAGGATATCGTTCGGTTTTCATGTACGTGCGTTAGTAAGACGGTTAAATGATATGCAAACAATGTTTTTAGAGACGCATGCGAAATACGTGTTTAGCTACGTCGTTTAATGCGAAGTTGTATTTAGCATGTGGGTTTGTTTAGAAAATGATAAATGCCATGAAATGTAAATAAACAAGTTAAATGTAAATTACGAATTACACGGGTGGAATACAACTCGGAATTCACAATACGATAAGCGAAGATATAATATTATCGGGTTAGAAATGGTAACGTAAATAATAAACGAACTCGTAAATGAATCGTAAATTGAAACCGTAAACCGGATATTTGACAAACTCAGATCAAATACGTATTGCGTTACGTATTGACCAGAGGACAGAGGCTGGAATGCGCAAAAGGTTGCGACCTGGAACTCAGGCGTCTGAAGTGAGGCAGTCTGGGGTTCAGATACCTGAGGGGAGGCGGCCTGATGTGCAGGCGCCTGACCTTGGGTGTCTAGACAGGTCGGGTTCGGGACCAAAGCATGATGCTAGCTTGATCCCGAAGACTCGACGTCTCGTCCTGATTCCTCATAGTGTAGACTGGCTGTCTCGAGACTTCATAAACCATATCCGACTAGGAAGTCGTCAGTATATGACTTACGAAATGAGACATTTGCTCAGAATCGTAAAAAGACAAAAAAAATAAATACGAAATGTAAATCTGAAAAGGAAACGCGCAATTGATTAGCGCGCGTCGACTAAAGTTGCAAGTATTGTTCCCTAAGCAAAATTTGTATCGTTGTGAACTACTTCAGAAGTCTACGATATCTTATTTCGGCCATATTGGGGTACTCGTCCTTAATCGATTCAATTTTAAGACAAAACGATTATATCGACTTGATACGAATATCAGAGTCCTTCGTACGACTCTCGGATTGACATCATAGGGTTTCCTACCACTTTGATTATCGATGGCTCTTTTACGCGCAACATTTGACTACGGAGTCAACATCGAGCGCTTAGAGCGATATTTGAAAATGACATCGGGTACACTCGATAACGAACGACTGCGATCACATCGTTACCCGTAGGGTCAGGCGCACGCTATAAGGCGCATTGACCCTTAGAAGCCTGGGGCGGCACGCCTCAAAATATGGGTGCCACCTCCGGCGCGTCTTATTCGGGTGTTATACGGACTTTGGGCAGCGTTTAGTTACCGGATGTACTCGATTCGATTTTGAAAACGGTTTCATATTATCGTAATATACACGGTACTTATATGACAAAAATGTAAATAACGATAATGTAAATGTTAGATGGTTAGGAACGAAAAGAAAATGTTAGCGATACAATAAATAAAAGTTTGTACAATGGTAAAGTCAAGGTTAGTAGTTAGTTAGTAGTTAATAAACGAAAATAAGAGAGAAAGATATTGGAGAAATGGGGTTTGTTTACACCCTCAACCTACACGCTAAAAGTCTCGGAACACGAACTCGTCAAGTGTCAGCGTAGGCACGGGAGCGATCGATAATGTAGGTGATTTAAGGTGTGTTTAGGGATGGGAAATGCTCTCGGTGTTCTGAAATGAGTTTCGAGAAAATGAAATGCGACCCTTGAAACGTCGGAGGTAAGGGTGTATTTATAGGCTTTTTGCGAAATGTTTCGGCTCAGTATTTGGACGCCTGAAGCGGGGCGATTCAAGACTCAGGTACCCCAGATGAGGCGGCTCAGTTCTGCGACTCCTGGATGCGGGTACTCGAAGTTTCGTGTATCGGAAGTTGCTCAAAATACGGATTGATATCCGCGTTATTCGAGGCATGATTTTTTTCTGTTTGACTTGATTGATTCACGTATCTGGACGTATTTTGGAGCTTTTGAGTTTCGGGTTTCGACTTTGACCGGTTTCGGCTCGATTGCAAAAGACGATTTTGCCCCCGGTGGCGGTTTTGGCTCAAAGTAGCTTTGTTTGATTGGAAACGACCCACTGAGTCTGAATTTAAGGTCGGTTTTGAGAGATTCACACTCCTCTAAGTGCCCACGTCGGATACTATGGATTCCAAGACAATATTCGAGCGTATTAAAGCATGTTTACGTCCGATCATGATCGGGTGTTTTGTTGGAGACTGCTATAGACACAAGCAGTCAAAATGCGGGTGTCTACAATAATTATTATTTTGTTTCAAAATAAGGTCCCAAGTAAGTCATTTCGATCCAAATCTCAGACAAACAAACATCTTTTATTCTTGAAAAGTTGAAATATAAGATTACAGAATTAAAATAACGGAACCCGTAGATTTTATTTTTAAAAAGAAATTTGTAAGATGGTAAATAAAACAGACGATAAATAGTATTATGGGGCGTTAGTTATAATTAAGTAAATATTACTAGGTTTTAATTATTTAAATAACCTTTATGACAAGTTCATAAACGTCGTTCTGTAGTCTTGTTCACTTCTTCGTGTAACGGGATTTTAAAACATTATATAAAAATTCCGATAAATTATTTTTTAAATTTTATGAGAAGAGAAAAATATCAGAATGACAGGTTAATATTAAAATATTTTTGAGTCTTAAACTTTGTTTAACGAAAAATAAAATTTTAATTACGTTTATTAAACACAGAGTGTTACAGTCTTCCCCTCTTAAAATAATTTCGTCCTCAAAATTATGGTATAACTTAAGGGTTCCACTTAGGTTTAATATTCTACCTGAATCAAATAATTGTGGGTGTTTCTCTCGCATTGAGGCTTCAGTTTCCCACGTGGCTTGCTCCTATTTATGACTTCTCCACAATACTTTGACAAGGGGTATTACCTTCCTCCTTAAGGTAAGTACTTCCTTTTCTAGGATTTGAACAGGCCTTTCCGAATAAACAAGGTTCGGTTCTAAGGATATCGCATCTGGTGTAGTAATGTGTGATGGATCACTTCTATATTTTCTTAATTGGGATACATGAAACACATTGTGAACTTTCTCTAGGTCAGTGGGTAAATCCAATCGATATGCTACTTGACCTATTCGATTCAAAATATAATAAGGTCCGATATACTTAGGACTCAATTTTCCTTTTAACTCCAAATCTTCTCACCCCTTTCATAGATGCAACTTTCAGAAATACTTTTTCTCCAACCTCAAATTCAATTGGTCGTCTATGCGTATTTGCATAAGCTTTCTGTCTATCCTGTGCGACTTGAAGTTGCTCTTGAATTATTTTGATCTAATCAATTTGGTCTTGGATAATCTGAGGTCCTAAACCGACATTGTCACTAATGTCATCCCAACATATTGGGCTTCTACACCATCTACGATACAATGCTTCAAAAGGGGCACATCCCAAACTAGCATGGTAACTATTATTGTATGAAAATTCTATTAACGAAAGGTTCTTCTCCCAACTTCCTGGAAATTCTAGGGTACATGCTCTAAACATATCCTCAAGGGTTTTGATAGTCCTTTCCATTTGACCATCAGTTCCTGGATGAAAAGCTGTGCTCTTTTTAATCTTACTACCCAATAGTTGTTGTAATTTGTCCCAAAATTTCGACACGAATCTTGGGTCTCGATCTAAAATAATTTCCTCGGGTACTCCATGAAGTCTGACTATTTCGGCTGTGTATGCCTCAGCTAATTGTTCTAATCTCCAAGTTTCTTCAATGAGTACAAAATGTGCAAATTTTGTTAATCTATCTACGATTACCTAAATAACGTCTTTCTGACCCCGTGTCCTCGTTAATCCCATAATAAAATCCATAGAAATTGAACTCCACTTTTCTCTGGGTATATCAAGAGGTTTTAATAGACCTCTTGGTCTCTAATGTTCAATCTTCACCTTCTGAAAAATGAGACATTTGGCTACAAACTCAGCTACATCTCGTTTCATGCCTGACCACCAAAATCGTTGTTTCAAATCCTTATACATATTATCTGATCCTGGGTGCATAGAATACTTAAAACTATGAGCTTGGCTCAGAATCTTATTCCTCAAAACGTCATGATTGGGTACACACCATCTACCCTTAACTCTCAAGCTTCCATCTTGATGAATAGTGAAATCCTGCTTTCTACTCGTCTGAACTTCTTCTCGCAGTTTAATTAGTTCTGGGTCTTCCCATTGAATGGTTCTTATTTCATGAAATAGATCAGGTTCAACAACCATCTTTAATAATGCTATATCTCCATGCTTTACCATTGCATTTCTATGTCAAGTTTCTCCATATCATGAACCAATGTACTTATCGAATGACTTTTCATTCTGCTCAAGGCGTCAGCCACTACATTGGCTTTTCCCCCATGGTATAATAGTTCGATCTTGTAATCCTTATACAGTTCTAACCATCTGCGTTGTCTCATGTTCAACTCCTTCTGAGTGAATATATACTTAAGACTCTTATAATCGTTGTAAAACTTACAGCTAACTCCATACAAATAATGTGTCCCAATCTTTTAAAGTGAAGACAACAACGGCTAATTCTAAAACATGAGTTGGGCAATTTCTTTCATGAATTTTCAATTGTCTCGAGGCATAAGCTATAAATTTTCTTTTCCGCATTAGTACACATCCTAAACCATTAAGTGATGCATCACTGTAAACCTCATACTCCTCTCCATCAGTTGGTAACGTTAAAATCGGTGCAGAAATCAATATTTCCTTAGGATCCTGAAATGCTTTCTCGCACTCCCTGGTCCAAATATACTTTGACTCTTTCTAAATTAATTTTGTCATTGGTCTTGATATATTTGAAAATTCGGGAACAAATCTCCTATAATAACCCACAAGTCCTAGAAAACTTCTTACCTCAGTCATACTCTTAGGTGTCTGCCATTCCTTGTCAGCCTCAATCTTAGCGGGGCCTACTTGAATTTCTCCCTTACAAATAATATGTCCCAAAAATGCAACTTTATCTAACCAAAATTCACACTTGAACACTTTGGCGTACCACTTGTGATTCCTCAAAATATTCAAAATAATACGTAGGTGTTTTTCATGCTCAACAGAGTCCT
Source organism: Agrostemma githago (assembly GCA_958450325.1). Taxonomy (NCBI): domain Eukaryota; kingdom Viridiplantae; phylum Streptophyta; class Magnoliopsida; order Caryophyllales; family Caryophyllaceae; genus Agrostemma; species Agrostemma githago. The sequence continues at coordinate 24,853,250 of OY288243.1, read as the reverse complement.
TAGAATACACCAAAATGTCATCGATAAATACTACCACGCAAGTATCCAAATATTCTTGGAATGTCCTATTCATCTGATCCATGAAGACTGCTGGTGCATTGGTTAACCCAAAAGGCATAACTCGAAACTCATAATGACTATAACGAGTTTTAAAAGCGGTTTTCTGAATATTCTCCTCCCTGACCAAAATCTGATGATAACCCGACCTTAGGTCAATCTTGGAAAATATACCAGCTCCTTTAAGTAGGTCAAACAAACCATCTATCCTCTGGAGTGGATAACGGTTTTTAATGGTTACCTTATTTAATTCTCTATAGTCAATACAAAGTCTCATACTACCATCTTTCTTCTTAAAAAACAGTATAGGTGCTCCCCAAGGTGATGTGCTTGGTCTAATGAATCCTTTTTCCAACATTTCTTCCAATTACTTTTTCAATTCTTAAAGTTTCGTAGGAGCCATCCTATAAGGTGATTTAGAGATAGGGGTTGTTCCAGGTACGAGATCAATAGTAAACTCTACATCTCTCAAGGGTGGTACTCTAGGTAAATCATCAGGAAAAACTTCTGGAAACTTTTTAGCAATAGTTATGTCACTAGTTTCCATCTTGTCCTCATTCTTAGTGATATTACAAAGGTAAACCTGACATCCTTTTCGATACAAACTCATTAACTTCATTACTGATACTAGCTTAGTTCTTTGATTCGATCTTAGGCCTCTATAGGATACCCGATCTCCAAGTGGGCTCCTCAAAGTTATCTTTTGATTCCTACACTCAAATTGGACATGATACTTTCCTAACCAATCCATCCCAACAATAACATCAAAATTAGGGAGGTTAAAACTTATCAGCTTAGCCAAGAAGGTAGACTCCAAAATGATAATAGGCACATCCTTAAATAATACGTTACAACTCACAACTTGACCGTTAGGTAAAGATATTGATGCATCCACACTCAGAGGGTTGGATAAGTTCGCTCGGGTGGCAAAAGAGGGTGATACACGGGATATAAAGATGCCCCTGTGTCGAATAACACGCGTGCCAAACATGAGTTAATTGAAAACATACCAGAGACAACATCGACATCCTCAAATTTCTTTGCGTCCTTCTTTGTCAAGGCATAGACCTTTCCCTGAATTTTTGCATAAGGCGGTCCCTGATTCACGTTAGTTCCTGGCTTGTTTGGACACTGAAATGACTTGTGTCCTTCCACTTTACAGTAGAAGCATGTGATAGGTTGGCCACTACATTGCTTGTTAGGGTGAGGTGGACGTTTGCACAGAAAAAAGGTCCCAACATCTTTTGTTTGCGGTTGTTTTGTAAAAGAGGTATTGTTGGCTCGGCTAGTATTCTGGTAGTTAGGTTTTTGGTAGTTGTTCTTATACACTGGTTTCATGAAATTGTTCTGGTTAGAATTATTCCTGTTGAAAAAGGGTTTCTGAATGAAATTGGATTGTGATACAGTTGGAATAAAGGGTTTCTTCTTCTTCTTATCAGCTTGGTTCACATTGTTCACAATAATTAAGGCTTTCTCATAAGCTTTCTGAAAAGTATCAAATTCAAGTCCTGACTTAATTTTTCCTAATTCAGTTTCCATTCCCCGAACATATTGGGCGATTCTAGAGGGTTAATCTAGTATTAGTCTCTTAGCAAATTTGGATAACTCCTCATACTTAGTATAGTCAGGTAAGGTCATATATCCCATTACTAACTGGTTAAACTCATGTTCCTTCTGCTATCTCATTGTGGCAGGGTAAAACTTATCCTCAATCCTTCCCCTAAAGTCTTTCCAACCGGCTCCGGGTGTGGTTGTATGTCCTTCCTTAGCAATTCTCCACCAACTATTGGCTTCTTCTTTTAAAAAGTAGGTTGCTACCTCCACCATTTCTCCAATAGGTGTATGGCTAAGTTTCAAAAGCTTTTCCATTTCTTCTAACCATTCAAATAGGTCTGTGGGGTTGTCTGATCAGAATAGGTAGAGAGTCGATGTTTAGAGAATTTTTCAAAAGCTGACTGATGGTTAGGATTAGGGTTCTGATGGTTATCATTCATAACTTGGGTTAAAAGGGCTTGGGTTGCGGCTAACTGGTTGGCCATCCCGGTGATAACGTCTTCAAAGTGTTGACGTCTTGTTTCTTCCTGATTGTTTCCGTTTCTCGTCATCTGTGATTTTCGTTAATGCGCAAAGGTTACAAAAATCAAGAATTTACACACAATGCCATTTAATTAGTTAGGTACCAAATTATATATATAACATACTTCGGAAAGTTTTACAACATATTACAAAAGTTGTTTACGTCCTTTATTCATACGATTACAGAATAACACTAAAGTTTGTTAGATTTTACAAGCTTTCTATCTAGACCTTTATCAAAATAGTACAATGGTATTTTAAACTCGCCCCACTTAATATAAAATCCGTTAGGTGTCCATATCCCTTGCCACCAATCTTTATATTTATTCCCAAGGAAGTCTACGGCAAAGAGGGTTTTCCATTCATCAGGTACCTGAGCATAAAGAAATCCGGTCTCCATATTTCTGCACCAACATCCGTACTCTACTATTGTTCCTACAAAGTAGTCTGGTCCATATCTCTTAAACTGACGTTCGCGTCTATTAACTGCTCATTTTTAATAATCAATTCGTACTGGAAAGGTTTGAAATGGAATTTAAACTCACAGGCCTTATCAATCTAATTGGTTTGGTTATCTCTGCGGTTATATTCTGCAGCCTTGTTTGCAGCTAGCCATTTTTTAAACATGTTCCGTCTCTCGGGGGTCATGTCCATGTTTTGATTATCTGGCTTCATTAGGATGTAATTGATCCTCAAAAGTTAAAATAACTTATCCAAAGTTTGGTTAGATAACAATTTAAAATAAGGGGTCGTAAGGTTTCTAACCCCGCGAATGTGACTTATTCTTTACGTAATCAATAGAGGATAATGTGAAAAATGGAAGAGAATAACTCTTAAAAATAGAATGATAGAGAGAGAGAGAGAGAGGGAGGGAGGATCAAAGAAATTGGTGGTGGATTGAGAAATTGGGAAGTTATGTTTGTGACCCTTGATCTTATGTTAAATGGATGGCTTGGATTATCTTGTGTTTAAAAAAAAGCAAATCAACCGCGCAACTTGACAACAGCAGTAGCAGCAGGCATGATTTGCTCCCCATGTCAATCACACCAACCTCTCTCAATCTCTCTCAACCCATTTCAAACTAATTCATTCCATCACCCAAATTTTTTCTACCCAATTTTTTTCCACTCATCAAGCTTCATCTTTATACTATCCAATGGTACTTTTCATCGAGAATTTACAGTCGAAATATTCCTTTGATGATCTTATGCTCGAGGTTGTTGAACAAGTTCGAGGTAAGATGAGTATATTTATGATGGTAGGATTTGTCGTCGACCCCAACACCAAATAAACTAACTTAACCTTACTAGTAGCTAGGGGCAAGTTGGGTTGGTCCACGGAGACGGTAGAGAATAAACTAGAGTAAGCTTAGGGACAAGACAAATCACAAGAAACAATGGAAAAAGATAATTTTAGGTTTGGGAAGACTACAAACTAAGATTAACATAAACTAAACGATTCAAATAACATTAAACTAAAGCAACAAACAACTAGAGCAATAGCTAAAAGTGAAGATGAATTCAAATAGGAAAAAGAGTAGGGTTAGGTCGGGTTCATAGACGTAAAAGGCTCGTGGGAAAAACGAGGATAAGGGTATCACCTAATCACTAAGGTAAGCTTGTGCTCTCGCAATGAAAACAAACCCAAGAATTCATGCAAGTTATTACTCCAAACATGAAGAATCAATTAGAAGTCAAGTAAACATCAAGGAAGAAGAAACAAGTAAAAGTAGCATGGCCACTACCACTCTAACAAACAATTCATCAAACACTTAACATGCAAAACAAGCAACAAGCAATAAAGACTCAACCTTTACCCACACTTAACCCTAATCACCCACAATTAACGTCTAATCTCCCCACTAACCCTACAAAAATCTACTCACACATAACTAAACTAAAACTAGCATGAACAAAGGAAAGTAACATAAAAGCCAACACATTCATAATGCAAGATAAACAATGGAAAACAATAATCTAGAGGAAAAGATTGAAACTTTAATAAAATATCTAAGATTGAAAGAGAATAGACTAGAGAAATTATACCAACATAAGAAAGAAATGGAAAGATTGAAACTTGTATAGATGATAACCCAAGAACATCCACCAATGTGTCAATAATGATGAAATCTTCAAGAGCTTCACAATTTACACAAGTGTTCTAAGATTAAGCTAAAATTAGAGAAAGATTAAGGAGAAATTAATGTAAGATTAAGCTAAAAGTAGAGTGTTTCTATATAGGGTTTCGTGCCTTCAAAAATTACTAGAGGAGGGTATATATAGGGTTCCATAAGCGAGAGAAATGTAACAATGAAGCGGGGTAGGAGCAGGGGCCGTCTCGGCCGTGATGGTGATGGTCACGGTCGGGATTACCTCCCGTCCCGGCCGTGATGGTGATGGTCACGGTCGGGATTACCTCCCGTCCCGGCCGTGATGGTGATGGTCACGGTCGGGATTACCTCCCGTCCCGGCCGTGATGGTGATGGTCACGGTCGGGATGGCTTCACAGTAGCCTCTGACTTTTGGCTCATTTCGTCCCGGCCGTGATGGTAATGGTCACAGCCATGACGGCCGCCTCAATCTTCTTCCTTTCTCTCGTCTCTTTTTCACGGCTTGCTACACGGTCATGTAGCCTCCCGAGATGATTCATTCTTGCTTTTCCTCGGCTCTAAGGATGCCTCGTGACTCGGAAAAGGCGCTTACGACGTAGAAATCGACTCCAAAAGCCGCGTTCTTGTCATAGGAACCTCGAAACACAAGATAACTCAAAAGAAGACATTAGTAGCCCAAAAATCGCTTCTAAAAGCGATTAAACTAAGGAAAAAATAAGTGAGACAAGAAGGAAAGACGATATAAATTAGGCAAATCAACTCCCCCACACTTAACCCTTACCCGCCCTCGAGTAAGCATGAACTAACTAACTAACTAACTAAAAATTAGACTACTAGACGAGTGGGTATTAGCGCACCCTACGCCCTTTAAACTCATGCCGAAGTGTCCATGAGGTAGAACACTCCACGCAAGACAAGTGAGGTCTTGTGACAAAAATGATGGATATGCCTCACACACAAAACAAACAAACACACAAACACACAAAAAGAGACGCATCCAAACTAAGGAAACACCGAGTTCCTATCAAAACGGTGGGAAAGACACCGGACATGAACCCAAGGCAAGTGAAACATTCCCAAGTTAGCTGCACAAGATGAAAGGGACACAAATTCTAATAGAATGACGGCTAAACAACAATTATATTGACAACTTGCCTAGGTCCTTAATCTACTAAAGAAAACCTACACCAGGACGATAAATGGAGTGGATAAGGATGAACCCCGGAGCGAGTCGACACTGTAGGTAAGTGAAATTTCATTCCCTAAGCAAAGCTTAGAGGGTCGTCCCAAACTCAAAGTAACCAACTAGTCCAAAGAAAAAGGTGAACATGCTAAAGAAAAGGGAGGATAATCGAATAGTCACCGCTATCTTCCTTCCTCGGGACTCGGTCCGTTGGTAGGCCCTTCACGGCGACGCATCGGCAAAGGAAAAGGCTTATTATTTTTGTTTTTTTTGGAATTTTTTTTGGAGTTTTGGGTTTTTCATTGTTTGTTCTTTTCTTTTTGACTTGGGGCTAACATTTTTTACTTTTGATTTTCTTTTTCTTCTCTCCTTAAGTCAATCAATTGAGGGCAAATTTTTGGGCATTTTTCGTTTTTTTTCGAAGCCCTTTTCTATCTCGATTGGCTTGCCCATGCTTGACATTATAATGCAATTTGCCAATTTCGTTTTCCAAAGCTTTTTATTTAGAACGGAGGAATGGTAGGAAAATAGGTAAGTTAGGTGTGCACCCCTTCCTAGCCCACAAAAAGGTGAAAAATTTGGACTAGAAAGCGGTTACTTGAATAAGGTCACCTAAGGAAATGAAACCCAGTAACCAAGGCCTAAACACTCCGGGGTGGTCAAATGCAAATCCCGGTGTAAATACATAGTAGAAAAGATGGACTCAAGGCAAAAGGTCAATATAAACATTGCTTAAAGGTCATCCTACTAGAATAAAGTCCACAAATCAAAATGTGACGCTAACTAGGGAATAAGAAGCACTTGCACCCAAATTACACAACCGGGTTTTCGAAAAACTTTTCCTACACCTAACACAAACTATCCAATACAAGGACAAAAGAAGAGAAAAACACACAAAGAAGAAAGAAAAAGGAAATTAAACATGCAAGACGAACACATAAAATACACAAACACCACCCCTTACAAACCAAGCAAGCTACTTGGTCAACCCAAACTTCACAAAGCTCCACCCGAGCAACCATCACCACAAAAATAATCTCCAAACTCCACAACGGAAAAAGGAAAAAGAGATGGAGCGATATCACCGAATATCTCTAGAGCTTCCCGAAATTCATGGCAATGAGCAACCTACAAGGAAAAAGAGAGGCAAAACGCACACAAACGACAAATATACAAGACACGAACAAGAAGGAAAAATAAGACACAATTTTTTTTTTTTTTGAGATTTTTCAAATTTTTAGGAATTTTTGGATTTTTTTTGAAAAAACTATGAAAATAAACTTAAACTCGACTAAACTATCGCTCCCCCACACTTAAACCGAGCAATGTCCTCATGCTCGATCGGTAGTGTGTGAAAGTCACTAAAGAAAAGAAAAATAAAAATAAAGGAATTAAACGAAAAACTACACTAAAAATGAAGAAGTGTTAGAGGGTTTCGGGCCTAGGGGTAATCACGTCACCTAGACCCGAGCCAAGAAAAGATAGGGATAGTGGAAAGTTAAAAAGAAAATAAAACGAAATGGGAGGGGAAGGCTAGGTGTAATCAAGTCACCTAGCTCCGATTCCGCCCGATTTCGACTAAATGCTAACGATTAAAAAAAACTAAGAGAAATAAAAGAAAATAATTGTCAATTTGGATTTTCAAGTGATTCTTGACGTAATCACGTCATCCAGAACAACTAGGAGCAATCATCAAAAGGCCTCGAGGGCCACCAAAACACTCATAAAATAGGAAGGGGACAAACATAAGACGAGCAACAAAAACGGAAAAGAAAAGAAAGTCGCCCTACCAAATGATTAGCAACTAACACATCTCCATCGTTTCATAAATCAAAGTCATCACTTTGCTCGTCCTCATTATCGTCACCTCCATCCTCCTCATCATTATCACCTTCATCGGAATTGTCATCTCCATCTTCATCTGCTTCATCATTACCCACCCCCACATTGGCATCAAAGGCATCCTCGGCCTCGAACTCCTCGTCATCCATCATCATAGCACCACTACCACCTGGATTACCGTGGTTATGAAAGAATTCGGGCCGAAACCAAGATGGTAGGTTGCCTCGCGGATCAATGTACCCCTGATATGCTAGAAGGTAGAAGCCGGGGTATTGGGCATAATAGTCATCTCTCCGCTGCTCATATTGCCCAAGGTGTAGCTCATTAAACATTGCGGCCATAGATGCATCGGCCGGGGGCTGAGGAAAGGCAAAAGGAGTGTAAGGGGTGTACGGAGGGATATACACGCATGCTGGAGGTGAAGGATAGAAGGGATGGGGTCGGGTAGCTTCTTGTTGTTGTGGTTGCGGTGATGGTCGTTGCGGGGGCTCAACACTAGCATGTGGATGCGGAGTACGAGAGGAAGAGACACCATGATCACCTCCCGCACCGGGTAATAAAAATTTAGGCTTTGGGACCGGGCCGAGGGAGTGTGGTAAAGACACAAGGGTCGGAAGCGTATGGCAAGGTAAAAAGAAACGTGCCCGACCCGAGGTATTCCATTGGTACCTTTTATGTTCCCAATCAAAAGCAATCCACCTATGGAACCTAGCCAAGAGATCCTCATCTATGCTCGTTTCCCCTGGTACGGGGATCAACTCGTCCACCCGAAGCTGCTCATCAACCGTCTTAGCCAAATGGGTTATAAGGCTCCCAAAGACAATCTCACCCACATGCTTCCCCGCCTTACTTACCTTTTGAAAATGTTTAGCTAGAGCAAGGGGAAGGTCGGGGGCAAATCTAGGTTGGCTTTTCACATTCAAGTAAGCCTCGAGTATAGTCAATTCTTGTTGGGTGAAAGTACCCATTACGTTCCGCCTAAAGATAGTACCCGCAATCAAGTGATGCCACAAACGTAGAACCGGGTGATGGACATGACGGCTAGACAACCGTCTAAAGTCAACAAGGGTAAGACCGGTTATGCTACGCCAAACATCGGCCTCATTAAATCCGGCAGGTATTTCACAATTAGAAGGGGAAGGGAGACCAAAAAGAGCACCAAAATCGGGGAGGGAGTAGTTATAGAAGCCATTGTTCCATCTCCATTCCCACAAATAATTCCCGACTTTGCTCAAGAATACCGAGTTTTCTAAGGATTATTTTGCAAAGGAATCGAGTCGGTTCAAGAGGCTTACCGAGGAGCTTAGAGAATTGCTCCTTTTGTGACTCCGACCCAAAAGCAAGGTTAGGAAAATTAGGGTGGCATGGAATTTCCAGTTCCTCGGCCGCTACCTCGACCTCGACTCTTGAAGTTGACACATTCTTTCTTTTCTTGCTAGCTACCTGCTTCCCTTTTCTTCTAGTGTTCACCATTGTTGATGAAGAAGCTCCAAATAGGCTAAACATCTAAATTCGATTTTCACCCAAAAATACTAGTTAGAACCCACAAAAAACGCCCAATAGAAGCTTGAAGTTGGTATAATAGGCCTCCAAAACAAACTTCAACAAGCTTAATCGAGTAGGGTAACAAAACCCCAAATTCGGATTTTGGAAAATTTTGGGATAAAAAACTCAAATTTTTAAGTTTTTGAGGGTTTAGAGGGTAGAGAATGGGCCTAAGATAGTTACTAAAGTGATAGAAATCAGTTTTGGAGTGTTTAGGAAGAGATTTGATGTGATTTGGTGAAGTATTGGAGGAGCTATGGTGTTTTGGGGTTTATTTGAAGTTGGGATTTTTAGGATGAAGGTAGTATGGAGGTTGAAGATGATGGTTGAGTTTGAATTGGGAAAGGAGTTAGTATTGGGGTCGGAATGGGTTGGGTTGGGGTTGTTTTGTGAGGAGGAGGGTCGGGCTGGGCTGGTTAATGAGGGGGAGCGTCGGGTTGTGAGAGGTGAGTGGGGGCGGGTCGGGTATTTAAATGAATGGGGGGTTTGGGCTTGGAATTGTGAAATAAACGAACAGGGCTCGAAGACTAGCCGTCCCGGCCGTGATGGTGATGCTCACGGTGGGGATGGCATCACAGAAGCCCCAGATTTTTGCTCACCTCGTCCCGGCCGTGATGGTAATGCTCACGGCCGGGAAGCCTTCATTCATTAATAGCATACCGAACCTTCTACCCAAATGACAAATAATACCCCGGGATCCAAAATCCCGTCCCCAAAAGCTTATACCAAGCTCAAAAACCAACATTCTAACTCACGTTTTCCAATAAAAATCCCACCGAGCTTGAAGTTGTAGGAAAAAAAATAGAAAAACCGAGCAAGAATAACTTGATCTTCATCATGGGAGATAATAATAATAATAAAGCTTCTTTTGATTTATGATAACTCATCAAATCATCCAAGCTTCATCAAAGCTCCAAAAATCAAAACTTCATATACCAATAAAATCGCTCCCATACCAACACAGAGGCTACTTGGGCGTGGAGGAAAATCTGTCAGGCAAAGGAGAAGATTAAAAGCATGTTTGCAAATGGACTTTGGCATGGATCGAGTAATCGTTACTCTATTTCGAGTGCCTATCATGAACTTAGACCTTCTAGGCCGAAAATTCCTTGGGCTAGAATGGTTTGGAGTGGTTGGAGTGTCCCGAGACATAGTTTCATTTCATGGCTAGTGTTTAGGGGTGCTTTAAACACGAGGAAAAAATTGGCACGGGTTGGGGTAGCGAATTCTGACAGATGTTATTTTTGTGAAGAGGAGGAGGAGAATCTGGAGCATTTATTTTTCGGTTGTAGGTGGAGCTCACGAGTTATGGGGATACTTGGTGAGTGGGTAGAGAAATCGATCCCGCGTCGGAATGGGCTCGTTTGGGCAACTAAAATTCGGGGTTCCAAGCTTCAATGCAAAATCCTGAGAGCAATGATTAATGCCGCGTTCTATCACATCTGGAAGAGTCGGAATTTATGCAGGATCGAAGGAAAATTGCAGCGTCCACAATGCATTGCTAAGGCGATAAAATCGGATGGTAAGAATCGAATATTGTGTAAGATCAAATACCCTATTCGGACTAGAGATCCTAGATGGCTACATAAAATGATGTAGTCTCTGATTTGTACATTGAACATTGGAATTTATATATACTTACCCTTTACCAAAAAAAAAAAAAAAAAAATTCGCTCCCATAATTTCTTCAAGATTTCACCTCCAATAACTCAACACAATAACCCATCAAACTTCAATCATCCTACACAACTCCACAACAATCATTAAAAACCCCTCCCTCACATCACTCAAAAGAAAATACCAAATGACAAGATTTCAACACACAAAATCCTAAAATCAAAGGAAACACGTAATAAATCACAAAAATTAGAAAAAGAGGGAAGAGATATTTACTGTAACACTCGCTATTTTTCCTAGTATATTTATTCTTTCCGTTAGGACTCCGTCTTAACCCTGTCACTTTTCGGTCTCATATTTCATCATTTTACTAAGCTCTATTTTAATGTTTGAGTTTAATGATATTTATTTATATTTTAAAGACTTTTATTCTATTAAATCCATTTATTTAGTTTTCTTCGTAAACTAATTAATTTTCCGCGAAGAATTCTATTTCTCTTCGAATTGACGTTTTTAAGCTCGGATTTAAGTCATTCCTTTTCCTAAAAATTTTTAAATACATTTATCTAATATTTTCAACTAGTAAATATTTTTATTTACAAAAATTTAGTCGTTAATGATTTTATTACAAAGCTTCGCGATTAATTATTTTCTTACGCGAGGTTTATTCAAATTACTTTGAAATGCTTTTAACTATTTTACGATTATACTTTTTATCAACTTATAAATAATTTGAGGCCATTTTCTCACTTTTTGGACCGACTAAGCCTCTGGTCAGGAATTTTATTACGTTTTATTAATACGTTTCATTTTATCACGTTAAACAGTAAACGTATGATTATTTTTCTTCCATTTATTCCTTGCATTATTGTCAAACTTTTCATCCTCCCTTGCTTGTTCATTTTGGCTGGCCATATGTAGTAGAGTAGCATTGTTTTCATCAAATTTTAATAGCATTCAAGCTTAGGAAAAAAAACCATCCATTTCCTAACATTCATTCTTACAATTAAACATCAAAAAAATCCTTTCTTTCTTCTCATTTGGCCATGACTCCAGCAGCCTCTCAAGGCTAATTCTTGCATCAAATCGAGTCATAATCGTCTCGTTTTCATCGTCAAATTAATCGTTATTCCGATCCTTCCGTTAAGGTAATAAGCGATGTGGTTTTCGATCGTTATTCACCTTGATTTTCTTAGTTTTTCTCATGGTATTTTTCTGCCATGATTTTCATGTATGGTAGGATTTGTGGACGATCCCGAGGCCGACGAGTATATTATCGTTTCCGATTTGGACTAGAGGTAACGTCGATGTTACTCGGTATTTCATGATGATTTTAATTTTGTATTTGCATGTATAATTTTTATATTTCATTTTTGACAATATATGTATGTCATATAATCTGGAAAATTTTTTAAAAGTTGAAGATTTGCATGTTTCGATATGTTTATCGCTTTTACGAGATTAACGATTAAATTGTCATATTAATTTGTAAAATCATAATATTCGGCCTAAACATGTAATATATGTTTATATTCTGTAAAATTTATATTTTTGATGATTTATAATAATTTAGGTTTTTTCTGATATTTTAAATATCGATTATTGAATTATTACCGTTTTTGGACAAAAACGATTAAAAGCCGATTTTTAGTTCTAGTACCTAATCATTTTATTTTAATCTGATTTTTGACGTGGTGAAACTTTATGGTGAAATAGAATGTTTTGAAAATTTTCATAATTTTTCGGAATTGTTAAGTGGATGAATTAATTAATCACTTTAAATCATCGTTTATCGTTAAAACCGTGTTTGTTGTTTAAATTCTCGATTTCTGGTCTTTGGTTTAAATCTGGAAAAAATTATGATTCTGATGATTTCATATTAAAATGTATTTTTATGATTTTTAGTGCCTTAATAAAATGTTAGGAACGATAGGTTTATTAATGAAATCGTTAATTGCGAAAACGAGTTTAAATGACTGTTTTGTTGAAATTTGATGAATCTGGAGTTTTGGAAAAATCTGGAAAAATTTATATTCTGGAAAATCAGGATTTTAAAGTGTAATAATAATTTTTGGATATTAATACTTAAATCGTTTTGTAATTACTATTTTTATTAATCGTTATTGTCGAGATTAGACGATTAACGGGAAAACGCTTTAAAAACCGAGTTTTTGGATTCTGGAAAATTTTATTTTCTGGACAGAATGTCCATAATTATATTTTAACTATTTTACGTAATTTTTGTACTATCTATTAAAGTCTTTAATTAATAAGTATTGATTTTCGGACAAATTGTGATTTATCGTTAAAATGCTTCATCTTACCTAAAAGAATTATTTTTTCAGCAATTTTGAAAGTATTTAAATCTGATACTTTAAGAGTTAAATCATCCCTTAACATTTTCTAAATATATTCAGTGGTTTAATTAAATAAAAGACGTTAAAAAATTTAATTTGACATTTGCCGTAAAATCCTATTTGTAATCGTATTGTCGTAACTAATAATAATTAGGGAATTTTAGCTTTGTAAATTTTGAAAACACCCTGATTATTATTATTAAAATGTTTAAGACATTTTTAATCATTTTATACACTTGTACGATATTTCAATAATTTCATAAACTCAAATGTTCTTACTTTAATAATTAATATCGTTAAAGCCGAAAGTATTAGTTTTATAAATCTATATCGTTTACTAAAAATATGGTATTAGTATGAACTAATATTTTCACTATTTTGATATAATGCTTTTTTTTAGTAAAGTTCTAAAAATAGAAGTTTCCTAAAATAGAAAGTTTCCTCTTTTAGAATATAAAAGTTTACTTCTTTTATCCTCATATTATTTATATTGATTATATCTTTTGAATATCGATAATGGCTTTGTTTTGGAGTTATGGAATAAGGACAAGTGTGAGGTTAGAGTAATATATTCTAGGGTTTACGGTTTTGCCATCAACTATAAGGCTAGTGTATCAGGAATCGGTACATTGGTTGTTGAACCGGGTGACAGGTATCCCGGAAGTTGTGTACATTTTGACCTTAAGCTTAGGCCTCGCAGTAAGTCGCCGTCATAAGTTGAACTGGGTGACAGGTAATCCCAGGAGGGGCGTGCATTATCTTAAACTAGGGCTACGCATTTATAAGTCGCCGCTCTATTATGGTTGAGTAACCTAGTTAGAGACTGAAGTTTGATTTGTTTGAACTAAGTTCTCGAAGCTAGTTTTTAGTATTCTCCTAGTGAAAGTCTAGCCGTCTACACTACTCCTATCCATAACGTCATTTTGAATATTTTTATTATTATCGATATAATTTGGTTGCAGGTTGGCAAATGTTTTATGTTTTCTTCGGAAAACTCATTTTTATTATATTGGTTTGATACGTGAAGTTTTTCACTGAAATTTTATTTTTATTATAATGTGTTTTGCTGTTTTCCATTTTAACTATTTTTCTATAATAGTAATTACAGTTTTAAAATCCTGTTATACGGCTGGGAGAACGTTGACGTTGCTCCCCACTGATTGTGGCTGTTATGTTTTTAACATGGCAGGTATATGTTTTCCTTCGGGTGGGCTAGCGAGCAGTTATGGATCCTGCTTGTTTTAATCAGATCACTGTATTATGGATTGTTAAAACCCTTTTTATGGATTTTAATTTTTTATTTGTTTTGTAGCCATTTTTTATTTTATGGCTTATGTATTGACTTACCATTTTTATTTAATCAAGACATAGCTACAGTGTGTTATAATCCCACTTCTACAGTGTTTCCGCCACTGTATTGCGTTAGAATTTCTAGGGGATTACATTTACAGCATGACGGTTCTTGAGGAACTCCGTCAAACCAAGGCTTGTGAAATTTTTTCATTCTTTGTCAACATAATCACACACACTCCCATCGCCCTCGAGGGCACGGAGCAACAAGTCGAAGGCTCTTGAACAATCTTCAATAAAGCTCGTAGAACCCCAACATAAGCTCCAAGGTTCTTCACAACCTTGCTTTGACGTGTCCGGGGCATCTCGATTGGCTATATTCAATGGCTTAAACTTGTACTTGTAATCTTTTGGAATATAACCAAACTTCCATTCCTTTTCATATAATCCCCTAGAAAATCCAACGCGATACAGTGGCGGAAACATTGTAGAGTCGGGATTAAAACACACTGTAACTATGTCTTATAAAAAATAAAACGGTCAAGTCAAACAATAGGCCTAAAATAAAATGGCCAAAATTTAAACAATCCACAAAATGGGTTTGAACATTCCACAAGACATAATAATTAAAAGAAAATAAGGAGGATCCACAATGCTCACTAGCCCACACCCGGAAACAAGTATACCTGCCATGTTAAAACATAACAGCCACAATCAGTGGGGAGCAATGTCAACTTTCTCCCAGCTGTATAACAGGATTTTAAAACTGTAATTACTACTATAGAAAAATAGTGAAAATGGAAAACAGTAAAAACAACATATTATAAATAAGCTTGGAAAAATGATGAAACATAAGCCAAAATGTGATAGAGTTATAACGACGTCATAACGGAGAAAATAAAAATGCTAGGAAAATAGCGGGTGTTACAATCCTCCCCACTAAAAGAAAGTTTCGTCCTCGAAACTAAGAATAAGCTGAAAGGAAATCGAAGTTTACCTTACTCGAAGAGATGAGGATGCGTATTCCGCATAAAATAATTTTGGTTTTAAAAGAAAATTTTACAACTTTTACAGTGATACTAATTCGAATACAAATATTTATTTCAAGAGGGATTGGGTTAAGCTACCCGAAATTTAAAATCTTCTAAATTAATGAAATCATAAGGTAAAGTTATTTGATAAAATAGTATTGTTGAATAACATTTGTAAAAGAACTTGAAGAAAATAGGGTGACCAAACATTTTCAAAACAAAAGTTAAACAATTTGATTAAGAAATTCGAAAATGTTTATTTTATTTTTTTATGAAGAAAAAAAATTTAGTTCGGAGAAATCAAATTTTGTAGTTAGTAAAAATCGAACCAGTCGTCAAACATTTTCAATAACAGATTCAAAAGTCCACAAACAATAAAAAGAAAACTAATTTCAAAACGTTAAAATTTCGAAAATGTTATCAAAGTAATTATGAAAGTTTTCGAAATTATTATCAAACTTGAATATACAAAATAATTTCGACAACGTTTTAAATAATCCTAAAGAAATCGAAGTATTTATAAATATGAAAGTTTTCATAAAATTCCGATTGCTTGAAAATCAAAAAGTGAAATATTTTCGAAATAATTTAAGATAAATTATTAAAGCATTTTGAAGCAGATCTAAATATAAATATCAATCAAAGATAAAACAAAAGTGAAGTATAAAGTTCTTAAATTATAATTAAAAAATTATTAAATTTCACGATCTCCGAAAAGTTTAAGTTAGTCAAACTTTTTACAAAACGGGCAAGTTCACAATTAGAAATTTAAACTCAACATGATAAGATTTTACGATAATCCTTATATATTTTTTTTAAAACCAGTCAAACCATTTTATAAAATATGAAATTCGAAAAATGGTTAACGGATAAATAGAACAAGGATAAACAATAAATTTAAATAAGAGTTTTCAAAATCGATAAAGGTCGAAGGGATAGGTCGAAGAAGGGATGTAGGAAAAAAATAAGTGGAGGACGAGATTGAGAGTTAAAGAGAGCTCTCAAGAATTAGAGAAGAAATTAACCATCTCGAGATTCCTAGCACGACTCACACAAACACGGGTTCCTAATGGCCCATCAACTAACGCTAAGTCCAATATCGGTACAGGGTGGTCCTACTCAATCTACCACCTCCAAAATTAAGTCTTACATACTTATATAATTCTTCAATTAGTATGGTAAGAATCCACAAATGATTTAGACTAATCCATTAATTAAGACTCCAACGGTCATCAAAACATACCCAAACTCGTAATCACTAAGGCTCATAAATTAAAAGCTCATAAGGTCTGAACTCGAGGTATACTTCAAATTTCTCGAGTACGGAACAGTAAAAAAAATCCACCAATTAACAATGTTCGGACACGAAAACTTCAAAAGTGATCATGAAAATATTCTTAACATCATCAATTGACAAAAGGTTAGAAAAGTACGCCAAACCTTAAACACACTCAGCCTGACATGTAACGACAGATACTCAAATTTTCAAACACATCATTCGACTAAGGTTTCTGAGAATTCCATCAAATTTCATATCGTAACAGCGGAACCACTAAAATATTTGTTAACTCAACGAAGCCACAATCTCGTTGGTGTAAGGGTTCTGAACTATAAATCCATCAAGATGATTGGCATTAAGTATTCCTCAAAACAACGTGATAAATTCAACCTCTAATTGTGCAAGATGTTTCTCTTCTTCAAGGCCAATAATGATCTATCCAAATTTAGGTAAGTCAACTCCAAAATTCGTAGGTTACAACCTTACATCAACGATCCACGATCTAATCAATAAGAAACAAGGTTTAATCTATGTCAACCAAAATTTATTAAACATTAACAAGGACCAGAAATGATACCACAACACTCAGGATATCATCTTAAGCAGTGATTTATGATCCCAAAATTACACGATTAGTCCATTAAGTCAAACATTAGGTAGGAATCCCAAGGTAATATAATTTTTTTATGCTTGACTAGGTTCTATTTGGGTATTAGGTGTCCATCAAGATATAATTGTCACTATCAAAAAATGTACTTAACTCTAAGTCCTCTTTACGGTCAAGTAATTCCTAACCCAAGCTTGATCAATCTCTTTGGTACAATCCTAATTCCGTTAATCAACTAATACCATTCAAATCAATTCCTCAAAAGCTCACTAGATTAGATAATAACAGGGCAGAACTCACAATCCTCAAACCATTGGTAATAAGGAGTTAGCTAAACCTCTAACATATTTAACTTCCAAAAAGGTTCACTATGATAGAATTCGGTCTAACCAAAGAATCTCCAGAGGAAGATGGTAGAGTAGAAGAATTTATCACCTCCGAGCTACTTTCTAGCTCCTCACAATCAAGATTATAAGAATCTTTGAAACTTTCACACAAGGAATCCAAGTTGCTGACCACATCAAGCTTTTCACCCAAATCATCCCCTAACTCGGTGTCATAATTGGCATGGATCATATGACATGACTCTTCATTTATCGGTGAGGTATTACCTTGAAGGTCAAAAGCGAGTTTCTCGTCACCAAACTCAAAAGTGATCCTACCCTTCTTAACATCGATTAATGCACCGACGGTGTGTAGAAATGGTCGTCTGAGAATAATAGGGGTGGTTGCGTCCTCGGGCATATCGAGTACAAGGAAGTCAACCGGGATGAAGAACTTCCCGATCCTTAATGGCACATCCTCTAACATTCCCAATGGTCGATTAAGTGAACGATCCACCATTTGGAGTGTAATTGAGGTATACTTTAGCTCTTTCATACTGAGTTGCTCACAAATAGAATAAGGGATAATGCTTACACTCGCCCCTAAATCACACAACGCCCTCTTGATCTTCATATTCCCGATAGTGCAGGGGATTGAGAAGCTACCCGGATCCTTTAGCTTAGGTAGAGTGGAGCCTTGAATAAGATCACTCACCTCTCTTTTAAAAGCTATTGTCTCTATCTTGTCCAAGGATCGCTTTCTAGCCAAAATTTCTCTCATAAACTTCCCATAAGCCGGGACTTGGGTAATTAACTCGGTGAAGGGGATGTTCACATCTAACTTTTTCACAATATCGAGGAATTTATCAAATTGAACATCCGCCTTAGTCTTCAATTGCCTTGATGGGAAGGGAAACTTGATGTTGTTCTTGTTAACTTCTTTGGGCTTGGATTTTTCACTTGCCTTCTTCCTTGCTTCACTTGCCTCATTAGGTGGAGGTAGGTTATCTTCAATCGGTTTTTCAACCTCCCGTAAGACTTACTCCTCCATATGATTCCTTAATTCTTCATAGTCATGGGTTGGATTTTCAACCTCTTTCATAGCTTCTTGTTCATTAGGAAACAAGGGAGAATCATAGGATGCACCGCTCCTCAAAGTGATAACATTCATGGTTTCAATTTTCGATGGTACACCTTGAGGAGGTAGTTGACCTTTTTGCCTAGATGAGCTATCCGAGGCAACTTGAGCTAGTTGGGTTTCAAGCATCTTCACATGAGTATTTATTGCCTTGTTGTCCTTTTTAATTTGAGTGTAAAACTCTTGTTGATTTCTTTGCATCTCCATTTGGTTTCTTTGCATCTCTTGATTACTCATTTGCATGTCCAACATCGTCTTTTGCATGTCAAAATCGGGTGTTGGGGATTGTTGGTTATGCGGAGTATTAGTTATGGCTAAGGAAAAACCATAGTCATGAGTTGGAGATCGGCTCCTTGGCTTGTTGTCTTGTTTAGCATTTTGGAACCCTTGTTGATTTTGAAAGTTTCCTTGGAGCCCTTGAGGATTGCCTTGATTTAGGCCTTGAAAGTTACCTTGATTGTGATTTTGGTAACCTTGGTTGTTGTTTTGAAACCCTTGAGAGTGTTGGTTTCCTTGGAAACCATGTTGACCTTGATTATTGAAGCCTTGGTTGTTAAAACCTTGTTGATTGTTGAAGGCACCTTGGTTTTGATAAACATTTTGTTGTTGGAAATTTTTCAAAGACCTTTGATTGCCTTGATAACCTTGGTAGCCTTGAATGTCCCTTAAGGGAGGAGCAACATATAATGGACGGTGTTGTTGTTGAGCTTGTTGTTGAGAGGCTTGGAACATATGAGGATTTTGCACATTTTGAGCCTTGGAAGAAGAGTATGGGGCTCCATGTTTGTATGCTTGAAAAGCATTAATTTGCTCAATGCTACTTCGACAATGTTGAGGCTCATGCCCATATATCCCACAAATTTCACATATCCCATAATAAGAAGTTAGAGAAACCATTCCCAAAGCATTAACTTGATGGATTGTTTGTTAGTTGGAGGAACTTGTGCCTTGAGTTTGATTTAAGTGACCTTGGAGCTTCTTATCGATAGCATCCATATGAGTCTTCAATTGAGCCCCAAGATCGGCACTAAGTTGTGTGATTGCATCAATCTCATGCCTTCCCCCTCTATTTGACTTTCTAGGCCTACTATATTGGGAATTGTGGACCTCCATTTTTTTGATTCTAGACCAAGTTTGGTCATCATCGACCTCGGTAAACCTTCCATTGGAGCCCATATTAAGTATGTTCCTTGAATCCTCATATAAACCATTCCAAAATTGTTGGACCAAGAACCATTGGGACAACCCATGATGGGGGCAAGATCGGACCAAAGCTTTGAACCTCTCCCATGATTCATAGAGACTCTCCTCATCCTTTTGTTGGAAACCGGTAATGGAGGCCCTTAGCAAGTTTGTCTTCTCGGGAAGGTAAAACTTTTGATAGAACGCCAATGCAAGATTTTTCCATGTATCAATCCCCATGGCCGTCTTATCGAGACTCTTGAACCATTGCTTAGCTTTTCAAATAAGAGAAAACGGGAAGAGAACCCATCGAAATTGATCTTGAGTAATCCCAGTTTGAGAAATAGCTTCGCAATAATCGGTGAAAGTCTCCATATGTTGGTGTGGGTCTTCGGTGGGCAAGCCACTAAATTGGTTTCGCTCAACAATTTGAATGAATTGTGTCTTGGCCACGAAATTTCTGGCATAAGCGGTCGGTAGAGTGTTCGGTCCCGGCAAGACATCCTTGGTGAAAGTGGAGTGTGATGATAATTTAGGCATGATTGGATGTAACGGAGATGACGGTATTGAACTTGTGATAGAGGTGGTTGGAGATGTGGGAGGTAAAGAAAGTGGAGAATAGGAAGGTGATTGTTGTGAGATGAGGTTGATATGGGGGTGCCGAAGATGTTTATGAACCTCTCTTCGGTAGCTTCTAAAGGTGGAGAGTTTAGATCAATCTCCAAGTTTTGCTCATGATCTCGGCTTGTACCGGTTGGGAACCTCTCAATCTAGCAACCGTCCTTTGTCGAAGGTTTCGAAAAAACCTTTCCGGATCTGAGTTGTAAAGAAGGGGATGGTCTCCGCCTCTAGGCATAAACTGTAGACTAGGTAGCAAACGTGAGAAGTCTAGTGCTTTTTGAGCACTAGACAAGAAGGAAATAAACTTCACATACACACATAAGAAGCAAAGATAGATAAAGAAGATAAGCTAAAACAAATAAGGACATAAGATAAGCTTTACACACTAGAAGAAGGAAAGAAGGAAAAGAACACAAAATGGTAACTAAATCAAGAAACTAAGCAAACAAAGCCTAAACAAACACCGTCCTCGGCAACGGCGCCAAATTGATGGTGGGATTTGTCGTCGACCCCAACACCAAATAAACCAACTTAACCTAACTAGTAGCTAGGGCCAAGTCGAGTCGGTCCACGGAGACGGTAGAGAATAAACTAGAGTAAGCTTAGGGACAAGACAAAGTCACAAGAAACAATGGAAGAAGATAATTTTAGGTTTGGGCAAGACTACAAACTAAGATTAACATAAACTAAATGATTCATATAAGATTAAAGTAAAGCAATAAACAACTAGAGCAATAGCTAAAAAGTGAAGAAGAATTCAAATAGAAAAAGGAGTAGGGTTAGGTCGGGTTCATGGACGTAAAAGGCTAGTGGGAAAAACGAGGATAAGGGTATCACCTAATCACTCAGGTAAGCTTGTGCTCTCGCAACGATAACAAACCCGAGAATTCATGCAAGTTATTACTCCAAACATGAAGAATCAATCACAAGTCAAGCAAACATCAAGGAAGAAGAAACAAGTAAAAGTAGTATGGCCACTACCACTCGAACAAGCAATTCATCAAACACTTAACATGCAAAACAAGTAACAAGCAATAAAGGCTAAACCTTTACCCACACTTAACCCTAATCACTCACAATTAATGTCTAATCCCCCTACTAACCCCACAAAAATCTACTCACACGTAACTAAACTAAAACTAGCATGAACAAAGGAAAGTAACATAAAAGCCAACACATTCATAATGCAAGATAAACAATGGAAAACAATAATCTAGAGAAAAAGATTGAAACTTTAATAAAAAAAATCTAAGAATGAAAGAGAAGAGACTAGAGAAATTATACCAACACAAGAAAGAAATGGAAAAATTGAAACTTATATAGATGATAACCCAAGAACATCCACCTATGTGTCAATAATGATGAAATCTTCAAGAGCTTCACAAATTACACAAGTGTTCTAAGATTAAGCTAAAATTAGAGAAAGATTAAGGAGAAATTAATGTAAGATTAAGCTAAAAGTAGAGTGCTTCTATCTAGGGTTTCGTGCCCTCAAAAATTACAAGAGGAGGGTATATATAGGGTTCCATAAGTGAGGGAAATGAAACAATGAACGAGATAGGAGCAGGAGCAGTTCCGGCCGTGATGGTGATGGTCACGGTCGGGATGGCTTCACAGTAGCCTCTGACTTTTGGCTCATTTCGTCCCGGCCGTGATGGTAATGGTCATGGCCATGACGGCCTCAATCTTCTTCCTTTCTCTCGTCTCTTCCTTACGGCTTGCTACACGGTCATGTAGCCTCCCGGGATGATTCATTCTTGCTTTTCCTCTGCTCTAAGGATGCCTCGTGACTCGGAATAGGCGCTTACGACGTAGAAATCGACTCTAAATGCCGCGTTCTTGTCATAGGAACCTCGAAACAAAAGATAACTCAATTGAAGACATTAGTAGCCCAAAAATCGCTTCTAAAAGAGATTAAACTAAGGAACAAACAAGTAAAGCAAGAAGGAAAGACGATATAAATTAGGCAAATCAATTTACTTCTGCATTTTGGTAACTTCAAATTATTTCGTATGCTCGGAAATGTATGTATTTCGTATTTTATTAATTTGCGAAGTTCAAGAATCATGTAGTCAATCTGTTTGTTGTAATAATCACACTATTATATGAGCATAGTCACATACGTTGTGGAGAAAAGTCACAGTCGTTGTTGATTAAAGTTACATTTCATTGAGATCACAGTTGAATACGTGTGTTGCAAGGTTCATAGTTTCTAGGGTTTAATCCAGTTGTTCCCCTTGATAATATTCAGAACACAGCTTAGTTGTTATAAAGTCAAAATTGTTTTTGTAAGACGAGTATTGCATTTTCGTATCTTTTAGTTCTAGTTGATGTTTTGTTTTTTGGTCAGATGAGTAATAATCACAGTCGTTGTTGAGCATAGTCACAGTTGTTGGTGAGCATAGTCACAGTTATTGTTTAGTATAGTCACAATAGTCTTGATGAAAGTTACGTGTCGTTGAGTTTAGAGTTTAATACATGTGTTTGAAGATTCACATTTTATAGGGTTTAATCTAGGGTTTTTTTTCCAGTTCTTTCGCTTAATAATATTCAGAATACAACTTTGTTGTTTTAAAGTCGAAATTGTTTTTGTTGATGTTTTCTTATGGCTGTTATTTTCATCCATACCGTCTTTGTAAGATGAGTATTGCATTTTGGTATCTTGTAGTTCTAGGTTATACTTTCTTGATGTTTTGGTTTATTTGTAAGATGCGTAATAATCATAGTCGTTATTGGGCATAGTCACAGTGATTGGTGAGCATAGTCACAATCGTTGGTGAGCATAGTCACAATCGTCTTGATGACAGTTACATTTCATTGAGTTCAGAGTCTAGTACGTGTGTTGCAAGATTCATACTTTATAGGGTTTAATCTAGGGTTTTAATTTTTTTAGTTGTTGTAAAGTTTTATAAAGTTATAATTTTTTTTTGCATTGTCGTTCACGTATGCGTCAGGCGAAGACCCAGTCATTGATGAAAACATCTACCTTACTGGATCACAAGCAGTTGGTGTTCCTTACGTAGGGCAGAAGTTCGTGGACATTGACGGAGCGTTTGAGTTTTACAAATTGTACGCATGCTCTTGTGGTTTTGAGGTGAAAAGGTACACGACAACTAGATCCTTTGATGGTTCGATTAAGAAGAAATTGTTGGCATGTAATAAGAAGGGCTAAACAGCTAACCAGAGCATGGTCAAGTTTTCTAGCACACAAGAAAAGGAAGGTCAAGATTTCGTGGGATCGTATGAATCCATAAGGAATACGAAGTTGACGAGGACGCGTTGTGGTGCAAGGTTTAGACTCTTTGCGATGATCGGTGGGTTCTTTATTGATCAGTTCATCGAGGAACACAACCACGACCTTGTGATGGTCAATGACATACAGTTTCAAAAGTCATCTCGAAGTCTGTCGAGATATCACAAGGAGATGATCGTCTGTAACTCAAGGGTGTGTGATGTTCATGAACAATGTTGTTAGTGTTCGTCTAACAGTTCACTGCGCATGATTAATACAACTGCTATTTGTGTGTGCAGCTGAAGATCGGGGTGACCCGGACATTCAGGATGTGCAAGGAGCTGGCTAGTGGTTTTTAGAACATCGGAGCATCGTTGGTTGATTTCAAGAATTAGGGTAGGGACGTTAAGTGCTTCGTGCACGAGCAGGATGCTCAGTTGTTCATAGACCGGTTCAAGAGTCTGAGGGACAGCTAGGAGGACTTTTACTTTGACTATGATGTCGATGGAGACGGAAGCCTACGTAGGGCTATTTGGGCTGACGGTACAACGCGAAGGAATTACGCCGCATTAGGAGATGCCGCGTCGTTTGACCCAACCTACGGAACAAACATGTATTCAATGATGTTCACACCGTTCACCTGCATGGACAACCACAAACCTTCAGTCACGTTCTGCGAGGCATTGCGACTGAAGAAGGACTACGAGTCATTTATCTGGGTCATTTTCTGTTATTTAGATGGCTATTCAGGGTTCTTTCAGATCCCGATCCATCCTGATGATCAGGAAAAGACTACCTTCACTTGTCCCCATGGTGTTTTTGCTTATCGCAGGATGCCCTTCGGGTTGTGTAATGCCCCTGCCACCTTTCAAAGGTGTATGATGGGGATATTTTCCAAGTATATCGAGTCTATTATGGAGGTATTTATGGATGATTTCAGTGTCTACGGTAGTAGTTTCACTGATTGTTTAAATAACCTTGATAAAGTGATGCAGCGATGTATTGAGGTCAATCTAGTGCTGAATTGGGAGAAGTGCCATTTTATGGTCAACGAGGGAGTTGTCCTTGGGCACTTAGTTTCAGACCGAGGCATCCAAGTAGACAAAGCAAAGGTGCAAGTGGTCGAGCAATTACCCCCTCCCGTTAACGTGAAGGGGGTTAGGAGTTTTCTTGGACACGCCGAATTTTATCGTCGGTTTATAAAAGATTTCTCTAAAATTGCTAAACCACTTACACAATTGCTTCTTAAGGATGCCCCATTCATTTTTTCTGATGAATGTTTATCTGCTTTTAACAGGTTGAAGCATGCTTTGGTCACAGCACCTATTATTCAGGCCCCGGATTGGGAGTTACCGTTTGAAGTTATGTGCGATGCTAGTGATTATGCGGTCGGAGCGGTGCTGGGTCAAAGGAAGGAAAAGGCAGTAAATGCCATCTATTATGCGAGCCGGACTCTGGATGAGGCTCAGGTGAAGTATACTACGACGGAGAAGGAGCTTCTAGCTGTGGTTTATGCATTGGAGAAGTTTCGATCTTATTTAATAGGATCGAAAGTCACAATTTATACGGACCATGCGGCTTTGAAGTACCTCCTCGCGAAGCAGGAAGCCAAACCGAGATTACTACGATGGATCCTTCTACTTCAGGAATTCGACCTGGAGATTAAGGACAAGAAGGGCGCTGAAAATTCTGTGGCGGATCATCTTTCTAGATTTCCATTGCAGGACGGAGGCGATACTTTACCGATAGATGATTCTTTTCCTGATGATATTTTGATGGCTATTGGTATAATGGATACTCCATGGTACGCTGACTATGCTAATTTTCTTGTAGGTAAAATAATGCCGCCTGATTTGTCATATAACCAAAAGAAGCGGTTCCTACATGATGTTCGGCAATATTTTTGGGACGATCCATATCTTTTCAAGGAGTGTGCCGATGGACTTTTTAGGCGATGCATACCGCAATGGGAAACCAATGCCATCTTGGAAGCCTGTCATTCCTCGTCTTATGGTGGTCACCACGGTCCCGCTAGGACCGTGGCTAAGGTACTTCAGTCAGGTTTTTAGTGGCCATCTTTGTTTTCTGATGCCAAGTCATTTGTTTCAGGATGTGATGCTTGTCAAAGGACGGGAAATATCTCCCGGAGGCATGAGATGCCTCAGGTCGGTATTTTGGAGGTAGAAATTTTCGATGTATGGGGCATCGACTATCAAGGTCTCTTCCCGACAAGTCGAGGTAATAGGTACATTTTAGTAGCCGTGGACTACGTATCTAAGTGGTTAGAAGCCGTTGCCTCGGTCCATTGTGACGCTAAGACCGTCATCCAACTTTTCAAGAAGATTATATTTCCACGTTTTGGCGTTCCCCGAGTCGTCATTAGTGATGGAGGTATGCACTTTAAAGAAAAACAACTTATTGCCTTATTATCTAAATATGGTGTTATGCATCGTAGAGGTTTGGGGTATCACCCCCAAACTAGTGGACAGGTTGAAGTTCCCAACCGGGAGCTTAAGGATATTTTGGCAAAAGTTGTCTCGAAGTCAAGAAAAGATTGGAGCCTGAAACTAGATGACACTCTATGGGCGTATAGGACCGCCTATAAGACACCGATTGGTACATCACCTTATCGGTTGGTTTATGGGAAGTCCTGTCACTTACCCGTAGAGTTGGAGCATAAAGCTTGGTGGGCCGTTAAAGAGCTGAATTTTGACCCAAAATTGTGTGGCGAAAATCGACTTTTACAACTAGACGAGCTCGAGGAGTTCAGGATGAATGCCTACAATAGTGCCCGTATCTACAAAGAAAAGACAAAAAGATGGCACGATAAGCGTATCATTCCGAGAGAGTTTAAAGCGAGCGAAAAGGTATTATTGTTTAATTCTCGTCTTCGTCTTTTTCCTGGAAAATTAAAATCCAGATGGTCCGGCCCCTATACGGTAATTTCGGTTTCTAAATTTGGGTCGGTCGAGCTTGAAAATTCTTCAACGGGAAATCGCTTTAAGGTCAATGGTCACCAAATAAAGCACTATTACGAGAAAGGTGAGATAGGAGGGGAAGTCGAGGTTTTGTACCTCGAAACAGTCACTAACTGAGCAAGGTGACTACGGTCGTGCGGGACCTTAAACCAGCGCTAACCGGGAGGCAACCCGGGTTGTAAAACATTTATACCTGCATTTAGTTAGTTAGAGCATATTTAATTTTCTACATTATAGATTCTGTGAGGGTGAGAACGAGGGTCTAAAGGTTTGAATTGAGTTTTGCAGAGAACAGGCTGTTGACGGTAAACTGGAATGAGTCAACAATAGTCGATCGACTATTTTTATAGTCGGCCGACTATTATTTTTGTCGGTCGACTATTCCAATAGTCGGTCGACAATTCTGACATCGCGCACCTTGGCTGACAATTTTTCGTCAAATAAGTTTTTCTTTCCTTACTCTACTTCAGTTACTTTTATAAACTCCTAAACCCTATTTTTCTTACTCCTCCCACCTACCTCCATCCTTACCTTCATCTTCTTCATTTCAAATCTTCATCTTCAACCTCTACCCATCTTCTTCTCCCCATCACTATCTCCTTTAATCTCTTCATCCTTGCTATTTTCTTGTTTCTATTGAAATTGTAACTACTTTCCAGCCATTCAAGTAAGTTTTCTTGGGTTAATTTTCATTTTTTTCTTCCCGTCTAACTGCTGCGCTGTGCGTTTTCTGCTGTTCGCCGGAGTCGCCGACTATCGGAATAGTCGGGCGACTATTCTCATAGTCGGACGACTATCGTGTCTGTCGGGCGATTATTGTCCGCGATTACTGGGTTTTTGCCGCGACTGTTCATCCACATATTGTTTTTAGGCTTGAATCTGTTGAGAATCTGTTTTCAGGCTTGAATTTCAGATTTCGACCTGGTTTTTCTGGGATTTATGTTATTACTCATATTGTTTACCCAAATTTGTTGGTTTCATCCACATTATAGTGTTTTTACCCAAATTTCAATTATTAAATTAGGGTTTTGATTTCAATTGATTTGGGGGTTTTGTGTGAGTAGTACACCAAGTCTGATTTTAGCTATTTCAGGTCAATATGGATGCAAGAAAAAGACAACGCCAGGGAAGCACAAGACGTCGGGCCGACATTAGCCGGGAGTCAATGCCGAGTCAAGACCTCGTTCCCTTTCCCGAGGAGAGCATTCCGGAATATCCAAACGTTCAATTTGCCTCAGCTGATCAGAGGGAGCGTTTTGTCCAGTTGGCAGCTCTTAAGGTAACACCGACACGGTTTCTAGACCGTGAGCTCTTGGGCAGGTTAGGCATTTATCAGCCTGTTGTTGACTTACTTAATGGTACCGGTATGAGTGGGCTAATTTATATGCTAGAATTCACATATAAGGGTCTTACTCTTGAGTTTTTTAGTAGTTTCAATTTTTTTAGTGACTTGAACTGGGACACACCTTGCATTTTTTTTAGACTCTTTAACACGAGTTTTTCTAGGACCGTTCGCGAGTTCGGTCAGCTTTTAGGTGTTACTAGCGAAGGGGATTCAATTCATCCCCCTCGCCGTCTAGCCAATGAAATCTGGTCTTGCATTACTGATCGTAACACGGGTCGTAAGCGGGGAAACGAAGTCCACCACCCGGCCGATACTAGCTTCGTCTGATAGGGTGCACTATTTACGGACGTACTGAGCCGAATAATATTAATGCTGATGAGTTAGAGAGTCTAGCGGGCTATCTCAACATCGATAGCGAGCGGCCATATGTCATGAATGTGGCCGCCCTTGTTGCCCACCATTTCCAACATATCGGGAATGGGCTTATTTCTGTCATTCATTGTGGGGGCCTCGTTTCCCACATCGGTCGTAGGCTATTTCCGGACTTCCTGTACGGGGAGGAACCTATAGGACATGAGCTTCCATCTGCCGAGCGACTCAATAGTCGCCTTTTGAACTTTTCCGTCCTTAGGGGTCTTCATTGGCTAGGTCCCGATTTGCGTTGGCGCATAGCAAAGGATGAATCGGTTATCCTCCCTTACAATCTACCACCTCTTACCCCCTTCCCATATCTCCCCTTTGGTCCTGAACGGAACTCCACCGTATCCCTCTTATTTGCTACCACTTAGGAGGGATCTTCAGACCCCCAGACACTTCGCACCCGAGACGGGTGAACCATCTCGACCTTCTCGACAATCTCGAGGAGGTGGTAGCCGATCGACCAGTCGTGCTTCACATACACCATCGTTTGCGGCTAGACCTTCGGGCCACCACGGCCTCCTTATGCATTTCCACATACTGATTATTCTAATGTGCCTGCTTTTCCTGCTCACTTTGTGCCTCCTCCACCGTATGTTACACCGGCGGTGCTCGACCAAGCGGCGGTCCCGGGAATGCTTAATGAGTTGTGCCACCAGATGGCCACGGTGCAACTAAATCAGGCACTTTCCAATTTTCATTGTTACAACAATGGAGTGCAGGTCGGCCTAATCTCTCCTACAGCTTGGCACCCGACTTACTACACCTATTCCGAGGGAGGCTATGATAACAATGCCGGGAATGCGGAGAGAAATGATGGAGAGGGAGATGACGAGGAGGGAGATGATAACGATGGAGCTAACGATGGTGGCAGTCAGGAGGAGAGCGGTGACGAAAGCTCCGATTAGGACGGTTTGGGGAGGTCTTCATTTGTATATAAATCTTGTAAGTAGTCTTCTTTTTCTTTCTGCACTTCCATCGTTTTGCATTCCTTCCCCGTATTTATTGTTGCCTCTTATTGTATGATGTACACAATGAGGGCATTGTGCGAATTGGTTTGGGGAGGGTATGCTTCTGTCTGTTTTCATCCATCTGCATATTTCTTGCATTTTCGCATGCATAAAAAAAAATCAAAAATATGTTTTTTTGCATTTAGTCGAGTCTTAGTTGAGTCGGAATGTTATGTAGCGATGATGATATTGCTTTTATGTCTTCATTAGTTGCTTATCCTAGTGCGCCGTTAGAATTTTTGTATATAATCACATGCGGTATTCTTGCATCTTTGGTTAACGGTACTGAACGAATAAACTTGACTCATTGTTGGCAAACTACTCAAAATTGTAAGGAATTAGAGCCTTAAACTGATGACATTCATGATCAGTTTCTTTTAGGATTGAGAGTAGTACTCCTTATGAGACTTGTAACATCAAATTGCATAAGCATGACATTCGTCTCTTAGGTACCTGTATGCATTTGACTCGTGGTTTTGACATGTGCGAAAAAGGCAAATCCTTTCTTTTGATTAATTCCCATGAGCCTCACATAGCCAAATTGACCTATTTGACCAGTTTATTAACTACATGCCATAATTTGCCTACCCTAGTCAAGCTAGTAGATTAGTTGAACGGAATTGTTTTTTTCGGGTTAACTTTGGTACCATGATGATTGGAAAAGAAAAAAAAGGGAATTGAGAAAAAAATGAAAAGAAAAAAAAATCAATGAATGGAAAAAATTGAATGAAAAAAAAGAAAAGAAAGGAAAAAAGAAAGAAAAGAAAAAAAATGAAGTGAAACTAGAAGAAGAATGTGTTTTTACTATGAGAAAAGAATTGATCTCTCTAATTTCATAGTTATTAGTGGGAAGCGATTTTGATAAGGCGCTTGTTGCTATGCCTAATTTTTTCGACTGGAGTTTGGTAAGAACGGAATATTTATTATTGATGGGTGTAGGGAATACTAGCTTGGCTTTTACCTCCTCATATCCATATCGTTTTGCCCCTTCTTACCCGATTAGCCTCACTTTATACCATATGTAAGTCCTTGGCACGTGTCTTTTCCCGATAGAATGCGTATGTACGGTTATTAGAGATTGATTTCATGTTAGATTGCATGCATGTTCTTGTAGATCGCAGTTTAGGTGAGTGTTTCGTCTTTCCATTTTTACATAAACTCACAATATCACCCCTTTTGTGTGATGAGTGATCCGTGAGAGTCCGACATGGGCGAGTCTTGCAAGGTTGAAGGTTCAGTATTGTTGTCATTTGTCAAGCTTGTTGTGCGTGGTTGTGTACATTGATTTTAATCGTTGCACATTGGTTTGGGTAACTTTGAAGCATATTCCGCTATGAGTTATATACATTCCATTAGGATTGGGTTAAAAGTTTTGTGCTTGCTTGGGGACAAGCAAGGGTTTGGTTTGGGGAGATTTGATGCGCGTATTTTATATACACTTTTTATGCTCTTATTACGCGCATTCTCGTGTTTATTGAATAGTGAAAACTATTATTTTGCCCCGAATTGGCTACTTTGTGGTGTGTATTGTCCTTTTGCAGGAACGGAAGACAAAGGAGCTAAAACGAACCAAAACCGCGCCAAAACGAAGCTGGAAAAATTGTTGTTCGCTGAAACGAGCAATAGTCGACCGACTATCGAAATAGTCGGCCGACCATGACGATAGTCGACCGACTATTACAATAGTCGGCCGACTATTCTGGAGCTTTTGAGATCAAGTTGATGAGTGATTAGTCGGCCGACTATTTCCTGGACTGCGGGCAGATTTCGTGATCAGCAAGGAATTTCCTAAACGCAAAAGAGTTTCCTAGATAGTTTTTAACCCATTCAATTTTTATAAATAGGGCTTTGGGAGCCACATTAGAGATCATCTCTTAACTTCTCCCTTATTCTCTTTTACTTCTCTTTAGATTTCTATTAGATTTCTTCTCTACTTTTATTTTCTCTAGTTTAATTTCTTCCCACAACTCGGTTATTGTAAGAACTTTTGGATTCGAATCGCCTTCATTCCATCGGTAATTTTATTAATCTTCCTTCCTTCTTCTTTGTTCTTGATTGTTTTCTTCTTCATATTTAATTATTCTTAATTATTGTTTTATACTTGTCGTAAATTTATTATTATTCGTGATGTTTAATCTAGTGAATTCTTTTATTAATCTTGTTGTTCTTGAATTAATTATGAGTAGCTAATTTCCCTCGCTAGGATTTAGGGGATCTGCGAATTGAATGTGGTCGCTAAATAATTTATATATCTGTCAATTATATTGTGTCTGAGTTGTCACTTGTAGCATATAATCGCGATTAGTCAGTTAATGCGCATGATTGATTAATTGAATCTGGTAAACTTGAACCTAAGATCGGAAGCCTGGTAAAAGTTAGACCTGCTACAACACATTAGTTTGCCCTAATAAGATCGGAAGCCTTTAGACGCATGCTAGGGTGAATAGCGGACCGGAAGGACCTTTTCAATACCCCTTAGACCAATATCTGCGACAGACCTGTGACTTGGACCGTGACCACATGAGATTCGTAGTGAACCGACAATCCTAGTTTTCTCTCCATATATTTATTCATCTTCATTCGTCTTACTTTATTTTAGTTATTTCTTTTCTCTTAATTCTCTTTCTTTCATTACTTTTAGATTAGTTAAAACAAACAAACAAAACCCCCAATTTGGTTACTTAGATAGACTTCAATTGCAAGTAGAATTTATTTGTCTCCTTGTGGATTCGACCTGACTTCCCTAGCTATATTTTTAGTTAGACCTAAGTTGGTTATCTTTGATAGGTATACGACTAGCTTATCAGCATGTCTCTAGCTGCGTCGTGAACGGCCTGGTGAGTACCTTGACTCGTGCTTATTAGTTTAGGCTCTAATTTTGGTTTGAACTGGTTTGGTTTGTTTATGCTTGTATTATCTCGGTTTTTAGTCGCCTGGCTCGATGAGGACCTTCTCGGGTTTTACTACGTGCTTGGAGATGTATTCCCAGAAGCTCAGCTCCGCGGCGAAGGAGATTATCGCAGGGACGGTCTTGGGCCCCGTGGTCAGGTATTGGTTCCGGCTAGTAGGTTGAAAGACCAAGTGCAACCTCATGGTGATTAGAGCAATGGTAGATCGCTTTCAGGACACGACCTCGATCTTCCATATGTCGTTTGGGGAGGTCGGGATAACCTTGAAGAACTTCTGGGTTATTACAAGTTTGCCCTAGGGTCCGAACATGATTAGGTGGGCTCTTGAGGGTCCTCGGTTAGATAGTGACGAGGTTCGGGGCTGGATAGGGGATTATGTAGAGCGTGAGGCTTACAGTGCTCCCCATGCTCTTGTGAGCTCGTACATTACCGACCACTTCGAGAGGGTGCCGGTGCTAGAGGGTCGAGTACCCAACACACCGACGCAAGATGCCCACCTGTGGTTGTGGTACTTTCTGGGGTCGACCACTTCTCGGATAAGGGCGAGAGGTTTAGTACTAGGATTTTGCCCTACCTAGCTGATTTGGATCAACTGGGATATTTTGATTGGGTGACCGCGGCTTTCACGGAGATGACCCGTTGCCTACAGGTCATGGTGAGGCCGCAGAGGGTGGACCCTGGCTCGGCTTTACCCATTGTGGGTCCAGGTCTCGTACTGGAGGTAAGTTCTCCTACTCATTTTTAGGATTTTACTTAGTTCTGTTTGGTTTTGTTGACGATATTTCTGGGCTTTGCAGGCTTGGATCTACTCCTACTTCCCTCGATTGGCACCCAAGACGGTGTCCGCTCGTCCGGTTAGATTTCCGACGGGAATTGAGTGGAGGTTGGCTTAGGCTAAGAGCACGACGAGTCACTACTCGTCGGAGAATGTGCT
Source organism: Agrostemma githago (assembly GCA_958450325.1). Lineage (NCBI taxonomy): Eukaryota > Viridiplantae > Streptophyta > Magnoliopsida > Caryophyllales > Caryophyllaceae > Agrostemma > Agrostemma githago. The sequence goes on along the minus strand of OY288243.1, from coordinate 24,820,167 downwards.
GGTGAACCAGCTGCGACTCGTGGATGTAAGTTTCCTTCTTACGGTATGTTTTCCTTAGTAGCCCCAAGGTGAGGATTATTGAAATATCGGTTTGTTTATGCAATTCGTGGCCCGTCCTTGCGCCAACTATGGGGGTCTGTCCGAGTATGTGGGGGTAGAGTTGAGGCCTTGGAGCTACAGGAGGATGCTCCTTGTAACACCCGCTATTTTTCCTAGTATTTTTATCCTTTCCGTTATGACTCTGTCATAACTCCGTCACATTTTGGCCTTATTTTTCTTCATTTTTCCAAGCTTTGTTTTCATTTTGAGTGTAATGATATTTATTTATATTTTTAAAAGATTTTAATTCTTTTAAATCTATTTATTTGATTTGCTTCGTAAACTATTTATTTTTCCGCGAGGAATTTTATTTCTCTACGAATTAATGTATTTAAGCTCGGATTTGAGTTATTCCTTTTTCAACAAATGTCTAAACATATTTTTATAATATTTTCAACTTGTAAATATTTTTTTTTACGAAAATTTAGCAATTAAAGATTTTATTACAAAGTTTCGTAAATAATTATTTTCTTACGCGAGGTTTACTCGAATTGTTTTTAAATGCCTTTAACTATTTTACGATTCTTCTTTTTATCAACTTACAAATTATTTGGGACCTTTTTCCCCATGTTTTGGACCGACACATCTTTTTGTCACACTTTTACTACGTTTTATAATACGTCTTATTTCATTACGTTAAATGTTGTTGCATAAGATTCTTTTTCTGCATTTAACCATGGCTTAATGAGCAAACCCTTCATACTTCTTCTTATCCTCTTTGGCCGGCCACCTTGATTGATACCACATTGGATTCCTCAACTTATATATTCTCATTTAACCTTTAGAAACCTCTCAACTCTTTTGCATTCATTTCTCATAAAAATCATTCAACACCCTATTTTCTTCTCCCTTCCTTTGGCCGTGGCATTTCTTGTTTTTCAAGGCCTAATTTTGCTTCATTTTCAAGTCATAATCGTCTCATTTTTATCGTCAAATTAATCCTCTTTCCGATCCTTTCGTTAAGGTAATAATCGATGATGTTTTAAATCATTATTTACATTGGTTTTAATAGTTTTTCTCATGGTATTTTTCTGCCATGGTTTCGTGTATGGTAGGATTTGTGGACGATCCCGAGGCCGATGAGTATATTATCGGTTCCGATTTGGATTAGAGGTAACGTCGATGTTACTCGGTATTTCGTGATTTTATTCGTGTAATTGTATTGTAGACACCCACCTTTTGACCACCAGGTGTACATAGTAGTTTCCAAAAAACACCCGATGATGATCGGACGCAAACGTGTTTCTACGCGCTCAGATGTGGGCTCGAAACAATTAGTTTCTGACTTGGGCTTTTTACGGAGTACAAATCTCACAAAACCGACCTCAAATTCAGGCCCAGTTGGTCATTTCCAATCAAATAAGACTAATTTGGGTCAAAACCGACACCGGAAATAAAACCGTCTTTTAGTGACCGGGTCAAAACCCGATCAAAGCCATTTCCGAGAGCAAACCCGCGGTCCTCTTTCAAGTGGGTCACTCGATCAAGTCCATCAGGGCACTTGATCGAGTAACCCAAGACAAGAAGGGGGGCAATTGCCTATATAAACACCCTTTTGCATGCACAATTGAACACTTTACACAAAACCCTAACACATCTAGACACAACTTAAAAAAACCCTAAGAGAATCCTAATCAATTCTACATCCTAATTACTACCCTAAACCCTAGCAATCTAGGAACCTTAAACCACCATAACCCAACCTTCATAAACCTCGAAACTCCCGTGCTAAAGCCACAACGAAACGAGTTCCATCCGAGACAAGAAACATGTAGGTTGAGGGTGCAAAATCCCGTCCTTTTCTCTTCTCCTTTCTTTCCTCGTGTCGTCCGCGCGTCGTTGTCGTCATTGTCGCTTTTTTTCGTTTTTTTGATTTTATCGTCGCATCTATAATATCGATAATAAATACTAGTATAAAAATATTAAAATACTTATGGATTCGTGTCGAGTGCGAATGATGACGGGATAAGGAAATCCGAATATACAAGGGTGTTTCACCCGACATTGCCGGTCGCTTATCCCGACACCCCTAGCGCTTTATTGTTGAAGTAATTCAACGTAAACAATAGTTTTCTTATTTTTGTTTGCATCATCATTAATCGCATATTTCATCGATTTCAAATACTATTTTCGAAACAAACATTCTTTTTTTTTTATTAAGGTCGAAACTCTTTGACGCGGATCCGACATCACACAATCCGCAAGGATTTATTACGATGTCGGGATGCCGAGGGAATCCAGTCAAGTTTATTTTATTCAAGTAGTTGCAAAGAGTCGTTCTTTAGATTCGATGCCAATTCAATAACTGGATGTCGCATCTAAACGAACTAGTAAATGAATCTAACTAATATGAAGTCGGTGATGCTAAAAAATAGTGATCACAATTCGTAAGAATTAGTTTCGACACTATAAAACGCGGAGACAATTTCTTTCGTTTTAGTTGATTTAAAACGACTTACAAATTTATTTTCTAGAATTCGCTCTAAATATTCGATATCGATTCAATAATCGAATATCGGATACGACGAGTATCCAAATCCGAATCGAGCATAAATCATACAATTTTTCTGCCCGATTCAATAAAAATCATCATTCCAAGGATGCGATACCGACTCCGTAGTCGAATATCAAATCTAACGGAATTAATCAAAAAGTCAAAACAGCCCTCCATGCGAGTCGAATATCAAATCATGCGAGTCGCGCGGATTCCATGCGAGTCGCGCGGATCTCATGCGTGTCGCGCACTTGTGCAAGTCGCGCGAAGTGCATACAAGTCGCGCGATTGACTGGAAATTGCGACACAAAAGGGTTTTTTTTGTTTAATTTTAAAACGACTTATAACATCTTTTCTAAAGTCGCTCCTAATATTTAATATTGATTCCATAATCAAATATTGAATATCACGAGCATAGAAACTTTAAAGTCGAGTATAAATCATACCATATTTTTACACGACTTAGCAAAATTATCGATTTTCTAAAATCATGCATCATGTTTACATTATCTTTTAGCATTCTATATTTTCGCAAACTGTTATTATCGTTACTGACCGTTTGTCCTATTTTTTCGATTTATTTCCATTATTCATTTTATTGTTCTAAAATGAACCCGCATGCTAAATCCAACTTTGACGTTAAATTTAGATGCATTAAATCGACTAGCAACCCATTCAATTATTTGCATGTTTAGGCAAAACACTGTTTGCATATCATTTTTCATCGTATTACTAACGCGCGTATTTCAAAATCAAACGATATCTTAGTAGAGGTCGCTAATGTGCGGGCGGGGTTGGGTGTTCTTTGTGAACTTCCCAACACGTACCCTCACCCCTTACTCAGAATCATGGTTTCCGGATATCCGAATCCATTTGCACACGAGAGTCATTCAATACATGGTATTCGATAATGTCGGTATCGGTATCAAATGCAAAGGGGCGAACCCAATAAACTCTGACATCCGAATGGGCCATATTTTTTACACGGCCCACTAAGATATAGAGTGGGTTCGAATGGGCCCGAAATCCCACAAAGTTCGGTGGCGACTCCACATCAATTTAAATTTCAATTCGACCCATCTTATATGGAGATTCATTCGCCTCTCCAAACCCGCGCGTGGCCGCATCGGGGTGGACCTATGTCATGTCCACAATTTGGCGATTCCGCTGGGGATTAACTGATGCGTCAACTACCATCGGCATCCTCAGGGTGAGACTCGAATAGAAATCGTTTGACTAGTACAATACGCGTTTTAGTTTTACGGTTCATGCATAACCCCATATTTTCCCGGGCCGGTACTGGTGACCGACGTCCCACTATACCGTGATGTACTCCAATATGGATATGTCAAAGGTGTTCATGGTCGATTCGTATGGGTTTTGCGGCATGTTCTAAGCTCAACTCGACTTAGAGAGTCCATCCCGATTCACGTCTAGGCTATGTGCACTAGTATAGACCCTTTATACACCGACCGAGACTTAGTATAAAGCATACATGGCGTCGATATAATGCTTTCCTGACTACGTGCTACTTGATTTCTATGTCGTTTTCAAAAACCGCTTTTTTTTCAAAAATTGCATTCTTTTTCAAATAATTCAATTTCAAAACCCAGGACATATACCGAACTTAGGACTTATGATTTTTACTCAAAATAGCCTATTTCTAGCCGGTATTCTACCCATTTCAAAACTCGGAAATATTTTCGAACTTTCAAAATTGAGGCCCGATACGTTTTTTTATTTATTTTCGAAAATCGCCCCCCCCCCCCCCCCTTCCACCGAATTTTTTTCGGATTTTCCAAAAATCCTTTCTAAAACCTTCCTCTTCTTAGGGCTTCCTGTATTTAGCAGTGTCGGGTTGTGTCATAAGTCATCGAAGTCTTTAGCGTCGAAACTCTGTCGATCTTACATCACGAGTTTCTTCCCTATCCCAGTTCGCCTTATTAGACTAAGGCAAGGCCCACCTACGTAGGACATACTCCTAAAAAGGATGGCCCGTCTACACATTCGAGTCCAAAGTCTGGGGATGTCTCGCGTGGACATTCCTTCGAACAGGGCCCGACCCACATTGCCGGATCCTAAGGGAGGCCCACCTTTCACAAGTCACCCGTCTAGGTGTCTCTTCCGAGTCATTTCCTTTTCAGTCTTGCTCGGGATGTACTTTCTATTCCAGGATTTGGGTTAGTCTCTGATTACGCGGTGTTCTTACAGACAGGCCACCGGAAACCAGACGCCAGAAAATGCAGACAACTTTGGATCAACTGACCGCCGCACTGGCCAAGATCGAAACCCAACTGACTGCTATCCAGACTGACCAAACGGCTCTTGCCACCCGTTTGAATGTCGTGGAGAAAGGGACTCCTCCTGCTGGATCCGAGCCCACTGGGCCCATAGCTGAACTAATCAACGTTGTTCGCAAGCTTGAAGAGCAGGTCCACTTGTCAACAAGCAACTCAATCCATACCGAAGATGCTCGCTCTTACTCGCCTTTGAATGACGAGCTGCCTGCCAACCTCAACCTCACGGGAATACCGATGTTTGAGGGTACTGAAGACCCGGTCCACCACATCCGGGCTTTCAAAGAATTTATGTCTGTCAAGGGGGTGAAGTCCACCATGTTCAAGCACTTATTCGCTTCCTCCCTTGAAAAGCACCCCAAAGCCTGGTACTACAGGCTCGATTCCAAGAAATATAAGACTTGGGATGATGTGGCGACTGAATTTGCTCAGAATTACGCTGATAATACCTAGATCCAGACTACAATGCGTACTCTGGAAGTGATGGCCCAAGAGCCCAAAGAAGGGTTCACCAAATATCTGCAAAGGTGGAGGGCCGAGAGTGTGAAGCTGGTTGATAAGCCCAGCGAGAAATTTTTAGTGGAGGCCTTTGTCAAGAACCTCCTCCCTTCCTACCGGGTCCATCTCCGGTATGCTGTCATTCCCAACTTTGCCACCCTTACTGAAATGGGCACAAGGATCGAGGATGATTTAAGGTTAGAGAACCTGACTAAGGCCTCTACCAAGGGATATCAAGGGGCCAGCTCATCTGTGAGCAAGCCCACACCTGCAGCTGCAACCCGCAGCATCTTCGACGAGGTTAATCTGCTGGACACCTCATCCAAAAAGAATACTCCAACTCGGGTATTCACAGATATAGCGACTACCTATACCTATGCCTTACAAATGCTATCTTCAAAGGGCCTGATCCAACCGATAGGCCCAACTCCCGAAGTTCCAGTGGAGAAAAGGTCCAAGAGCTACAATGTCCAAGCCTATTGCCAATATCATCGAGGTAATGGACACGACACTGAGAAATGCTGGAAATTGAAGCATCTGATCCAAGACCTGATTGAAAGCGGGAAAATACCGTTGCCCGGAGACAAGCCGAGTAACAAAGAAAACCCGTTCAGTGCCCATGCTATATTCACTGGAGAGATAATCGACTGCTCACACCTCATTTCCCCCTTTATCCCACAAATTAACGGGATATGGTTCGATGATGAGGAAGATGTTTACCTAGCTAAAGGGGAAGCTGTCCCCATCATCATTAAAGAGGTACGAAAAGCTAAGTCAAAGGCCTTAGCCACCAACCACCTCGCCACAGCTGGGCGCCCTACTCCAACAACCATCACTAAACCTGCCAGGACGGAGCCCACCCTCGAGGAAACAAGCAACGACACGGCTTTGGTCCAACAATTGAAGAGGGTTCGAGCCGATCTAACCATATGGCAACTTCTGGTTTGCTCACAAGCTCATCGAGAAGCACTGACTAAGGCTCTCGATGAGATCAAGGTCGACTCACAGGTTACACCCGCTGAAATGGTAGCCACTATTATGCCCTATCTCAAGGGCCAATCCAAAGAAGAAGGCCCTCTCATCACCTTCTCTGAGTCTGATCTTCCACCGTTCGGGCCCAATCATAACTTGGCTCTATACATCACGGTCATTTGCCGGGGGAAATACCTCCCAATGACCCTAATCGATGATGGATCCGCTGTAAATGTCCTGCCTCTGAGGACCGCCAAAGCCCTCGGCATCACCGAGGCCGACTATCTTCCCAAGACACAAACCATCCAAGCTTTTGACGGAAGCCCAAAACCAGTTGCCGGGGCTGTTAAACTAACAATCATAACGGGCCCGATCGAGAAAGAACTGGAATTTATGGTGATCGATGTCACCTCGTCCTTCAACTTTCTACTAGGAAGGCCTTGGATCCATGCGGTCAAGGCCGTATCTTCTACCCTCCATAGAAAGGTCAAGATGCCTCTTCAAGACGGTGTCATCACGCTGGAGGCAACCCCCATTACCGTGGCGAGCTGCAACGTAACGGGCCGGGCCGACCCACGAGGATTTTATTTTGTTGGAATGACCGAAGAGGAATATCTCTTCAGGCCTTACTTCACCACTAGCATCGATATGATGCTGCAGAACTTGGGCTACTTACCAGGGGCTACCTCAAAACCATATCTTCCAGCTGGGAAGATCATCGAGGTCCTAAACGACGGCGAATCACAGTTCGGTTTAGGGTATACTATAACCCCGGAGAACGTGGTCCGGGCCGGCATTCATAAGGCCACCAACATCCTCAAGGGTACCTACTTGGGCCCTTATAGCCCAAAACTAACCGATTACTTCGTTACACCAGTTTTCGGGGCTATTCAAGTGGGGCTATACCAGCCCACTATCACATATCCCGAGACCAAAACGGCTCGAGAGTGCAATTTCATCCCCGATGATATATTCACCCTTGTTCAGGCCGAGTCCAGGGAAGGTGAAAACAACTCTGAGCCCGTGCTGGGGCTCCTATTTGGAGAAGATAAGGCCGTCCCTGCTCCAAAAGAAGATCTGGTTAACCTGATCCCCCGCAGCAACTGGTTTGACCCAACAAAGCTGATCTCCGAAGTTGGTGCAGACACCGAGAAAAGGGCCTGGAGGAAGACCACCAAGTGGACCGACAGCCAAGGACGGATCTACAAACTAACTACCGGGGAGGGAGACATGCCGGATACCGAGTCCGAGTCTGAGTCTGAGTCTGAGTCGGAGTCTGAGTCCAAGTCTAGAGGGTCTGGTGCTAGAGTCCAATCTGTAACCCCTCTTCCCTTATCCACTGGAGTCTCGGGGTCTGTCCCGAGAGCACTCCTTGTCCCGCCACTGACCAACGAGCGGATGGCCGCTATCTTTTAGCTATTCTCAAAATTTACTATTAATAATAACGAAAACCGTTCCGCTTACGACTTGTCTTATTTCCAAAATTATTTCGATTTCAAAAATTTTATATGCAATGACATTAAGAAACCCGACGAACAGGTACCTCTACCTCCGCATCTGATCGAGCAGCTCGAACAAAGGGAGTCCCGAGATCCGGTAATTGAAGAAACCGAGTCCATCAACGTGGGAACCACTTTACAGCCCCAGATGATTAAGTTGGGCCTATCCTTAGATCCCGAGGAGAAGAAACAATTCATCGACCTCCTCCAAGAATTCAAGGATGTCTTCGCATGGTCCTACAAGGACATGCCGGGGATAGATCGGGAAATAGCTGAACACCATATACCCATCAAAGATGGGTGCAAACCGGTAAAACAGAAACTCCGAAGAATGATGCTCGAATGGTCTCTCAAAGTCAAAGAAGAAGTCGATAAGCAATTCAAAGCGGGCTTTATACAAGTGTCTGAATATCCAGACTGGGTCGCAAACATCGTGCCAGTACCCAAGAAGGACGGAAAGGTGCGGGTATGTGTAGATTTCCGGGACCTTAATAAGGCCACTCCAAAAGACGATTTTCCGTTACCACACATCGACATACTGGTGGATAACACGGCCGATCATGCCCTTCTATCATTCATGGACGGGTATGTCGGATACAATCAGATCAAAATGGCAGAAGAAGACATGAGTAAGACCACCTTCATTACACCTTATGGTACTCACTGTTACACCGTTATGCCATTTGGGCTCATCAACGTCGTGGCCACTTATCAAAGAACCGCCACAACCCTATTACATGACATGATGCATAAGGAAGTGGAGGTTTATGTGGACGATATGATTGTTAAGTCCAAAGACCGAAGTGGGTACATTGCGGCCCTAAGAAAATTCTTTACCCGATTACGAAAATACAACATGAGGCTAAACCCTCAATAATGCAGTTTCGGGGTAACATCGGGCAAATTACTGGGTCATATCGTTAGCCAATGCAGCATCGAGGTCGACCTAGCTAAAATCAAGGCCATTACTGAGATGCTGCCACCCAAAACCGAAAAAGAAATAAGGGGGTTTCTTGGGAAAGTCCAATATATCAGCCGATTCATTTCAAAACTAACCATGGTATGTGAGCCCATTTTCAAAAAACTGAAGATCGGAGAACGGGTACTATGGGACGACAAATGTCAAACGGCTTTTGATAAAATCAAGGAGATTCTGTCTACACCGCCAGTATTAATGCCACCTCAACCTGGTTTGCCTTTGTCGTTATACCTAACAACGACCGAGACAGCCATGGGGGCTATGCTGGCCCAGACAGTCGATTCAGAAGAACGAGTCATTTACTACATCAGTAAAAAGTTCCTGGAATATGAATGCAAATATACAATGCTCGAGAAAACGTGCCTAGCTTTGGTCTGGGCCACTAAAAAGCTCCGGCATTACATGCTCAGTCACGAGGTACATGTATTATCCAAGATGGATCCTATCAAGTACCTGTTCGAGAAGCCCATCCTCAACGGTAGGATGTCTAGATGGACTTTAATGTTAGCAGAGTTCGACCTGAAGTTCGTACCGTTAAAAGCCATCAAAGGCCGGGTAGTAACAGAATTCCTTGCTGATAGCCCGTTATCTGAAGAAGGGCATACCGATACTTGGGCTTTTCCAGATGAAGACATATTCCATACCGACACCGAGACCTGGGATTTGTATTTTGATGGGGCATCCAACTTTCGAGGATTTGGGGTCGGGATCCTATTAATCTCGCCACAAGGGGAACACACCCCGTTATCTATTAAATTGGACTTTGATGTGACTAATAACGCAGCCGAATATGAAGCATGCATTCACGGGTTGCAAGCCGCCGCTGATTTAGGGGTAACAAATCTCCGGGTCCACGGCGACTCATCGCTAGTCATCAATCAAGCTCTCCAAAAATAGAAAACTCGGAATACTAATCTCGTGGCTTACCAAGCACGAGTAAGAGTTCTCGAGAAACAATTCCACAAGGTAGAATATATCTATCTACCCCGAGAAGAAAATCAATTTGCAGATGCACTTTCCGAATTAGCATCCCTGCTAATGATCCCGGAGCACCTAACCAGTATGCCGATCTGCGTCGAAAGACGGTCCGAGCCGGCCTACATCCATGCCATCCAAGACATCGAGATAACCGACCCGAAACCCTGGTATCAGTCGGTCCTAACCTACTTGGCAACGGGAGAATATCCCCCGGGAATTGAAAACCAGGCAAAGAAAGCCTTACGAAGATTGGCAACCCAATTCGTTCGTACGGACGACGGACAGTTATACAAAAAGACGGCGCAGGGGGCTCTCCTCCTATGTATCGATAAAGTACAAGCTGAAAAGGTTATGTCCGAAGTTCACGACGGTGAGAATGGCCCGCATATGAACGCCCATATGCTATCCCGGAAAATCACGAGGCTCGGATATTACTGGAACATCATGGAAACCGATTGTCAGTTATATGTCAAACATTGCCATAACTGTCAGATCTTTGCCAATATACGACATATGTCGTCTTCCCTACTATATACAATGACATCACCATGGCCATTTTCGACGTGGGGTATTGACATAATCGGAAAGGTGCATCCTTCCGGGACGGGAGGTCACTGTTTTATCTTGGTGGCTATCGACTATTTCACCAAATGGGTCGAAGCCGAGTCATATCGAATCTTGAATGCCAAGCATGTTACCAAATTCATCCAAAACAAGATCATATGCCGATACGGGATCCCACACGAATTTATTGGTGATCACGGGACCCATTTCCAAGCTGAAACCGCCGCATTGCTAGTGAAATATAAAATCCAGACGCACACATCTTCGCCTTACCGTCCCCAAACAAATGAAGGGGTAGAAGCGGCCAATAAAAAAATTGTCACCATACTTAAAAAGATGGCTGAGAATTACCAGGATTGGCCCGACAAAATACCCTTCGCCCTTTGGGGGTATCGGACGTCAATTCGCACTGCAACCGGAGTTACTCCATATTATTTTACATATGGAATGGAAGCGGTCCAACCGGTCGAGCTAGAAGTGCCATCCCTCCAGATTTTACTTGAGAGCCAAGTGCCGTAAGCAGATTGGGTACAAGCCCGATACTATTCGCTAGTTCTTTTGGACGAACGGCGGTCCCTAGCCCTTAACAATATCCAAATATATCAAAGGAGGATCCAATAGGCTTTCAATAAAAGAGTTAGGCCCAGAAATATCAAAGAAGGGGATCTAGTTCTAAAATCGGTCCGTGCATTACTACCGTTCGACCCAAGAGGAAAATTCAAACCCAATTGGGCTGGGCCGTATTTAGTAAAGAAGGTCTTATCAGGAGGAGCGGTAATGCTGACAGACTTGGACGGGAATGAATTCGTCAACCCAACCAACTTGGACCAGTTGAAGCGCTATTACCCATAAACCCTATCTCAGTGTCATTTGCAAAGATTTATAAAATTTGTCTTTTTATAAATTTTCAAAAAATTATAAGCAAGTCAATAGTTAGGATTATTCATCCTACTGTCGCACATCTCGAACTAATAGTCTTGGTGTATTTCAAAAATTGCAAAAAAAATCTTTGTTTGAACTATGTTTGGTTTGATTCCGCTAATTGTGGATACATAGGCAACCCCTCGAAAGGGTACAACCACTGCAATAAACGAAAAAGACGGGAACGGTATTCACTAATATATTGTTTATTAAAAACCCGATAAACTAAGGAATTTCAAAATTACACCACACACACACCAAAAAAAAACGCCAAAAACGGCAAACACACAAAAAAGCACACCACAAAAATAGTAATAATACTTAAATAATAAAACTAAGGAGACTAGTGTTCCTGCATTTTGCCCTTCCATTTATCCTTTGGGTCGCGTGGAGCCCGAGGTCGCCGGGGTGGGGGCGAGCGTTCCCGAATCACAAGGGGAACCTCCTTAGCTTGAACCCGCTTCTTCGACAACGGGTCTTCTGCTTTTGTCGCTGGTCCAAGTCGAGCCCGCACGTGCTAAGGTAGTCTGTCTCGCTGGCCAAGTCGGTGCTGCAATGCCAGTCTTGGGCCAAGTCTCCTTTCCAAGTCAGTCTGGCCACTTCACATAAGAATCTGAAACCCAGATCGAATAAAGAGATTTGGGAATGGGCCAAGTGTGCCGGGTATACCATCTTTGCATTCAAGTATCGCACATCACGTCCGTCAGTTGGGTAGATTCACTAACAACTGCTTCGACTGCCTTAGTATGCGATCCGGGTAGAGATGAATTGTCTGCCTGAAAGATAAGATTACCTGGTAGCGAGCCTTATCCCTCGGATCCAAGCCCGTCCAAACATAAATAGGCCACCATGGCACTACCCATCGAATCAACGGACCGCTATGGAAGGATAATACTTCATCCTAATACTTTTGAGTAATCTGGCGAGAAAAATCAATAGCCCGTCTCCTCGTCATCACAAGATTATGACGGTATTTGGTCGAGTCAAGGGAAAGATCTATGACTGATAGCCTCTCAAATAGTCAAATCTAAAAAAAGAAAAAAAATCAAAAAATCAAAAAAAAAAAAAAGAGATTGGAAAAAAAAAAAATCGAAAATCGCGAAAAAATCAAAAAATTGGAAAATCGCGGAAAAATAAAAAATAAAACCGGAAAATTGAGAAAAATCCAAAATACCTGCAATAAACGGGTGCTTCCGGTCAGACGAACCGATGAATCCCTCTTACGGTTATCTAAGCCATGGATAATCTCACCCGTAATCAGCCAAGCCGGACTTATCATCTCACGCGACAAGTCCAATTGCCCAACGGAATTATCATCATCGACCCAGGTATGGTTCTGCCTTATGGCTGGCGAGCCCTTCACGCAAGTCTAACGGACTATAAACGGCCCGATCGGAAGTCTGCCAGGTCCTAATCCTCGATTGGCCTGATAGCTACTCTGACTTTCGCCTTGTCCAAGCCTCAGTCAGAGTGGGGGCTCTGTAGACACCCACATTTTGACCGCCAGGTGTCTATAGTAGTTTCCAAAAAACATCCGATGATGACGCAAACGTGTTTCTACGCGCTCGGATGTGGGCTCAAAACCATTAGTTTCTGACTTAGGCTTTTTACGGAGTACAAATCTCACAAAACCGACCTCAAATTCAGGCCCAGTGGGTCATTTCCAATCAAATAAGACTAATTTGGGTCAAAACCGACACCGGAAATAAAACCGTCTTTTAGCGAACGGGTCAAACCTCAGTCAAAGCCGTTTCCGAGAGCAAACCCGCGGTCCTCTTTCAGGTGGGCCACTCGATCAAGTCCATCAGGGCACTTGATCGAGTAACCCTAGACAAGGAGGGGGAGCAATTGCCTATATAAACATCCTCTTGCATGCACAATTGAACACTTTACACAAAACCCTAACACATCTAGACACAACTTAAAAAAACCCTAAGAGAATCCTAATCAATTCTACATCCTAATTACTACCCTAAACCCTAACAATCTAAGAACCCTAAACCACCATAACTCAACCTTCATAAACATCGAAACTCCCGTGCTAAAGCCACAACGAAACAAGTTCCATCCGAGACAAGGAACATGTAGGTTGAGGGTGCAAAATCCCGTCCTTTTCTCTTCTCCTTTCTTTCCTTGTGTCGTCCGCGCGTCGTCGTCGTTCTTTGTCATTTTTTTTCGTTTTTTTTATTTTTATCGTCGCATCTATAATATCGATAATAAATACTAGTATAAAAACATTAAAATACTTATGGATTCGTGTCGAGTGTGAATGATGACGGGATAAGGAAATCTGAATATACAAGGGTGTTTCACCCGACGTTGCCGGTCGCTTATTCCGACACCCCTAGCGCTTGATTGTTGAAGTAAGTCAACGTAAACAATAGTTTTCTTATTTTTGTTTGCATCATCATTAATCGCATATTTCATCGATTTCAAATACTATTTTCGAAACAAACATTTTTTTTATTAAGGTCGAAACCCTTTGTCGCGGATCCGACATCACACAATCTGCAAGGATTTATTACGATGTCGGGATGCCGAGGGAATCCAGTCAAGTTTTTTTGATTCAAGTAGTTGCAAAGAGTCTTTCTTTAGATTCGATGCCAATTCAATAACTGGATGTCGCATCTAAACCAACTAGTCAATGAATCTAACTAATACGAAGTCGGTGATGCTAAAAAATAGTGATCACAATTCGTAAGAATTAATTTCGACACTATAAAACGCGGAGACAATTTATTTCGTTTTAGTTGATTTAAAACGACATACAAATTTATTTTCTAGATTGCGCTCTAAATATTCGATATCGATTCAATAATCGAATATCGGATACGACGAGTATCCAAATCCGAATCGAGCTTAAATCATACAGTATTTCTGTCCGATTCAATAAAAATCATCATTCCAAGGATGCGATACCGACTCCGTAGTCGAATATCAAATCTAACGGAATTAATCAAAAAGCCAAAACAGCCCTCCATGCGAGTCGTGTGGATATCATGCGAGTCGCGCGGATGCCATGCAAGTCGTGCGGATCTCATGCGTGTCGCGCGCCTGTGCAAGTCGCGCAAAGTTCATACAAGTCGCATGATTGCCTGGAATTTGCGACACAAAAGGGTTATTTTAGTTTAATTTTAAAACGACTTATAACATCTTTTCTAAACTCGCTCCTAATATTTGATATTGATTCCATAACCAAATATCGAATATGACGAGCATCGAAATTTTAAAGTCGAGTATAAATCATACCATATTTTTACACGACTTAGAAAAATTATCGATTTTCCAAAATCATGCATGATGTTTACATTATCTTATAGCATTCTATATTTTTGCAAACCGTTATTATCGTTACTAACCGTTTGTCCTATTTTTTTGATTTATTTCCATTATTCATTTTATTGTACTAAAATGAACCCGCATGCTAAATCCAACTTTGACGTTAAATTTAGATGCATTACATCGACTACCAACCCATTCAATTATTTGCATGTTTAGGCAAAACACTATTTGCATATCATTTTTCATCGTATTACTAACGCGCGTATTTCGAAATCAAACGATATCTTAGTAGAGGCCGCTAATGTGCGGGCAGGGTTGGGTGTTCTTTGTGAACTTCCCAACACGTACCCTCACCCCTTACTCAGAACCATGGTTTCCGGATATCCGAATCCATTGGCACACGACAGTCATTCAATACACGGTATTCGATAATGTCGGTATTAGTATCAAATGCAAATAGACGAACCCAATAAACTCTAACATCTGAATGGGCCGTATTTTGTACACGGCCCACTAAGATATAGAGTGGGTTCGAATGGGACAGAACTCCCACAAAGTTCGGTGGCGACTCAACTTCAATTTAAATTTCAATTCGACCCATCTCATATGGTGATTCATTCGCCTCCCCAAACCCGCGCGCGGCCGCGTCGGGGTGGACCTATGTCATGTCCACATGCATGTATATTTTTATATTTCATTTTTTGACAATATATGTATGTCATTGTAGACACCCACATTTTGACCGCCAGGTGTCTATAATAGTTCCCGCCAAACACCCGATGATGATTGGACGTAAACGTGCTTTGATAGACTCGGATATGGGCTTGTAATCATGGACATTTGGTTTAGACTTATTAAGGAGTACAAATCTTACAAAACCAACCTCAAATTCAGGCCCAGTGGGTCATTTCGAGTCAAATAACACTAATTTGGGTCGAATCCGAGACCAGGGGTAAAACCGTCTTTTAGCGACCGAGTCAAAACCCGGTCAAAGATTTTCCCGAGACACGTGAGTCAACCGTGACACCTCACACGGCTGATTCATACTCAAACTCCTACGAAATATCAGCTTCAATAAACATTAAACAATTTCGTTAAAGGTAGAATTCGACCTCAAGTAGGAATTCTATTCAGAAACCGAATCAGACACCGACCGAGCTCCAAATACTCGGCCAAGACATTCGGAACAGCCGAAACACTCCTCCACCGGCCGAGGTACTTGGCTTCTTCACCAAGAAACGAGACTTTGATTTCCTCTCGAACTCTCGTATTTCCTATCCAAACCAGTATTTCTAGTCACACAAGCAAGACTACCTCGATTCCTATAAATAGGACCTCTTGTCCAACACAAAAAAGACACGGAATTAACACCGAAAAAACAGCCTCATAACACGGTTTACACATCTTACATCCTCGACATCTAGCAAATCCCGATACGTTCCCGAAGAAGCCTCGAAATACCGACGAAACCACCCCACCGTCCGGCCAGACCCGATGTCCAACCACCCGTCCAAACCGACACCCTAAACTCATCCTCATCATCTCGACGCTCCCAAGTCTAAACCACTTTCCAACGAGCCTTATCCTGAGAAAACAAAGCATGTAGGTTGAGGGTGTAAATCAAACCCGCTTCTTCTTCTTCTCTTTTCTCCTTTTCGTTTTTTTATTATGGGTGTTTCGTCGGTTCTTTCTTATTTTCTAATATCAATACTATTAAAAAACTATTTTCATATATCGAACATTCTTAAAAATATGATATCGATTTTCTATAATCGAATATTGTATCGAAAAGAATTATATTAAGATTTCGACGATGTTAAAAATCGTTACACCCTTTTTTCGTTCAAAATTTTTTTTAAAACTTTTCGTTCGAAACAAACTTTTTTCAAAACCTTTTCTAAAATCATTCCGTCTATTCGATATCGATTTCATAATCGAATATCGAATACGACGTAAATCAAAAATATGAATCGGGTATAAATTAATCCATATTTGTACGCGATTTATAAAATTTAACGATTTTCGACAAAAAATAATAAAAACGGGCAGACCCGCACGCGAGTCGCGCCATGCCCAGGCGATTCGCGCACGGGCCTGTGACCCGGATCGTGTTTTAGCTTTTCGTTCGTTTTTTATTATTTATTCTACGAAACGATTTCTAAAATTTATATCTTTTCTAAAACTATTCCAAATATTTGATATTGATTTCGTAGTCAACTATCGAATATAACGAATATCGAGAATATTAAGTCGAGTACGAATTATTCAATATTCGTACGCGATTTAATCGAAAATTTCCAAAAAAAACCCCTTTCGAAAACAGGCCGTCACGCGACCCGCCGGCGTCCCGGGCGAGCCGCGCGGCCGGCTGCCTTGGCGTGCCTTTCTCGTTCTTTTTTATTATTTTTCGAACTTCGTTTTTTATACAAAACAGCGTGTGTACACAAAAACGAACGATATCTTAGTTGTTCCGGTCACGGAAACAATTTACCCGGTTCAGAATCCGGATGGTACAATTGGATTGATTACGGATAATTAGTTGCTTGATTTCCTTGATCTCCCCTTTCCCTCACTCCTGGTATCGGACTTCCCCGGCGGAAAGCGGCCTGCTCCCTGCACAGTGAACGCACAGGGCCTCGGAGGTTGTCCGAGGAAACCCTCTCCGATGCCTAAGTCAGTCCGTGAAATGCCTTTACGAACCTAGCTCGTGAGAAACTAGGCGGCGTTTTAAGAGTAAGAGTCTAGAGAGAGAAAATCCAACCCCTCTCATGTGGGAAATGGGGAGGTATTTATACCTTCCCACAAGAGAGAGAAGAGAAAGAGGAATGGTTGGATGAGAGAGTGACAAGTGGCGGCTTCCCATCCATCCATTCCCAATTACCTTAGGCAAAATGACAGGAGGGCCCCTGGGGTTCGTGGCCCTGTCGGCCAAGGATTTCCCCAGGGCAGACAGTCTCCAAGTGGGGGGCTGCCAAGCCTTGGCAGGCTGCATTGGTCGGCGCTCTCGGCGGCTGACGGCCAACTTAACGTTTTCACGCTTTGTCCTTGGTTCTTGCCGGGGGCTGGTCTTCCGACTCTCCGACAGGGATTGCCCCGGGGCCTGCATAGCAGGCGGTTGATTGTTAGGCGGCCCACCCCCAATCAATTGGCCCTCGTCAGTAGGAGGGAAGTGAGACTTCTCCTCTGCTGACGACTCTTGCTTGGAGGGGGGTTGACTTCCATGTCTGTTGCGGCATTTAATGCTCCGCGCCTTCCCAATGGAACTTTGTACTGTTCCTGTCAGGAATGTAAAGAGGCAAGATTACTTCCGTAATGATTGCTCTTTTCTTCTGGGCGGATTTTGGGGAACTGTGAGGAGTTCCTGATTGGTGGCTCTCCTCCCAGGGTGGTTGGAGCCCTCATTAATGCGGAGTTCACCTTGGTATAAAATCTTCAGCTTCCTTGATCACTTGTGCTTCATTTCACTTTCAATCTCTCCATTTTCTTCACTTCAAACATGGCTTGGATCAAGAAAAGCGTGGTTCGCCGTGGAGTCAAACATGTTTCCTTCATCTTCAGGGGGTTTTGGCGACTTAGATATGCACGAGCTGCCTATTTAGCGGTTCGCCGGAGCCGTTGCTCCCGACTCCGCCTTCGCCGGAGGGGAGGGAAGGCCTCTATCAGGATGGGCAAGCGCCCTAGGAGGTCCCCTCCTCCTGCCGTGCCTAGATTTAGGCGTTGCTCCCAGGGAGGGGGCTGCTATGATAGGGGGTGCCATGAGTGTTTTCCATGGTTGCACCCTGAACAGTTCAGCCCTAACTCCGACACCGACTCTTCCCTGGAGTCGGGCCCTTCTTCGCCTGTAAAGAAAACAGGCTGTCGCACTTGCGACGAGTCCCGAGCTGTCCCTTTTGGAAGGGATTGGGAAGACAGCAGCCGTGATTCCGACGACAGTGAAGGCCTCGGCTGCCTGAGCGATAGGGACGAGGATGGGGCTGCAACTGACCCCTTTCTGGATTCCCCAAGTTGGGACTGGGGTTCGGCTCTCGGGAGCCCAGGCAGTCCTGGAGATTACTCTCCAGATTTGGGGGACGACTAGGCCTGGGCGGCAGGGCCTTTAATTTCTGTCAGGCTGGAATTTTTCCGAGCCTTGTGTAATTTTTCTTTCATGCATGCCTTATGATGTACCTTCCGCTTGCGGTGTTTTCAATGAAATGGATATTTTGCGCATTTGAATTTTTTTATTTTTTTTTATTTTTTTTTATTTTTTTTGAATGGAGTCGTTGATTGACTTTTCTTTCTGACGTTTCCGTTTACCGAGGCCCTTCTTGAAAAAGGTGAGCAGTCGGTGTTCAGCGTGCGACACGTGGAAAATTTTTGCAGATTTTGTCAGGGGTTCAACCTTTCGAACTTCTTTGGGCCCTTATATAAAAACCCATCTCTCCCTTCATTATTTTCTTTTACTCTTCTTGATATTCTTACTCCCCCTAACACTTTTTGAATTCCCTTCATTGATCGAGCGTTTCTTTCTTGGAGGAGCAAGGATCATCTCTTGTCGCCATCTTTGATAACTTCACCGGCGTTTTTTAGGTTAGAACCCTTTTTTCCTTTTTTTGAATCTTTCGCTTCTTTTCTTCCCTTCTATAGCCTAGATGTCACGAGCCCGCCCCCTTTCTTTCGATTCTTTGCTCGGAGGGATTAGCGGCGGCGACGGTGGTCGTCGTGACGTAGCTTCTTCCTCCAGGGTTGGCCCCCGGGAGGGAGATGATCACAGGGGAGAGGGGGCTGAGTCACCCGACCCAGCTCCCTTCGATGTGGTCGATTCTGACGATGAAGCCCTGGAGGTGGACCCCGCCAGGGTGGCCGGTCCTCTCATCCGCAGGGAGAGAGGGAGGACCTATTTTTTAGACAAGGAGAAGTACGTGATTCCCTTACAGACCTACCCCGAGGCCAAAAATAGGGACCTGCTCTTGGAATGCGACGCGGCTAAGGCCATCGAGCAGTTTTATAACTTTGGGGAGGGGTACACTGTGGTGATCCCTGGGGAAAGAGACACAGTATGTTGTCCCCCAGATGGGTGTGTAGCTGTCTTTCATAAGGCCCTAGAGTTTGGCCTGCGATTTCCGTTGCATCCTTTCCTGGAAGATACTTTCAGGAGGATGAACGTTGCCATTGCTCAGCTGACTGCAACAGCCATTAGGGCTTTAGTGGCCTACACCTGGACCTGCCTATTCCATGGTGAGGGGCCCTACATCGACGCCCTTCGCTTCATGGTTGGCCTTCAAATGGTGTCTTCATCAGGGGGGGATGGCTCCCCTGGCTACTGGTCTTTGCTGAGACAGAAAAAATACGCCATGGTATGGCCACCCCTGAGCAGTCTCAAGGATTGGAAAAACAACTTCATATATGTCCACAGTGCGACGGGGTGGAAAATTCCCAGACACTTTAGGAATCATGTCCATACTCGCATGGAGACGCGTGAGGAGTATCATCCTCGCGTCGGGGGGAAGGCTCTGGAAGTCAGGCTGACCGACAAGGAGAAGATTTTGATTAAAAAATTTGAGATCGTGGCGGACAAACATGGGAACTTTTGCCCTGTTTTCTGGCTCCCTCACGCGGAGCTTATCACTACTGACGAGTACCTGCTTCCCATGGGCCTGATTCGTGGCCTTGAAGGTAGTTCTAGGGTTTTCTTGTTGTCGCGGTTTTCCAGGGATTTTATCTCTCCCTGCTTTTTAAATGACCGCCTCTCCTTTTCTGCAGATTCCTACTCTTGGACCTGGACCAAGAAGCAGGTCAGAAGGTTAGGCCTGAGCGAGGAATTGCACGTTCTTTCAAAGCGCCCTTCTATTCCGCCAAACTTTAAGAAAGGAAGTAAGGCCCTGATGAAGCTTGTGAAAGACTTCGCCGCAGGTCGAAGATTGCCTCTTCCTCCCCGGCTGCCTTCGTCAAAGCCGGCGACTCCTACTCCCAGCACTCATGAGGGGGAAGCGGAGGTTACCTCAGGGGCTACTCCTTCCCCTGGCCAGAAGCAGGGTGCTTCTTCAGCTGGCCCTCGGATCTCGCAGGGAACGCAGCCTGGAGACTCGGAGGGGACCGGGGAGAGTACTCCCTTGGAAGTGAGGAGAAAAAGGGAGAGGGAGCCCCCCAGCGCTGATGTGGTGGATTTGGAGGCAGATGTCTCTACCCCGGATGCAAAACGCCCTGCTCGTGAGCCTTCGAGCATTCCCTTCCCAGAGGAGAATGTGGAGTTTCACTACACGGCTGGGGATAGCGTGGACGTTTCGGGCCTACTTTCTGACTCTGGGGCTGTCCTGGCTGACCGCCTTACAAAGATGGTAACTTCTACTTCCCACCAAGTGCTTCAATATATCCAACGCACCTCCAAGGTTATGTTGGCCTCTGCAGAACTGGCGGCTCTCAGCCGTCTGAGCGATGAGGAGCTAACAGTTACCCCTGGGGCTCCTCCTCCTGACCGCCTGGCTATGGTAGAGAGGGACGCTGCCTTGATAAGTTCCTTGAAAGACAAACTGGAAGAGGCCAAGAGGCAGGCTGATAACTGGAGGGTGCAGGGGGAGATGGCCGTGAAGGAAGTTGCCAAGCTGGGGGCCGATCTGCAGGAGAGCCGGCAATCATTGGACCGTGCTAACATATCTTTGGCTGAGATGGGGCATTTGAAGGGAAGGGTGACTGTTTTGGAGGAGCATCTGTTACAGGCAAAGTCGGCTTTTGACCAGGCACAGTCGGCTTTTGACCAGGCCAAGGGGGAATGGGCAAAGGAGAAAGAGTCCTTGGCTGCGGAGAACGAGGAAGCAGTGGGTGCCAGCTTTGTGAGTGGCGCCAACTCTTCTCTGGAATTGGTCATGGAAGTGATAGGGGAGATGTTCCCTTCTTTTGACGAGGACACTTTCCGGAGCCTTTATTCTGCTAAGGACGAAGCCCGGGTGACTAGGCAGCCTGAAGCAGACGCCAACGCCCGCCAGGATGCCGCATGATGCCCCTTCTCTTTTATAAAAACTCTGCATTCTCTTGTGCTGAACCAGTGTTTCATGGTTTTTCTTGTAATATTTTGCTACTCGGTTTTTCTGACTTTGTAAAATTTCTCCACCCTCCACGGGTTGTTTGTAGGATATTTTCCTTTGCTTTCTATGGCATTACTGTTTTAAGGATCTTTTTCTCGTATGTTTGATTGCGCCTGTCATGGCCCATCTCTGGTTTTTCGTTCAAAGTCCAGGGGGCCTGCCCCCTGTCTGCCCAGAGGCAAGCAGGGTGGCATTTGCGTTTTTTATACAAGGTTGGGGGGCCTGCCCCCAGTCCTTGTTGATACGGCCTGACCCTGGCTTTTCGTTCAAAGTCCAGGGGGCCTGCCCCCTGTCTGCCCAGAGGCAAGCAGGGTAGCATTTGCGTTTTTTATACAAGGTTGGGGGGCCTGCCCCCAGTCCTTGTTGATACGGCCTGTCCCTGGCTTTTCGTTCAAAGTCCAGGGGGCCTGCCTCCTGTCTGCCCAGAGGCAAGCAGGGTAGCATTTGCGTTTTTTATACAAGGCTGGGGGGCCTGTCCCCAGTCCTTGTTGATACGGCCTGACCCTAGCTTTTCGTTCAAAGTCCAGGGGGCCTGCCCCCTGTCTGCCCAGAGGCAAGCAGGGTAGCATTTGCGTCTTTTATACAAGGTTGGGGGGCCTGCCCCCAGTCCTTGTTGATACGGCCTGACCCTGGCTTTTCGTTCAAAGTCCAGGGGGCCTGCCCCCTGTCTGCCCAGAGGCAAGCAGGGTAGCATTTGCGTTTTTTATACAAGGTTGGGGGGCCTGCCCCCAGTCCTTGTTGATACGGCCTGACCCTGGCTTTTCGTTCAAAGTCCAGGGGGCCTGCCCCCTGTCTGCCCGGAGGTAAGCAGGGTGGTTTTTGGGTTTGCGTTGGGGGGTTCACTTTTCCTGATTTTGGCAACAGGGGAGCCTCCCCCTATTGCCCCCTGCTCGTTTGTTTGTGAAGGAGTGAACAGACAACGAGTATAAATCTGTATCTTCTCATTTCTTTTAAAAATTCTTTTGACATTGGGGTGGTCGGAGCCGTCGACATTTTTTGATCGTCCTCCGCCTTTTTACTGTGAAAGTAAAAACTGCCTACGTTTCTGCTCAGACGTAGTATTTTTTCAGCGTATCTGCATTCCAATGAGCGCTCAGCTCTTGTCCCTCTAGATTGGATATCCTGTACGTGCCTGGACCCAAAACCTGAGTTATTTGATATGGGCCCTCCCAATTGGCACTTAGTTTCCCATGCTCTCTTGATTTTCCAGTTGCCTGTGTTTTTCTCAGGACTAGCTCGCCCACCTGAAAGCTCCTCTGCCGGACTTTGCTATTGAAGGCTTTCCTCATCGCTGCTGGTAGGCAGCGATATTTGTACCGGCTTCCTCTCTTAGTTCACTTACCAGGTCCAGGGCCTCGACCATCGCAGCTTCATTCTCAGCCTGGTTGTAAAGTTGGGAACGTAGAGTGGGAATCCTTGTTTCAATCGGTAATAAAGCCTCTGCTCCATACACCAAGCCAAATGGGGTCTGGCCTGTAGACTCCTTCCTGGTAGTTCGGATGGACCAGAGTATGCTGGGGAGTTCATCAGCCCACCTACCCTTGCAGTCATCCACCATTTTCTTCAGGCCATTCAGAATTTGTTTGTTGGCTGCTTCTGCCTGTCCATTGGTTTGAGGGTGACAGACTGCTGAGTAGGCGACTGAGATGTTATGGCTTTCTAGCCAGATCCTTAGTGGGTCATTATCGAACTGCCTGCCGTGGTCGAATACTAGCATCTTTGGTACACCGAACCGGGTAATGACATTTCGCCAGATTACCTTTCGGACAGCCGGCTCAGTGATGTTGGGCACTGCTTCAGCCTCCACCCATTTGGTGAAGTAGTCTATGGCGACTATCAAAAATTTTCTGCCCCCTGTGGCCGCTGTGAAGGGCCCTAGAATGTCCATCCCCCATTGAGCAAAGGGAATGGGAGATAGGATTGGCCTGAGCTCCTGGGCCGGGGCATGAATCGACGGGGCGAAGAGTTGACATTTTCTGCATTTCTGGGTCAGGCTTCTGGCATCTGCCAGCATGGTAGGCCAGTAGTAGCCTGCCCTGAGGGCCTTGTGGGCCAGCGACCTCCCGCCAATGTGATGTCCACAAATTCCTGAATGGATATCATCCAATACTTCAGCGGCCTGATCCGCCCGTAGGCATTTAAGCAGGGGATAAGTAAAAGATTTTTTGTAGAGTTCTCCATTAATGAATATGAACCAGGCTGCTTTAGCCTGTACCTTCCTTCTTTGCAATGGATCTGGTGGTAGGACACCGTGCCTCTTGTACTGGACGAAAGGGGTCATCCAGCTTTCTGGTTCTTCTTCCATGGCATTAATTTCTTGACCAGGATTAGTAGACCTTTCGTGTAAAACGTCCACCCATACCGACCTCCGGATGTCCTGCAGACTGGAGCTTGCCAGTTTTGACAGGGCGTCTGCTCTGTTGTTCTGAGATCGGGGAATTTGTTTGATCTCGTATGATTTCAGGCTGGATAGTTCTCTTTTTACCATTTCTAGGTATGAGGCCATTGTTTGGTCTCTGGCTTCGTATTCCCCATTAATCTGGTTGGCGATGAGTTGGGAATCTGTCGCCAAGATAATTCGCTCCGCCCCTGCAGCCTTAGCTAACCTGACGCCTGCGAGTACTGCTTCGTACTCTGCCTCATTGTTTGATGCTGGGAAGACGAATCTGAGAGCATGTTCAAAGTCGGTCCCTTCTGGGCTGGTTAATACTACGCCTGCGCCTGCACCGTTGGCCGTGGAGGACCCATCAGTGTGCACGACCCACTCCTGGGCAGGGGCTTCCTCTTCCCCTGAATGGGAGCACTCCGCCAAAAAGTCTGCCAGGGCTTGGGCCTTGATGGCTGTTCTCGGCTGGTAAGATATACCCAGCCCACTCAGTTCAATTGCCCATTTCAACAATCTTCCTGATTTTTCGAATTTTTCCAACACTTTTTCCAGGGGTTGATCGGTGAGGACAATGACTGGATGCGCGTCAAAATAAGGTCTGAGCTTCCGGGCTGCAATTATGACCGCGTAGGCAGCCTTTTCAACCATAGGATAATTCTTCTCAGCTGCCCCCAGCGCATGACTCACAAAGTATATAGGTTGCTGGGTGCCTGCTTCTTCCCGCAGGATGACTGCGCTGACAGTTATGTTAGTTACTGCGATGTAGAGAAAAAGTTTTTCTCCTGCTACTGGTCTTGCCAGGGTAGGGAGCCTCTTAAGATGGTCCTTCAGTTGCTCGAAGGCTTCTCTCTGCTCGCTTTCCCATTTGAATTGTTTGTTTCCTTTCAGAATTTTGAAAAAAGGAGTGGCTCTGTCTGCTGATCGGGCAATGAATCGTGCCAAGGCGGCCATTCGTCCCGTCAGGCGCTGGATGTCCCTGATGGTCTTGGGTTCAGGGAGGTCTAGGACCGCCTGAATTTTTTCAGGGTTGGCATCAATACCCCGAGAACTGACCAAGAATCCTAGGAATTTTCCGGAGCGGACTCCAAACGTGCACTTTTTCGGATTCAGTTTCATTTTGTAAGCGCGCAGAGAACTGAAGGTTTCCTGCAAGTCTGTCAGGTGTTCCTTGTCTTCCCTGCTTTTTACGATGGCATCGTCAACATAAGCCTCGATGTTTCTACCTTTCTGCTTCTCAAACACTTTATCAACCAGACGCTGGTACGTAGCTCCCGCGTTTTTGAGCCCGAAGGGCATCATCTTGTACATGTACGTGCCCGAACTAGTGATGAACGCACACTTCACCCTGTCCGGCTGCCATAAGTACACTTGATGGTAGCCTGAAAAGGCGTCCAAGAAGCTTAGCATGGTGTAGCCACTAGTGGCGTCTACCAATTGATCGATCCGAGGGAGCGGATAGCAGTCCTTCGGGCAGGCTTTGTTCAGGTTCGTAAAGTCGACGCACATTCTCCATGCTCCAGACGACTTTTTGACCATAACAACATTTGCCAGCCATTCTGGGTAGTCGCAGACTTCGATAAAGTCTGCCTTCAAGAGTTTGTTGATTTCTTCCTTGATTGCCGCGTCTTTTTCGGCAGACATGTTTCGTTTCTTCTGTTTTACAGGGCGAGCATCCGTGCTTACGTTCAGCTTGTGAACGATGCATGAGGGATCAACGCCGGGCATTTCGTCTGCGGAATAGGCAAACACGTCCTTGTTTTCTCTCAGAAGTTTGACCAGTTCGGCCTGGTAGGATTCCTCCAAGCTTGTTCCTACCAGGACCTGTCTTCCTGGTTCTAAGTCCACCAGCATGCTGTCGCCTCCCGGTTCCAGGCGGTCGGGAATCGGGTGCTCAACTGGGACTTCGCCTTCTCTGCAGGGGGAACTGTCAGCTTTTCTTTTTCCTTTCCTGTCCTTCTCATGCTCTTGTAGGGCCACGGAGTAGCATTGTCTAGCTGACTCCTGGTCCCCACGTATCTTTCCTTCCAGCCCGAAGTCTGTGACATATGCAATGGTGAGAGCTCTGATGGAGATTGCGGCCTCGATTTCATCCAGCGTGGCCCTGCCAATCAGGGCATTATAGGCAGACCTTGCGTCCACAACAACAAAGGTTGCCCTGACATTTCTGGCTGCGGAACCCTCTCCGAAGGTGACGGGTAAGTCAATGACGCCCATGGGCAGCACGCCGGCCCCACTGAATCCATACAGGGATCCGGGAGCGGGCCGTAGATGTCTTTTTTCCAGGCCCATTTTTTCGAAAGCATCCTTGTACAAAAGGTTGGTATATGCGCCAGTGTCTACCATACATCTTCGCACAATATGGTTGCTGATTTCTAGGGACAGCACCAGAGGATCACTGTGCGGATATATCACCCGCCCTGCATCATCAGGAGTGATGCTTAGTGTCACTCCCTTTGGGCTCCCCTCTTTCTCAGCGTAGCAGATTTGGTTTCTCAGCTCGCGCATTTGCCTTTTTTGACTTTTTCGGCTGAGCTGGCCCTCAGTGCCCCCTGAAATCACGTGGATTATCATCCGGTTCTGCGCAGACCCCTCGGGTTTCTCAGACACTTCCTTTTGAGACTTGTTTTTAGCTGCGTAGCTGGCCAACCATCCGTTCCTGATTAATTTCTCAATCTCATCCTTCAGGTGACGGCATTCTTCAGTGGTGTGGCCAATACAGTCGTGGAAAGTGCAGAACTTCTTTGGGTCGCCTTTTGGGCTGCGAGGTTTGCTTGGACGGTTCCATTTGGCAGTTTCTTTTTCCAGTTCGAAGATTTCCGCCCTGGACTTGTTCAGAGCGGTGTAACTATCGAATCTGGGTTGGTAGACTGGGCGTTCTCTCTTGGGAGTGTCTCCCTCCTCTTTTTGCTTGCCTGGTTCACCTCTGCCCCTTCCACCCTGCGGTCCCCCTTGAGGCTTTGCTTGGCCTGCAGGGGTGTCCGTCAGGCCGTGGAACTCCTCCTGCAGAATGAACCCCTCGGCGATTTTTCTGGCCATGGCCAAGTTTTCTGGCTGAGCCCTGATCATCTGATTTTTCATTTCCCCTGGAAGTAGGGAGATTGTCAGGGCGTAGGCGGCGGTGGAATCGTCGATCTCCCTAACCTGCTGGTAGGATAGATCGAATCTTCTCATGTATTCTCTCACACTTTCGCCCTTCTTTTGTTTCAAGGTCATGAGATCGAAACGGGTGAGACGTCTTCTCTTGTTTCCAGCATACTGCTCAAGGAAGATCTCAGCCAACTCTATGAAGAACCTGATTGACCCCTGGCGGAGATCTCTGAACCACCCCTGCGCATGTCCTACCAGGGTGGTAGGGAAAACTTTGCACCAGATGGCGTCATCTACATCGTACATTCCCATGTGGCTCTCAAAGGCTGCCAGGTGGTCTTCAGGGTCCGTCGTCCCGTCAAATTTGATGGTGGGCATTTTGATTTTTGGAATGGGGTACTCCTGTACCTCAGGGTGCAACGGGGTTTTCGTAGGCCTGCCCACCAGTCGTGACCTGCTCTCCCCAGACTGGTTACCATGTGATTCCCATTGTTTATGGGTTGGTTTCCTCGTACTGGGGGAGCGGTGCCTCGGCGGCGGCCTGCTAGCTGCCTCGTCCTCTGTTCCCGAGGAGGTCTGCCTGGGCCTTTTCCTCTGGGGGTGACAGAGGTTTTCACCCTGATGGTACCTGGATTCGAGCGGTTGTCCTCGGTTGAGTCTGGATTGCAAGCTTTGCGATAAGCCGGGGGCTGACTGTTCCTTGGCCGCAGGTGTTAACCTGGAGAAAACTCCGCCTGGCCTTTCTCCTAGGCGTTTTGACACAGGCTCCCTGGGTTTCATGCGATCCTGTAGTCCTTGAGATAAGCCTCCCTGCCTTCCAGACGCCGATTCTGTCGTGTGAATAGAGACCGCCTGCTGGGCAGGTGATCCTGGTTTGTCAGTGGTAATGCGCCTCTGCACATGCGTATACACTTGGGCTGTTCTTCTCGCCTTTCTCTGAGCGTTTCTGGCGGCGGTCCGCCTCGTGCCCCCGGCCTCGTCCCTGCTGCCTGAGGACGGCTGCCTAGGAGCCGAGGCGACCCTGCCCACCAGGTCCTCCGGCGTGAACTCCTGATCCAGCATCGCAGAGAAGAACGCGGCTGCCTGTGCCATCTGAGCTGGGGTCAGATTAAGAGCACGTCCAGGGCGTGCCCCCAGCTCGGGTGTCACAGCAGTGTTAGATCTACCGAGGGGATTGGTTCCCTCTACCCCGAGGATTGTGGCAGGAGGGACCCTCTCCAACAGCGGCATTCCGTACAGGGGGGTCACCGGAGGGACCGTCGGACCCGCTCCTGCACTGTCATCAACGATTTCTGGCATGTTTGTGTTTAATTTTGTGGTTATGAGTGGTTGATTTTAGTGGGTAACTCGTGAGCACAACCGTAAGTTCCCCACAGACGGCGCCAAATTGTTCCGGTCACGGAAACAATTTACCCGGTTCAGAATCCGGATGGTACAATTGGATTGATTACGGATAATTAGTTGCTTGATTTCCTTGATCTCCCCTTTCCCTCACTCCTGGTATCGGACTTCCCCGGCGGAAAGCGGCCTGCTCCCTGCACAGTGAACGCACAGGGCCTCGGAGGTTGTCCGAGGAAACCCTCTCCGATGCCTAAGTCAGTCCGTGAAATGCCTTTACGAACCTAGCTCGTGAGGAACTAGGCGGCGTTTTAAGAGTAAGAGTCTAGAGAGAGAAAATCCAACCCCTCTCATGTGGGAAATGGGGAGGTATTTATACCTTCCCACAAGAGAGAGAAGAGAAAGAGGAATGGTTGGATGAGAGAGTGACAAGTGGCGGCTTCCCATCCATCCATTCCAAATTACCTTAGGCAAAATGACAGGAGGGCCCCTGGGGTTCGTGGCCCTGTCGGCCAAGGATTTCCCCAGGGCAGACAGTCTCCAAGTGAGGGGCTGCCAAGCCTTGGCAGGCTGCATTGGTCGGCGCTCTCGGCGGTTGACGGCCAACTTAACGTTTTCACGCTTTGTCCTTGGTTCTTGCCGGGGGCTGGTCTTCCGACTCTCCGACAGGGATTGCCCCGGGGCCTGCATAGCAGGCGGTTGATTGTTAGGCGGCCCACCCCCAATCATTAGTAAAGGCCGCTAAGTGCGGGCGGGGTTGGGTGTTCTCAATGAACTTCCCAACACGTACCCTCACCCCTTACTCAGAACCATGGTTTCCGGATGTCCGAATCCATTGGCAACGAGAGTCATTCAATACACGATATCCGATAATGTCGGTATCGGTATCGTAATGCTAAGGGACGAACCCGATAAACTCTGACATCGGAAATGGGCCATGTTTTAAATATGGCCCACTACGACATAGAGTGGGTTCGGATGGTTCCGAATAACCACAAAATTCGGTGGCGACTCCTACTTCGATTTAAAATTCAATTTGACCATCTCATATGGAGATTCATTCGCCTACCCAAACCCGCGCGTGGCCGCGTCGGGGTGGACCTATGTCATGTCCACAATTTGGCGACTCCGCTGGGGATCAACTGATGAGTCACTTACCATCGACATCCTCAGGGTGAGACTCGAAAAGAAATCGTTCGATTAGTAATGTACACGTTTTAGTTCAATGGTTCATGCATAACCCCGTTCTTTCCCGGGCCGATTACTTGTGACCGACGTCCCACTATACCACGGTGCATTCCCACTTGGGTGCACTAAAGACTTCGATGGCGGAACTCGCATGGGTTTTACGGCAGATTCTAAGACCAACTCGGCTTAGGAGGTCCGTCCTGATTTGCGAGAATGCGATCGTTGTTGGTATAGACCCTATTCGACAGACCGAGACTTAGACTAAGAGCATACATGGCGTCGTTATACTGTTTCCATGACTACATGCTACTTGATCTTCTTTGGTCTTTTTCAAAAACCGTTATTTTTCAAAAAAAACTTACATCTTTTCGAATCCATTCTTTTTCAAAACCCGGAAAGCTTCCGAATTTAGGACTTATGATTTTGACTCAAAATAGCCTATTTTTAGCCGTTATGCTGTCCAAACCTTTTCAAAAAGCCCGAAACCTCGGCCCGACAACCCTTTTTTTTTCTCGGTTTTCAAAAATCGGGTCTTCCAATCCGACCTTGCTCGGATTTTCAAATCCAAATTCCCATTTCAAAACCTTCTTCTTAGGACTTCCCGTATTTAGCAGTGTCGGGTCTTGTCATAAGTTAGAATCTATAGCGTCGAAACTCCGTCGATCTTACATCACGTGTTTCCACCCCATCCCAAGTCCGCCTTATTTGTCAAGGCACGGCCTACCTGCGTAGGACAGACTCCTACGAAGGGAAGCCCGTTTACACACTCGAGTCCAAAGTCTTGGGAATTCTCGAATGGATATTCCTTCGAACAGGACTAGGCCCACTTTGCCAAATCCTAAGGAAGTCCCACCGTCCACGGGTCATCCGTCTAGGAGTCAGTTTCCGGTCTTTTTCTCGTTTAGTCTTTTCCTTGCTCGGGATGTACTCTTTGATTCTAAGATCTGGGTCAATTACTGATTACGCGGTGCCCTTACAGACAGGCCACCCCACACTCGAGCCATGACGCAACAAGCCGTCGATGAATTGAAGACCTCATTGACCAAGCTGGAAAACATGATCACGTCGATGAGAGGGGACCAGATCTCCATCCTCACCCGGGTAAGTGCCATAGAGCAGGGAACTCCTAGTGGCAGTGTCGATACTACTGGGCCTTTAGCTGAATTGGCCAGCGCAGTCCACAAACTGCAGGAACAGGTCCATCTGTCAACCCAAAACTCCATCCATACGGAGAATGCTCGGACCTACACCCCACTGACCGATGAACTACCCGCCAATCTCAATCTGACGGGTCTGCCAATGTTCGAGGGTACTGAAGACCCGGTCCACCATATCCGGGCTTTCAAGGAGTTCATGGCCCTTAAGGGAGTTATGTCCAACATGTTCAAGCACCTGTTCGCTTCTTCTCTCGAGAAGCACCCAAGAGCCTGGTACTACCGGCTCGATTCCATGAAATACAAAACTTGGGATGACGTGGCAACGGAGTTTGCTCGGAACTACGCCGACAACACGGAAATCCAGACCACTATGCGCACCCTGGAAGTAATGTCCTAGGAACCTAAGGAAGGATTTACGAAATATCTCCAACGCTGGAGGGCTGAAAGCGTCAAACTGGTCGATAAGCCCAGTGAAAAAGTGCTGGTTGAAGCCTTCGTCAAAAACCTCCTTCCAGCTTACCGGGTCCATCTCCGGTACGCCATCATACCTAGCTTCGCGGTCCTAACTGAAATGGGAACAAGAATCGAAGATGATTTAAGGTTGGAAAGCCTCACTAAGGCCTCCACCAAGGGATACCAAGGGGCCAGCTCATCAACAAGCAAGCCCACAACTACTGCTGCCACTCGTAGCATTTTTGACGAGGTAAACGCACTTGATACCTCGTCCCAGAAGAATACCACCCCCCGGGTATTCACCGACATAGGCACCACCTATGAGAATGCCCTGCAGAGGCTTTCATCAAAAGGCCTGATCACCCCGATAGGCCCAACACCTGATCTCCCGGTCGAACGACGCTCCAAGGCCTACAACCTTCAGGCCTACTGTCACTACCATCGTGGTAAGGGGCACGATACCGAGAAATGTTGGAAGCTAAAGCACCTTATCCAAGATCTCATCGAGAGCGGGAAGATCCCTTTGCCCGGGGGTAAACCCAACAACAAGGATAACCCGGTAGTCACTCACGCCATCTTCTCCGGGGAAATAATGGATTGCTCACACCTCATTTCTCCATTTTTCTCGCAAATAAACAGGATCTCGTGCGACGACGAAGACGACGTCTATCTCACCAAAGAGGAAGCGGTCCCCATCACGCCCGAGGAGATTCAGAAGGTTAAGTCCAAAGTCTTAGCCACTAGTCAAGCCCTCATCATCGACGAGCCACTTAGGGTGGAGCCCGCCCCAGAAGAGCCGACTGCTGAAAAGGCTCTTGTAAAACAGCTAAACAGGACTCGAGTTGACCTCTCTATATGGCAACTCTTAATTAGCTCCTAGAAACATCGAGAGGCACTCACTAAGGCCCTTGATCAAGTCAAAATCGACTCTATGGCTACTCCAGCTGAAATCGTAGCCACGATTCTGCCCCACATAAAGAGGAGATCCATAGAAGAAGGCCCACTAATCACCTTCTCCAATGCTGATCTACCACCATTTGGGCCAGCCCACAACATGGCCCTCTACATCACGGTCATCTGCCGTGGAAAGTAACTACCCATGACCCTAATTGACGACGGGTCAGCAGTCAATGTCCTCCCCTTGAGGACCGCCAAAGCCCTCGGCATTACCGAGGCCGACTACATTCCCACAGCTCAAACCATTCAGGCTTTTGACGGAAGCCCGAAGTCAGTAGCTGGAGCCACGAAACTCACTATCATAAGAAGGAGCTGGAATTTCAAGTGATCGACGTGACTTCCTCCTTTAACCTTCTCTTGGGAAGACCTTGGATCCACGCGACCAGGGCTGTGTCCTCCACCTTACATCAGAAAATCAAGCTACCTTTGCATGACACCGTCATCACTCTAGAAGCCACACCTATGACTGTGGCTAACTGCAACACCTCGGGCCGCACCGATCTCTGGGGGTTCGATTTTGTAGGGGCCATCGAAGAAGATCATCTCTTCCGTCCTTACTTCACGGTCCGCCTTGACCGAATGCTGCAGAATCTTGGCTTTCTACCAGGGGTTACATCAAGGCCCGATCTCCCCGCAGGAAAAATCCTCGAAGTTCAGGACAATGGGAGGACTCAAACAGGCCTGGGCTACACCCTAACCCCGGAAAACATGGGTCAAACCAGGACCGGCAAGATTATCTTTGTCACTCCAGTGTTCGAGACCGTCCAAACTGGCCTATATCGGCCCACAACCACGCACCCTGGGACCCACTCGGCCCAGATCTGCAACTACATACTAGACGACATTTTCGCCCTCAGCCGGTCCGAAAATGTTAGGAATGCCGAGCCCGCACTAGGGCTACTTTTCGGAGAGGAACTCGCGGCCCCAACGCCGAAGGAAGAGCTAGTCAGCCTCATTCTCCGCAGCCGCACCTTTGATCCGTCTAAGCTAATCTCGGAGGTCGGATCCGGGACCGGAAGCAGAGCCTGGAGGAAAACTGTCAAATGGACTGACAGTCAAGGAAGGACTTACAAGCTGATCACAGGGGAAGGAGAAATGCCAGAATCTGAGTCTGAGTCCGAGTCGGAGTCCGAGTCAGAGTCTAGGATTGAGTCTAGTGAGTCCGGTGCTAGGGTCAGTCCTGTAACTCCCCCTCTCCCTTTAGCTACTCCTGGTGCCTCGGGGTCTGTCCCAGGCACCCTACCTATCCCGCCACTGACTAGTGATCAGATGGCAGCTCTCTTCGAGCTATTTTCCCAATTCATGATCAATAATAACAACCGTTCTGCTTACGACTTGTCTCATTTTCAAAACTTTCTCAATTTCAAAAATATTATGTGCAATGACATTGAGAAACCCGACGAACAGGTGCCTTTACCTCCACATCTGATCGAGCAACTAGAGCAAAGGGAATCCCGCAATCCGGTAATCGAAGAAACTGAATCCATCAACGTGGGAACAACCTTAGAACCTCAGATGCTTAAGATAGGATTATCCTTAGATCCCGAGGAGAAACAACAATTCATAGTTCTCCTTCAAGAATTCAAAGACGTCTTCGCATGGTCCTACAAGGACATGCCGGGGATTGATCGCGAAATAGCCGAGCACCATATACCGATCAAGGAAGGGTTCAAGCCGGTTAAACAAAAACTCCGACGCATGAGGCCCGAATGGTCCCTCAAGGTCTAGGAGGAAGTCGACAAACAATTCAAAGCTGGGTTCATACGAGTCTCCGAGTAACCAGATTGGGTTGCAAACATTGTACCGGTCCCTAAAAAGGATGGTAAGGTTCGTGTCTGTGTAGACTTTCGGGATCTTAACAAGGCGAGCCCGAAAGACGATTTCCCGTTACCACACATCGATATACTGGTGGATAACACAGCTAATCATGCCCTTCTATCATTAATGGACGGGTATGCGGGGTATAACCAGATAAAAATGGCAGAAGAAGATATGGATAAGACCACCTTCATTACACCTTGGGGTACTTATTGCTATACTGTTATGCCATTTGGTCTCATCAATGTCGGGGCCACCTATCAACGAACCGCCACAACTTTATTACATGACATGATGCATAAAGAAGTGGAAGTCTACGTGGACGACATGATCGTCAAATCTAAAGACAGGGACGGTCACATCACCGCCTTGAGAAAGTTCTTCACCCGATTACGCAAATACAACATGAGGTTAAACCCTCAGAAATGCAGTTTCGGGGTAACATCCGGCAAATTACTGGGTCATATCGTTAGCCAACGAGGTATCGAAGTCGATCCAGCCAAAATCAAGGCCATCACCGAGATTCAGCCCCCTAGAACCGAAAAGGAGATAAGAGGGTTTCTCGAAAAAGTTCAATACATTAGTAGGTTCATTTCAAAGCTAACCATGGTGTGTGAACCGATCTTTAAGAAGCTGAAAATAGGGGAACGGTTACTATGGGACGACAAATGTCAAGCAGCCTTTGATAGAGTCAAGGAAATTCTGGCCTCACCACCGGTCCTGATGCCACCTCAGCACGGTTTGCCTTTGTCACTATACCTAACCACGACAGAGACAGCCATGGGGGCTATGCTAGCCCAGACGATCAACTCCGAAGAACGGGCTATATACTACATCAGCAAGAAATTTTTAGAGTACGAGTGTAAATACACCATGCTCGAGAAAACATGCTTAGCTTTGGTCTGGGCCACTAAAAAGCTCCGACATTACATGCTCAGTTACGAGGTACAGGTATTATCCAGAATGGATCCCATCAAGTACCTTTTCGAGAAGCCCATTCTCAACGGCAGGATATCAAGATGGACCCTAATGTTGGCAGAGTTCGATCTAAAGTTCGTACCATTGAAAGCCATCAAAGGACGAATAGTAGCCGAATTTCTCGCTGACAGTCCCGTAACTGAACAAGGACACACCGACACTTGGTCCTTCCCGGATGAAGACATTTTCCACACTGACACCGAAGCATGGGACTTGTACTTCGACGGGGCATCCAATTTCCGAGGATTTGGAGTCGGGATTCTTCTAATCTCACCAAAAGGGGAACATACTTCCGTATCCATCAAATTAAACTTCGACGTCACTAATAATGCCGCCGAGTATGAAGCATGTATCCACGGGCTACAAGTCGCCGCCGACTTAGGGGTCACAAACCTCCGAGTACACGGTGATTCATCTCTGGTCATTAATCAGGCACTCCAAAAATGGAAAACTCGAAATGCTAATCTCGTGGCCTACCAAGCACGAGTAAGGGATCTCGAAAAACAATTCCACAAGGTAGAATATATATACCTACCTCGGGAAGAAAATCAATTCGCAGGTGCACTCTCAAAACTGGCATCTTTGCTAAATATTCCCGATCATATGACCAGTATGCCGATCTGTGTCGAAAGACGATCCGAGCCAGCATATATTCACGACATCGAAGAAATCGAGATACCTGATCCCGAGCCATGGTATCAAGCTGTGTTGACATACCTAGCAACCGGGGAATATCCACCCGGAGCTGACAACCGAGCCAAAAAGGCCTGCGAAGACTGGCAACCCAGTTCATCCGCACCGACGATGGGCAACTCTACAAAAAGACAGCACAGGGGGCTCTCCTTCGATGTGTTGATAAGACCAACGCCGAAAAAGTTATGGCTGAGGTACATGATGGCGAATGCGGCCCACACATGAATGCCCAGATGTTAGTCCGGAAAATCATGAGGCTCGGATATTACTGGAATAGCATGGAAACCGACTGTCAGCTGTATGTTAAACATTGCCATAATTGTCAAATTTTTGCCAATGTACAACATATGCCACCATCCCTGCTATACACCATGACATCACCATGGCCATTTTCAACGTGGGGAATCGATATAATTGGAAAGATAAACCCCTCGGGAACCGGAGGACACTGCTTCATTTTGGTAGCAATCGACTATTTCACCAAATGGGTCGAAGCTGAATCCTATCGTATACTCAACGCCAGCCATGTTGCCAAGTTCATTCAAAATAAGATAATATGCCGGTATGGGATCCCTCACGAGTTCATCAGTGACCACGGGACCCATTTTCAAGCCGAAACAGCAGCCTTGCTGACCAAATACAAAATTCAAAGGCATACATCTTCACCCTATCGACCCCAAATCAATGGAGCGGTAGAAGCGGCTAATAAAACAATTGTCACCATACTCAAAAAGATGGCTGATAATTACCGTGATTGGCCCGACAAAATGCCATTTGCACTTTGGGGATATCGGACCTCGATTCGTACTGCGACTAGGGCAACGCCGTATTACCTTACGTACGGCATGGAAGCAGTCCAACCTGTTGAGTTAGAGGTGCCATCACTCAGAATTCTACTCGAAAGTCAAGTACCCGAAGCTTATTCGGTTCGAGCACGATATGACTCGCTAGTCCTTTTAGACGAACGACGATCTCGTGCCCTCAATAATATTCAAATCTATCAGAAGAGAATCCAACGGGCTTTCAACAAAAGGGTGAGGCCCAGAAACATCAAAGAAGGAGATTTGGTTCTCAAGTCTGTTCGAGCTTTATTACCAGTAGACCCAAGGGGAAAGTTCAAACCTAATTGGGCTGGGTCATATATGGTAAAGAAGATTCTATCAGGTGGAGCAGTAATGCTAACGGATCTGGACGGGAATGAGTTTGTCAACCCAACTAACCTGGATCAGCTGAAGCGCTACTACCCTTAACCCACCTCTCTCAATGTCATTTGCAAAAAAATCTTTTTTCAAAGTTTTTAAGACAAGTCAAAAGCTAGAATCACTTATTCTACTGTTACAAGCATCTTGAACCAATAGTCTTGATGTATTTCGAAATTGCAAATTAAGTCTGAACTACGTTTGGTTTGATTCCTTTTATTATGGATATGTAGGCAACCCCTCAAAAGGGCACAACCACTGCAATCGAAAAAAACAGGAACGGTTCTTTAATAAACCTTTCTTATTTTCTCTCCGACAAATTCGGGAAATTACAAAAAAATCAAAAGAAATCAGCACACAATAAATAATACTAATACTTAAATAATAAAAAAACTAAGGCATTTTTCCATTTCCCTTGTCCTTAGTTTCCTTTTCCACCCACCGGCATCGACGTGGAGGTGAACGCTCCCTAATCACCAAGGGAATCTCCTTAACCCGGGCTCGTTTCTTCAAACTCGACTCCCCGGTCACCTCACACGGACCCAACCTATCTCGGACCGCTAGTTTCGGTCCGAGCCTCCTCTCCAAGTCACTAGCACCGGTCTCATTAGCTCGAGTCTTAGTTTTTGACTTAGGACCCGACCCCGGCTCAGCAAAGGTAGTTGGAGTCTCCTCTTTATCAAAGAACCGTCTATTATCTTTTACCGATTCTTGACAGGCCAAGTCAAGTGCCTCTTCAGTCTTCAAAGTCTTACGGGTCTCTTACGATTCTTCAGAGGTCCATCTCCGATATGATTCAGAAACCCAAGTGGTTTGACAAGGGCGAGGTATAGTCCACATGGCACGGGTAAACCAGCGCTGTAGCCACGTGTCACACATAGCGTCCGTCAATTGGATCGAAACGCTAATAATTGCCTCAGTCTCAGGGATCTGCTGAAACGAACTGAACTGTCTTAGAATGCGGTCCGGATAGATATGGACAGTCCAGTCCAAAGACAAGATCACCAGATAACGGGCCTTGCCCCTCCTAGCTAACCCCGTCAACCTCGAAAGGAACCACCAGATGACGTTCCATCTAATCAAAGGCCCACCATGGAATGTCAGCTCTTCATCCCAATACTTTCGATTTATATGATGACTTGACCTTATTCGTCGGGACCTTGAGCCAATCTGACAGCTACGATATCTGGATATGTTCACCGGGGGCTCTATGATTGACAGACGCTCGGATAACCAGATCTGCAAAATTTTTGAAAAGTCAAAAACTTTTGAAAAAAAAAAAAAATTCGAATTTTCGGAAAATTCAAAAAAAAAAAGAAACTCAAAAAAAAAAATTTCGAAAAAACCAAAATTTTCGAAAATTGGAAATTTCGGAAAAACCAAAATTCTGAAAAATTCGAAATTGCGGAAAATTTCGGAAAATCGGGCGATCTTTCGAAAAAGAAAAAAAACGGTTAAATACCTGGAAAAGACGGATGCCTCCTGTCAATGGTCGATCCGGGTCAAGTCTTCTAGCGTCAAGACCCATAATGATCTCCCAAGTTATCAGCCAAGCCGGGCTGTGACCTGTCTCCTTTTGGTCAACTATGCTAATTAGCCTGATCTCACCCAAGCACGAGTCAGCATCCATCCGACCTTCAAAGGCATATCTATGTAGCATACAAAAGGCAAAAGCCCTACGCCTATGGGTAGAAGTAATTCTTGCACCAATTGGGTTCATGAATTTGTCAGCCAGGTCAAATAGGGAAACCGAATCTCCCTTTACCATACGGGCTGTCTCAGCATGCGACAAGCCTAGAAAATCCCTTAGCCTCCTCCTTGGGTCAGGATAAAATGGGGGAATGGCAGGACGAGCACTAGGGCACCAACCGCCTATAGCTGCAATTTCTTCAGGAAGGGGACACATTTCTCCTCGAGAAAATGCAAAAACATGGTGGGTAGTATCCCAAAAGGATAAGCAAGCATCAAGAAAGTGCGAATCTACCCTAAGCCGCTGAAGTGGGAATAAAGCTACAATTCCCATTTGAGTTAGCTGAACTTTATCTTCATCTCGAAAATCCTGGGCCCATGCCTGAAGCATCGCAGTCAAATGATCAATACCCATTGCAAGAATAGTTTCTTTTATTTTAAAAATCTAAGTGATTTTAAGATAAAAGAAAAGATCTAGGTTAGAATATGAAAAATAAGAAGCCAAAGCCCTCTATTTATAATAGAGAATATCCCTTTTCCTAGTCATCACAGGAATAGGCTTTATATCACTTTCTCTACTTCACCTAGGCATACAGGCCTAACCAGGGAATTCCAGGAATCCGTGTCAGAATCCGATTAGGAATAAAAGTCATCCCAAGCATCCTCGTTTCCAAACTTTTCAAAAAAAAAATCAGCATTTTTCTTTTCAAAAATTTTCAAAAAAAATCATCATTTCTTCCCCAGCATGAGTCGGTGTTTCACCTAAATGTTACATAAAAATTGTGTCAGCATACAGGTACACCCGAGACTCCCGAGAAATTCTAAGAAAAGTTCCCCAGTGGAAAACTCAGGCGACATTTTCTACTGAAGAATCAGGATGTATCTGTAAACAGATATACTCATAGCTTCCAAGGCAAGCTCTCGCGCAATTCTAAGACAGGATGTATCTGTAAACAGGTATACCCATAGCTTCCAAGGCAAGCTCCCGCAACATTATCAACATCAACCCAGGTATGATTTCTATTCTGTGGCTGGCGAGCCCTTCACGAAGGTCTAATGGACTCTAAACGACCCGATCGGAAGTCTGCCAGGTTTTAATCCTGGATTGACCTGGTAGCTACTCTGAATTTTGCCTTGTCCAAGCCTCAGTCAGAGTGGGGGCTCTGTAGACACCCACATTTTGACCGGCAGGTGTCTATAATAGTTCCCGTCAAACACCCGATGATGATTGGACGTAAACGTGCTTTGATAGACTCGGATATGGGCTTGTAATCATGGACATTTGGTTTAGACTTATTAAGGAGTACAAATCTTACAAAACCAACCTCAAATTCAGGCCCAGTGGGTCGTTTCGAGTCAAATAACACTAATTTGGGTCGAATCCGACACTAGGGGTAAAACCGTCTTTTAGCGACCGAGTCAAAACCCGGTCAAAGATTTTCCCGAGACACGTGAGTCAGCCGTGACACCTCACACGGCTGATTCATACTCAAACTCCTACGAAATATCAGCTTCAATAAACATTAAACAATTTCGTTAAAGGTAGAATTCGACCTCAAGTAGGAATTCTATCCAGAAACCGAATCAGACACCGACCGAGCTCCAAATACTCGGCCAAGACATTCGGAACAGCCGAAAAACTCCTCCACCAGCCGAGATACTTGGCTTCTTCACCAAGAAACGAGACTTTGATTTCCTCTCGAACTCTCGTATTTCCTATCCAAACCAGTATTTCTAGTCACACAAGCAAGACTACCTCGATTCCTATAAATAGGACCTCTTGTCCAACACAAAAAAGACACGGAATTAACACCGAAAAAACAGCCTCATAACACGGTTTACACATCTTACATCCTCGATATCTTGCAAATCCCGACACCTTCCCGAAGAAGCCTCGAAATACCGACGAAACCACCCCACCGTCCGGCCAGACCCGATGTCCAACCACCCGTCCAAACCGACACCCTAAACTCATCCTCATCATCTCGACGCTCCCAAGTCTAAACCACTTTCCAACGAGCCTTATCCCGAGAAAACAAAGCATGTAGGTTGAGGGTGTAAATCAAACCCGCTTCTTCTTCTTCTCTTTTCTCCTTTTCGTTTTTTTATTATGGGTCTTTCGTCGGTTCTTTCTTATTTTCTAATATGAATACTATTAAAAAACTATTTCCATATATCGAACATTCTTAAAAATATGATATCGATTTTCTATAATCGAATATTGTATCGAAAAGAATTATATTAAGATTTCGACGATGTTAAAAATCGTTACACCCTTTTTTCGTTCAAAATGTTTTTTAAAACTTTTCGTTCGAAACAAACTTTTTTCAAAACCTTTTTCTAAAATCATTCCGACTATTCGATATTGATTTCATAATCGAATATCGAATACGACGAATATCGAAAATATGAATCGGGTATAAATTAATCCATATTTGTACGCGATTTATAAAATTTAACGATTTTCGACAAAAAATAATAAAAACGGGCAGACCCGCACGCGAGTCGCGCCATGCCCAGGCGACTCGCGCACGGGCCTGTGACCTGGATCGTTTTTTAGCTTTTCGTTCGTTTTTTATTATTTATTCTACGAAACGATTTCTAAAATTTATATCTTTTCTAAAACTATTCCAAATATTTGATATTGATTTCGTAGTCAACTATCGAATATAATGAATATCGAGAATATTAAGTCGAGTACGAATTATGCAATATTCGTACGCGATTTAATCGAAAATTTCCAAAAAAAACCGATTTCGAAAACAGGCCGTCACGTGACCCGCCGGCGTCCCGGGCGAGCCGCGCGGCCGGCTGCCTTGGCGTGCCTTTCTCATTCTTTCTTTTTATTTTTCGAACTTCGTTTTTTATACAAAACAGCGTTTTAGCAATATTTTTCAGATTTCGATTAATATTTATTTTCTCGATCTCGTATATTTATTTGCTACATTATTATTCAATCGTTACTAACTCGTTTTCTCGTGTTTGTAGCAATTTATTTATTTCTTCGTTCTATTAGACTAAAATGAATTCACATGCTAAAATAACTTTGACGTTATTAGTTTAACATGCATTAAACGACTTAGCAACTCATTTATTTATTTTTCTCACATGTCATAGGAAAATAATCTCTGCATATCATTCAACCGTCGAACTAACGCATGTACACAAAAACGAACGATATCTTAGAAGGCCGCTAAGTGCGGGCGGGGTTGGGTGTTCTCAATGAACTTCCCAACACGTACCCTCACCCCTTACTCAGAACCATGGTTTCCGGATGTCCGAATCCATTGGCAACGAGAGTCATTCAATACACGATATCTGATAATGTCGGTATCGGTATCGTAATGCTACGGGACGAACCCGATAAACTCTGACATCGGAAATGGGCCATGTTTTAAATATGGCCCACTACGACATAGAGTGGGTTCGAATGGTTCCGAATAACCACAAAATTCGGTGGCGACTCCTACTTCTATTTAAAATTCAATTTGACCATCTCATATGGAGATTCATTCGCCTTCCCAAACCCGCGCGTGGCCGCGTCGGGGTGGACCTATGTCATGTCCACAGTCATATATGTATGACAATATATGATTTGCATGTTTCGATATTTTTATCGCTTTTACGAGATTAACGATTAAATTGTTGTATTGATTTGTAAAATCGAAATATTCGGCCTAAACTTGTAATATATGATTATATTCTGTAAAAATGAGATTTCTTATGATTTTTAATAATTCTTTATTTTTCTGATATTTTAGTTAACGATTATTGAATTATTACCGTTTACGAACAAAAATGATTAAAAGCCGATTTTTAATTCTAGTACTTAAACATTTTATTTTAATC
Source organism: Agrostemma githago (assembly GCA_958450325.1). Lineage (NCBI taxonomy): Eukaryota > Viridiplantae > Streptophyta > Magnoliopsida > Caryophyllales > Caryophyllaceae > Agrostemma > Agrostemma githago. Next base: position 24,777,731 of record OY288243.1, on the reverse strand, counting down.
TGAAATTTGACGTGAGTTAACTTTCTGGTGAAATAAATTTTATGAATTTGTTCATAATTTTTTCGGAATTTTTAAGTGGGTGAATTAATTAATCACTTTAAATCATGGTTTATCGTTAAAACCGTGTTTGTCGTTTAAATTCTCGATTTTTGGTCTTTTGTTTATATCTGGAAAAAAATATGTTTCTGATGGTTTTGTAATAAAATTTAATTATATGATTTTTAGTGCTTTAATAAAATGTAAGGAACGATAAGTATTATTAATGGGATCGTTAATTGTGAAAACGGGTTTTTAAAGACGGTTTTAACGGAATTTATTAAATCTGGAATTTTGGAAATCTGGAAAAAAAATAGTAGTTTTTGGAAAATCATTATTTTTAAGCTTAATAATAGTTTTTGGATATTGATACTTAAATCGTTTTGTAATTACTATTTTTATTATCGTTATTGTCGAGATTAGACGATTGTAGACACCCGCATTTTGCTTGCTAGTGTCTATAGCAGTTCCCGACAAAACACCCGATGATGATCGGACACAAACGTGACTTAGTATACTCGAATATGGGCTCGGAATCAATAATATCCGACGTGGACATTTAGCGGAGTACAAATCTCTCAAAACCAACCTCAAATCCAGGCCTAGTGGGTCGTTCCGAGTAAAATAAGACTAATTTGGGCCAAAACCGACACCGAAAATAAAAACCGTCTTTTGGCGACCGGGTCAAAACCCGGTCAAAGACGAATCCGTCCTCAAAACCAGCCTAGAGAGCTTCTAGAAGCTGGCGCCCAAGCTCAAAATTCAAAAAAAAATCAAAGAGTCAACTCTTTCCTAAATTGACTCGATTCCCTTGATCCACTCGATCGAGTGGATTGACCCACTCGGTCGAGTGGAGCCTCATAAACCGGAACAGACCCATTTTCAAAAGCACTCGATCGAGTGCACTAGGGCCACTCGATCGAGTGACCCTAGGTCGTGAGGTATTCTCTATAAATACCCCTCCAACCCTTCTCATTTTTCAAGCTTTGTCTAATGCAATTCTACCCTACATTTCTACCCTAATCCACCTAAACTCTCTACACTACAATCCTAAGCAATACTACACAAAAACCGAGCCATTTGCCCTTCAAAAAAACGACAAACACACACACATATACACACACACCATAACTTGCATACATCCTCGATACTCCCGCGTTCACGCCGCTATTACGAGTTCATTTCCGAGGCCCTTACTAAGCATGTATGTTGAGGGTGTCCTAAACCCCATCTCGATCCTTACTACTTCGTTTTTATTTACATTTTCGCATTGTTTATATTATAGTCGATTTAGTATACTAACACTAACTTTAACGTTATACTAACATTTTAATTCTTGTATACTAACTCTTTAATTTTCGTTACTAATCTCTAACATTTATTTATCATTGTTAACATTATACCGCGTGTATATGTGTGTATATATATATATATATATATATATATATATATATATATATATATATATATATATATATATATATTAGTATCAAAATTCGGATCTAAATGCGTTTGACTATGACGATCGCCTAAAGTCCGTCTAATCCCTTTACGAGTAACGACGGAGGTGGCACCCTTTCGAGGAGCGCCGCCCCAATGTGCTCAAGGGTATGATGTGATCGTGGTCGATCATAGTTGAACGTATTTGACTCCATTTCTAGGATTAGTGCGAGATCCATTGAGGCGAAAACCGACATTACATAATCCGTTAGGATTAATATCGATGTCGTGACGCGGAGGACTACAATCTTGTCACTAATCAAACTTTTCACTAAACAATAACATTTTTCCACAAAATTCCGATAACGGCATTATAATTGTATAATACACAATTATAATACCGGAAGCCGTGTTAAATCTAAATCATGCAATATTTCTATTTAACTCGGCCAACCATCGAGTTTGAATAAAAAAAACGAAACGGGTTATGCCTCGTATAGGTGCCACTCGACCGAGTGCCATAGGCCACTCGATCGAGTAGCACCCCAAAAACTGGGCAGTAGCTACTTCGAGGATGCACTCGACAGAGTCCGAGCCCTGACTCGATCGAGTGGGTCCTGTAGCCCAGAAATCCGAGAGCTTTTATGCAACATTCGAGCCTCGTCTCTTTTTTACGACTTTAGTCGACACGTGTAACGTCAATCACGTGATTACATTTTTCAAAACCCATACATATCACGACACTTTAACGACTTTGATCGTAGTCTTTCACGATTAACCTTATATTGCCGACTCTTTAGTCGTGTCTAATATATGGCTAACCAAGACGCCATTTTGCGACGTGATAAGTCGGGACAAGGCATCAAGGTTCGGGATCGGGCTAGCACCACGCCTAGGTCCCATACCTCCGTCCTTTAATTAATACGCAATATAATGCATAATTAATTAAAGTTTGTCCGGTTACATGACTTACGGTTTAATTCGTATTTGTCGCATACGGGTCCGTTTCTTGTCTTTATTTATTGTTTGTTTACAATTATGTCATTTATTCCGTTTGTTATTTTATTTGTAATTTTTGTATTGGCCGGGTTGTATTTCCGCCCGTGTATTTTGTACGTTATTTATTTTCGGGTTTTGTTTATTTCGACGTTTATCGCCTTATAAATGAACCTCGCATGCTAAATAACTTCGACAATAGTTAGATGCATTAAAATGACGTAGCTAACCCATAATTCGCATGTTTAGCCCGAAAACGCTGTTTGCATATCATTTAGTCGTTTTACTAGCGCGCGCACACGAACACGAACGATGTCTTAGTAGAGCCGCCATTGTGCGGGCGGGGTTGGGTGTCCTTAGTGGGCTTCCCAACACGTACTCTCACCCCTTACTCAAAACCTCGGTTTCCGGATGCCCGAAACCGTTGGCGCACGAGAGTCATTCTTTACACGATACCGGTGTAGATGGTATCGATATCGCAATGCAAAGGGACGAGCCCCATAAACTCTGAAATCGAAGTGGGCCGTACTTTGTGTATAGCCCATGACGACATAGAGTGGGCTCGAATGGTTCCGAATTACCACAAATTCGGTGGCGAGTGCAACTTTGACTTAAATTTCGAACCCGAGAACAATCTTACCACGAGATTCATTCGCCTACCCAAACTCGCGCGTGGCCGCGTCGGGGTGGACCTACGTCATGTCCACAATAATGTCAAAATCGAAATTTTAATTTCATCTAATATTTGCATTTAATAATAACACACATAAATTGAACCAATTACTTATCTTTAATTTTTTTTTTAAAAAAAAATTGACCAATAAGAAAAAAGTGACATGACTTCGTCAAATACTATCAAATTGAAATGGTGAAATGAGATGCTTTTGTTTGACATTTAATAATATATATAGATTATCTATATCCACAATTAACCAGCAAATAAGTTACAAAGAATGTAATTCCTCGTTCCTCCTATTTCTTAAGCTCTCAGCATTGTTTTTTTTAAATTGTAAATCTGCATATAATGGACTGGTCACCTACTTTTGTATTATTAACCATCAGCATGTATTAAAAACACACTCACCATCAACCTAGCTTAACTTTTGAAATTATAATAAGGTACACTTTTTATTTTGTAACATTATAATGTATCACTTTCTTAGGATATTAAGAATATATTTAACTAAATTAAATCCATTAATCATATGCCAGATCATTGCAGATTATCAGGGATTATGAATCTTCTCAGTGCTTACTCATATGCCACATCATTTCCGACTTGACATACACGGATTATGGAATATGGGCAATTAACTAAAGGAAAAAAATGTGTAGGGGTAGAACACACATCATTTAGCCAGCACATGGTAAGTGATTTCATGATTACGATCACTGCATCTAAAAGTCCGGATGATTATGAAGGCGGGATTCACGTGAATTAGGTGTCGGCCATAATGGAATGCAAATGGTGTTGATATCCAATTGCATGTCCAAATTAAAGATATACAACGCGTCAGACGGAAGGATATACTCCGTATATACTGACTATTTTCGTTCGATGATGCTTGCTTATTCAACATTAATTAATTACTCAATAATGTTAATTGGTTCACAATTTAAAATTATTTTTTAAAATTCAAAATTAAAAGTTTAGAGAGATACAAATTGATAAATCTTTAATTAGAAATTGACTTTTAATCATCTTAATTACCTTAAAGAAGGCACCACCCCAGCTGACGTGGCACATTCAAGAACTCACAAAACCTCCCTCTGAGCTCTCACGTTAAATGGACAAAATCGTCCTATCACTTAACGCATTCTTCATCTCTTCTTTATTTTAAGGGCAAAACCTCATTTCCTTCACGTATTTATACCCGTATATTTTCCGTATTTAGTATATATATACGCCCACTATACATTTTTTTTATTCTTCCTATTTCGTATTAATGTATATTTAGTATATATTTTACGTATTTAGTATTTAGTATTTTATATTTATTATTTCGTATTTAGTATACTATAAAACTATACGTATTTTACACTATACGTTTCTTTATATAAAACTAAGTGTATAATATGAAAACTTATATAATACACTTTAATTATATACTTTAATTATTCACTTTAAAACTATTTCCTATTAATATATACTTTAATTATATATTAACATATAATTACATATTTTTTAATATATGTAGTTTAACATACTTTACATATAGTGCATTATACGTTAGACATTATTAGTTATTATAATTTATTAATTAATATAATTTCGTTAATATTAGCGTCAATAACTATGTATATTTTATCATAGTAATATTTTGTAATTCGTTATTATAATTACGCAATTATACGTATATCTTATACATTGGTTATTATGCAATAATACATTCGTTACATATAAGTATACGTATTCATATACATATACATTTATGCATATACTATGGTTATTATATAAATCATTCGTCTAATTATGTATATTAGGTACATGGTTATTAGGAAACAAATAGATTTATACATAATGAATTACACTTCTAACATAAAAGTAATATTCTATAACTAAATAAAAGTAATAAAATCACGGTTAGCATATATCTATCAAGGATATTAGCATCGTAACTAAAATCACTATTAACTTTAGTAGTGTTAGTGTTTTAGTAATACTATAATACTATGATAATATCATATTTGCTGTGTTTTTTATAATATCCTCGATAGAATCACGGATATTTAGTATCTTATTGTTATTATGATCTTATGGTTACACGACATTAAAAAATACACGATATTATACGTATAAATCTTAGTTACACGATAAAATATTTTTATATTTTTAACAAAATGAAACGCACGTACTTTTTAATATCTATTTTTTTTTAATTTTCCAATTTCGTTGTACCTTTTTCTATGAACTTACGTACAATAATTTTTGAAAAATTAATATAATATTATCGTTTATTATTACGTCCGTTTTGTACATTAATAATATTATATAAAAGTTAATTATGCATTAGGAAATAAAATACATTTTTGTTCATTAGTAATGTACTTAAATCATTCGTCTAATTATGTATATTAGGTACATGGTTATTAGGAAACAAATCTTTAGTTTACATTAGGTATATGGTTAGCATCCTAACTATTGTGGACATGACATAGGTCCACCCCGACGCGGCCACGCGCGGGTTTGGGTAGGCGAATGAATCTCCATATGAAACGGATCGAATTGAAATTTAGGTCTATGTGGAGTCGCCACCGAATTTTGTGGTTATTCGGAACCATTCGAGCCCACTCTATGTTGTAGTGGTCCGTATACAAAATACGGCCCATTTCCGATGTCATAGTTTATTGGGCTCGTCCCTTTGCATTTGATACCAATACCGACGTTATCGGATATTGTGTATTGAATGACTCTCGTGCGCCAACGGTTTCGGGCATCCGGAAACCGAGGTTCTGAGTAAGGGGTGAGGGTACGTGTTGGGAAGCCCACAAAGGACACCCAACCCCGCCCGCACATTAGCGGCCTCTACTAAGAATTCGAATGACTTACAATACGCGGGCTAGTTAAATGGGAAAATGATATGCAAAGAGTATTTTCCCTAAACATGTGAATTGAATTTGAAAAGGGTTTCTAAGTCAATTTAATGCAATTAATTCTAACGTCGAAGTTGAATTTTAGCATGCGGGTTCATTTAGTACAATAAACGAACAAGAATTAAATTGACAAAAGAAAAGAGCAAACGGTTAGTAACGGTAAATCGATATTAACGGTTTGCGCAAATAATGAATTGAATCGAATTGAATTGAATGATGTACAAGATGATGCATGGTTTGAAAAGATAGTATACACGTGATTAATCGGACACGCGTTGACCTAAATCATAAAATACTATCGAATTTTGAAAAAAAGGATAATGTACGACTCGTGTTTGAGTCGTTATGAGGTCACTCGATCGAGTAGTCGATTGACTCGATCGAGTAGGTCCTGAGAAGGTGTTTCTGTTTCGTGTTATAGACCATACTCGGCCGAGTTATTGACCAACTCGGTCGAGTACACGGCCACTCGACCGAGTCACTGTGAGACTCGACCGAGTGGGTGTCGTGACAGACTTTCTGGTTCGATTTTGGGGTGCCACTCGACCGAGTGGGTTAGGCACTCGGTCGAGTGCCCCCTGTACGAATGGTAATTCGTTTGTAATTTTGATGTTGACTTTGAAATTGCTTTTGATTTTTGGGAGTTTGACGATTTTACCGAATCGGACGTAAATATTGCACAATTTACGCTCGACGTGGTTTTTTATGTAAATCGCATATTTTGTTGGACCGAGTATAAATATTGTTGAATTTATACTCGACTCTAACTTCTGAATACTCGTCATATCCCACACTCAATTATTTGAATCGATATGGAATATTAGAGTGAAATAAAGAATAAATAAATTAATTTTAGTCGCTTCAAATTAATTATCGTGATATCAATAAATCGCGTTAATTAATTCGTATGACTTGATTATTAGACTCGATATCCAATTATGAAATTGGTACCGAATCCAAAATCGACTCTTTAATTGAATACATAAAAAAACTTGATTCCCTCGACTTCTCCGACATCGGAATAAATCCCTAGGGATTGTGATGTCGGGTCCGTGTCAACGGGTTTCGACCCCTATAGAAATACAATGTTGGTTTTTTGAAAATCGATGCGAAACGCGAATAACAATAATGATACAAACGATATGAAAATTATTGTTGAAGTTGACCAATCTCAATAATCGAGTAATCGGGATATCGGAACAAGCGACCGTCAACTCGTGTGCAGTACACTTGTGTATTCGGATTTCCTTATTCCAATATCACTCATACTCGACACAAATTGATAGGTATTTTAATGTTTTGATACTAGTATTATTGATATTAATGATGCGATAATAAGAATAAAAAAAAAGAACGCGACCCGTAAAAAAAACGACACGACGCGACGCGAGGAGGAGGAAGAAAGGAGAAGGAGCGGGGTTTTGACACCCTCAACCTACATGTTCTTGTCTCGGCGCGGACTCGTAACCGTGGCTATAACACAAGAGTCTTCGAGGTTTATGAAGGTTGAGTTATGGTGGCTCGGGTTTGATGAATCCTAAAGCTAGCTTAGGGTTTTTGCTAGTGTCGAATTGCTAGGGTTTGATTAGGGTTTGTAAAAGGTGTAGTATGTATGAGTATGGTTGCACTAGGGTTTCGAAAGTTGTAAAAAAGATGATCAAGAGGAGTGCATGAGGGTTGCTTATATAGGAAAAGTTAGGGCTTCGGTTTAGGGTTACTCGACCGAGTAGGTAGCTGACTCGGTCGAGTGGGCTTGTGCGTCAGTTGTCGGGCTTGAATAAGGGCCCACTCGACCGAGTGGGTGTGGCACTCGATCGAGTGGCCCAGCTGGGTCGCGCGGGTCACTCGCTTGGACCTTGACCATGGATATTTGATGAGATTGAATTTGAATTGGGCTTTTGATGTTTGAGGGGTTGTTTTGTGTGTCTCGGAAACGACTTTGACCAGGATTGACCCAATTGTGAAAAGTCGGTTTTAATTCCGGTGCCGGTTTCGGCCCAAATTAGCCTTATTTGATTGGAAACGGCCCGCTGGACCTGGATTCGAGGTTGGTTTTGTGAAATTTGTACTCCGTAAGTGTGTTAGCCAGCGATTAATGGATTTGAGTCCGTATCCGAGCGCATAGAAGCATGTTAGCGTCCGATCATCATTGGGTGTTTTTTTGGAAACTGCCATAGACACCTGGCAGTCAAAATGCGGGTGTCTACAGAGCCCCCACTCTGACTGAGGCTTGGACAGGGCGAAAGTCAGAGTATCCACCAGGCCAATCGAGGATTGAAACCTGGCGGACTTCCGGCCGGGTCGTTTATAGTCCATTAGACTCGCGTGAAGGGCTCGCCAGCCACGGGCTAGAATTCATACCTGAGCCGATAACTCCGTGGGGAATTGGACTTGTCTCGTAAGTCCTGGGTGCGCCTGTATGTAGACTCATCCCTTGAAATGCCATCGTTGGCTTCCGCTGGGGAATTATCGTGGGTTGCACTTCCCTATTTGAGTCGTACCTGTATGAGTCACGTAAAATGCATGCAACACGTAGGCAGTAAAATGACTCGCGCTGGGGAGAAATGATTTTTTTGAAAATTTGAATTTTTGAAATTTTGAAATTTTGATATCTTTGAATTTTGGAAACTTTGAGATTTTTGACTCCTAACAAAGATTAGGAAAGTTCGGGATGGAGATTTCCATGCTAGTATTGATACTAGGATTGTGGTTCGATTCCTATTGGGATTAGGAAATTTTCCTAAATAGTTTGCAAGGCTAATGTTATAAATAGCCCCTCCTTGCCCTTGATTTTCTTCACAAGCCATAAAACAAACCCTTCTTAAGAGAAAGTCTCTCTAATTCTCTTAAGAAAGTCTCTTCGTCTTCTTCAAGAAGTTTTAGTCATAGGGATCGATAGGTTGAGTGTGATGTTGCAGGAGTGGTCCCGTCGCTTTAGGGATGCAGATAGGGTGGCTTTGAATCAGACGGGGATAACCCAATTGTACCCGTTCCGTCAGATGGTGGTTGACCGCTATTTTCTGGATGCTTGCTTGGCTTATTGGGATGACATATATCATGTCTTTGCTTTCCCTCGGGGCGAAGTCTGCCCTTTACCTGAGGAGATTGCAGCTATAGGAGGATGGAACCCGATACTCCGTCCCGCCGTCCCATACTCGATTTATGACCCGAGGAGGAAGCTGAGAGAATTTCTAGGGCTTTCTCACAACGAGGTGTCCCGTATGATGGATGGTGATAAAATTTCTCTGATCGACTTGGCTGAGAAATTTATGAATTCTCTCAATGTTCGGGTTAGGCCGGCTTATAGCCGTAGGGCCTTCTCTTTTTGCATGCTCCATGTATATGCTTTCGAGGGTCATATGGACTTGTTATCCTGCATGGGAAGTACCCGTCTTCTGACTGTAGTGGGTCTGATGGAGACTGAGCACAGCCCGACTTGGTTGATCACGGGCGAAATTATCCAAGGATTGGATGATCGCAAAAGGGACTCATCTATTCGTCTTACCGGGAGCACCCGTTTGTTGCAAGTATGTCACTTGACTTTTTATTCAATTTTTTTTTTTTTTTTTTTTTGACTTTTTCTTGCGAAGATTTCTTACTGCAGGGGGTACTCGATCGAGTCACCCAGGCACTCGGTCGAGTACCCTCGTAAAGATTCTCCTGTTTGCGTTCAGGGGTACCACCCGATCGAGTGTCCCAGGCACTCGATCGAGTGGCCTTTAGGCGAACGCCTATTTTGCCCTGGAATCTCATGCTTTTGTTTCTTTTTGCAGATTTGGCTGTATGAGAGACTATCAGTGATAGATCCTCCACTTGATGCGGGCAACTATCGTCATAATCAGGTGATGACGAGGAGGCGGGCCATTGACTTTTCTCGTCAGATTACGCAGAAGTACTGGGACGAGGTTTTGTCTTTTCATGGCGGCCCGTTAATTCGATGGGTAGTTCCATGGTGGCCCATCTACCTCTGGAGCGGCTTGGACCCAAGGGACAGAGCCCGCTATCAGGTGATCCTTTCTTTCAAGCAGACGGTTCATCTCTATCCAGATCGCATACTAAGGCAGTATGGATGGACCCAGCGAATCCCTGAAGTTGAAGCGGTTGTGAGTGACCCTACCCAGTTGACTGATGTAATGTGTGATACCTGGATGCAAAGATGGTACACACGGCATACTTGGCCCGTTGTCAAATCTCGCCACTCAATCTGGGTTTCAGATTCTTATACGAAGTGGACCAAAGCCGTTGATGCTAAAGCCCGAGCTGCGCTGAAGGTTGACGAAACTTTTGACCTGTTGAGGAGGGAGCAAGCTAAAGACAATAGGGGATTCTTCGATGATGGTGACACTCCAGCTACCCTAGTTCGTCTAATGTCTGGTCACAAGAAGAAGACTAAGACTCACGCTGAAGGGTCTAGTGCTAAAGGTGCTTGGGGGAAAGTGAGCCCCCAGATGGACTTGGAAAGGAGACTGGGCCCAAGACTATCCGTGCAGGACCGACTTGGCCCACGAGATAGACTGCCTGAGCATGTGCGGGCCCGACTTGGGCCGAAGACCGTGATTGAAGACCCGTCGTCAAAGAAACGGGTTCGGGCTAAGGAGGTTCCACTCGTGATTCGGGAACGCCCGTCACCACCCCGAAGACCTCAGGCTCCACGCGACCCGAAGGACAAGGGGAAAGGGAAGATGCCCGGATACTAGTCTCCTTATTTTATTATTTGAATATTATTATTATTTTTGTGGTGTGATTTTTTTGTGTGAATGCCGTTTTGGCGTTTTTTTATTTTTTATTTTGTAATCCCGAGTTTATCGAGATATTAATAAAAGACATATTATTGAACACCGTTCCCGTCTTTTCGTTTATTGCAGTGGTTGTACCCTTTTGAGGGGTTGCCTACGTATCCGCGAACGGCGGAATCAAACCTAACGTAGTTCAAAATTTGATTTGATTTTTTTTTGCAATTTTCGAAATACATCAGGATTATTAATTCAAGATGTGCGACAGTAGAATAATTAATTCTAGCTTATTGACTTGTCTATAATTTTTGAAAATTTATAAAAAGACAAATTTTTATAATTTTTTGCAAATGACATTGAGATGGGGGTTTATGGGTAGTAGCGCTTCAGCTGGTCCAAGTTGGTTGGGTTGACGAATTCGTTCCCGTCCAAGTCTGTCAGCATCACCGCTCCTCCTGACAGGACCTTCTTGACTAAGTATGGCCCAGTCCAGTTGGGTTTGAATTTACCCCTTGGGTCAACCGGCAGTAAGGCACGAACCGATTTTAGGACCAGATCCCCTTCCTTGATGTTCCTGGGCCTAACCCGCTTGTTGAAAGCCCGTTGGATCCTTTTTTGATATATTTGAATGTTGTTGAGAGCCCGGGATCGCCGTTCGTCTAAAAGGACTAGCGAATCGTATCGGGCTTGGACCCAATCTGCCTCAGGTACTTGGCTTTCAAGTAGGATCCTAAGGGATGGCACCTCTAGCTCGACTGGTTGGACCGCTTCCATTCCGTATGTCAAGTAATACGGGGTTGCCCCGGTCGCGGTGCGGATTGAGGTTCGATATCCCCATAGGGCAAAAGGTATTTTGTCGGGCCAGTCCCGGTAATTTTCAGCCATCTTTTTAAGTATGGAGACGATTGTTTTATTGGCCGCTTCTACCGCTCCATTTGTTTGAGGTCGGTAAGGCGAAGATGTATGCCTTTGAATTTTGTATTTTGCCAGCAATGCGGCAGTTTCAGCTTGAAAGTGGGTCCCGTGATCGCTGATGAACTCGTGAGGGATCCCATACTGGCATATTATTTTATTTTGGATAAATTTGGCCACGTGCTTGGCGTTCAAGACACGGTATGACTCGGTTCGACCCATTTGGTGAAGTAGTCGATGGCCACTAAGATGAAGCAATGACCTCCCGTCCCGGAAGGATGCACCTTTCCAATTATGTCAATACCCCATGTCGAAAATGGCCATGGTGATGTCATGGTATATAATAGGGAAGATGGCATATGCTGTACATTGGCGAAGATCTGACAGTTATGGCAGTGTTTGACATACAACTGACAGTCTGTTTCCATGGTGTTCCAATAGTACCCGAGCCTCATGATTTTTCGGGCTAGCATATGGGCGTTCATATGCGGGCCGTTTTCACCATCATGGACCTCGGCCATGACCTTTTCGGCTTGTATTTTGTCGATGCATAGGAGTAGAGCCCCCTGTGCCGTCTTTTTGTACAATTGCCCGTCATCGGTTCGGACAAATTGGGTTGCTAATCTTCGTAAGGCCTTTTTGGCCCGATTTTCAGCTTCCGGGGGGTACTCTCCCGTTGTCAGGTAGGTTAGGACAGCTTGATACCAAGGCTCCGGGTCAGTTATCTCGATATCCTGAATAGCGTGGATGTAGGCTGGCTCGGACCGTCTTTCGACACAGATTGGCATGCTGGTCAGGTGATCCGGGATGTTCAGTAAAGATGCTAATTTGGAAAGTGCATCTGCGAACTGATTCTCTTCCCGGGGCAGATAAATGTATTCTACCTTTTGAAATTGTTTCTCTAGAACCCTTACGCGTGCTTGGTAAGCCACGAGATTGGCGTTCCGAGTTTTCCATTTTTGGAGTGCTTGATTGATGACTAATGATGAATCACCGTGGACCCGGAGGTTTGTTACCCCTAAATCAGCGGCGGCTTGCAACCCGTGAATGCATGCTTCGTATTCGGCTGCGTTGTTGGTCACGTCGAAGTCCAACTTGATGGATAAGGGAGTGTGTTCCCCTCGGGGTGAAATTAACAGGATTCCGACCCCAAATCCTCGGAAGTTGGATGCCCCATCGAAATATAAATCCCACACTTCCGTATCGGTATGGAATATGTCTTCATCAGGAAAGGCCCATGTATGGGTGTGGCCTTCTTCGGATATTGGGCCGTCAGCGAGGAACTCGGCAACTACCCGGCCTTTGATGGCTTTTAATGGTACAAATTTGAGGTCAAACTCGGATAACATTAAAGTCCATCTTGATATCCTGCCGTTGAGGATGGGCTTCTCAAATAAGTACTTGATGGGATCCATTTTGGATAACACATGTACCTCGTGACTGAGCATGTAATGTCGGAGCTTTTTAGTGGCCCAAACCAATGCTAGGCACGTCTTTTCGAGCATTGTATATTTGCACTCATATTCGAGGAACTTTTTACTGATGTAGTAAATAGCCCGTTCTTCTGAATCGACTGTCTGGGCCAGCATAGCCCCCATGGCCGTCTCCGTCGTCGTTAGGTATAACGACAAAGGCAGACCGTGTTGAGGTGGCATTAGTACCGGCGGAGCAGACAGCATCTCCTTGATTTTGTCAAAAGCCGCTTGACATTTGCCGTCCCATAGCACCCGTTCTCCGATTTTTAGCTTTTTGAAGATGGGTTCGCATACCATGGTTAGTTTCGAAATGAACCGGCTGATGTATTGGACTTTTCTGAGAAACCCCCTTATTTCCTTTTCGGTCTTGGGTGGTTGCATCTCGGTGATGGCTTTGATTTTAGCTGGGTCAACCTCGATGTCGCGTTGGCTAACGATATGGCCCAGTAATTTGCCCGACGTTACCCCAAAACTGCATTTTTGCGGGTTTAGTCTCATGTTGTATTTACGTAGCCGGGTGAAGAACTTTCTTAGGGCTGAAATGTGCCCGCTTCGGTCCTTAGATTTGACGATCATGTCGTCCACATAGACCTCCACTTCCTTATGCATCATGTCGTGAAGCAAGGTAGTGGCGGTCCGTTGATAAGTGGCCCCGGCGTTGATAAGCCCAAATGGCATGACGGTGTAACAGTAAGTACCCCAAGGTGTAATGAAGGTGGTCTTACCCATGTCCTCTTCCGCCATTTTAATCTGATTATACCCGGCATACCCTTCCATGAACGATAGAAGGGCATGATCGGCCGTGTTATCCACCAGTATGTCGATGTGTGGTAACGGAAAATCGTCTTTTGGGCTTGCCTTGTTAAGATCCCGGAAGTCTACGCAAACCCGCACCTTGCCGTCCTTCTTGGGTACCGGCACGATGTTTGCAACCCAGTCTGGATATTCAGACACTTGTATAAAGCCTGCTTTAAATTGTTTATCGACCTCTTCCTTGACTTTAAGAGACCACTCGGGCTTCATTCTTCTGAGTTTCTGCTTTACCGGTTTGCACCCATCTTTGATGGGTATTCGGTGTTCGGCTATCTCCCGGTTTATACCCGGCATGTCCTTGTAGGACCATGCAAAGACGTCTTTGAATTCCTGGAGAAGGTCTGTGAATTGTTTTCTCTCCTCTGGATCTAAAGATAGGCCCAACTTAAGCATCTGGGGCTCTAAAGTGGTTCCCACGTTGATGGACTCGGTTTCTTCGATTACCGGATCTCGGGATTCCCTTTGCTCGAGCTGCTCGACCAGATGTTGAGGTAGGGGTACCTGTTCGTCGGGTTTCTCAATGTCATTGCATATAAAATTTTTGAAATTGAGAGAATTTTGGAAATAAGACAAGTCGTAAGCAGAACGGTGTTCGTTATTATTATTGATGGTAAATTTTGAAAATAGCTCGAATAGAGCTGCCATCTGATCATTGGTCAGAGGCGGGATAGGGAGAGGTCTTGGGACAGGCCCCGAGACCTCAGTGGATAAAGGAAGAGGGGTTACAGACTCGACTTTAGCACCAGACCCTCTAGACTCGGACTCAGACTCCGACTCTGACTCTGACTCAGACTCGGTATCCGGCATGTCTCCCTCGCCGGTGGTCAGCTTGTAGACCCGTCCTTGACTATCGGTCCACTTTATGGTCTTCTTCCAAGCCCTCGTCTCGGTGTTGGCACCGACTTCGGTGATTAGCTTGGTTGGGTCGAACCGATCGCTGCGAAGGATCAGGTTGACCAAATCGTCCTTCGGAGCGGGGACGGTCTTGTCTTCCCCGAATAGGAGCCCCAGCACGGGCTCGGAGTCGTTTTTGCCTTCCTTTGTTTCGGTCTGGATGATGGTAAATATATCATCAGGGATGAAATTGCATTCCCGAGCCTTTTTGGTCTCAGGATACGTGATGGTGGGTTGGTAAAGGCCCACTTGGATAGCTCCGAAGACTGGGGTGACGAAGTAATCCGTTAACTTCAGGCTATAAGGGCTTATGTAAGTTCCCTTGATAATATCGACGGCCCTGTGAATACCGGCCCGAACCACGTTTTCCGGGGTTATAGCATACCCCAATCCGAAATGTGACTCGCCATCATTTAGGACCTCGATGATCTTCCCAGCTGGAAGATATGGTCTTGAGGTTATTCCAGGTAGGTAACCCAGATTTTGTAGCATCGTGTCGATGCTAGTCGTGAAGTAGGGCCTAAAGAGATATTCTTCTTCGATCATGCCCACGAAATCGAATCCTCGTGGGTCGGCCCGGCCCGTAGCGTTGCAGCTTGCTACGGTAATTGGGGTCGCCTCTAGTGTGATGATACCGTCCTTGAGGGGCATCTTGACTTTTCGGTGGAGGGTAGATGACACGGCCTTGACTGCGTGGATCCAAGGCCTCCCTAGCAAGAGATTGAATGACGAGGTGACGTCTATCACCTGAAATTCCAGCTCTTTTTCGATTGGGCCCGTTATGATTTTTAATCTCACGGCCCCTGCGACAGGTTTTGGGCTTCCGTCGAAAGCCTGGATAGTTTGTGCCGTCGGAAGGTAACCGGCATCGGTGATGCCGAGTGCTTTTGCGGTCCTTAGAGGAAGGACGTTCACGGCTGATCCATCGTCGATAAGGGTCATCGGGAGATATTTACCCTTGCAGATGACCGTGATGTACAGGGCCAGATTGTGATTGGGCCCAAATGGTGGCAGATCAGCTTCGGAGAAGGTTATGAGCGGGCCTTCTTCTTTGGATTTGCCCTTAAGGTAGGGCATGATGGTGGCTACCATTTCAGCATGAGTAGCCTCTGAATCAACCTTGATTTCATCGAGAGCCTTAGTCAGTGCTTCCCGATGAGCTTGTGAGCTAACCAATAGTTGCCATATGGTTAGATCGGCTCGGACCCTTTTCATTTGTTGGACCAGAGCCGTGTCTGGGCTTGGTTCTTCGAGGGGAGGCTCCGTCCTGGCAGGTTCAGTGACGGATATAGGGATGGAACGCCCAGCCGCGGCGAGATGATTGGTGGCTAAAGCTTTGGACTTTGCCTTTCGGACCTCTTCAAGGGTGATGGGGACAGCTTCCCCTTTGGTTAAGTACACATCATCCTCGTCGTCGAACCATATCCCGTTGATTTGTGGGATATAGGGAGAGATGAGGTGAGAACAGTCAATTGCCTCACCGGTGAAGATAGCATGAGCGCTGAACGGGTTTTCTTTGTTTCTCGGCTTGTCTCCGGGCAACGGGATTTTCCCGCTCTCGATAAGGTCTTGGATTAGATGTTTTAGCCTCCAACATTTTTCAGTATCATGTCCGTTACCCCGGTGATACTGACAATAGGCCTGGGCATTGTAAGTTTTGGGCCTCTTTTCCACTGGAGGTTCTGCAGTTGGGCCTATCGGTTGGATTAGGCCCTTTGAGGATAGCCTCTGTAAGGCATAAGTATAGGTAGTCCCTATATCTGTGAATACCCGATTTGGTGTATTCTTTTTAGATGAGGTGTCGAGCAGGTTTACCTCGTCGAAGATGCTGCGAGTTGCAGCTGCGGGTGTGGGCTTGATTGTGGATGAACTTGCCCCTTGATACCCTTTGGCAGAGGCCTTAGTCAGGCTCTCCAACCTCAAATCATCTTCGATCCTTGTGCCCATTTCAGTAAGGACAGCAAAGTTTGGGATAATAGCATACCGGAGATGGACCCGGTAGGATGGGAGTAGATTTTTGACGAAGGCTTCCACTAGGGCCTTCTCGCCGGGCTTGTCGACCAGCTTCACACTCTCAGCCCTCCACCTTTGCAGATATTTTGTGAACCCTTCTTTGGGCTGTTGGGCCATTACCTCCAGAGTACGCATTGTAGTCTGGATTTCAGTGTTATCGGCGTAGTTCCGAGCAAATTCGGTCGCCATATCATCCCAAGTCTTGTATTTCTTGGGGTCGAGCCTGTAGAACCAGGCCCTGGGATGCTTCTCCAAGGAAGAAGGGAATAGGTGCTTGAACATGGTGGATTTTACCCCTTTGACTGCCATGAAGTCTTTGAAGGCCCGGATATGATGGACCGGGTCTTCGGTACCCTCAAACATAGGAATTCCCGTCAAGTTGAGGTTGGCCGGTAGCTCGTCATTCAAAGGTGAATAAATGCGAGCATTTTCGGAGTGGATCGAGTTGCTTGTTGATAAGTGAACTTGCTCCTCGAGCCTGCGAACAACACTGACCAATTCGGCTATGGGCCCAATGGAATCAGCTCCTTCAACTGGGACCGTCTTCTCTACAGTGCTTAGGCGGGTGTCCAAAGTTGCTTGGTTGGCGAGGATGGAGGTCAGTTGAGTCTCGATCTTGGTTAGGGCATTTTTCAAATCCTCCATCTTGCGTTGATGTCGGGTTGTGGTTGGCCTGTCTGTAAGAACACCATGTAATCAGAAACTAGCCCAGAAATCCCGGAATAGAAAGTACATCCCAAACGAGACTAAAAGGGAAATGACTCGAAGAAGACACTTAGATGGGTGACTTGTGAAGTGTGGGCCTTCCTTAGGATTCGCCAAGTGGGCCTAGTCCTGTTCGAAGGAAGGTTCACGCGAGACATCCCCAGACTTTTGACTCGATCGTGTTGACGGGCCCTCCTTCGTAAGAGTATGTCCTACTTAGGTGGGCCTTGCCTTAGTCTAATAAGGCGGACTGGGATAGGGAAGAAACTCGTGATGTAAGATCGACAGAGTTTCGACGCTAGAAACCTTGACAACTTAAGACTCGACCCGACACTGCTAAATATGGGAAGTCCTAAGAGGGGGAAAGTTTTGAAAATTGATTGATTTTTGAAAAAGGGACCGTGTGGACTCGGTGAATGGCCCAAATTTCCGGAAGAAAGGACAAAAAAGTCATTGGGCCACGAGTTTTGAAAGTTTGAGTTTTGATTTGGGCAGCATACCGGCTAGAAAATAGGCTATTTTGAGTAAAATCATAAGTCCTAAATTCGGTATGTCCCGGGTTTTGAAAATCGAATATCTTGAAAAGGAGGATGTAATTTTTGAAAAGTTGATATTTTTGAAAAATGACTCGGAAACCAAGTAGCACGTAGTTACACAAGCATTATAACGACGCCATGTATGCTCTACACTAAGTCTCGGTCGGTCTGAAAGGGTCTATACCAGTGTACATAGTCTAGACGTTGATCGGGACGGACTCTCTAAGTCGAATTGAGCTTAGAACATGCCGCGAAACCCACTCGAATCGACTATGGACACCTTTTGACATATCCATATTGGAATACATCAATGGTATAGTGGGACGTCGGTCACCAGTACCGGCCCGGGAAAATATGGGTTATGCATGAACCGTAGAACTAACACGCGTATAGTATTTGTCAAACGATTTCTATTCGAGTCTCACCCGGAGGATGCCGATGGTAAGTCACGCATCAGTTAATCCCCAGCGGAGTCGCCAAATTGTGGACATGACATAGGTCCACCCCGACGCGGCCACACGCGGGTTTGGGTAGGCGAATGAATCTCCATATGAAACGGATCGAATTGAAAGTTAGGTCTATGTGGAGTCGCCACCGAATTTTGTGGTTATTCGGAACCATTCGAGCCCACTCTATGTCGTAGTGGTCCGTATACAAAATACGGCCCATTTCCGATGTCAGAGTTTATTGGGCTCGTCCCTTTGCATTTGATACCAATACCGACGTTATCGGATATTGTGTATTGAATGACTCTCGTGCGCCAACGGTTTCGGGCATCCGGAAACCGAGGTTCTGAGTAAGGGGTGAGGGTACGTGTTGGGAAGCCCACAAAGGACACCCAACCCCGCCCGCACATTAGCGGCCTCTACTAAGAATTCGAATGACTTACAATACGCGCGCTAGTTAAACGGGAAAATGATATGCAAAGAGTATTTTCCCTAAACATGTGAATTGAATTTGAAAAGGGTTTCTAAGTCAATTTAATGCAATTAATTCTAACGTCGAAGTTGAATTTTAGCATGCGGGTTCATTTAGTACAATAAACGAACAAGAATTAAATTGACAAAAGAAAAGAGCAAACGGTTAGTAACGGTAAATCGATATTAACGGTTTGCGCAAATAATGAATTGAATCGAATTGAATTGAATGATGTACAAGATGATGCATGGTTTGAAAAGATAGTATACACGTGATTAATCGGACACGCGTTGACCTAAATCATAAAATACTATCGAATTTTGAAAAAAAGGATAATGTACGACTCGTGTTTGAGTCGTTATGAGGTCACTCGATCGAGTAGTCGATTGACTCGATCGAGTAGGTCCTGAGAAGGTGTTTCTGTTTCGTGTTATAGACCATACTCGGCCGAGTTATTGACCAACTCGGTCGAGTACACGGCCACTCGACCGAGTCACTGTGAGACTCGACCGAGTGGGTGTCGTGACAGACTTTCTGGTTCGATTTTGGGGTGCCACTCGACCGAGTGGGTTAGGCACTCGGTCGAGTTCCCCCTGTACGAATGGTAATTCGTTTGTAATTTTGATGTTGACTTTGAAATTGCTTTTGATTTTTGGGAGTTTGACGATTTTACCGAATCGGACGTAAATATTGCACAATTTACGCTCGACGTGGTTTTTTATGTAAATCGCAAATTTTGTTGGACCGAGTATAAATATTGTTGAATTTATACTCGACTCTAACTTCTGAATACTCGTCATATCCCACACTCAATTATTTGAATCGATATGGAATATTAGAGTGAAATAGAGAATAAATAAATTAATTTTAGTCGCTTCAAATTAATTATCGTGATATCAATAAATCGCGTTAATTAATTCGTATGACTTGATTATTAGACTCGATATCCAATTATGAAATTGGTACCGAATCCAAAATCGACGCTTTAATTGAATACATAAAAAAACTTGATTCCCTCGACTTCTCCGACATCGGAATAAATCCCTAGGGATTGTGATGTCGGGTCCGTGTCAACGGGTTTCGACCCCTATAGAAATACAATGTTGGTTTTTTGAAAATCGATGCGAAACGCGAATAACAATAATGATACAAACGATATGAAAATTATTGTTGAAGTTGACCAATCTCAATAATCGAGTAATCGGGATATCGGAACAAGCGACCGTCAACTCGTGTGCAGTACACTTGTGTATTCGGATTTCCTTATTCCAATATCACTCATACTCGACACAAATTGATAGGTATTTTAATGTTTTGATACTAGTATTATTGATATTAATGATGCGATAATAAGAATAAAAAAAAAGAACGCGACCCGTAAAAAAAACGACACGACGCGACGCGAGGAGGAGGAAGAAAGGAGAAGGAGCGGGGTTTTGACACCCTCAACCTACATGTTCTTGTCTCGGCGCGGACTCGTAACCGTGGCTATAACACAAGAGTCTTCGAGGTTTATGAAGGTTGAGTTATGGTGGCTCGGGTTTGATGAATCCTAAAGCTAGCTTAGGGATTTTGCTAGTGTCGAATTGCTAGGGTTTGATTAGGGTTTGTAAAAGGTGTAGTATGTATGAGTATGGTTGCACTAGGGTTTCGAAAGTTGTAAAAAAGATGATCAAGAGGGGTGCATGAGGGTTGCTTATATAGGAAAAGCTAGGGCTTCGGTTTAGGGTTACTCGACCGAGTAGGTAGCTGTCTCGGTCGAGTGGGCTTGTGCGTCAGCCATCGGGCTTGAATAAGGGCCCACTCGACCGAGTGGGTGTGGCACTCGATCGAGTGGCCCAGCTGGGTCGCGCGGGTCACTCGCTTGGACCTTGACCATGGATATTTGATGAGATTGAATTTGAATTGGGCTTTTGATGTTTGAGGGGTTGTTCTGTGTGTCTCGGAAACGACTTTGACCAGGATTGACCCAATTGTGAAAAGTCGGTTTTAATTCAGGTGCCGGTTTCGGCCCAAATTAGCCTTATTTGATTGGAAACGGTCCGCTGAACCTGGATTCGAGGTTGGTTTTGTGAAATTTGTACTCCGTAAGTGTGTTAGCCAGCGATTAATGGATTTGAGTCCGTATCCGAGCGCATAGAAGCATGTTAGCGTCCGATCATCATTGGGTGTTTTTTTGGAAACTGCCATAGACACCTGGCAGTCAAAATGCGGGTGTCTACAACTATATAGTTAGATCATTCGTATATGTATATAATAATTAAATATATACGTATACATTTATTCATATACTATAATTATTAAATAATTCCTTAGTTTATCTTAGGTATATGGTTTATTTTATCTTAGGTACATGGTTATTAGGAAACAAATCTTTAGTTTATATTAGGTATATGATTATTGTTATATAGTTTATTTTACTATACAAGTGGAAAATCTTATGTTCATTAGGAAATAAATGTAAGTCATATGATACATTTATTCTCGAGAATATATTTATTGTGACAGATATTACGTATCCGTACCAAATATGATATAAATTCGTTATGCGCTTATCCACTCGAGGTATTCCATTTACTGTAAATCACTCGCGGTTATTGATCAGTTATTTATCTAGAGATGTTCATGAGAATATCCCTCGATATTCTACCATAAAATATTCTTCAATGTTAATAATAATAATAATAATAATCCTTCCTGTTCATACCACCTAACTCCACCTATATATATATATATCATAACCTATCACTGTTATTATCTCATAATTAATCTATTCATTAATCTATTCATATCTTTATTATCCCTTAATAATCATCATTTACCTCATTATGTCTACTACCGATTTAACGAACTTTTCGAGATTGGAGCAAGGCAAGCGGCAAAAGATGGTTGTAAGGGTCGTCCATCGCTAGACCCCACCTGTGATGAAGGACAGGACCAAGGTCGAGTCCATCGAGGTTCTCATGATCGATTCTGAGGTATCATATCAATATTGTTTTTAAGCATTCGCATATTAATTCATTTTTCATTTATTTGCAATGTATTTCTTATGTTCTTGCTACATATACTTTTTATACGTTTGTTTACGTAGTTGATATGTTATATCGTCGAAATTGATTGAAATTGATATGCACGTTTATTAGTTCTATTCTTCTATTAATTCATTTTTCGTTTCATATATTCATTTTTTATTATATTTTTTAATGTTATATTACTATGTTTTTTTTGTACCCGTGCTTCCTATTATTCATATATTCGTTTTTATGCTACTGTTACTTTTTTTCGTTGTTGTTCCCACGATAATTTAGTAGTATATAATTATAATTAGTGCCTGAAATCACTGGAATTTTTTCAGGCCCCGATCTAAATAGATATATAATTTCAGAAAATTATATTATATAAAATTAAATTTTATATTAGGAAATAAAATAAATTAATAACGTATGTATTAAAAAAAATTGTATATAATAATGTACGTTTTTTTGTCGTACATATATAGAATCGTTCATTTTTTATATTTTTAAGAAATTGAATCGTACGTATTTTTTAATATCTATTTTTTTAAAATTTACCAATTTCTTTGTACCTTTTTCTATGAACTTACGTACAATAATTTTTTAAAAATTAATATAATATTATCGTTTATTATTACGTTCGTTTTGTACATTAATAATATCATATAAAATTTAATTATGCATTAGGAAATAAAATACGTATTTGTTCATTAGTAACGTCCTTATGGACAAAATATCGTCAAACATTAACATTCGATTGTTAGTCGTTCATATATACAATCGTTCATTTCTTATGTTTTTATGAAAACGAATATACATCCGATTTTTAGGAAATATAATTCGTATTTGCATTTTAGTTTCGTACATATGGAAAATTTATCTTATTATTGTGTTCACATTCCACATTTTACTTCATAAATTTTACGTCCAGATTCAACTTTGCAATCTTTTATTTGGTATATTTTACGTCCAAATTATACGTCCTTAATTTGAGCATATATTTTCCTTTTTACTATAATTTTTTTTTTACGTTATTTGCATATAGTTTTCATACAGTTCCATATAATTTGATAATCTTTTACAATACAGTTCCATATAATTTGATAATCTTTTACAATATATAAAATTTTACAATGTATTGAGACCATTCACGTTGCAATATTATCATGATTGATCAATATATTGTCACTGTATAAATCTCTCTTCTTCCACAGTTTTCAATTCTCTCTACATTTTTGTTCCTCACCACCTTTCTTATCCTTACGAATTATTAAAATCATCGACAATTTCCATTATCTATTATTAATCTATTTAAATTTTCATTAATCATGTATTAATTTAATCATTCTTTCATGAATTTATATTTATATTATTATGAACTTATATATTTTAATAATTTTATCTTATACTAATTGTTTGTTATTTTTTTCGTTTTGTTGTGATTTGCAGAACTAATCAAGATCAGAATCAATGGTATAATTTAATCTAATTAATCCATAACTTTTGAGCTTATATAAATTGCTTCGTTTTTCTGTTTTAGTTGCTAATTGTTATGATAAAATATGGGTCCACAATTTAAGATGAGTCTAATCATCTACTCCTATAATTTTGTAATCATCTACATTTTTTTTTTACTTCATAATTGCTAATAAAAGATGAGTTGTGATAAAAGCAGGTTCAAGATAATGTCGGAGATGAAGATTATGAACTCATGAAAAAAAGGTTTGACGTTTTTAATTTTAGAATTTATTCACCTTTTTTAATTTAGTATTTTATTTTTTGACGTTTTAAATTTTTTTAGAATTTTTGACGTTTTTAATTTAGTATTTTTTTTTGTCTTTTTTTTTTACCTCTATAGTATTTTAACTTTTAGAATATTTTGGCGTTTTTAATTTAGAATTTAGAACTTTAAAGTATTATCACGCCCTTATGATTTTTGCACTGATTGACTCATTTCAAAGTTAGTCAATATAGGGTGATCCAATCCTAAGATACTTATCGAAGTGAAAATTATAGATTTACCGTCATTGACTCATTTCTGAATCGAGTTTGCCCAATTGTTGTTTTTGCAGGCCAATAATAAGCGACGAAAGAGATAAGCAAAGATCTCAACCTTGCAAAACTTGAAATCGTGTTCGATTTACTGTCATAAATAATCCAGTGTAGTGGGTTTAAAATTTGTTATATTCGATACGATATTATCTTACGGTGTAATGGGTGTACCATCTTACGACATTATTTTCCCTTGAAAGATACTTTTCTTATACTTTTTACGAGTCAATGTCAATCTATTTAACATTTTCGTAATTCTTAATAAAATGTTATGTTCTACGTCGGTTACAAACATTTCGTTAGGTAATACTGAGAACACCCTACTGCTAATATGATCATCTATCAACCCGTGATTTATCACGGGGTTTATACTAGTATGTTATTAATTAACTGTACTCCCCCCGTCTCGTTCATTTATTGTCTTTCGATTAAAATATTTATCACAAATAATACAAGAGCATAACAAATGAACCAGGCGGAGAGAGTAGTTGAAAAGCCCGTGTATTGAGTTGAAGAAGGCTTTGAAGGATGCCCTTGGCTGGTCAGATCAATACACCCGGGTCAAAATGATCGGGGAGTATACAACGGGGAAGCACCAAGGTTGGGACTTGGCTGCGGAGAGGAAGCGGCTAGAGGAGGAATTCCCTGAAGCTCCCAACTTGGACGTCCTTTCTGGTGAGGAGGAGGAGAGTTTGGAGGAATAGGTTGACTCCCCCTCTCGCTGACCAGGAGGACGTGGATCTGGAGAATGCCGCTACCCAGCTTGACCAGGCTCCTGCAGGGGAAGCTAATACAGTCCCGCCTCCGCCAGGTGAAGATGTCTAGGCTGTAAGCCTAATTCTGTTGGAGTGGTGTCACTCCATTATCAAACTTTTTCCTTTGATTTTCATTCTTCGCTAGGCGCCCTTCCGGGTTTTCACCTAGCCGGGTTTATTTCGTTTTTTATTTCATCATTTTTTTCCATTCTTTATTTTTCAATTTTCTTGAATTACAACTCAAAGACGAGTGTAGACACCCGCATTTTGCCTGCTAGTGTCTATAACAGTTTCCAACAAACACCCGATGATGATCGGACGTAAACATGACATAGTATGCTCGATTTTGGACTCGGAATCCATAGTATTTGGCGCGAGCTTTTAGCGGAGTAAAAATCTCACAAAATTGACCACAAATTCAGGCCCAGTGGGTCATTTCCAATCAAATAAGACTAACTCGGGTCAAAACCGACAAAAGGGGCAAAACCGTCTTTTAGCGACCGGGTCAAATCCCGGTCAAAGACATTTCCGAGACATAAAAATCAATCGCGCCACTTCAGAAGTCTGATTCGAAGTCAAATACCACAAAAATATCAGCTACGAAGAAGAACCAAAGAATTAAACCTCCTCATTAGAGATAAAACTTTATCTCTAAGGAGTCTTCCACCCGTCTTGACCCACTCGATCGAATGGACCAGTCCACTCGGTCGAGTAGGCTCACAAAACCCGCGGAAATAGGCGCCAGACCGGGCACTCGATCGAGTGCTATGCACCACTCGATCGAGTGGCTCCGTTTTCTATCCGAAACCGGACTCCTTTTCTATCCAAAATCGGAATCCTTTTTTATCCAAAACCGGTACCTTTTCTATCCAAAGCCGGGTATCTTTCCTATCCTAAGCCGGGGTATTTTCCTATAAATACACCCCTTTGCAACCTTCAATTCACAATAACAACAACAACAATCAACACCCCATAATTCCAAAGATCCTAGGCAAACTATACACACATCCCATCCCGACTTTTCCTCTAGAAATCCTATAGGAAACCCGAGAGAAACACATCCAAAAATACAACACCATAACTCCTCCTATATCCTCGTTACTCCCGCGCAAACGCCCTTACTACGAGTCCCTAATCGAGGCCGAAATTAGCATGTAGGTTGAGGGTGTTACAAATCCCGCTTTCTCTTTTTTCTCTTCCCTTTCCTCCGTTTTTCTCGTCTTCTGCGTCGTCCTCATCACGTTATTTTATTTCTTTTCCTTTTCTCGTTTCTAATATCGATATTATCATACTATCATCTAATCAAACAAATAAAACGTTATTCCTAGGATGTGATATCAACTTTGTAGGTGAAAATCGGATCTAAAGGAATCAATCAATAAACCACATTAAGCACGATCCCGTTGATGCCGAAATAATGGTCACATGGTCCGAAAAGACTAATTACGACATTACAACGCAGAGGGAATTATTTCGTCTTAATTCAGTTTAAAACGATTTATAACCATCATTTACAAAATTCACTCTAAATATTAGATATTGATTTTGTAATCAAGTATCGAATATGACGAGTATCGAAAATTAAGTCGAGCATAAATTATACTATATTTTCGCATGACTTGGCAAATTATCGATTTACAACTAAAAGCAAAACCAAAATCTAAAATTCGAAACGAACCATTTTTTGTACAGGGGGCACTCGATCGAGTGCCATGGGCCACTCGATCGAGTGACACCCCCAAAAAGTGGGCAAAAGGTTTATTTTCGAGGACCACTCGATTGAGTCCCTTTATGACTCGATCAAGTGGCCTTTGTCACATCAAAATCGTGAGCCTTCAACATATTTCAAGCCTAGATAAATCTTTTTAACGACTTTGGTCGTCATGTGCTAAGTCCATCACGTGTTGATCTTTTCAAAACCGTGCCTCGTACCATTCTAATCTATTTTTGTTTCATTATTATCATTACTAACTCAATTTTTTTTATGTTTTCGCGCCTTTAT